>OZ023207.1:50244456-50321956 GCA_963995525.1 Escarpia spicata | reverse complement strand
ATAATTTGTTGTTTCAGATTTGTGACCAAGTATAAGAGTAAGTCACGTGACGTATGCGTGGAGAGGAAACTGTTTTACGACCGAAATTTTTTATATCTGTGGGAAGCAAACATTTTGTAATTGATGTATATATACAGACATATATGTAAATATGTATATAGACATACATAACGCCCGGATAAATGAAAGCGCGACAGTCGTAGCTGGTGCTAAATGCATTCCCTTAGATACGCGCACGCGCAGAAACGTCACCCGGATATTATTTAACGCCCGGATAAATGTAAGCGCGACACCGTAACGCGTCTGGTTAGTCACGTGATTATGACATCGCGCGAAAAATGGCGTTGGACGCAGAAGGCTAGTCAAATTGCTATTTAGATCGATTAATCATTAAAGCGCAAATATATTTATCAATCGTTGTTGTATTGTATATATGGGAAACGTTAAACACTGTTTACATTAACGAAGTTTCTGTAAGTACTATGGATAAAACGTTTACGTCAATGCTAATCTCGAATCATTGACACGTGACTCTGACAACGACGTCAAACTCAGACCTTATTTGCCTTTCCTTTCTCAAGTTTCTGCTAGCATGGGAGATAGGGCTCCCAGTTTAGTGGCGGTTTCTTGTTATGCGAGCAACCTGTTTGTTTATGAAAATACTTTTGTTTTAATAATGCCAATAGGTCTATCAGCGCTAGAAACACGTTTTTTGGCGGTGTTTTCGATCGCGTATTTTGTTTAGATGGGAATTTCTGCTTGCCGCCATTTTTTATCTCGTTTGACTGGCCCTTTGTTTCTCATTGATTCGCGGAATTATGATGATGGGATCTTCCACTTTGAAATGTCGGAGACAAAGAAGGATAACGGAGGAGAGGGAATGTATGATTGTGATGGTACCCGGTATTCCACTGACATACTTAAACTGGCTTACTTTTTCTGTTCGTTGAGAACTGGCCTGCTTTTAAGCACATATGCTCGAGCATTTGAGGTTGTTTTAAAGTATTTTGATAGTCAATTAATGTTTACTGCATATAATAAAGAATACAGAAATAGGTATGTGTGTGTGATAACTTGATTCTAGTATTAATCGACGTATTAACTGTTTGCACAAACGTGCACAAGTGACAAAGTCAGTTTGGGTATACCCTGAAAAACCGAACGCCATCTTGTTTTTTACAGTTAAAAAACCAATGATATTCATTGTGCAATGTGGGATTGATGTCTTGTAATTTGGTCAAATTTTAATGAGATTTACAATATCATTATTAGTGTGGCTTAGTTGGATGATTGCCTGGAATGTAAGACAGTATAAAAGTCATGAAGTGTAAGACATTGATAATAGTTTCAAAATGCATTTCACTTATGTGATCGTTAAATTAATCCTAAGCTACAGATTATTTGTCATGATAATCGATAATATAGACAGTTGGCACAATTTGGCAAAACATCCAACCGACCACTTTACAACAATGCATGACTTTTTGTTCACTGTGCAAATAACTAAAATAAAATCTTACATATCACAGAGGACATTATCTCCATGTCACACATGGCGTAAACTTTCGCCGGAAGCGTCATTGTTGACAATTTTCTGTTTACAAGATCGTAGAGGGCGGCAACAATTTAAACAAAAATTACTTTTTACTTGTATGATGGTCAGTGGTGCGTATTGTAAGTTAGATACAGCTTACCTTTTTTTTTTTATTGACTAGCAAATGCGACAACGACCTTGACCTTCGTGTAGCTGCAGTATTTTTCAATTTTCACTGCATATCCCATGTAAGTGGGTTCCGACGCCAGTGTCAGAGTCATGTAAAAACATAGTTGTTTCCAGCATTCAACAACGTTCCTGGCACTGAGGGTCATCACTGACAGGGTGCTTGTCGTCCTCAGTGGTTCTTTTACGTCCCAAATTGAGAGGGGACCGGCATTAACGTGATCACCACATCACGAGGGATACACAGTCCCCAATGAATGGCAAGGCAATGTTGATGAGAGCCAGGTTTTTTAGACTAAATATACCATGCCTGCTCGGTCCTTAAAAATTGGCATTCCTTGTCCAGAGCATTTTTGAGGACTATCCAGGATGGATTGTTAATGAAACACAATTTTCATTCTTGATCCAAGGTGAGGAACAAAATCTGGTTGAAGAGCTTTTAAGAATGTTAGTGAAACGGTCCCCTGGTTTGCAGTAGTTTGTTCTAAATTGTGTTTTCTTGCATAATGAATTTGCCTATCAATTGTAGGCTTACAGTTTATCAGAACCGCCGTCGGGCACATAATAATAATAATAATGTCAACTTGTAGAGCGCCATAATTCTAGACAAAAGTCCATTCAGAGGCGCTAAAATAGATTAATACATCAATATTAAAACAAGCTGGTTAAATAAATGATAATAAAAATAAATAAATAAATTGCTAAAACCGTGATGCATAATGCATAGGCAATAATATTAGGTGATAAAAGGATATAGCATGATTTAATACGTGACATAATATGTACATCATAAGGCATGAAAGAAATAAGTTAGTTAAATGAAATAAGTTATTTAAAAACACTATGTCATGTACGAGATCACAGACTAAACTAAACACTGAATGCTACACGGCACAGGTGGGTTTTTAAAAGTCGTTTGAATGTGGCTGGCGCTGAGCCTGTGACTGACATTGTCGAATTCTGACTTTCGATTATCGCTGTCATTGTGACGCTGTCATTGTGCAAGATTTTTGTCAAATAATTCACTAGAATGCCGTTTGGTTAAATATGTTTGGTAAAATAAGTTGACACACAGAAATCTACCCGAATACGGTTTGCAACAAACTATCATATCAAATACGGACTCGTTGACATTAGACAGATGTGCTGCCCCCTAGCGAACTACACCAACTTGCAAATACTGAAGTATCCCTTGCAAGTCAGGCCTAGCGCTGTCAATCACCAACGTCACGACGTAGTGTACATAATACTTATATCGAGCATTTTTCACCCACGTTATGAGCTGTTTTATCAAAGTTGGAGTTAAAAAGAACTCAAAGATGAAAGGAAGAAACGAAGTGCCAAGCAGTCTGGCAGAAAACGCGAATTGATTGTCAGGTAGGTTGGTACTGTGTGTGAGCGATAATTCATGATGTTTCGTAAACTGTCAATAATAATACTTATTCTTTTATACTATAACGTGTACAATTCAGTGAAAGCAACATATACATCCATTTAATATGTATATAAAACGGTCAGTGCAGCCTGTCTCGTTTATGAAGCGTGAGCGTCTATGTCATGAATGGGGGAGGCTGTTTTAAGTGAATATTATTAAACTTTAAAGATAAAGATAATAATAGTGTGGAGTCTCCCATCACACAGTGATTTGTTTTGTATTTTATTTACATTATGTAAATTGCTATTGTAAAATTTGTATCTTAGTATTTGTTTTAATATTTTGTAGTTTTAGTTGTTTCCAGCGCTTGACAATGTTCTATTAACTGACTGGTCTGTATTATTGTGGTTACAATGTAATGGTCTTATGATGTCTCATTCTTTATATGCTGGCACTGAGGGTGGTCACTACCAGGGTGCTTGTCGTCCTCAATGGTTCTTTTACGTCGCAAATTGAGATTGAGATATTAATGTGATCACCGATTCACGAGGGATACACAGTTCCCAATTTTGAGAGCCAGATTTTTTCACCAAATATGCCTGCTCAGTCCAGGTTTCCAACTCAGAGCACTGGCATGCCAGGCGGATGTGCTAAGCACTGCTAATCACTACACTAGCCGCACTCTCTGTATAATTTGTTTCTGCTGTTGGAATAAATAAAATGCATCCTTACCTTGCCTAAAGATGGGAGGGTGTGTTTCTATATTTACAAAACCTTGGAGTAACATACACTATCGAGAGGGATGCGGGGGTACCAGCCCAGCCTGATCACAGTGCTTTCTTCCATATCATGAGCAGTCTTACTCCAAACCCATTATACTTTATCTTAGTCACATATTGAACATAACTTGGGATAATGTCATTGTTTTTCATTTTACAGGTTAATGAAGAGGAGCTCAACATGAAACTGCCACAGAATAACATGTATAGGGACGTACATGGTGGTATGCACCAACTACCCAAATTTACACTGGGGAGTCTAGAGGAATACTTATCCGAGTACGGAAAGAAGCTGGAGGAAAAGAGCAAGTCCTTACACAAAGAAAGGTGAGTTATCTTAACATTAAACTAAAAGGACTGTAGGATCAAAGGTAAAGGCGAATAACCATATGAGCGTTGTAGTTTGTACGTCCCTGTCAAATATGATACTGCCTTGATGAAATAATAGTTTTCTTTGTCAATAGATACCAGCAGGCTTATTTGTAAGAGGTTTGGCAAATTTAGATGTGTTAAATGTAAGAACAAACATTCGAAACCTAGCAATCAATTATTCAGGACTAGTATTCTGGAAGACCCTGCCTCATAAACTTAGAATGCTCCTGACCATTAACCAGTTTAAAAGAACCTAACAGCTCCTTACTCGTGAATTATTATTGATATTACATTATATATGTGTCTGGGTAAATATATATAGGTGAAGCACATTACTGGGCCAAAAAAGAAGACTGAACAGCAAAAACAAGTGCAAAAAACAAAGTCTTAGATGGTAACCAACGTACATCTACACCTAAAATTAAAGAAGATAAGATATCTTTACTCACTGTTATGTGGCGCAATGCCAAGTGAAAATATGAGAATGTGAAACCCTTCAGAAAAATTTACTTGACTGATTTATGCTAGTACCTCATCAGCATCCAACCAAGACTTTTAAAATGTTAAGAATGTTAAGTTATCCACCACATTGTCCACAACCACAATTTTTTTCAAACAACAATAAACAGACAGGATGCGTTTTTGTGTCTCTTCTTTCTTCATGGGCCTAAGATACAGCACAAATGTTATCAACAGGAACTATCCGCAAAGAAGCTGGTTATGAATTTGGCCCAGTATTGTGCGACTCCACAATTTATATATATATATATATTGTACATTGTTTTCTTCAGGTTATTGCGGTATTTGCGTATCACCACAGAAAAGACACAAGGAAAGTGGTTTGTGTCAGCTGTTGTGTGGGCAGAGATGAGAAAGTCTGCCTCTTATAAAGTAGATGTGTCCATGAACAGTGATGCGGTGGTGTAAGAAGCACAATGTGAATGTGGTGCTGGGCAGGGCCCTACAGCTCACTGCAAGCATGTTGCAGCAGTTCTGTTCGGCCGGACACTACTGTCAGACAGGAACTATCTTGACAGAAGTGACATGTACACAGGTAAGACGTCAGAGTACTATGTACAAATATTGGGGCAATTGTCAATGCAAAAACAAATGGCATTTACTTTATCCCAATTTTGTACAAATAAGCTGGGTAGTTTCAAGAATGTGACACGCTCTTGTCAACATATCAGCAGCAATAAATAAATGAAAGGGTTAAAATGCATATACAATTCACCAATATGTAGCTGAATGTACACTTTGAATTGACCTGCATGTCCTCATGTTATACCTTTTAAAGGAACTCCTATCAAGTCCAGCAGATTACATGCAATTCGTGGGAAGGACAATGCGGACCTTATATATGATCCTCGATCAGAGCAACTGCAGAGCGACTCTACTCCAGACAGGTTCACTCTATTTGACGAAACAAATCTTGTATTCCTTTTACAATCCAATTGAAAATAGTTATTGGTTACAATAGAGCGCAGTGGCTCAGTGACTAGAACGTTGGACTCTCAATCAAGAGAACCCAGGTTCGAATTTAGTGCTGCTGTGTTAAACCTTGGGCAAGTTCGTTCACTCTACGTTGCTCCAGTTCACTCATCCGTATGAATGAGTACCTGGCTGTAGACAGTGGTGGATATTTGTGTACGAATAGTCTTTGTGCATTAATTGCCGCATGGCTGAATGCTTCCCAGAAAAAGTTGAGATGGTGCTCGATCGAACAAGTCTGCTTGTGAGTAAAATGTAAAGGGCTTTGAGCAATTATAAGGACTGGATATTGCGTTATTATATAATAGATTACTTTTTATAAACATTGCATCGTCACAGCACATAGTCCAACTTACAAACCATTGTATAATGCAGCTCTGAGCATTTCATTTGAAACTAAAATAAAACAAATTTAAAACTTGATACAAAAAGGGGGTTGTATTACAATTAATATCAGACTAACTGGTGACAATACAACTATATAGCTTAAAGCTGCAATATCAGTTCGATTTTTATGCTCCTCGCTTTTCTGACTAATTTCGTGAAAAAGCAAAGCTATCAAGTATCCACTATAATATCCTAGTTCATTGGTGCACTTGTGCTACTTCGTTTTGTTGAAATTAATAAACAAACTGCGAACTATTTGGAATTTGGTTTCGAGTCGAAGGAGTCGAAACTAGCAACACTTACTTGAACTTGGACATGCATCTGGAAGTGGAAAGTTTTGTTTGTCTGCATGGGGATTTTGCAGTAATGGGTGTCCTCGTTAAATTGCATATTGTTGTTAGAAATGCATGTGAATTGGATCTTGTTAATAAGCTATGTTATTCCGACAATACATATAGAGAGTAGATGACGTGAGGGTGCAAAATTACAAGAAACATTGCTTTGGCAGCAGGTGCGAGTAACTTAGTCAGGGAGCATCCGTAATTTCATGCAACAGAACATCAAACACGGGAGTATTATACTGGTGATCGTAATTATTAAAACATTGTTTTGTGACTCATATTTTGATACTATTACTGCAGAATATTGTTGATTTGCATTGTATTTTATGCAAAATAATTAAGATTGTTATATGACAACCATGATGGTGATGTTATTCAATATATAAATGTAAACGTGTAAATACATAAAATATAAATACAGCTAGAGTACAACATATATATATATATATATATATGTGTGTGTGTGTGTGTGTGTGTGTGTGTGTGTGTGTGTGTGTGTGTGTGTGTGTGTGTGTGTGTGTGTGTGTGTGTGTAAGGATTACATAAGAAAATGCACACACTTGTTTCCATTGTGGTCCTTAATGCCTGGCTAGTGTATGTAATGCATTAATTGATATCCTGTGATACCTTTCAACTGACATATGCCGGCTATTCTTATGTATTAACCAATATATGTATATATTCTCACCACAGCAATATATAAATACATAATACGTCACTTGAATTATGATATTGCTAGAGACCACAATGCAACCCATGAATGAGACTGAGAGGAGGCAGAGGAGGGGCTAGAGGCGGTCACCCGGGCCAGGCAGACACAGGGAGGATACATAGTCTGCGGCAGGCCCACATTTGATCATCCAGGTAATTTCAAATTTATAACAATCAACCACGTATAAGTTACCAACAAATTTTAATGTGCACATTTAAATATACATTTGTTTTCATACACATTTTAATATTGACTTCTGTACTTGTGTACTATACCCACTTGTGTATATATACATTGTATCAACAAAGACATATTAATACACCTTTAAAAAGTATTTAGCATATGGCTAATAAAAATAAATTATTAATTCTTGAAGAAGGTAGACATACATATTATGAACCTTTGAATACTTGACGAGGAAAATACACTGTTAGCATCACAATAACACCTTATTTTTTCATTTCCAACATTCACCTTGACCATTAAACCTCAGGCTTAAAATATCAAACATGAACATGTGTAGTAGTTACACATGGCAGACACTTACATGAATTTATATACTGAGAACAAAACAAGAAATATAAATGCACTTTACTGATGGTTTACTGATTAACATAATTCAAATCAGTCTATAATATTGACTAAGATCAAACATCACTGTAAAGAAATTGAACAATTTAAAATTCTTTTTTTGTGAAATGTTGCAGATCATACATGAAACATTATTTTATATTTTGCTGATTATGACAATAAACAACTCCATAATTATTTACTCCCAACACTATGATGCATGTTTTTGTTTACTGAATATACGTTTTTCTTCACAGGATATTGAACTAGTGTGCTTAGTACTACTATCTCTCCAAGTTAATCTGGCATACTGGGCAGTTGTATGTCCAGGATCTCGGACAAGATTCTGCAGCCATGCAATATGCTGCATATTAACAGTTTGTTATGTGAATGTCCACCGAGTGATCCCAATTGTGTCGTGTGTTGCATCCGTGACAGATTCCCCCGTGCCGATGGGGTGTACACTGGCTTCCAGATCAGTCAGTTAGCTTGACTGACTGGAAACCAATGTAGAATGCAGGTTGCTCGACATAAGAATGTGGTGACACCTGACTAGCTCTATAATTGGTGATGGAATGGTAGGTGCCAGGGTCTGGCAGTTATGGCATGAGTCTTCGGGCAACAACTTTCAACACTGCGAGAGAGGTTCAGTGTCGAGCATTCTTCGGTGAACTACATCGATGACACCAGCTTCCTGACGTTTTGCTGTACATCTGCATCTACCTATACCAGAGAAAAAATGACAATTAGCATGGCTATGACATGTATGATATTTTTATACGTGACGACATATTCATCATAAGTCAATAATACAAGGTATTTGTATTCAATTTAACTATAACTTTTACCAGTGTCCATGAAAAAATACAGGAATTATCCAGCTTTGTTACACTGGTTGGGTTTCATTGTCTTTGTGTTGCTGATAGTCACTGGCAGCCAGAGCTGAGTTCTTGCAACATACACCTGGCACTTGTTACGTACAACAGAAGTTTGTGATGAAGTAACGGTATTGAAAGCCCTTTTAAATTTTTCAGCAACAGTCTGTTGATACACTAACAGCAGCATTTTACTTGTTTAAATTATCTATGTATCATGAGGACTGTTATATATTTTTCAAGCTACATATCATCTTTCTAAATTATTCTTTTTTATCATTGTTTTATATTTTTACAAGTAATTTACATTACATTTTCATTTCTCATGATAATTAAACAACACTTGAGTAAGGTTAGTTCTGATATGGTGCAGTATCCAGTCCTCAGGATTGGTCAAAGCACTTTACACTTTACTCTACTTTTAAATCAAAAACACCATATTGACTTATGTGGCAAATATTAAGCTGAAATTAATATGCGAAGAATATCCACCACTGTCTGTAGCAGGTACTCTTCATACAGCTGAGTAAACTGGAGCAATGTAGCATGTAGTGATTGTATATGTAATTCTCAGTCACATGGGGATGACTCTGTTTAGTCTAGTCACTATTTTTTGTGAATTGTAAACACACCAAGCATTGCACAAACTACTTAGTTTTCGAATTTGATTTCATATTGACATTTTTTAACAAAGAATTGTAATATAGTTATTTTTATTTGATATTACATTTGTTCAACATCTTTCTAAGTAATTTGTTCTCATTGGTTTACATTTTATAGGCATTAAATATAAATTGTTTTGGTTAAATATACATAATTGTTTAGTCACAAATTTGTTTGGCAGTTGTAAACATATAAGGCATGTATAAACTACAACTAGCATTTGATATCACATGTACTAACCAGTGTTGTTTTTTGCAACAAAGAATCGTGATAAAAGTAACTGTTTGTTTTTTATATGTACCTGACATTTTTTTTAACTCTTCCTAATTTTTGTTTCTATTGTTGCTTTGCATATTATGTGATATTATAAATTATTACATTATACATATCAAGTGCAGTGACTGTACCTGTAGTTGTATTGTATTTGGTCAATCTTATCAATAACATATTTGTACTTTACATTGTCTTTACTTTAATTCACATGCATTTCTAACAACAATATGCAATTTAACGAGGACACCCATTACTGCAAAATTCTCATGCAGACAAACAAAACTTTCCACTTCCAGATGCATGTCCAAGTTCAAGTAAATGTTGCTAGTTTCGACTCCTTCGACTCGAAACCAAATTGGAAATAGTTCGCAGTTTGTTTATTTATTTCAACAAAACGAAGTAGCACAAGTGCACCAATGAACTAAGATATTATAGTGGATACTTGATAGCTTTGCTTTTTCACGAAATTTGTCAGAAAAGCGAGGAGCATAAAAATCGAACTGATATTGCAGCTTTAAGCTATATATTTGTATTGTCACCAGTTAGTCTGATATTAATTGTAATACAACAAACCCCCTTTTTGTTTCAAGTTTTAAATTTGTTTTATTTTAGTTTCAAATGAAATGCTCAGAGCTGCATTGCACAATGGTTTGTAAGTTGGACTCTGTGCTGTGACGATGCAATGTTTATAAAAAAAAGTAATATATTATATAATAACGCAGTATCCAATCCTTATGATTGCTCAAAGCGCTTTACATTTTACTCCCTAGCAGACTTGTTCGATCGAGCACCATCTCAACTTCTCTGGGAAGCATTCAGCCATGCGGCAATTAATGCACAAAGACTATTCGTACACAAATATCCACCACTGTCTACAGCCAGGTACTCATTCATACGGATGAGTGAACTGGAGCAACGTAGAGTGAACGAACTTGCCCAAGGTTCAACACAGCAGCACTGAATTCGAACCTGGGTTCTCTTGATTGAGAGTCCAACGTTCTAGTCACTGAGCCACTGCGCTCTATTGTAACCATGTGCATTGTTTCAATGGAGCACATTGTGTAAATACAGATGTATGTATGTATGTTGAATTGAAAAGCATGGAAATAACTAACAATTTCATTTTTCAAGTACTGATCTTGTGGAGTTAACTTCAAGTAGTTGTGGTCGTTGGCAAGGGCATGTGGATTGGCAGGAGGGAACAGCTGCTTCACTGGCATTGGTTGACTTTCCTGAAATATGTATATGTAGAGATTTAAGCAACATTGTATTATTTGCTTTATACATCAAGTCAGAGACTGCACTAATGCCCATGTTTTGACAAGTAACTATTTTCAATTGGTCTGTAAAAGGAATATAAGATTTGTTTCGTCAAACAGAGTGAACCTGTCTGGAGTAGAGTCGTTCTGCAGTTGCTCTGATCGAGGATCATGTATAAGGTCCGCATTGTCCTTCCCACGAATTGCATGTAATCTGCTGGACTTGATAGGAGTTCCTTTAAAAGGTATAACATGATGAAACGTCTGGAGGACCTGCAGGTCAAGTCAAAGTGTACATTCAGCTACATATTTGTGAATTTTATATGCATTTTAACCCTTTCATTTATTTATTGCTGCTGATATGTTGAAAAGAGCGTGTCACATTCTTGGAACTACTCGGCTTATTTGTAAAAAATTGGGATAAACTAAATGCCCTTTGTTTTTGCATTGACAATTACCCCAATATTTGTACATAGTACATTGACTGTTTTTTTTAAACGTCTTACCTGTGTACATATCACTTCTGTCAAGATAGTTCCTATCTGACACTAGTGTCCGGCCGAACAAAACTGCTGCAACATGCTTGCAGTGAGCTGTAGGGCCCTGCCCAGCACCACATTCACATTGTGCTTCTTACACCACCGCATCACTGTTCATGGACACATCTACTTTATAAGAGGCAGACTTCCTCATCTCAAAACAATGTACAATATATATATATAAATTGTGGAGTCGCACAATACTGGGCCAAATTCATAACCAGCTTCTTTGCGGATAGTTCCTGTCCAGTCCTCTTTTTTGGCCCAGTATTGTGCTTCGCCTATATATATTTACCCAGACACATATATAATGTAATATCAATAATAATTCACGAGTAAGGAGCTGTTAGGTTTTTTTAAACTGGTTAATGATCAGGAGTATTCTAAGTTTATGAGGCAGGGTCTTCCAGAATACTAGTCCTGAATAATTGATTGCTAGGTTTCGAATGTTTGTTCTTACATATAACACATATAAATTTGCCAAACCTCTTACAAATAAGCCTGCTGGTATCTATTGACAAAACTATTAGTTCATCAAGGCAGTATCATATTTGACAGGGACGTACAAACTACAAAGCTCATATGGTTATTCGCTTTTACCTTTAATCATACAGTCCTTTTAGTTTAATGTTAAGATAACTCACCTTTCCTTGTATAGAGACTTGCTCTTTTCCTCCAGCTTCTTTCCGTTCTGGGATAAGTATTCCTCTAGACTCCCCAGTATAAATTTGGGTAGTTGGTGCATACCACCATGTATGTCCCTATACATGTTATTCTGTGGCAGTTTCATGTTGAGCTCCTCTTCATTAACTTGTAAAATTAAAAACAATGATATTATCCCAAGTAATGTTCAATATGTGACTAAAATAAAGTATAATGGGTTTGGAGTATGACTGCTCATGATATGGAAGAAAGCATTGTGATCAGGCTGGGTTGGTACCCCCGCATCCCTCTCGATAATGTATGTTACTCCAAGGTTTTGTAAATATAGAAACACATCCTCCCATCTTTAGGCAAGGTAAGGATGCATTTTATTTACCCCAACAGCAGAAACAAATTATACAGAGAGTGCGGCTAGTGTAGTGATTAGCAGTGCTTAGCAAATCCGCCTGGCATGCCAATGCTCTGAGTTGGAAACCTGGACTGAGCAGGCATATTTGGTGTAAAAATCTGGCTCTTAAAATTGGGGACTGTGTATCCCTCATGACTCGGTGATCACATTAATATCTCAATCTCAATTTGGGACGTAAAAGAACCATTGGCATTGAGGACGACAAGTATCCTGGTAGTGACCACCCTCAGTGCCAGCATATAAAGAATGATACATCATAAGACCATTACATTGTAACCACAATAATACAGACCAGTCAGTTAATAGAACATTGTCAAGCGCTGGAAACAACTAGAACTACAAAATATGAAAACAAATACTAAGATACAGATTTTACAATAACAATTTACATAATGTCAACAAAATACAAAACAAATCACTGGGTGATGGGAGACTCCACACTATTATTATCTTTATCTTTAAAGTTTAATAATATTCACTTAAAAACAGCCTCCCCCATTCATGACATAGACGCTCACGCTTCATAAACGAGACTGGCTGCACTGACCGTTTTATATACATATTAAATGGATGTATATGTTGCTTTCACTGAAATGTACACGTTATAGTATAAACGAATAAGTATTATTATTGACAGTTTACGAAACATCAAGAATTATCGCTCACACACAGTACCAACCTACCTGACAATCAATTCGCGTTTTCTGTCATACTGCTTGGCACTTCGTTTCTTCCGTTCATCTTTGAGTTCTTTTAAACTCCAACTTTGATAAAACAGCTGATAACGTGGGTGAAATTTTTTCGATATAAGTATTCTGTACACTACGTCGTGACGTTTTTGCATGACTGACAGCGTTAGGCCTGACTTGCAAGGGATACTTCAGTATTTGCAAGTTGGTGTAGTTCGCTAGGGGGCAACACATCTGTCAAAGGTCAACGAGTCCGTATTTGATATGATAGTTTTTTGCAAACCGTATTCGGGTAGATTTCTGTGTGTCAACATATTTGACCAAACATATTTAACCAAACGGCATTCTAGTAAATTATTTGACAAACATCTTGCACAATGACAGCGTAAATGGATAATCGAAAGTCAGAATTCGACAATGTCGACGTAAATGGAAAATCGAAAGTCAGAATTCGACAATGTAGCATTGCGGAATTATGGCCCTACTATCGTTCCATACTTTTCGGCGGTATCTGTTTGGCCGATATTGGGATTCTCCACGACGAATCTCACCAAGCACCCCTTAGATATCAAGGACGGATACAGCACTTTATATATTGCGAAGCACGTTATATATAATTATACATTGGCATCGGAACATGCTGAATATTCAGGGATCTGAGGCTCACCACAAATCTCCATTTAAGGCTCGCCAAAATACCTTCAATTGCCCCCCCCCCCCTTGAGTCTAAACAAAAACACGTTGCAGCTCTCCGAAAACCACCAATTACACTCCCTTTGATGAGTTGCACATTCCAAAGATATAGGGGGGCACGTGATGCTAATGGGGACAATTCCAAGTGTCTAGGGGCTCCCCTGGACTCGCCCATGGATATTTTTTGAAGGCAGGGTTATTACTTGGAAACTTTCTGCTGTCTCCAAATAGACAAGGTGCAGAAAAAAATAGGCAGCGTCACCATTTTGCTCAGACTTTTTTATAGATAGTGCTTAAAAAGTGTGAACTAGGTGTTGTTTCGATGTGGTTCCGGGTGTCACAAGGCACCTACGAAACAAGTATTTGATGTTTTACCTAATTATATCCAGTGTTACTTGCGATCAATTCCACCACTCACTGCAAACCAAGTTGATTTTGAGGACAAATTACGTTTGAACCCTAAAACTGATTGTATGTATCACGTGAGGACGTGAGCAAACATGAATGTTATGTTTCACACCGTAGTTTCATTAAAACGCGCCCACTTGTGTTGACGTCATGTTATGACGCAACACACGAACATGACTGGCCACTATTAGTGCGGGTCAGCTTTGATGCGTGCTTTAGTAGAGTGTTTCAGCGTAGCTGGAAAGGATGTGGTCTTTACATCCGTATAGACAAATGACATCGTTGCTCGGGTGAAAAGAGGAAATGCAGCATCGTTTCCTGGCGCTGGTACCAGGTTTAGTACTCATCTACTGCAAATGGTGCGACGCAATATGTTCGAGTAATCCGTGCGAATTTGGTGGTACTTGTATTCCAAATGGGTCTGCATACAGATGTAACTGCCTAGCGATATATACTGGACCTACTTGCGAAGGAAAGAACCATGCATTAGGAAAACAGGCAAGCATGTCGTCATATTTTACCCCAAATTTATATGGGCCTTTGTTTGCTGTTGATGGAAATCTAGATAGGCAGATTGCACAATGCACGCACACAACTTTAGAATATCGGCCTTGGTGGAGGGTAGATTTCGGTGAAGTGATACTCGTTCAAAAGGTGATCTTAATTAATAGGGAAACGTCGACCGAACGGTTGGAAGGTTTTAATATTGTAGTAGGTATCTACAATGGCGTATACAGCAGATGTGGTCCAGAATCTATCAACATGACATCTATCTATCGCAAGAATTTCTATTGCACATCCGTTGTCAAGGGACGTACTTTGTTGATAGTAATTCGACGCGATAACCCAAGGTTCCTTACCTTATGCGAAGTTCTTGTACATGGAAGACAGTATTTGCAAGACCAATGTTTCAGCAATCCTTGCGATAACGGAGGACGTTGCTATACGAATGGCACCTTTTATAGGTGTGTCTGCCCAAAATTTTGGCCAGGACCAAATTGTGAAGGAACGAACTGGGCACTTACGCAAAATACAACACAATCATCAACAAACAATCAATTAGCAAGTTCACGAGCTGTTGATGGAGTTGCTGATGATTTGATGACGGCGGGAAGCTGTAGTCTAACTGGGCACATACACGAATATCCTTGGTGGATGGTTAACTTTAGAAAAGTGATAGAAGTCCGCAAAGTGGTTTTACTGAATCGCCAGGACTGTTGTGCCTCGCGTCTGAACAATTTCAATATTGTTGCTGGTCCACAATTTGGCTACACTCCATGTGGTGCCCTAAGACACAGCATGTATAGTAGAGCAATGCAAGCTGTAATTTGTACTCCGATTACCATTGGACACGAATTGAAAATTACGCTTCAAGGTGGAGAGACGGTCCTTACATTGTGCGAAGTGTATGTCTTCGGAGTTTTTAGGCTATGTCTGAGCAATCCATGCCTCAATGGAGGACGTTGTGTACAGATTGCGTTAGGGCCAGCTTATACGTGTTACTGCACAGCGAGGTGGAATGGATTAAATTGCCAATACGAATTTTCATGCTGGAGTAATCCTTGCGACAATGGTGGTACTTGCTTGTCGGTTGGCGGATCTTATAGATGTATCTGCCCAACACAATGGACAGGAACAAACTGCGAAAAGGTTGACAAAGAAGGTTACTGGATGAGGAAACCGATTGTTGTCGGTAGCATATTAGTCGCTGTCATTACCGTTGCAGCGATATGCCTTGCCGCGTATTGTACGATCATTACTGGCGTATATAAAGCTGACAACGAAGTTGAACAAGAAGAAGAAGAAGAAGAGACGGACGACGACGATGAATATTCCATATTGGATACATTTATTGAGGAAATAACTTCTACGCTGCTTTGAGTTCAACGAGAGAGCAACGAAGATATCATTTCAACAACCAAATAACACTGATTATTGCTCGCTTGCTATGTTGCTTGCATGTGTGAAATATATCATTAACATGTCTGCAGAGACGTAACATTTCGCTGTCAGTGAATGCGACTGGTGGAGAAGGCTTCTGTGAGGAGCTCTGTGGTATTGTATCTATTATATGAAATTCGTTTGCATTATTTTCATTTTGTGTTCGTTGTCTTATTTGTGAGCAGTTAAAACATCATACATTGTAGGAAATTATCGAACATCAAACATTATAGGAAATTAACGAATGTATGATGTGTGTATATATATATATATATATATATATATATATATAAGTCTAGATGCTGCATTGGGAGACCAGTGCATATAGGCGAGCAATTGGGAGACCAGGGCCCGTATTCTCGAAGAAACAGATTTATTTATTATATCCGAAACTTGTTATCTCTGACATTTTCTATATAATAAAATCTAATAGGGATCAATTAATTTATTCAATATACACAAATTCGTTTAAAGTAATTTTTTTATATATGGGATTTACTGTATATGCATTATTTCAACATCAAACTTATTGGGACTCTGACAGTATCCACTTACACCCATACACATATAACTTATAGACGGAAGGTTGGGACTCTGACAGAGTCCAGTCTCCTCCATACACATATAAATTATAGACAGAAGGCTGGGACTCTGAAAGGGTCCAGTCACCCCCATACACATATAACATATAGACGGAAGGTTGGGACTTTGACAGGGCCCAGTCACCCCCATACACATATAACATATAGACGGAAGGTTGGGACTCTGACAATGTCCAGTCACCCCCATACACATATAACATATAGACGGAAGGTTGGGACTCTGACAGTGTCCAGTCACCCCCATACACATATAACATATAGACGGAAGGTTGGGACTCTGACAGTGTCCAGTTAGCTCCATACACATATAACATATAGACGGAAGGTTGTGACCCTGACAGTTTCCAGTCAGCCCCATACACATATAACATATAGACAGAAGGTTGGGACTCTGACAATGTCCAGTCACCCCCATGCACATATAACATATAGACGGAAGGTTGGGACTCTGACAGTGTCCAGTCAGCCCCATACACATTTAGACAGAAGGTTGGGACTCTGACAGTGTCCAGTCACCCCCATACACATATAACATATAGAGAGAAGGTTGGGATTCTGACAGGGTCCAGTCACCCCTATACACATATAACATATAGACGAAAGGTTGGGACTCTTACAGGGTCCAGTCACCCCCATACACATATAACATATAGACGGAAGGTTGGGACTTTGACAGGGCCCAGTCACCCCCATACACATATAACATATAGACGGAAGGTTGGGACCCTGACAATGTCCAGTCACCCCCATACACATATAGACGGAAGTTGGGACTCTGACAGTGTCCAGTCACCCCCATACACATATAACATATAGACGGAAGGTTGGGACTCTTACAGGGTCCAGTCACCCCCATACACATATAACATATAGACGGAAGGTTGGGACTCTTACAGGGTCCAGTCACCCCCATACACATATAACATATAGACGGAAGGTTGGGACTTTGACAGGGCCCAGTCACCCCCATACACATATAACATATAGACGGAAGGTTGGGACCCTGACAATGTCCAGTCACCCCCATACACATATAGACGGAAGTTGGGACTCTGACAGTGTCCAGTCACCCCCATACACATATAACATATAGACGGAAGGTTGGGACTCTTACAGGGTCCAGTCACCCCCATACACATATAGACGGAAGGTTGGGACTCTGACAGTGTCCAGTCACCCCCATACACATATAACATATAGACGGAAGGTTGGGACTCTGACAGTGTCCAGTTAGCTCCATACACATATAACATATAGATGGTTGTGACCCTGACAGTTTCCAGTCAGCCCCATACACATATAACATATAGACAGAAGGTTGGGACTCTGACAATGTCCAGTCACCCCCATGCACATATAACATATAGACGGAAGGTTGGGACTCTGACAGTGTCCAGTCAGCCCCATACACATTTAGACAGAAGGTTGGGACTCTGACAGTGTCCAGTCACCCCCATACACATATAACATATAGAGAGAAGGTTGGGATTCTGACAGGGTCCAGTCACCCCTATACACATATAACATATAGACGGAAGGTTGGGACTCTGACAGTGTCCAGTCACCCCCATACACATATAACATAGAGACGGAAGGTTGGGACTCTAATAATGTCCAGTCACACCCATACACATATAGACGGAAGGTTGGGACTCTGACATTGTCCAGTCAGCCCCATACACATATTACATATAGACGGAAGGTTGGGACTCTGACAGTGTCCAGTCACCCCCATACACATATAACATAGAGACGGAAGGTTGGGACTCTGATAATGTCCAGTCACACCCATACACATATAGACGGAAGGTTGGGACTCTGACATTGTCCAGTCACCCCCATACACATATAACATATAGACGGAAGGTTGGGACTCTGACATTGTCCAGTCAGCCCCATACACATATTACATATAGACAGAAGGTTGGGACTCTGACAGTGTCCAGTCACCCCCATACACATATAACATATAGACGGAAGGTTGTGACCCTGACAGTGTCCAGTCAGCCCCATACACATATAACATATAGACAGAAGGTTGGGACTCTGACAATGTCCAGTCACCCCCATGCACATATAACATATAGACGGAAGGTTGGGTCTCTGACAGTGTCCAGTCAGCCCCATACACATATAGACAGAAGTTTGGGACTCTGACAGTGTCCAGTCACCCCCATACACATATAACATATAGACGGAAGGTTGGGACCCTGACAATGTCCAGTCAGCCCCATACACATATAACATATAGACAGAAGGTTGGGACTCTGACAATGTCCAGTCACCCCCATACACATATAACATATAGACGGAAGGTTGGGACTCTGACAGGGTCCAGTCACCCCCATACACATAAAACATATAGACGGAAGGTTGGGACTCTGACAGGGCCCAGTCACCCCCATACACATATAACATATAGACGGAAGGTTGGGACTCTGACAGGGCCCAGTCACCCCCATACACATATAACATATAGACGGAAGGTTGGGACTCTGACAGTGTCCAGTCTCCCCCATACACATATAACATAGAGACGGAAGGTTGGGACACTGACAATGTCCAGTCACCCCCATATACATATAACGTATAGACGGAAAGTTGGGACTCTGACAGTATCCACTTACACCCATAAACATATAACTTATAGTCGGAAGGTTGGGACTCTGACAGAGTCCAGTCTCCTCCATACACATATAAATTATAGAGAGAAGGCTGGGACTCTGACAGGGTCCAGTCACCCACATACACATATAACATATAGACGGAAGGTTGGGACTTTGACAGGGCCCAGTCACCCCCATACACATATAACATATAGACGGAAGTTTGGGACTCTGACAGTGTCCAGTCACCCCCAAACACATATAACAGAGACGGAAGGTTGGGACTCTGACAATGTCCAGTCACCCCCATGCACATATAGAAGGAAGGTTGGGACTCTGACAGTGTCCAGTCACCCCCATACACATATAACATATAGACGGAAGGTTGGGGCTCTGACAGTGTCCAGTCAGCCCCATACACATATAAGATATAGAAAGAAGGTTGGGGCTCTGACAGTGTCCAGTTACACCCATACACATATAACATATAGACGGAAGGTTGGGACTCTGACAGGGTCCAGTCACCCCATACACATAAAACATATAGACGGAAGGTTGGGACTCTGACAGGGCCCAGTCACCCCCATACACATATAACATATAGACGGAAGGTTGGGACTCTGACAGTGTTCAGTCACCCCCATACACATATAACATAGAGACGGAAGGTTGGGACACTGACAATGTCCAGTCACCCCCATGCACATATAGACGGAAGGTTGGGACTCTGACAGTGTCCAGTCACCCCCATACACATATAACATATAGACGGAAGGTTGGGACCCTGACAATGTCCAGTCAGCCCCATACACATATAACATATAGACAGAAGGTTGGGACTCTGACAATGTCCAGTCACCCCCATACACATATAACATATAGACGGAAGGTTGGGACTCTGACAGGGTCCAGTCACCCCCATACACATAAAACATATAGAGGGAAGGTTGGGACTCTGACAGGGCCCAGTCACCCCCATACACATATAACATATAGACAGAAGGTTGGGACTCTGACAGTGTCCAGTCACCCCCATACACATATAACATAGAGACGGAAGGTTGGGACACTGACAATGTCCAGTCACCCCCATACACATATAACGTATAGACGGAAAGTTGGGACTCTGACAGTATCCACTTACACCCATACACATATAACTTATATATTCGGAAGGTTGGGACTCTGACAGAGTCCAGTCTCCTCCATACACATATAAATTATAGAGAGAAGGCTGGGACTCTGACAGGGTCCAGTCACCCACATACACATATAACATATAGACGGAAGGTTGGGACTTTGACAGGGCCCAGTCACCCCCATACACATATAACATATAGAAGGAAGGTTGGGACTTTGACAGTGTCCAGTCACCCCCAAACACATATAACAGAGACGGAAGTTTGGGATTCTGACAATGTCCCGTCACCCCCATGCACATATAGACGGAAGGTTGGGACTCTGACAGTGTCCAGTCACCCCCATACACATATAACATATAGACGGAAGGTTGGGACTCTGACAGTGTCCAGTCAGCCCCATACACATATAAGATATAGAAAGAAGGTTGGGACTCTGACAGTGTCCAGTTACACCCATACACATATAACATAGAGACGGAAGGTTGGGACTCTGACTGTAGCCAGTCACCCCCGTACACATATAGACAGAAGTTTGGGACTCTGACAGTGTCCAGTCACCCCCAAACACGTATAACATATAGACGGAAGGTTGGGCCCTGACAGTTTCCAGTCAGCCCCATACACATATAACATATAGACAGAAGGTTGGGACTCTGACAATGTCCAGTCACCCCCATACACATATAACATATAGACGGAAGGTTGGGACTCTGACAGTGTCCAGTCAGCCCCATACACATATAACATATATACAGAAGTTTGGGACTCTGAGAATGTCCAGTCACCCCAATACACATATAACATATAGAGAGAAGGTTGGGATTCTGACAGGGTTCAGTCACCCCTATACACATATAAGATATAGAAAGAAGGTTGGGACTCTGACAGTGTCCAGTTACACCCATACACATATAACATAGAGACGGAAGGTTGGGACTCTGACTGTAGCCAGTCACCCCCGTACACATATAGACAGAAGTTTGGGACTCTGACAGTGTCCAGTCACCCCCAAACACGTATAACATATAGACGGAAGGTTGGGCCCTGACAGTTTCCAGTCAGCCCCATACACATATAACATATAGACAGAAGGTTGGGACTCTGACAATGTCCAGTCACCCCCATACACATATAACATATAGACGGAAGGTTGGGACTCTGACAGTGTCCAGTCAGCCCCATACACATATAACATATATACAGAAGTTTGGGACTCTGAGAATGTCCAGTCACCCCAATACACATATAACATATAGAGAGAAGGTTGGGATTCTGACAGGGTTCAGTCACCCCTATACACATATAACATATAGACGGAAGGTTGGGACTCTGACAGGGTCCAGTCACCCCCATACACATACAACATATAGACGGAAGATTGGGACTCTGACAGGGTCCAGTCACCCCCATACACATATAACATATAGACGGAAGGTTGGGACCCTGACAGTGTCCAGTCAGCCCTATACACATATAACATATAGACAGAAGGTTGGGACTTTGACAATGTCCAGTCACCCCCATACACATATAACATATAGACGGAAGGTTGGGATTCTGACAGTGTCCAGTCAGCCCCATACACATATAGCATATAGACAGAAGTTTGGGACTCTGACAGTGTCCAGTCACCCCCATACACATATAACATATAGAGAGAAGGTTGGGATTCTGACATGGTCCAGTCACCCCTATACACATATAACATATAGAAGGAAGTTTGGGACTCTGACAGTGTCCAGTCATACACATATAACATATAGACAGAAGTTTTGGACTCTGACAGTGTCCAGTCTCCCCCATACACATATAACATATAGACAGAAGGTTGGGACTTTGACAGTGTCCAGTCACCCCCATACACATATAACATATAGACAGAAGGTTGGTACTCTGACAGTGTCCAGTCACCCCCATACACATATAACATAGACGGAAGGTTGGGACTCTGACAATGTCCAATCACCTCCATACACATATAACATATAGACGGAAGGTTGGGACTCTGACAGTGTCCAGTCACCCCCATACACATATAACAAATAGACGGAAGGTTGGGTGTAGGGTTAGATACAGAGAAAAAGTACACCCAACCTTCCATCTATATGTTATATGTGTATGGGGGTGACTGGACACTGTCAGAGTCCCAACCTTCCGTCTATATGTTATATGTATATGGGGGTGACTGGACACTGTCAGAGTCCCAAACTTCTGTATATATATGTATGGGGGTGAATGGCCACTTTCAGAGTCCCAACCTTCTGTCTCTATGTTATATGTGTATGGGTGTAACTGGACACTGTCAGAGTCCCAACCTTCTGTCTATATGTTATATGTGTATGGGGCTGACTGGACACTGTCAGAGTCCCAACCTTCCGTCGATATGTGTATGGGGGTGACTGGACACTGTCAGAGTCCCAACCTTCTGTCTATATGATATATGTGTATGGGGGTGACTGGACACTGTCAGAGTCCCAACCTTCCGACTATATGTTATATGTGTATGGGGGTGACTGGACATTGTCAGAGTCCCAACCTTCCGTCTATATGTTATATGTGTATGGGGGTGACTGGACACTGTCAGAGTCCCAACCTTCCGTCTATATGTTATATGTGTATGGGGGTGACTGGACACTGTCAGAGTCCCAACCTTCCGTCTATATGTTATATGTGTATGGGGGAGATTGGACCCTATCAGAGTCCAAAATGTCTGTCTATATGTTATATGTGTATGGGGGTGACTGGACACTGTCAGAGTCCCAACCTTCTGTCTATATGTTATATGTTTATGGGGGTGACTGGACTCTGTCAGAGTCCCAACCTTCCGTCTATCTTTTGTCCTTGTTAAACGGCTGCCGTGAAGCGATGGAGATAATGCGCGAATCGATTTTAATGTGTATACTGGAGGCGCTACAATGGAGAGGCTCATGCTAGCACTGTTTGATTTTAAGAAATGACAGAGGGCACTATAACTGAGAGGCTCACGCTAGCACTGTTTGGAAGCTACAAGATGACAGAGGGCACTACAACAGAGAGGCTCATGCCAGCACTGTTTGGTCTTACTAGACAGGCAGAACTGGGCCCTGTCAGAGACCCAGCCTTCTGTCTATATGTTATATGTGTATGGGGGTGATTGGACCCTGTCAGAGTCCCAACCTTCTGTATATATGTTATATGTATATGGGGGTGATTGGACCCTGTCAGAGTCCCAACCTTCCGTCTATATGTTATATGTGTATGAGCGTGACTGGACACTGTCAGAGTCCCAACCTTCCGTCTATAAGTTATATGTGTATGGGGGTAACTGGACACTGTCAGAGTCCCAACCTTTCGTCTATATGTTATATGTGTATGGATGTAACTGGGCCCTGTCAGAGTCCCAACCTTCTTTGGTGGTGACTGGACTTTTAGCCGTGGTGCACTCTCCTTTTCTAGGCGCATACTAACCGGCAATAAAACAGCCTTATTTATGAAACGCACTACGCTAGCTATACCAGATGGCACTAAAATATATTACATTGTCAACTTACGTAACCGTGCCTGCCTTTTGTGCATTTATCCATAGAGCGCGCGCCAACTAGCCGGCGATAAAACAGCCTTGTTTATAACCGTTCTACACTGTACGCGTATTTGTTTTAGCCGTGGTGCACTCTCCTTTTCTAGGCGCTGACTAGCAGGCGATAAAACAGCCTTATTTATGAAACGCACTACGCTGGCTATACTAGAGAAAACAGCCGTCACGACTGACAGCAAAACAGGCATGCGGCCGGGTCAAAGTCCAACCACGGCTGGCTCAGCCGCCAGCAGCCGCCGTATCATATTTCATCAACATCACTTATACGCATATTATGTCCATGAATTCGAGTGCTACTGAGTTTCAACGCAGTGGCCGTTTCATTGGGAACAGGAGAATCATATTCCATCTGGCTAGCAGCATATTTCTGCAACGTCAGACAAATGGCACAAAAATATATTACATAGTCAACTTACATAACCGTGCCTGCCGTCTGTGCATTTATCCATGGGGCGCGCGCCAACTAGCCGGCGATAAAACAGCCTTGTTTATAACCGTTCTACACTGTACGCGTATTTGTTTTAGCCGTGGTTCACTCTCCTTTTCTAGGCGCTGACTAGCCGGCGATAAAACAGCCTTATTTATGAAACGCACTACGCTGGCTATACTAGAGAAAACAGCCGTCACGACTGACAGCAAAACAGACATGCGGCCGGGTCAAAGTCCAACCACGGCTGGCTCAGCCGCCAGCAGCCGCCGTATCATATTTCATCAACATCACTTATACGCATATTATGTCCATGAATTCGAGTGCTACTGAGTTTCAGCGCAGCGGCCGTTTCACTGGGAACAGCAGAATCATATTTCATCTGGCTAGCAGCATATTTCAGCAACGTCAGACAAATGCCTATTTAACGGATAATCTTAGGATGTTTATACAGTGGTTATATAGATAACGACGTATCTCCCAACAATGCCACTAGAGGGCCGATAGCACACACACACACACACACTCACACCCGCTAGATGGCAGCTCCAGAAGACAGCTGACAGCTGTCAATCAAAGGGTAATTAGTTTTTTTATAAGTATGGTAAGGGTATGCTATACACAAACGCCACTCTACGCTGTAAATACAGCCTACTAGAAAACGTCACGACTCACGGCAAGCCAGGAATTTGGCCGCAGTTGATTACAGCAGCGCCGTAGAAGCGCACAGACTTTAGAACCACACCAGTATCATATTTCATCAACACATGCCTATACAGTGGCTATACGTGGTTATGTACCGGTACAGTGGTTATGTACTGATTTTACCCATACCTTCAATCTACGTAAGTACAACTGGCAGAAACATCATTCTAACGATGAATAAGCGGCCCTGGGCACTTCCATAGGTCTCGTGCCGCGGTGGGTGGTCCTGTCAATCAAAGGTAATTAAGGGTAACTAAGATAAGGAGGACGTTTTATTAGTATGAGCCCAGTTGGTGGTCCTGTCAATCAAAGGTAGGGAGGTCAAAAGGTGGAGTAATTAGGGGTGCCGAGTTATAGGAAAAAGTGTACAATCCCTTTGATGTTGTTTTTATAAGTGCCTGCCGAGTTATAGCAAAAAATTGTGGGCGGGGCCTAAATCCTTTGATGTTCCTTTGATATCAGTACATGACCTTTTTGGACGGGGGCGAAAACCTCTTGACTACTACTTGTGATACACTACGGGATGGAGAACGTCAACCGTTCCCAATATCACACGATTCGCAGAGCGCAGGCCTACGTGTTGCGTGCGCTACCCGTGTCCACTACTGTTTGGCCAGGCGACTACATAGAACTGTCTATTCCATCAGCACTCGACGATCTTGTAGTGGCGATCGAACCTCGTAACGATCATAAGTCAACATTGCACTACCAAGATTGGCCCCAACCTCCCATTGTCGAGGCAGTCGGGGACAAAATCCGTTTACTAAACACATCCCTTGAAAATAGGACGCAACGAGCACTTCTGCCAAGTGCGTGGTACCACAGCATGTGACACCAACTACGTGGAAGACATCGTAGTCAAAAACACAAGCACACACGCAGCAGACGTGCAATTTTCAGACACTATCGAACTAGACAGTGGCAACCTCTTGTCTGACGACTTGCGCAACCAGTTCCGCAATCTGCATCAACAATTTGACACCGTGTTCAACTCGAAACTCGTAAGATACAACGGGAATGCGGACCCATTCACAGCAACTGTAAACATGGGACCAGTCCAACCTCCGCAGCGAAATGGGAGGTGTCCGCAATACGCTCGCGACAAACTCGTCGAACTTCAGGAAAAGTTGATTTGGAGGCGGCAGGTGTATTCCGTCGTCCAGAAGATATTGGGGTGGCGGTCGAATACCTTAACCCGTCATTTCTCATACGCAAAGCTAATGGAGGATCACGACTCGTCACTGCCTTCACGGAAGTAGGACGTTACAGCAAGCCGCAGCCTTCTCTCATGTCAGACGTGGATTCGACACTAAGATCAATTCGACACTAAGATACATCGTTGTATCAGACATGACGAATGCATTCTATCAGATCCCTCTATCGAAGGACTCACTCAAATACTGCGGAGTTGCGACACCCTTTCGTGGAGTTCTCGTGTACACACGATGTGCCATGGGCATGCTAGGCTATGAGACGGCATTGGAAGAACTCATGTGCCGAGTCTTTGGTGATATGTTACAAGAGGGCGTCGTCGCCAAGTTGGCTGACGATTTGTACTGCGGGGGCAACTCGCCACAAGAGCTACTAGACAACTGGAGTCGTGTCCTTGATGCCCTTGCTCGATGCGACTTACGACTTTCAGCAAAGAAGACCAGGGTTTGCCCCAAATCAACGACCATCCTAGGCTGGGTGTGGTCAGAAGGTACACTACATGCCAGTCCTCACCTCATTGCTACTCTGGCATCGTGCACACCGCCACAAACCGTTCTGGGACTTCGTTCCTTCGTTGGAGCATATAACATAACATAACATAACATAAGGTTTATTTGACCCCATATAGGTACACAATTAATTGGTTTTTGAACATCACTTATGCTGTAATAAACAACAAATATAAACATTATGCAGACATACATAAACGTATATCATGATATGTTCAACATACTATTCGGAAAATACATACAAACAAACGCATGTACAGCTATTATGGTATTGGTGTACCATAGATATTAATCATATAGCTTATTCAATCGGGGTCGGTGACTCCTATTAAGACACATATAAAGTGTTGGGACGCGTCATCTCTCAGTGTTCCAAAGTACTTGCACCCCTCGAGTCGTACATTGCGGGCATGAAATCACAGGAGACATTGACATGGACTGATGACATCTGCGAGGCGTTCCGTGTAGCCCAAAACACACTCTCCACCAACAGATCGATCACATTACCGCGGCCCAGTGACCAACTATGGATCGTTACCGACGGTTCGGTTACCAAACGTGGCATCGGATCCACACTATACGTTTCGCGAAATGGACAGACCCGTCTTGCCGGGTTTTTCAGCGCCAAACTAAAGAAACACCAAGTTACATGGCTACCCTGCGAAATCGAAGCGTTAGGCATTTCTGCAGCAGTCAAACATTTCAGCCCGTACATCATACAATCAAAGTCGAAGCCGTGTCTACGCCATTGACAAACTATGCCGTTGCGAATTTTCATCTAGCCCTCGCGTGACATCGTTTCTGTCAGTTGTCGCCCGATACCAAGTCACAGTGCGCCACCTGGCGGGTTCATCAAACATACCATCCGACTTCGCAAGCAGAAACGCACCGGAATGCCATGAACCACATTGCCAGATATGTTCTTTCGTATCGCAAATCGAACAATCTGTCGTTATGAGTGTTGCTGTGGAAGATATCATATCCGGCTCCACTCGCCTTCCGTTCACGAGCAGGTCCGCATGGCTCTCTACACAATCAGAGTGCCCTGACCTACGGCGCGTCAGAGCTCACCTAAAACAAGGCACACGTCCATCCAAAAAAGTAACCAACGCCAAGGACGTAAAACGTTACTTATCTACTACAACGTTGGCTCGCGATGGCGTCATCGTTGTCAAGTGCGACACACCATTCGCGCCAACCAAAGAACTTATCGTAGTTCCACGACAAGTGTTAGATGGCTTACTAACAGCGATCCACCTAAATCTGAGCCACCCATCAAAACACCAACTCAAACTCGTAGTTCGTCGTAACTTCTTCCCATTGGACATCGACAACGCGATTGAGCGAGTGACCGACGCATGCCATACATGCATGTCACTAAAAAATATCCCGACTACACTCATCGAACAAACAACGACCGACGCTCCCGAAGCGATTGGTGTTTCGTTTGCTGCAGATGTTATCAAGCGTAACCGACAACTCATATTTGTCGTCCGCGAAACCGTTAGCTCATACACTTCTACGTGCATCATCGAGAGCGAACGCCATGTCGCGCTACGTGACTGCCTCGCTCGACTCTGCATAGAATTTCGACCCCTCGACGGGCCTCCTGCGATCATCCGCGTGGATCCAGCTCCAGGGTTCATCGCTCTCGTGAACGACCCAACTCTGCTACGTTTGGGTATTCGTTTGGAGATAGCCGAGAAAGCTGTGTCAGAGGTTGAAGATGAGCTGCTACGACAGGAGCCTGGCGGGGGACCGGTGTCACCTCTTATACTGGCAATTGCTACCTCTCAACTCAACTTCAGAATCCGCGGTCGCGGCCTATCGGCACGCGAAATATGGTTCTAACGAGACCAGTTATCCAACGCGCAGTTGCCTATTTTAGATCGTGTCATCATCGCTGAACAACATCAGTCTCGCCTACAAAATCACGCACACAGCCAGACGTCGAAGGCTCCTCGCGGCAAAGAGGCGCCTGTATCGATAATTCATGTCGGTGACTTGGTTTACGTACTATCCGACCGCAATAAGTCGCAAGCTCGAGACCGCTACCTAGTCACCTCTATCGAAGATAGCTGGTGCTACATTCGCAAATTTAGCGGATCTCAACTGCGCACTTCATCATACAAGGTGCGACTATCCGAGTGCTATTTAGTACCCGGTCATGTGTCGACCACAATACCCACGCGCCATCGTGAGGATGGAGATGACACGGAAGACGTCCCGCCATACGAAGACGACACCCCGCCTGATGTCCAAGCGAATGCAACTCCACCCGAAATCCCATTAGTGATCGCAGCACCGCCCGAAGCTCCACTGACGATCACAGCGCCACCTGAGGCCCCTACAACCGCGCTACCGAAACCACCAACCACACCCAGTGACAACGTGAGGCCCACTCGGCCCATCCGCAGACGTAATAAACCTGCATATCTACAAGACTATGAGTTATAATATATATATATATTAATGCCATGGACTTATTGACTCTACTGCATATTTTGTGTGGCATATGCCCATATTGACTCTACTGCATATTTGTATGTCATATGGACTATCACGTTATAACCTTACAAGCTTATGTGTTATTATTAGATCAGTGAAGGAGAAAAGAAAGTGGTCACGCCATATTGGATAAGTATCACATTTCCGCTTCCTGTATTATTGCGTTGGTTAAATCCATACCTTGTTCCTGGTTGTACGCTCTCTTGCCTCGACTTCCGCTTTGAGATAAGTCTGTTCAATAAATGTTCTCGTCGTTATCGAGTCTTTCCCTTCTATATTGGCGTGAGAGTTCGCAGCGCTCTTACTTCGAATTCGATGTGCTGAACAACTGCCGAAGCCAAGGTCACTGCCGCATTACGATATTCGCGACATGTAATATAAGTTTCTAACATTGATTAAACTACACATCAGTAAATACGTAAACATATACAGAAACAGTAAATACACTTTCGTAGCTTATATTAATAGATGTATGACTAATCAGTACTTACATCGAACATATAGGCATCTTTGTTGAATGTCGTGAATCTGACAGCGACGCATTCAACAAAACTGCGTAAGATTTCCATAAAATGCATTTTTTGTAATATATATACATATATTTAGTAAGAATTGTGCATATATATTAATCATATCGTGCACTGAACAAAACATGCTGACCCTTCGTTCAATATATAGCAGAAATATTAAGTTATGAGCATTTTTTGCCGGGGTCCCGTACGGTTCGTCAAATTTATACGAGGCTCTGGAATAAACGAGACCGGCTTCGGTCTCCTTAAAACACCGGTCTCCTAAACGCTTCGCTATAAGCACAAACGGTGTCCCGATGATGAATTACATCCTTTAACGCGCAACAGTATAGTGTATATTTTCAATAATGTATTAAGTAAGTGGACACACACACACACACTCACACACACACACACACACTCTCACACGCACACACACATATATATAGTATAACGCGCAACAGTATAGTGTATATTTTCATTAGCGTAATAAGTGGACGCACTATACTGTTGCGTGTTATACTGTGTGTGTGTGTGTGTGTGTGTGTGTGTGTGTGTGTGTGTGTGTGTGTGTGTGTGTGTGTGTGTGTGTGTGTGTGTGTGTCCACAAAATACTTTATTGAACATATACACTATACTGTTGCGGGTTAAAGGATGTAATTAATCATCTTGAAAGGGTATAACTTTGTTTAACTAGTGGAAACCCTTTCGCAAATGTAACGCGAGTAACCAACAGAACTCGATTTATTACGCAAGACATAACGTACGTAATAAATAAAACTGCTTGTTGAAACCATGAGTGTAACAACATGCTGACAGTAAACTTGACAGTTTACATAATGAATTGTAATACAGGTAACCAAAGCATATATATAATGCGAGCCACCAATATTTCAATAAAGTAAACTAGTACGAGTGCGTGAATAACTGAGATAATTATTCAGAGGAGCTAGGGCAATCCCTGGAAATCGATTTGTGTACCACATCCGCAAGACTGATTCAGCAGTGCTTACGATGACACTAAGTACCCACCCCCAAATTCATTAAATGCTGAATTCATGGTGCGTGATATGTGCGTTGTTGAATACAAAGATTCATTATGTCCATGAGAAGTGATCAGCATAAGCTCACAACAGATTGACTATCTGGCATCACTGATGGCCAGCTGGATGTTACTAGAAATCACCAATCCAAGGACAGAGCATTTATTCCTAGGAAATAACTTGGTTATGGCTCTAGATGAAGCCGCTCTAGATCAAGCCGATCTTGCAAATCAGATATGGAAATTTCATTGTGTCTATTGTTTTTTAGAATTTAGTGACTTAGAAGTTAGAGATCGGCGTTCCGCTGACTGAAGGAACTAAAACTAAAATCACCCCAAGCATCGTCGCATTTACTGAGTCATTACTATGATATGATTTTTAGTCTTTTTTGGTAATTTCATCATAGATATGTGTGGACCGCTAATGATTTTGTTACGCAAGTTAAACTTAAGCTTTCTCTTTAAAATCCATTTTTTTGTTTTTACTAAATACTGGGAAATGTATAATCGCTTGTTCCAAGTTTAATAATTCGTTAAGAAATATAAGAAAACTCTCACGCTCCAAAAGTACATCGCGGGGTATGCCCCTACAGCCAGGAACACGAGAGTAAACCATTACAGCTCGCTCGCCTCGTTATCTGTCTAAGATGGCGGGAATGTGGGATTGCTAGGTTGTTTGTAAGTTAGACGAGGATGTGTGTTTATGTTCCATCTGCCAAATCGTAATTGCGCACCATCGACAAATAAGTTTTTATACTATGCCAGGGTGATCTGAGTGGATAAAAAAAGGAAAAGGACCCTAGTTCATGTGAGGCCCCCACTTACAGGCTTGTGTGTTAGGTGCATGGAAGTCCCTCCCCACTTAGGCCTCTCTCCTCACACACACAAACACACACACACACACACACACAAACACACACACAAACACGCACACACACACACACACACACACACACACACACACACACACACACACACACACACACACACACACACACACACACACACACACACACACACACATACATACGTATCTCATAATATATACAATGTATATGACCAATCCAATATATATAAAGCAGGTGATCACAACACGTTATTCTTATCGACCGCCGACCATCTTCGTAATTATGTCCCGTGCATATTATGATCATAATTATAATACTTGCCAATAAGACATCCAATGACAACGCCGAGTTCTACCCAATAACACAGGTGCTTTGGAGACGATATAAGACATCAGTTTTTTCGCCAGCCACTTCAGTCTCTAATATATGGGCGTAACGAACTGGAATCATACGAGCTGTGCAATTGTATGGCGTTATAATTTTAGTGTTGATGAAACTGCGTTGGCTGCAGCAACATGTGGAATTGAAAATACCTTCAGCTGAAGAAATGTGTATTTGTATAAATGCACAGTTGAATATGTATTAATCTGAAGAAGTGTCGACCTGAAGAAGTGTTGATATGAAGACGCTTGGCACTGACGGACTGTGGGAGCCTACGCTTGACAGATGTTCAATCTCCGACCAAATCATCGAATCACATCAACATAGAACCGATACCGTGTGTTTCCTGACAAGTGTGTGTGTATATCCTGATAATGAAGTGGCTGTCGAAGAGGTTTGTACATTATGTTCAAGCCTGTTACGTGTACAATTGTGCTGCCTAGTTCAACAATCCCCTAAGTCCATATCTGAATTTGTGTTTTATTTTATATTTGGTCACCAGGTGTCCCTACTATCTGTGTACACCATCACACAAGTGTGGTTATGCGCTTAACACCTGTTACCAGGGTATTGACGTTTTACCGGGTGCCCTACAAGGAAACATTTATTAGGTAAACAAGCCTTCAAGTCCATGCGGGTCATGTGCGAGCTCCTAGCCAATGAACAAGCAGCTATTACCGCCATTGTTTCTTGACCAGTTGATCAGTTGCGAGTGTTTACGAGTGCAATTTTATCTGTTTTCGATGGATATTGAGCGAGCTAGAAAACGTTATCGAAAGCCTAACATCAGCATGAAAGAAATACGTATGCGACGAAGGAATTCTGGCAGGAGTACATTGGACGAACTGGCAAAACTAAGGCGAGCGTTCGCTTCGATCCAAGCTTGGCCTTGGATTAGTGTCATGACAATGGTAAACGACCGACAACGACATGCGCGTATCGCAATGTACCAGCAGATGACAGGAATACTATGTTCAATGAATTTTGGGCGCTGGGCAGCTACAACCTACAGAATGCACATATGGTTAACCTAATAGATAGACTAGCGTCGGCGCGAGCGAGAAACAGGAAGCAACTTGGCGAAAGCAGACGTTCTATCTGCTAACTCTTATAACTTGCGTGACAGCAGTGGCCAACGCAGGCGCGTATGTACGAAGGCATTCCTACACGTATGTTCGGCATAAGTGATGACAGACAACGGGCGGTACGAATTGAGCCTAAGCCAGGCGTTACTATTATTTTAAATAACAAACGTATTACTCTCTAGATTAGATAAATTGTATTGTAATGGGCTATCAACTGTATAGGCATGTAGGCCTATTATATCATTGTGTAATGTATACGCCAACATAACATAATAACACTGGCAATCTCATTCTCCGCCACAAAAATAAATAATGTAATCTTATTTTATTTAAATAACATTATGCTTTCAAGTATACCAATAATATTGCATTTTATTGTAATATTTATATTTGCCGATACAATAATATAGCTAATCTTGCCACTTTCAGAGCAGCGACATAGTGATGATGCGGCTGTCGCATGCACCTCACCAACAATGGCTCCAAAGGACAGACCTGGTCATCATCAGAATCGTACCATTTGCGACGAGCGTCGTGAGCGAGTGCGACAACACAGCAATAGTTTCCCGCGATACGTCAGTCACTATCGCCGAACTTATGTTCCGAACTGTAAATATATAACTGCTGTCCACAGCCTCGCCGAGATGTACCGGGCTTATGTAGCAAAGTGTGAGGAAGACAGCGCTCAACCGTTGACCGCATCTTTCTATGGAAGTGTCTTCAACACGCAATTTAATATTAAGTCTAAAGCCGCCCCTGCAGGATACCTGCCAGATCTGCGACAGGCAACTGGCCAGAGTACCGGATGCTCCTCCAGATCCAGCTATAAAACTACACCTAACTATAGCCCAAGCTGCCAAGGATGCCTTTATAGCTGACAAAGCTGCGGCTGTCAGCCCTGGCGTACCAGCATGCATGTTGATGGATCTTCAACAGGCACTGCCCACTCCTCATATCTCCACGTCTGTCGTGTTCTACCTGAGGCAACTGTGGACGTAAAACGTCGGCTTGAACCTTTGTGATGACCACAGTGTTGTGGAGTATGTATGACCAGAGCATGTTGCAAGTCGTGGAGCGGATGAGGTCGGATTATATTTGTTGAAGGCCCTACCCACGATTCTGCATAAGAGGCGGCTCGTTGTGTGGTCTAACACATGCAGTGGCCAGAAAAAGAACTTCAAAATAATGTGTGTGTGGTTGTTAGTGGTCGAGAGCGGCATATTAGATGAGGTCGTGCACAAGTTCTTCGTGCCCGGACATTCGATGATGGACAGTGATAGAGATGATTTCGGTCTCATTAGGAAGTGGAAGCGAGCAGTGCAGTATGTGTACACACACGATGACTGGGTCAATTTGATTAAATCGGCCAAAGTAAAAAATCCTGTTGGTGTTGTGGAGATGACGACAGATAATATGCAGGACCTGAGTGCGAAAGAGAAAAGGTTTGTGAAGAAGAACTGCGATGATGGCAGTATGTTGATGATGAGGACTTTGTCTGTTGTGAGAGTGGCGAGGGAACAACCTGTAGAGTTATTCGTCAAGACAAACTACAGTCATGACGTTGAGCTGTGGAGCTCCATCGACATTGGAAGGCGAGCTCGGAAGGATGCTGCACAGTTGCCACCTCTCGACCACACCACCCTTCCCACCAAGAACCCCCGTGGCAGGTCTATCAAGGCGGCGAAGAATGCAGACTTGATAAATCTGCTTGTCTACATTCCTCTGGAATGGTAATCTGATGGAATATATGTGTTACTGTATTGATCTGTCAGGGGATGAGGACTGGTAATCTGATGGAATAGATGTGTCACTCAATTGATCTGTCAGGGGATGAAGACTGGTAATCTAATGGAATAGATGTGTCACTGTATTGTTTTCTGTATTTTGTTGTATACGTTTCAAATAATATTCCTTGTGCAGACAAAGTATTTGCAGGGTGTCACTTATGTCCTGATGTTTTAGTACGATTTTTGCGCCGCCAATTGTGACAAATAAATAATGCGTGTTAAAATAACATTTTTATTTTTATTTTTGTAATATTGTATTTTCCCCGTCCGATATAGAATGACTATTATGTCATTCGAAAGCATTGATTCATGGCAGGGCACATGATACCTATTTACGGCATAAACAGAGTAGTTCTCTAATAATATTACTTGTCGCTTAATTAAGTTAATTAGCTGACAAAAACTGAAATAGTTTACTTCCAAGATGACGATGGACAACTGGAGTGAGGAAAAACAAAACAAACAATGCATAAAATCATCAAATCTTCATTAATGAGCTATTGCTTTACGATAATTAGCAAAAAAACAAAGATTTTACATGCAAAATTACCTCGGGTAATTAATGGAGTCGGAAAAACTAAAAAAAGTTGCATGGTGCATACAAATATAACTTGTAACTAATTCCCCAATTGCGTAATTAAGCTAATTTGCGTTAATTAGCTGGGATAATTTGTATGGACGATCACGTTAAGCAACTAGTCAGTGAACATAACAAAACAACTGAGTCACAAAGAATGCTAACTACGGAATGCTTCAAAAATGAACTTAGGAGACTGATCAAACTTTGAATGCGTTTTTCTCCCTTATTACAAAAAAATGGACTTAGGGGGTTGTTGAACTAGGCAGCACAATTTGTCACTAGTGTCACACTGATATTCCTTCTGCAGTTGCAGGTAACAGGACTTGGAGTGAACAGCAGGGAAATACGCTGACAGTTGATACGTAAACAGCAATGTTACATTATTTAAAAAAAATGTTAATTAACAACCCGGACACAAACATACTTGTTATTGCTTGAACAATTCCTGAATATGCAAAGTGATTTGAATGAAACAACAACATTGTTCACGGATGTATCGTGTGCCAAAAATAGAACACTGTCCTGTTTGAATTGTTCCAACAAAATGGATATCGACAATGGGTCTTATTGCTGATCAGCTGCAAGCCAACATTATGGATTCAGCAATCACTTCAAACAGTCCGAGCGATTCAACTGTTCTGCTGAATGCATTAAATGACAGTTCGGATTCGACGACGAACAACGCCACTGAACAACGTGGTACCCCTAACTATGCTTTATTGTTTATCTGTGCATTAGGTTTACCAGGTAATCTTCTTAAAATGTATGTCTGTATTGCAAAGATGACAACGTCGACGAGAGTGTACTTGTTTGGATTGGCCGTTATTGATTCAACAGTCTGTGTTTGTTTAATTGTTCTGACAATTATCTCTACAAGTGAGGTTGCAAGGTCAATATTTGTTATTATTATAAGTTTCTCTGTCATCTAATAAGTTTTCCTTCTAGCGTTTGTGTCGATCGAGCGTTATATTGCTGCTAGGCGGCTGCTTTCATTCAGCATGGATCCAACACGAGCGAAGATAGCTCTAACTGTCATAGTTGTGGCTGCAATGATATTCACAACATCGTCAAAATTTGCCAAGGGTATGGGACATGAATGGTTTAGTCACTTTTTAAAATATGCATGCTTTTCTTTAGCATTGCTGTTATGACTACTTGCTACGCGCTTATTGCGGCCTTTAGCATTGTTGTTATGACTACTTGCTACACGCTTATTGCAGCCTCTAGCATTGTTGTTATGACTACTTGCTACACGCTTATTGCGGCCTCTAGCATTGTTGTTATGACTACTTGCTACACGCTTATTGCGGCCTCTAACATTGTTGTTATGTCTGCTTGCTACATGCTTATTTCGGCCTCTAGCATTGTTGTTATGACTACTTGCTACACGCTTATTGCAGCCTCTAGCATTGTTGTTATGACTACTTGCTACACGCTTATTGCAGCCTCTAGCATTGTTGTTATGACTACTTGCTACACGCTTATTGCGGCCTCTAGCACTGTTGTTATGACTACTTGCTACACGCTTATTACGGCATCGCTTTATCAAAATGTCAGAGCCTCTTGGAACCAAATCGGAGATTTAAACGTGACACGTTCTCCTCAAACAGGAACTTCACGGTTCACAACATCGTCAGTGCGTGAAAATCCACGGCTCGATAGCACGAGACCAGTAAACATTTCCGCAGAGGCTGCGTCAAACGTGCAGATTGACGCTCCGTAATCCGTATCAGTGAACGATACAAAAGAAACGACAGCAGCACAAGCGAAGAATATCAAAAGTTTGTTTTTGTTGTTTGGTATCACCGTCGTTGTTATGATGTTATGGCTGCCAGAGTGGCTGGTCAACATTGGCGTTTACATCTCACCGAACGTGCGGCGAATATATATTCTAAACTCTGTCGTCAATCCGTTCATTTACGCTGCTATCAGTTCTATGTTCCGGGATGACTTGCGACAGTTCTACCAGAAAACATATTTAAATGTGCAGCTGAATAAGCGTGGAGCTGAAAAAAACATCGATCTCTTTAAGCGTGGAACAGAAGGTTCCTGAAGTGCAGTCATTACTGAAGTTTCACGAGTCAAATCAGTAGCGAATCCAACTGATGTTTCTCGGTAGTGTATACTGTGTCGTCTGAAGATCGACACGGAATCAGTTATCACTGTGGTTTGGACATTCTGTTTTTGCTATTCGAAAAGCGCCTACAGTGGCTCTGTGATGCTTCTCAGAATGGCATAACATTTTGTTTTTGTATTGTTCCTGCTTTTGTTGCTGGGATGTTGATTCCGCAATTAGATTACAATTCTGGGCGCGTATCCATGAGCAGGACGTAAACCTTTCTGCATGAGCATTAATTAATCTCCGTTTTCGCAGAATTCCCCCCAGCCGCGACGCAGCTGGCGGCTGATACTTTGTGAGAGACTGTTGACTCAGAAGAAAAGTGAAGTGAATTAGAACATTTCAAGATTTAACAAGATTGCCACCCATAGAATTAACTCTAGGTGGCAAGTGGACAAGAAAGCCCTTTGGCTTATCGAGAGTCCGACCCTTTTATCTATGTGTATCCCACCCGTCTGAGTTATGTGTCGATTTTTTTTTTAAACATATTTACGCTACTAGCACCCACACAATCAGCAGGTAATCTGTTCCATTCATTTACAGTCCGTTGTGAAAATGAAAACTTTCTTATATCCAATCTACTCTGCTCCTTTGCTAATGTACGTTCATGTCCTCTAGCCCTTCTATCTTTCTTAACTGAGAAAAAATATTTCTATTAATATTTTCATAACCCTTCAATATTTTAAACACTTCTATCTGATCTCCTCTGAATCTCCTGGCCTCTAGTGTTGTTAAATCGCATTTTTTTAGGCGTATTTCGTAACTAAGATCCCTCAATTTGTATCATTTTAGTTCCTCTCCTCTGCACTCTTTCTAGCATATCTATGTCCTTCCTGCGATATGGCCTCCACGCTTGAATACAATATTCTAAATGAGGCCTAACTATTGTTTTGTACAGCGGTATTATTAGCTCTTTTTCCTTATACGTTATGTTTCGCCTAATTAATCCAAGGATTTGATTTCCCTTTGAAGCTGCAATTCCGCACTGCTCTGAAACCTTCATATCAGCACTAATGGTTAACCTTAAGTTCTTTTCTTTTACAGTAGTACTTAGTACAGTACCCCCATTGTATATTCTACCTCTTCGTTCCCATGACCTGTGTGGAGGCATTTACATTTCCCAAAATTGAACAGCATTTGTCACTTTTCAGACCATTTGATCAACCTGTCAAGATCATCTTGTGAATGCTGTCTATCTCCATCACTTTTAATCCTTCTAAACACTTTTGTATCATCCGCATATTTCAACAACTTGCTTGTTATTTCTTCATCCAAATCGTTGATATATATTAAGAATAATATAGGTCCCCACTCAATACCGATTTCCAGTTTGAAGCCTCCCCATCAACTACTACACGTTGTCTTCATTCAATCAGCCATTGTTCTATCCAGTTTATCATACCATTTCCTATGCCATGGGCCTTTAGTTTAAGCAGTAATCTTTGATGTGGTACTTTGTCGAAAGCTTTTTGAAAATCTAAGTAGACGATATTTACTGGTGATCCCTCATCTACCCACTTAGTGATGTCTTCCAAAAACATAACATATTTGTTAAGCATGACCTCGCTTTAAAAAACCATGTTGAGATGGGTTTATAAAGTTTTGTTTAACAAGAAAATCCACCATGTGATCTTTAATTAGTCATTCTAATAATTTACAAATCACTGATGTTAAACTCACTGGTCTATAGTTCTATGACTTGTTTCTCGAATCTTTTTTGAATAACGGTATAATGTTTGCTTCTTTCCATTCTAAAGGAACCACTCCCTCTTCTAATGACATGTTGAAAACTGTTGCAAGCGGTATGCTAATTTGTTCTACAATTTCCAATAATAGTTTGGGTGGAATACCATCCACTCCAGGTGATTTATTATCCTTCATAGCCCTTATTTTCTTAGCTACCATTTCCGGGGTTACAATTAATTGTCCTAAATAGTCCGAATCTGCCCTCTTGAACTTAGCCTCTGGTACTGGCAGTGAACTAATATCTTCCCTGGTTAACACTGAACTAAAGTACTCATTCAGGTCTTCTGCCATTAAGAATCCCTCTGATATTATATTTCCAGCACTATCTTCTAGAGGAGCGACCTTATCTTGAACTTTCTGTTTGCTTCGAACATACGCATACAAACTCTTGCTGTCATGTTTTATATTACTAGCTAATTGTTGTTCATAGCTTCTCTTTGAATTTCTAATTTCAGCTGTAGCTTGGTTAAGTGCTTCTTTATAACTATTGTAGTCTTTATCATTTCCAATACATCTATATGACTTCCACATCATTTGTTTATACTTAATTTTTCTAATGGCTTCTTTCGATAAGTGTTTCTTTTTGGACCGTTTTCCTTGTTTTTTGAAGAATAAAAATGTATCGACTATGCACTTAATTTCACTCTTTAATATATTCCAGCATTCTGTTGCCGTCTTATTTTTCAGTGTGTTATTCCAGTATATCTTTGCTAAATATTTCCTCATGTCCTTTATACCTTCCTTTGTGGAAATTTCTCCTATACTGCTTTTTACTATTACTTTCTGATTTTAGGAAGAGAACGAATCGGCTAGACGTCTACGCCGACGGGTTTTGGATTCCGAGTTTAGATTTCGACATCACGATGTTTTGTCGATTGTGCACGATCTCAGCGAAGACGTACAATACCCCCGAAACACGTCAAACACTGAAAAGGCTCTGGGCCGCCAGCAAATCAAGGCCATGTATGCCACTGTCCTAGCTGTTTCCACAACTTGGTGGCTGAAACTACATCGGTATTGACCGTCCATGTCGAGGGCTATCTAATATGTATGCGTACGTGTTTTCTTACGATTTATTTTTAAATCAGATAATTATTTATAAAAATATGTAAATATATGTATCATATGACTTGTTTATTAGATGCCAATTTGATGGTCAATGGGAGTTGAATGCTGTATTGAACTACAAAACATAAAGTGCTGTGATATATCCCACTAACGGATCTTATTTATTTATTTATTGGCAGAGGACAACATGAGCCATATAATAGTACACATCCTGCTGGTTAGATACTCTATCATTATAACACTCAAAGTATCGCAATATTTATGTAAGATTAATCCCAATTGTTTAATTTTTGCAGTTTCATAATACTTCTTTCATATATTATTGAATATCGAACCAGCACTAAATTGGCACTCACTATATCAAAGTTGAGTGATATTTATTAAAGCTTGACACTGTAATTCGTAGTATAATTGATACATGGATACTTAGAGTATCAATCCAGGACTAGATCAACATTCGATATATCAATATACATGCGAAAGTTCGATATTGAAACTGTGAGTTTAATATGTACTATATCGTAATATTATGATGTATCGAGTATCGATCCAGCAAGAGAGCAATGCTCTATTGCTGGATCGGTAAGAGTTTGATAGTTTGTTGAATCATGATATATCGAGTATCAAGCCTGCACTAGATTAACAATATATCACTGTATTATGATACATGCGAAAGTTCGATATTGAAACTATGACTTTAATATGTACTATATCGTAATATTTTGATGTATCGAGTACCGATCCAGCAATAGAACAATACGCACTATATCAATCTATTGTGATACTTATGCAAGTTAGATACTGATACTCTGATGTATCACTATATTTTGATATATCGAATATCGATCCAGCACTAGGTACATCGATATATATGACACTTGAGAAAGTGTGGTGCTGATACTTCAATCTATAAATTTCTATATATGGAGTACTCGATACTATTACATTGACATACTTCATCTTTGTAATATCATGATACTGAATAAACTAGTGAGTATCGAGCCACATCACCAAATCAACATCGAACATATTTACTGTATAGTCATGATACTTGTGGAAAGTTGACAACGATACTTTGGATTACCGTATTATATGATAGTTGCATACATCTGATATCGAACCGGCACTAGTGTGACACTCAGTATAATATTACTGTTGTACAAAACACTTGTGAAAGTTCAATATACTGCATGGCAGAGATACACCGCTAGATCAATATTTTAAGTATTGATGCTTGTATCGATACTGCATTGTTGAATAAAATAAAAAAATTCAATTTAATTATATATATTTTGTAATATTGAGGGTCAATCCCGCACTAAATGATTAATATATATATATATATATATATATATATATATATATATATATATATATATATATATATAAATTAACAATAAATATATATACATTTATATTTATATATATATATATATATTGTCAATATAGTGCTGGATTGACACTCAATATTAATATATATATATATATATATATTAATATTTAGTGTATATATATATATATATTATATATATATAAATTAATAATATTAATATATATATATATTGTCAATTTAATGATGGTTTGACACTCAATATTAATATATATATTAATATCGAGTGTCAATCCATCACTAAATTTACAATATATATATATATATATATTTATTGTTAGTATATATATATTTATTGTTAATATATATATAATTATATATATATATATATATTAAAAATTTAGTGCTGGATTGACACTCAATATTTAAAAAAATTGTAAAGAAATTGAAAATTTGTATTTTACTCAACAATGCAGTATTGAACTTTTGCAAGCATCAATATAACACACACACACACACACACACACACACACACACACACACACACACACACACACACACACACACACACACACACACACACACACACACACACACACACACATACACACACACACACACACACACACATATATATATATATATATATATATATATATATATATATATAAAATGACAATAATTCCAACCACGTGGAACGGGGTCCTGTGCACGAATGAACTACTCACAACCAGTACAAATTTATTAACGTTGGTGGTAGTATTTTTAGTATTTTGTTCCTGAGGTTGCATTTATCTACGCTACAGCGAGATTTTTCACGTGGTTGTGCAAACTCACCGATAAATGTCGGCACAGGAACAATCGGTCGGAGAAATTGTCCATACCCCGGGAATGGTGACTCTACTCATGCTACGGAATTTAATCCTGCGATCGACGTGTTTACAGTGCGCAAGTTTCAATCTCCCATTTCTGCCAGTTTTATACGATTTAAACAGTGAGTTTTAATACCATATGTACAGAACACTTCGCGATTACACCTAGAAGGTGTATCGTGCATCAAGCTGTACATATGTGAGATATTTTAACTATTTTAATATTCAACAAAGATAATTGATCCGTTATCGCCCAACCAGTGATTAACAGGTGACGGACCAGCAGGTAAAAGCTTACCGGTCACCAGTTTGAACAATCAACGGTTCCGCCTGAACGGCCATGGACAGCGAGCCTAGCCTGGTGGCTAACGGTGCGTGTGATGACTGTTGCTGCTCACCTGTTCTAACTGTACACTTGCCACTAGTCGACGCCACCTGCGATCCGGCAAGTGAAAAGACAACTAGAAAAGCGCGCCGAAAAGCTGCAAAAGGAAAACACGATGACAACTGGAAATACTGCGTAAAGAATTGCATCCACAACGGTAAGAGCAACAACAAAATGGTACAATGCCATTTGTGCCAGGCGTGGGTGCATCCGGAGTGCGTGGGCGAAGATGATAAGGACATCGTAGGGATTTGGTCATGCACATCCTGTCGTACATTACCAACACTTGTAGAGCGTCTACTAGAGAAAACGTCCTTGCTCGAGTCGTTGGTCGTGAAACTCGAGCGATCGAACCAGCAGCTTGTCACCTTGGTCGGTGAGCAGCATCAGGAGATACGAGGTTTACGAGACGACATAAGAACGTCAAGCAAACGTCAAAACGCCGACACCGACACCGACGCCGACGAAGTGAGACCGCAGGCAGTGACGCTGCTTGTGGGAAGCAGCCTGCTACGAGATGTTCGCGTGGAGAAAACTTCCCATGGAAACCCGATAAAAATACGAAGAAAATCGGGAGCCACCTTCACCGATATTGGGGAGATGATTGAAGACGAGGCCAAAACGGAAACGATCAAAGAAATATTCATCGGAGGAGGAACTCACGAGGCAATGTCTGAAATGAACGTTGCCGACATCAAAGAAAACATCGCACAACTACTACGAAAGGCAAAAACCGTGACACCAACCGTGACGGTGAGCAGCGTGCTGCCGTCGAAGCACCTAGCTAATCCAGAACGTTGTGCCGACGTCAACTCGCAAGTGAGGACAACATGCAACGAAATCGACGTCACATTCGTCGACAATGACGCCAACTTTACGTTCCGAAATGGGGCCGCCGACGTTGCTGCTTTCCAGAGGGACGGACTGCACTTGTCTGAGTGTGGAATTGGCAGATTGCTGTCAAATCTCGCTCTCCCGGATCAGTTACCGAGGCGCAACCAATGTCAACAACAACACCGACACATGGCAATGCCGAGAGCAGCGAACCATGGTCAATCACGCAGAGCATCGCCTTACAATAACTGGACAGTAGTTGAACGCCGTACTCGTCAGAGGCACACGCTGGGCAAGTGTGCCAAATGTGGTGAGAAGAACCACGTCACTGCCACCTGCAGACACCCCGAGAAAGTGCAGTGTCGTCAGTGCGGGGAACGGGGACATAAGGAAAAACACCACACCCGTGATTAGGGAATGGGCCTAAACGATCTGGCCATTGAACACACATCGAACATGCAAATCGTGGACTCTAATACAACGTGGTATTGTGTTCCCAATCCTACAGGAAGCAAAAAACGCAAATGGGATCTGCCCTCCCTAATTAATTTAAACGCCAGGTCTTTGAGCAGTGAAAAATTGGACGAACTGGAAGTAACTGTAGCAACACATGATGTGTCGATTGTATGTGTTAGTGAAACATGGTTTAAAGAGTATATGGATTCTAATAGCCTTACTATGCCAGGGTTTTGTTTGGAGAGGAAAGATAGAGGTCATGGACGAGCCGGAGGTGTAGCTTGCTACATTAGAAATGACTTAATGTACGAGATTGAGTGGTATGGAGGCTCACGATTTAGAGGTAATATGGATTAACATAATGCCGAAAATAATGCCTAGGAAATTTTATATTGTTAGCATGTATATATTACACTCCAAAGACGGAGTATTTGAAAATACGTGACCATATAATCACGTGCATAGATATCATGGTACGCAGACATCCAGAATGTGGTGTGATTGTAACTGGGGATTTCAATCAGTTGCATGACAACTTTATGAAAACGCATTATAGATTTGTCCAAGTAGTGAATGTAGTAACACGGGGACAGGCGATATTAGATAACATATGGACGAACATGGAGGAGGTATATACATCGCCTGTTACTATTTCCGAACTTGGGTCATCAGACCACAACATGGTGTTGCTTAAACCAAAATGTAACAGTTTAGTTGACACTGGGTGTGTGACACGTTTAACCGTAAGGTGTACGGGGCCAAATGAAAAAGCCGCATTCGCTATGGCTTTGTCTGCCATTAAATGGGAACCACTATTTAGGCTGGAGTCATGTGCAGATCAGTATTTATATTATAAAACTGTTATTTGCAACCTCATGGAAATATGCTTCCCTACTAAGGTCGTGACACGGCACACAGCTGATAAACCATGGGTTACAGACTGGTTTAGAGCATTAGTACGTAAAAGACAGCGCGCTCACATGAGTGGTGATTTGAACCAAGCAAAATTATTGCGTAATAAGGTTAACCGCGCCGCTTCGAAACTTAAGTACAATTTTTATCAAACACAAATTGCAGCACTGAATGAATTAGGTTCCCACGATTGGTGGAAAAACATGAAAAAAATAATGGGACTTAAAACAAATGACAATTCATGCATGCAAGGTATTGCTAACAAAACAACGAATGGTGATTGCGCTTTACTAGCCAGTAGAATGAACGAGTTTTTTGTATCTGTAAGTGAACATTTACCTCGTTTAAATAAGGATCACACAATATTCACAGTAAACGAGGAACTGCCAGATCAGTATGTCATCGATGTAATGACTACTTTTAAAGCTTTACAGAATGTTAAGGTGAACAAGGCTACTGGGCCTGATAACATTCCTGCGTGGGTGTTAAGAAATCACGCAAACGTCCTCGCTCCTCCATTAACTGCTATCTTTAACAAGTCTCTAAGAGAAGGAGTACTCCCTATGGAATGGAAAATGGCCAACATAATACCTTTACCAAAAACAAACCCACCTGTGTCGATTGAAAAAGACATTAGACCAATTTCAACTCCAATAGCTGCTAAGGTGTTTGAATCAATAATAATGAAATGGGTGGATGACACAATTGAAGGAGAAATTGATGCTAAGCAATTTGGTGGAATTAGTGGAACTTCCACAACAGACGTTCTTGTCGAAATGATACACACATGGTATGAGGCGACTGATAAATTGGACTCTTATGTCCGTGTTGTAATGCTAGATTTTAGCAAAGCGTTTGACCTTATTAATCATCATTTGTTACTAGAAAAGCTACAGTTGTATGGTTTGCCTTCACATATTATAAGATGGATGGCAACATTTTTACTGGACAGAACTCAACAAGTAAAAATAGGAAATGAATATTCGCATCCTGGTCCCCCAATGGGGGAGTACCACAAGGAACACTGTCTGGACCTAAATGTTTTCTAGTCTACATAAATGATTTAGAAACGCCTGTTCCGTTATATAAATATATAGATGACAGTACATTGTTCGGAGTATGCGACAGAAAGGGTGCATCTGTTATACAAGAATCGGTTGACGTTGCCGCTAAGTGGACAGAACAGAATGATATGAAAATTAATTTAGGAAAATCAAAAGAGATGATCATCTGTTTTGCACAAGACCGCAATTTTCTAAACACTATCCCGAATATAACGATCGATGGAAAAGATTTAGATCAAGTAGACCATGCCAAACTTCTAGGTGTTACAATTTCACAGGATCTGACATGGAATAAGCATGTCGAAAATATTGTGAAAAAGGCCGGGAAACGATTGTACATGTTGTATCAGTTAAAGCGAGTAGGAATTAGCCAGAATGATCTGGTCACTATATATGTCAGTGTTGTGAGACCTGTTTTAGAATATGCATGCCCCGTATGGCACACTAACTTGCCACAATATTTATCTGACAGTATTGAAATGATACAAAAAACAGCATTAAAGTGTATTTTTCCTGCAACAAGTTACGCTGAGATACTCACGTATGTTAAATTGGAAACATTGAAAGCAAGACGGGATTGCCTTTGCCAAAAATATTTCAATAAGATTAAAGTTAGTACACACAGATTAAACTATCTGCTGCCTGACAAAAGGCATACCAAATATGATATCAGACAGAGTAATGTGTACCCTTTGCCAATAACCCGAACAAACAGATACCGTAACTCCTTTATACCATGGGGATTACACAACTGCCAATAACGAATGAAGGGCAAAAGGATGGTATTTATACTGTATGACATTTCAGTGTATTAATACTGTATGACGTTCCAATGTATAGTTGTATTTTATTGTATACTGTGAATCCAACTCAGTTGAGTTGCTAATAAACTTGTGTTATTATATTATCTAGCTGCGATCCGCTCCGCCAGAAACATTATCTTCATATGCTGCGTTAATTGCTCTGGTTCTTGCGCTTCCGTTGTATGTGCATATTGTGATGCACTTCGGCATCAACGTCGACGCCCAAGCAATATCCATGTACAGTTTCATCGCCATTTGTTTAGCTTATACATTTGTAACGCGTTCTTTAATAGTTTCTTGTATATGGTGCTCCACCGTTCGCTTTTACGTAAGTTGAAGCTAACGTTCGTCGGCGAATACGAGTTTTTTTGTTCCGGTTGAAAGCGGAAATAACAGCAACCCGTATAGTGCATTCTATTTTTGGTGAGCATCACCAGTGTTGCAACCACCGAGCTGTATCTGCACCATCTCGTGGTTGCTCCGATGTCTGTGCTATTAAGTAAGTATCCGAGTCGTCATATTCAGCTCCAGGAGGCTAATGAACAAAGGACCTAGTGACTTATCAAACTTACTTACTAGCTTACTCACTCACTCACTCACTCACTCACTCACTCACTCACTCACTCACTCACTCACCCACTCACCCACTCACTCACCCACTCACCCACTCACTCACTCACTCACTCACTCACTTACTTGCTAACTTACTTACTTACTTAGTCTTCTTCGCGCGGAGTTGCGTATAAGGCCGCCACCAGAGCTCACCACCGTGGTCTGTCTGTTTCGTATCTATCCAGGTATCCCCAAGTCCATCCCCTGCTCCTTCATCTCTCCCTTCACCATCCTCATCCAGGTCTCTTTGTGTCTGTCTCTCTTTCTGTGACCATCAGGATTCTATGTGAGGGCAACACTTGGTAGGGCTGTATGTGACATTCGGAGTACATGTACAATCCATCTCCACGTGCGCATCTCGACTTCTTCGGTGACGGGCTTGGCAGTTACCTTCATGTGTAACTAATTGTTAGAGATGGCATTTGGCCAAAATATGTTGAGAATTGTGACTTATGAACATTCAACTTTTTACTCCTGATATAATTAGCTTTAAAATGTTACCTGATTTGTTAAAATATATTCAGTAGTTTTTGTTTTCATTTTATGCTAATGGGCTCTGTAACAATACAATGGTCGTAGCAACCATACATCTAATGTTTCCCTAATTTGGGACCTACATATCAAGGAAAATGAACCGGACATTGAAAGATGCCAAAATCGCAACATTGGTTTTGTTAAAAGCCCAACTCGACATGCTTGAGAAAGAACTGAAGTGGTCAAACGCACCTACCATACATAGCTAACAAAGAATCGTCATCAAATGCAAAACCAACTAGGGGGTAATCTTTAAACGGCAATTAAATCAACTTCCGGTCGAAAAAGCGACGACGCGGCGCGAACTCTGAACGCGACCCAGATTTTCCCAAAACAAGTTACATAAAACGGGTCCAACTGATCCGAGGACGGTTTACGTTACGGTGCTCGGAACAATCTCAGTGAAACACGCGTGACATTGGGAATAATTAACGGCAGACCGACAGGTTGAGGGTGTGACTGCTAGGATTTTTGACTTCCCCTTGAATAGCATTTGGATATTTTCATAGTTTCAAATTGGAAGTTTCGGGGAAGTTACGTGCAGTTGGGTGTTTTTTTTTAGCCCTAATGGTGCATGTTGGGGGTTTAATCAAGGGGTTGTAGATGGATATTTTGGGTGCCCAAGGGATGCAGTTGAAAGTTTTTGGGAGCCTCAGCTGGTATATTTGAAGGTTTGAAAGGTGTTCAGTTGGAGGTTTTTTGAACCGGAAGGGGTTGCATTTAGCATAGTTTGTGTTTAGACAACGGAATGTAACTATTGGGTTTTCCCTCCCCCAATAGTAAAATGTTGCATGTTAAAGAAATGCATCCTTTGTTACATAACAGGACTTTTAAGTATTTACCCCGTGGATTTTCCAATAATACACATTTGATAAATGTTTTTCTCATAAATATATTCTCCATAAGACCTTGTGTGAACATGTCCGCCATATGTTTACCCTGCTATTTACCATTGAAAGTGCCCATTTCATAACTTTGTCTTCAATGAACAGTGTTTCCCATTGTTAGTTTTAAAATAAAAAATCTGAATGGAGCCAACAATGGCCTGGTAACTGGTGATAAGACAGGATGGCGCATTGCGAGGGTATGTTGGCCTGACTGGAGTGTTGGGGGTAGAGAAGTGAGCACGACAATAAACACCAGGTGGAAGAACTTGTAAATCTAAGTTGTACTACCGGCTACTAGGAGGAAGCACATTAGCATTCGCTGATGAATGTTTTGTTACCTGGTACTTAAATTATTCTCTGTCAGCTCCAGTACAACATTTAGGAACAGGCAGGAGACTTTCCTGCGAGTGCGTTGCCTTATTCTTCATATACATGTTGTGATTGTTGAGAATCTGCACATTATTAATCGAGGTAATCGTGCTGTCATTATTGTGAGCGATAATACGGGAATGTGAGACTGTCTTTCGCAGAACAAACAGTAGATTGTTAAGATAACACTAACATATCATTATGTATTTCACACGATTTGCAAATGTATGTTCTCAGCTGTGTTATGTCTCCTTGGATACATAGACACACACTTCGCATAGACATCATAGTAGAAGAGTCGGATCTAGGACTAGATAATGAATTCAATCAAGATTCGAGGTAGCTGAATGACTGAGTCTGATAGACAGATAGGATCTCTTTGATTTTCGATTTCACAGAGTGCCTTAAAATGTAACTATATATCCATGCAACTTGGAAGTAAAAATGGCTAATTAATTAATAGTACAGGAGAATTAAGTTGTGGTTGAATAAAACATGACTTGTTTAACAGGGCACACTTAACTGTAGTTAACAATGAAAAATAATACAAAATACTGTCATGTGTCTGACTAGTTTTCACACAAAAAAACAATGGTTAATTTCTAACATCAAATTTTGCTATCCTAGATACATAGCAGATGTGTACCTTTCATTCTTGTCATTAACTAATTATTGTTTAGGAAAGAAACATGCTGTGGTAATGCTATTTAATGGTTCTCACATTCACGCATGCTTACACTGGACAGAATTTTCAAAGGAACCGGTACATGTGAAAACGTTAGAGACACAATATATGAAACGATGCAAAATACCAACACATCATAGAATTGTCTACATGTGATGCACAGTTTTCAACAAGTTATAATATGAAGACATATGTCCGAATCCATTCTGGGGAGAAACCTTACAAGTGTAATACCTGCGGTGATCAGTTCTTACAATCTAGTCATTTGAGGTCACACAGATGAGGAAACCTTTAGTGTGACTCATTTAGGACACAGTTTATTTGCCGAGAGTCAGTGGTTCACTAAAAGTACACGTTCAGCTACGCTAAGCATACAGACCTTGTTGACACCTTTCAAATATGATATTGGAAAATCAGCATAGATAGTGTGGTACTTTAAACACTTGTATGTTCAGAGTTTTTGATTGAGAAATGATGCGACTCTTGAGGGAAACAATGCTTACGGGCGGTGGCTTTAGTCGTCACAAGATATATATAAACATTTGACAATGCGATGTCTGTGTTATGTCTCACAACGGTTCTGAGAGCTGTGTCATGAACAGTCAGAATGTTGAGTTGTCTGTTGCGGCCACAACAGGAATATTGTCAGCTTTAGTACATACGTAGTCCACATCGTTCGTGTTTATTTCCTTTTCAGGAGATTCTTGCACTAGGCTGTAAAGTAGACAAACAGTTCACGTACTTCACTGTCAAATTATGCTATTTCCTGTGTACGTTTCTATTTATATCATCAATTTCCGTCTGCAGCTGCGATCTCCCGTATATCCGGCTCTACTTGCATATGATCAGTGGCCATGTTGCTTGTCTAGTATTGTTAGGAAAGACACATATAAATGTGTTGTCATTGCGTCCATACTATGTAACGCATTCAGTTATTCAATACTTCCGTATTTCGATTACGGAAATATTATTTATATAATATTATATATATATATATATAATATTATATAAATGTAATTACAATACGAGATCAACATTTCTTATGTTACAAGTGCAGATATTCAAAACACAGTATATATATATATATATATATATATATATATATATATATATATATATATATATAAGAATATGTATTAAACAACGTAGTTGCACATCATCTAATGCTGTCATAATTATGTGTACAATCATCAAACTTTACAAACTACATTTTAATATCGGACAGAGATACATCTTGTCTAATAGGTTGTCACTAACGTAGGAGCCACCCTTTTTGAAAGTAATTAATGAAACCATCGGCAGTTACGTGTGAAATGGTTTTGTTGTTTAGTAATACATATATTACATCTGATGATTACCTTGTGAATTTGATATATTTGTATTTTTATAGATCCGTCAACAATACATCACTTGACACTTATAATTACAGTAACTTCGAGAAATATCCATCCTCCGGCCGACGCTACATATACACAGACACAGAAAACTGTTTCCCAGGTTTTGTTTTGTTCTGACGTTTTTGTTCAGGTCTGCCATTTTTATTCAAGTCTGACGTTTGTGTTGGGCTTTTAACAAAATCAAAGTGTTTCTAATTGCAGGAATGGTGGCATTATTGCCAAAAATCACATTCGAAATCAGCACCAATAAACGCACAACGTCTACTTTTAACATAGCCATTTTATATGCGGCGTGCGTCGCGGTACCTAAACTGTAAGCTGTCAACTTCCGGCGGCGAACCGCGACGTCGCGGTGCGAACTCTAAACGCCACCCAGTGCCGCGCGCGCTCAAAGTTCGCGCCGCGACGTCGCTGTCACAGGCCGGAAGTTGAACGCTTAAATTTAACGTATCGCGGCGGTCGCCGCATTGTAAATGGACGTTACTGATTTCGAATTCGTTTTTCGACAATAATGCCACCATTCCTGCAATTAGAAACACTTTGATTCTGTTAAAAGTCCAACTTGTCATGCTTGAGTGTGAACTGAAACGGTCAAACGCACCAACCATACATAGTTAACAAAGAGTAATCATTGATTGCAAAATCAACTTCGCTGATGCGGCGCGCGTCGGAGCGTCAACACAACGTGACTTTGAACGGCAGTTAAATCGACTTGTTGTCCATAAAACGATCACGCGGCGCGAACTCTGAACGCAGCCCAGATATACTCAAAACAAGTAAAACATAAAACGGGTCCACCTGATCGGTGGACGGTCTCACAATCCCAGAGAAACACACGTAACGTTGTGACTAATTAATAAAAGACCGACAGGCTGACGGTGTGATAGGTATGGTATAAGACGTTCGCTTCAATAGTATTTCGAGATTTTTCTTAGCTTCAAATTGGATGTTTAGAGGAGGATTAGGTGCAGTTGCGTGTTTTCTTTGCCCTAATGATGCCCCGTGGAGGGTCTCATAAAATAGGTGTAATTGGGTGTTTTGGGCGCCCAAGGGAGTACAGTTGGAAGTTTATGAGAGCTGGTATATTTAAATGTTTCAAAGGCGATAAGCACACCTGGGGAGATTCCAACTCCGGAATGGGACCAAAGAACGATTCCGAATCCGGAGTCGAAATCGGAGTCGGAATCGTTTGGAATTAATTTAGTGGAGTCGGAATAGTTTGGAGTTAATTTAGTGGAATCAGAGTCGGAATCGTTTGGAGTTGGCATCAGAATCGGAGTCACAATGAGAAGAATCGGAATCACAAACAGTGGAATCGGAATCGTCATGTGTAAGTGAATGGTGAACTCGTTTAAAATGCGCCTTGACAAGTATTGGAAAAGTATAAAGATAAGGGCAACTAGATAAGCCAGCAAAGCTTGTAAAGTTCATAGCCTTGTAAGTGAAAGTGTATATACTAAACACCTGCCCAATTGTGGTGTTAGGCAAGTTACTGATTGGATCTCAAACATCCATGGTGATATATTATATGTACTTGGTTAATTGCGCTTTATATAAAGTGGATAGTAAAACATTAGGTCTTCCTTAATCTGGATAACTAGCCAACAGTATGTTATGAACATTAACTCAGATTAAAGTGTCATGTACCTAGGAATGGTAGGTTATGGTGGCTTCCAGGTAAGACACCGCAGACGTCAGTATATTCACGTAATTTGTTGTAATATACAATGTTTTGATCATATAACTAATCAATAACAATTTGATATTGTTATTTTATTTTCCAATAACCACAACAAATTCACCTATTAATGTACCTTATTCTTGGTTCATATCGACATTTTAATGTGGCATTTTTATTACATGTTTTAAATAAATGAACATCGTAGTATGCTAATACTAAAATACCATATGTAAGTTGTGATAAATCAGTCAACATTTATACAAGTTCATATGTTTTCTCTTTAAAAAATGTCAGACATTTAAATACATTTCAATGTATTTGACAGTAATTTAGTTGATATTATAATGTTAGGTATGTGTATGACTGTATGTGTGTATAGATCAAAGTATTCAACTGCCCCACCTAGAGTGAAAAAAATATATCACTATTGATGTCCCACTCACCCTCAAGGTGCAAAAAGTGTTACTGCTAGAACAACAGTAGGCAAAGTGGGATTAGTAATGCCTAATTGACCAGTGAACTGGGAGTCTGCCTCATAGTTAGCTCTAAAACAACAGTATACAAAGTGGGATTAGAAATGCCTAATTGACCAATGAATTGGGAGTATGTCTCATAGGTAGCTCTAAAACAGCTGTGGGCAAACTGTTTGAGGTCTGGACAGTTTGCTGTAAATCGTAACACGGAGCAGTTATGGGTGAGGTCATCAGATTTAACACCAGCCAATGGCAGCCATTGGAAGATTCAAACTGATGGAGTTAGAAGAAACGATGCTGATTCGCTGCAACTGTCACCTTGATTGGACTGCTCAATTTGTTTATGTGCAAGTTACGATACGTTGTGATGATTTGAATATGATAAATTCATGATAGACACAATGAGTTTCAATATATCAATATATGCCGAATTACCGATTACCAAAAATGGAACACACCATGACATAAACTTCATTAAATACATTGTTGTAATGTTGAATGTATCCAAGTCATTGATTAATATTATTTATAAATTAAAAGCAGAAGTAGTAGGCCCAATTGGAGTTGGAATTGGAATCGAAAGGTTTGCTGGAGTCGGAATGAAACCGACTCCAACACAACTTCTGAGTCAGAAAGTTGTGCTGAAGTCAGAATTTGAATCAAACATTATGCTGGAGTCAGAATCGGAATAAAATGTTGTGCTAGAGTCGGAGTCGGAATCGGAATCGGAATCGAAATCGAAATCGAAATCGAACTTAGACTACCGGAGTTGAAATTGGAATAGGAACTGAAAAAGTCTGCTTGAGTCTGAATCGGAGTCTGAATCGTTGAAGCGAAATTGAACCGAGGTCTGGCGTGCAGTTTGATGTTTCGGAACCGGAAGGGGTTGCATTTATGAATGTAACTATTGGGTTCCCCTTATATAAAAAGTAAAGTGTTGCTTATTAAAGAAACACATCCTTTGTTACCTGTAACGGGACTTTTATGTATTTAGCCAGTGGATTTTCTACTAATTTTCATATTTATTAGGGTTTTTCTCACAAATGTATATATGTCCATAATACCTTGTGTGAACTTGTCAAGTTTACCCTGCTATGGCCTGATTGCCAAGGAAACTGTTACGGAGAATGTTGCAAAAAATATATATTCTTGCGTATTTCTTCCCATGCGGATTGTTGTCATACGAGGACTTTATTCAAACAAATTGTGTTACGGTATGTTCTCTAGTAAACCCTATATTGCCCATACATGGTGAAATTAGTCAAATTTCATACCAAGAAATTATATTTTTATAATGAAAACATCAGAATCGTCATTTCAATGAGTATGTTTTCCATTGGAAGTGCCCGTTCATTAATTTGCCCTTAATTAATATGTTATTGTTGTTGTAAGTTTTTTTTAAATACAAACTCTGCATGGAGACTACAATGGCTTAATAACTAGTGATAAGACGGGATGGCGCATGGCGTGAATAAAAGAGAAGTAAGCACGATAATAAACGCGAGATGACAGGACCTGTGTAAGATATCATATCATCTGTTTCACAACAACTTTTTGTTCCGAAAACCAAGCTTAATGTCGGCAAACGTGCTTTTTCTGTAGCTGCACCAAAAATCTGGAATCGATTCCCTATCGCTTAAAAATCATCTGAGACTACAAATACCGTTCATAAAAAAACTAAAGACTTATTTATTTTAAATTGCATTCCCATCCTAACCTTCGGCGGTCCCTTGCTCTAATGATGTTTCTTGCTTGTCCCTGCTTACGATTTTGCCCAACGATTCTTGTATGTTGCGCCTCTGAGCTCAGATATAGAAGTTTGATATTATTATTAAGTCAACGTTATATTACAGATTAATAGGTGGCAGCACATTATCGTTCGAAGAGATAACGTATTATTTTCGTAAAGGAATAGTTACTTAAAATAATCTTTTAGGCAGCTCCAGTACTATATTTAGGAACAGACAATAGACGTTGCCATGAATGTACTGCCTTCTTCTTCATCTGTATTTTCTGGTAGTTGATACTCTGGAAATTGTTAATCAAAGTAAACTCGCTGTCATTATTGTGAACGATAATACACGAATTTATAATGTACTTTTCTAGAAGTACAGTTACTGGTTCGTTGTTCAAACCACACCAAAATCAGTCCGTTTACATCGAGCGATATCTAGCCGCCGATCTCTGTGTATGACTAACGAAAATTGAGCGTGATTTCCTTAGGCAGTTAAGTCACATGTGTTGACGTGTCTTTCTCATTGAGTATTGGCTATAACCGCTAGCACGGTAATAATAATGTCTTATTTCAGAAAAAATCCATATATACATACAATATATTTATATATTCAGTGTTTACCACAGAATATATAAATTCACTGCCAGTACCAGTTACAACATTTTAGGGGGATGAATCAAATCAATTAGGGCAGTTGTTTGTTACACCTGAAATGATATCAAAGAAAATTAAGATGATGAAACAAAACAAATCATCAAAAAGTTGACGGGATACCACCAAAATTGCTTAAGGAAATTGTAGACCAAATCAGTACACCACTTGCTATATTTTTTAACTTGTCAATTAATCTTTAAATAGGAGATCGTTCCACTAAAATGGAGAGAAGCAAACATTACACCATTATTTAAAAAGGGATCGAGGAGCAAGACCGAAAATTATAAACCAGTGAACTTAATATCAATTTGATGCAAATTATTAGAAATGCTTGTTATAGACCACATGGTGGAATTCCTTGTAAAACACAAATTAATAAATGAATCTCAACATGGGTTCCTAAAAGCTAGGCCTTGTTTAACTTCTTATGATTTTTTGAAGAAATTACTAAGTGGGTAGATGATGGGTCACCAGTGGATGTTGTCTCCTAAGATTTTCCGAAAGCATTTGATAAAGTCCCGTACGACACAATTTGTTCCGTACGACACATTAATTTTTATCAATTATGTTATTTTATTCATTATTTACAAATGCTAAATTAAAGTCCTGCATGTCGTTGATATACTATCAGCTTAATTCTAATAAAAAGTATGATTAGAAGGAATTTCAAGTCGTAAATGTGATGTTATTCAGAGATGTCCACGTACGACACTTTTTGGCTGTCCATGCGATACTTTTTTTTGGGGATACAACAGTTTGTCAACACAGTAAAAAAACTGATGTTTTAATGAAACAACTTCTGACTACTTGCTAAGATCATTAAGTAATTTTTTAAAATAAGTTTCAAGAATGTTTTCACCACCAACTCACAATGTCGATGTTTATAACAAATTAAGTAGGCCTACCATACACACTCGTCGTACTGAGTTACAAATTACATTAAATTATGTTCACTGTCCAAGTGTTTTCTTTTCACATGCTACATTCATCTATGGTTCCCCCTCACCAGAGGCCACCCGCCTTATCAGGCCACTGTAGATTTGCTGAAGGGTTGGCCTTATGAGAGGGGGACTACTGTACTCCCAATATCACCCTTGATATAATTTCTACACATATCTTATAAGGTGTTTCCACTTATACAAAAAAATACTTCATCAATAATTATGAATCATGTAGTCATATTTCTAACTGTTACATATGTCATTCTTAAACTAGACATGACTTTGCATTTGTTTAAACTAATTTATGTATATACTATGCATACACTAAAGCCCTGCGCGGGGCGGGTTTTGGCCCGCGGGCTGGATTTGTGTTGTTGTTGCGGTGCGGTGCGGGTTAAGTTTCAATTTGTGCGGGGCGGTCTGCGGGTCAGGTCACTGCGGGGCGAGGCGGTCTGCGGGCTAGTAATTTCTACATGCGGGGTACTGCGGGCTGATTTTTGTAACTCATTAATGGTCACCAGTTACTCAAAGATGGGACATTCTTTGAGCTAGTTAATTGGGGATTAACGGATTGCCCTTTTGTTTGTGTTTAAACAGTGTTATGATAATATGTGCTGGCCTGCCTTGCCAGCTTCAGTCAGGTGTGATTTGTGGCTTCTTCCAGGAGGAAGTATCAGTTCAGGCCATCAATCTGTTTGTGTAATTAAGCCACCAGGATGTCCATAAAGAGCAGTTACCCCACCAATTAGACAGGAAATGCCTTTGATGTGTGGAGACTGGAGACCATGCCATTTGGCATTGGCTGACAGTGCTAACTGATAAGAACAAGAACTTTCAGTCTTCCTCTGTAGAAGTAAGATGGCTCAAGTCAAACTGCCTTCTACATTAGTATAATCCGGAGCCAGTAACCTGGTCCAGAGGGGATTTTGAGCCTGTTATATAGACATGTGAAAACCCTCTCAAAATCAGTAGTTTAAGATCAGAAGATATAAATTGCAAACTTCTAATATCAGCAGATTGAAAATTGCAACACTGCCTTTGTGCACCAGAACACCTTTGAACAACTTATGTTCATGCAGTACAATGGCAAATATATTATATTTATGATCATAGGATGCCACTGAAATTAATGCCAGCGGTGTGAATTTCATTGTTCTTCATAACAAAATGACCAACTGCCATTGCTGAGTTATATCAATTAGATTAATTAATAATTTTAAAGTACGTTAAAAATGTGTACTTGTACCTTTACTTTGCCCCATGTTTGCTTATCACCTTCAAGCATTTGCATTATAATGACAAGGGTTCTATTTTTCTTAAAGATGGAATTCCAAGTACGACATGGTTGTCACCCAGAGCCGTGCATTTGTTAATATTGTAAACAACAACGATTAATAAAGATGATATATTTTTAATGATTCCATGTCATCTGTTGTGGGCTGCGGGGCGGGTGCGAGCTGACTTTTGACTAATTACTGCGGGGCGGGGCGGGTTGCGGGCCAAGTTACTGCGGGGTGGGGCGGGCTGCGGGCCAGGATGTGGCAAAATATGCGGGGCGGGGCGGGGCGGGGCGGGGCGGGGCGGGGCGGGGCGGGGCGGGGCGGGGCGGGGCGGGGCGGGGCGGGGCGGGGCGGGCGGCGGGCTGCGGGCTGAGTTATAATATACGGGGCGGGCTGCGGGTCAAATGACATAGTTGCGGGGCGGGTGCGGGCTCTGATTTCCAGCCCGGGCAGGGCTTTAGCATACACATATATATATATATATATAGTTGATCACGTGATAATCATATAATTACGTTACATCAGTAGTGTGGCTCCCATGATAGCGGCATATAATTGTCTTAATGGGGGCCCCCCTGACCTTACAATGCATATTATATCGTAGTTGATGTGCTTATGAGGGTCAGACTAAATACTGTCTGTCTGTATGTCTGTCTGTCTGTCTGTCTGTCTGTCTCTGTCTGCGTCAAATACAAAATTAATATGATGACCAACCAACCAACCAAACAAACAAAAACACAAACAACCATGCATTTTCCTCATTTAAAACACACGGACTGTCTACCAGACGTAGTAACCAACATGTTATCACTCATTTTTAAAGTAAATATACGTTCGTCTATAATTAATCATACGTTCATCTTAAGTGTAATCAAGGTAATGAACGAATTCCCTTTTGTACCAATTATTTTAGTGTCTGCTGCGTGTGAAATTCACTGCAAACATCCTGCAAAACATTGACCCAAGTAGGCCTAAATTGGATCAGTAATGGGGTATTGCTATAGCCCGACGGTGACCGTTAGACAGAATGTATAGAAAACAGAGTATGCTGCAGTGTCACCGTGTTAGGGTACAAAGTCATCTTGTCGCGTTTGGTGAAATGTTGTTTAACTCTCGTACGTTATGCATCCGTGTATATACCGTCTTTTCTTTTTACGTTTTGAAATTTGCGAACAAAAAAGGAAAAAAGCAAACAATGTTCGTTTTTCGTTTTCGTATTTGAAGTACAAAAACTAATACAAACTACTACTCTCGGCTTTTCTAATACAAAGCCAAATGACAATAAAACAAACCGTTCTTCGTTTTCACTGCATCAGAACGGAAAACGAAATGAGACTGCAGCGCCACTGGTTTTTTGTTTTTGCACTTAGGAAGCTTCGGCAATTGAAACTGATATTTGTGCAGAAAACGTTAAAAAATTAGGGGTAACCTATTACTTGCGAAATTGTACATGATTGTTTATACTAATACTATCCAACTAGAAATGAGGTACTGATTACATCTTGTACAAGGGTAAGATTTTGTGAATTTAAAGTTGCATTGTAGAATGATCTACTTGCTGCCATAAGTATCAGTTAGGATTTTGTATGTTACTTGATAAATTGTGTTTTTGCCAAAACTACCGGTGGCCATGTATTTTCAGCAGAATATGGCACGCGGATATACTTGTTATTCTTTAACGCCGTTCATCTTAAAATTGCATAGTATGTGGAGTTGAGGAATGTGATACATAGTGTACGATGTTGTACGGGGCATGGTGATTTACTTAACAGTTTTATTTAATTTAAAATATGGGCGATCTCAGAATGCAACGTGTAATTCGAGTATGTTTTCCAAAATACAAATATTTGCATTCAAATATGCTATACTATTAATTATATTTTCAAGCATTTTCACATAATAAGACATTCTCAAATACTAGTTTGTTATGTATTTCTGCTAAACATAATAACTAATAAAGTAGTTTACCACGGAATTTGTTCGGCGACGATGCAATTTCAGCGAATTTGTTTTTAAAACGCCGCTAGTGCGATCTAATTGTCTCGCCGAAGCCTCCAACTTTTGCCGCCTAGCCGAAACGGTAAGGCAGCCGAAGCTTCCTAAGTGCAAAAACGAATGGTGCTGCAGTCGTATTTCGTTTTCTGTTCTGATGCAGTGAAAACGAAAAACGGTTTGTTTGATCGTTATTTTGTTTTTCTAACATATATTAGAAATACCGTGAATAGCAGATTGTATTCGTTGTTCGTACTTCAAATACGAAAACGGACATTGTTTGCTTTTTCCTTTTTCGTTAGCAAATTTCAAAAACGAAAAAGGAAAAGACGGTACATACACGGACCGTTATGGTGAAACACGTAATGGCAACGTTGGTAGTGTCAGGCTGACTTTATAAGGTCTACCGTCAGTGCCGTGTTAGGAAAGAGAAAAAAATTGCAGTTGCAGTTAAAAGTTATGTTTCTACAGTGATAACATGCGTACCATGGGCATGGAAATTAGGTCCAGCAGACTGATGTTCCCAGTCTGTTGTATCAATGGCTAACGGTGGCGCCTCATTGATGCGAGTGGGCCTACATAACAAAGGACTTTGAACTTAAGAAACCAGCCCTAGGAAAACACAAGTATCACAACATCACCGCCACAGAATGATGACATCATACACCCGGCACTGAGGCAGCGACAGTATATGGAAAGACCGAACAGTGTGTTGAAAAATTCGCATGCAATCAAGGTATCCAGGTTTAGGGCACAAAGTAAGTGTACTAATCTACTTGTTGTTTATATTTATGGGGTGGCTCCTGTGCTAGCGATATTATATATCTTAATGGGAGTCTCCCGACCTTATCTATTACTTGCGTTATTTCGTTGTATATGCATCGTATTTATAGGTCAAATAAATTGATTCTGACTTCTGTCTTCTGACTACTTGTAATCGAGTTAGCGTACGCATGCGGGTAGGTTAACGTTTCAACCCTAGACGGCTTGAACCTCGAGCGCCAAACTTTTAGATATCAATTAATCTACAACCCCTAGAATAGGACGTAAGACATACATCTTTTCAAAATATCCCAGTTCGTTCGTTCTTTTCAAGCCTTGTGGCTTGTCATTATGTCTAGTTCATGTGAAGTTTTAAATAACCAAGTTCGTTCCTAACTCTTTGGAACGTAAAAACTAAATTGGCGCGTAATATGTAAGGCGTAACATAACAATCGCTGGAACAACGCGCACGCGGCATAAACTTTGGTAAACGGCCCATGCATAATAGATTTGGCAACATGGAGTAGACGCAGACATAATAATGATTATATATCTATCCTTGTGTCAATAGCATTGCAGTACAAAAACTATTTGATATTTCTACACTATCACGACTTGGGCCTATCAATGGACGTGAACTTCATATTCTCTCCGACTTTCGTCATTTTGAAAAAACATTATATAATAACTGCAAATGCGTTATGGTGTTTATGTAACGATGCTGTGTACTTTAAGTAGTTTTGATGAGCATGGTGCCTACATCTCTCCAATGGCACTGTTAAACCGAAAAGATAAGCATGAGAAATCACGTGTGTCTGAGTCAGCAGTCAATTTAGACTCAACGGGGGCACAGTACCCAACGATAAAAGAATGATTAAAGCAAAAAGTGGCCTGACTTACATAAGATCGCGTCTGGTTGTTGACGCCACCGTTGCGTTTTACGGCAACGAAAGTGAGTCAGTCATAAAAGGGAGTTTGGCTGTTCGCTTGATAATAATTATAAAGAGTATGTGGCTGATACCACCGAAAATGTCCCCAGTCACAGTAACTGTATATAAAACGTATAAATATAAAATGAGTATCAAAATAAGGGGCCGGCAGACCTCCATCAAGGCTAAGGACTAGCAGCCCTCATGTGCCTACGATGTGCCTACGATGCGCTTACGATTCGCCTAAATCTCTCCGATGGCTCTGTTAAACCGAAACAACAAACCTGAGAAATTACGCGTGTCTGAGTCAGCGTATCACTTTAGATTAGACGGGGGCACAGTACCCAGCGATAAAAGAATAATTAATCAAAAAAGTGGCCTGATCTACATTATACGGCGTCTGGTTGTTAACGCCACCGTTGTGTTTTATGGCAACGAAAGTGAGTCAGTCATAAAAGGGGGTTTGACTGTTCGGTTGATAATTATTAAGAGCATGTGCCTATGTGGTTGATACTACCGAAAATGTTCCAGTCCTATTTAGAAATGGAACAAAATATTAACTCAATACAATAAAAAAAATTAAGTTTATTTTATATGCAGATATGTTGAGGTTCTTGGAACAACAATTCTTCTCATCCAATCTATCCGTGGTTCACAGCAATAGCCATTAAAATTATAATAATTTGTTGGCAATGTGTCCTACGTTATCTGCCACCTTGTCTTACTAAAATTAACTTAGCACACTTAAAATCAACATTTAAGAAATGAAAATTGTGCCTAGTGCAAAGGTAAACATTGGCAACGGCAGGTACAACAATAATTAATATACACATTATTTACCACCAGAGAGGTGTCATAGCACAATACGAATTTCTTTTGTTGATGTGGAAATATGAGAAACGATCAAAGTTGCTCGGTTTCCAAAAGCTCCTATTCTTACATCAGGGAAGATATACAATTTAGTTTCTTGAGACGTCTTATAAGGGGCCATTGTCATACACTGTTCAACAATGGGAGTCACCTCAAGAGAGCATGTGGCTGTTGGTGTGGATGTGGTCTTTCATCAACACTCCCTATTTCATGTGGCGTTGCTCAGGGTTCTGTCGTAGGACCATTTACCTTTCATTCTCTACACAACACCACTGAGCTCAGTTATTAAGAGTCATATTTTAAGTCACCATATTTATGTAGATGATACCCATATTTAAATTTCTTGATCTCTACGCCTAATACTACATTCATATTTCAGTGCATGGGGTGTTGGAATGTCTGCTGAAGGAGGTAGTTATGTTTAGAGATATTGTGAAGGGGATGGAAATGAGAATTAGCAAGGAGACAGGTGGAATAGAGAGAGAGAGACGACATGAAGATAGCTGGTAATACTTTGAGACCGAAGGAGCAGAGTAGTGGCAAGAAGACTGAGGAAAGTAGACCGAGAGATGGGAGAGTGATGTGAGGGGGAGAAATTGGAGAATCGACGGCAGGAAATGTGACAGGCGTGAATGTGACGGGAGAAGGAGGTAGGAGGGAAAATGGGACGGGAGAAGAAAAAAGAAAAAGCGATGGGAGGAAAGTTGACAGTATGAAAGGAAGCGAGAGTAAGTGTGACAGAAGAGAAGTCGATAAAAGGGACGATGACATGAGGAAAGGTGACAAGATAAAAAGCCACAGGAAAGAATGGAACTGAAGAGAATGTGACAAGAAAGAAGACTACAGGGGGCAAGACAACAACCAGGCAGATGCAAACCGAATAAGGAACTACTCTAAATCAGTGTTTGAGGAGGCAACGAGAAAACATAGTGTGTCCATAGGCTACTCAGTTCTGAGAAAGACAGATAAGCCACCAAGCGAGGGGGAGGTCGTCGATATTTGTTTACCTGGGGCTAGGTTAGAACATGAACATAGGATGAATGAAAGGGCATGGCAAGGCAGGGTCTATACTATTACACGTATGGATAAATAATGCAGACAGGGAGGAAACAATTGGGATAATACAGAAGTGCAGACAGTTAGTGAGGAAGTTAAAGAAGACAAGAGCTGAACAGATTATTTTCTCAGGAATTTTGCCAGTAATGTGAGGAAGGGGGCCAACATATAGAAACTGCAAGAGGATGGCAATCAACGCAATATTTGAGCAGATGTGCGAAGAAGAGGGGGTGGGATTAATATATTCATGGAGGAGGGAGGATGGAAGATTTATACATGAGAAATGGCCTACATCTAAATGGAAAGGGGTCAGCAGTTTTCTCAGAGAACCTGCAGCGATCTATTGACAGTGGGACCGGTTGCATTTATTTAAACTAGATGCGCAGGGGGGATTCACAGAGAAGCCTGAAACTGGAGGCATAGATAAAGACAGCACAAATAAATCAGCAAAGAACTGCCTGGAAAACTGTTCCGAAGCTGGATATAAATGCGTTTGGTTAAATGCAAGGAGCATAATAAAATAAAATAAACATTATGGTAGAAGATATTAACCCTGACATATGAACAACCGAATGATGGGCCACCACCGATATATTAGATGCCGAATTGGGACTGACGGGCTATGTAATGTTTAGAAAAGATAGAATAGTAAGAAGGGGAGATGGAGTTATTTTATATATTAAAGAATATAGGCTTATAAAATAAAATTAGAAAGAGAAGCAGATTGCGAAAAGCTGTTTGCTGTAACATAGTTACAGGAAACTCAACGTTAACGGTTAGGTTAGTTTATCGAAGTCCAAAAATAAGCATAGCAGAAAATGAAAAAGTACAAAACGCTATCAAGGAAGTGAGCAAACGGGACTGCATTATTATGGGGGATCTTAACTATGGTCATATACAATGGAAATTTCTACAGAGTACGTGGAGTGAGGACCACAAGTTTGTAGTTTTAGTACAATATAGTTTCCTTTCTCAACATGTGGGAAAAGTTGTACATAGAAGGACTTATGATTTTACACAAAAAACAATATATTGAACAATAACCAATATGGTTTTCGTGAGAAACATTCAACAACCAATGCTATTACCGCTTTTACTAGTGACGTTGTTAATGCACTAGAAAAAAGGACTCGGTCCTTGCTGTTCATCTGCATCTAAGTAAAGCATTCGTTACCATCAACCACCACATCTTATTATACAAACTTGAATATTACGGTATAAGGGGTACTCCACCCAAATGGTTTAAGAGTTACCTTTCAAACAGGAAACTCTGTGTTAAGTACAGTTCTAGTCACTCACTTCAGCAGAATGTCACACACGGTGTCACATCTATGTCTATCCTCGGTCCGCGTTTGTTGATTTTATATATTAATGACCTTCCATTATGTGTAAATATGTGCAAAACAATATTGTTTGCTGATGACACTACTATATAGAAAACTGGAAAACAAATTAATGACAGGTATAAAGATATGAATAACGAACTTGAAATATTAGCTGACTGGTTTCGTGCCAATAAACTATCGTTAAACATTTCTAAGACAAAAAACATGTTATTTTCTAGATCTCGTCCTGTTCAGAATGAAGAATTATTATTAGCGATATCTAATAACGCAATTCAGCGAACAAAATGTATAACATTTCTAGGCCTTCATATAGATGACAGACTTGATTGGCAACAACATGTAACTGTATGCAAAAACAAGCTAACTAGTGTTTTATACATAATCAATAAAGTTAACCGCTACCTTCCAGTAGCTGCACTTAAAACAATTTATTATACTTTAGATTACCCCTACTTGACATACGGAATCAAGTTGTGGGGATCCTCATACAAAACTCATATCGACAAATAATTCATTATGCAAAAAAAATTGTTCGTTCCATTCTTAAAACAAACTATTGGGAATATTCACATCCCCTCTATACATGTTTAACTTTAATAAAATTGCATGATGTTTATGAAATTGAAGTTGGAAGATTTATGTATAATTATGTCCACGGGAGTCTGCCACATTCATTATCGGATATTTTTACATTTACCTATGATATTCACTTTTACAAAACAAAAGAAACCTGTAATATACGTCCTATCATCAATTCTACTCAAAGATCTTCGAACAGTTTGTTATATAAAGGTCCGATGATCTGGAATACAATTCCAACTGTTATAGAAAATAAACCAAATTTAAATAGTGTTACATTATAATTCAAGGCAAATGTTGTAAGGGACTATGGCGTTCTAGTTTAATCTCATTCCACCCCGAAATGTATGACATATGTGTTTGATATATTGTTATTCTACTTAGGTATATACTATTGCTGAAGCTTGGCATAACCACATGGTTTTTTTCGTAAGACTACTTATGTGAACATTTATCATCTGATATTACTGTTATTACATTTACATATATGTTATATTAATCATAGCAACTTAACCAACACACTACACGTAAAATAATTGTTGATAATAGTTATTTTAGGGATGACGGCGACCAGTTTACTTAATCATTATCATCTTAAATTGGAATAATTAAAACAAACTGGTTACAGCCTTAATTGACTCTGCTGTCAACCTGGGATTGTATATAATTGTGTCGATTATTTAACCGATTGTTTATGTTTATATGTATGATTTATACAATTCCAAATAAAGCCTACCTACCTACCTACCCAACCAAGGGTGATAATGTGTTAGACATAGTTTTGTTCTCACATCATGAATTAGTTGACAATGTCAAGATATGTGAGCCACCGGGGAGTAGTGATCACAATAAGATACATTTTACCATCAGGGTAAAATCACAAAGGAATAGTAAAAAGCAGAACAGGATAAATTTCCACAAAGGAAAATATAAGAACATGAGAAAATATTTAGCAAAGATAGACTGGAATAACACACTAACTAATAATACAGCAGTATAATGCTTAAATATCTTAACGAGTAAAATTTAGTGCATCGTCGATAAATTTTTTCCCTTGAAAAAACAAAGGAAACCAAAAAGAAACACTTATCGAAAGAAGCCATTAGATAAATTAAGTACAAACAAATCATGTGGAAGTCATATAGACGTACTGGAAATGATGAAGACTACAACATTTATATAGAAGCAGTTAATCAAACTACAACTGAAACTAGAAATTCAAAGAGAAGCTACGAACAAAAATTAGCGTGTAATATAATACATAACAACAAGAGATTTCATGCATATGTTCGAAACAAACAGAAAGTTTAGGATAAGGTCGGTCCTGAAGATAGTGATGGAAATATAATATCAAAGGGATTCTTTTTGGCAGAAGAAATGAATAAGTATTTTAGTTCGGTGTTTACCATGGAAGATAGTAATTCACTGTCAGTACCAGAGGACAAGTTCAAGGGGCAGAATCAGACTATTTGGTACAGTTAATTGTAACCCCTTCTGAAAAGGTAGTTAAGAAAATAAGGATAATGAATCAACTGGAGTGGCTGGGATTCCACCCAAACTACTATTGGAAATTGTAGAACAAATACTCATACCACTTGCAACAGTTTTCAACTTGTCATTAGAAGAAGGAGTGGTTCCTTTAGAATGGAAAAGCGAACATTATACCGTTAGTTAAAAAAGGTTCGAGAAACAAGTCAGAGAACTACAGACCAATGAGTTTAACATCGGTGATTTGCTAATTATTAGAAAGACTAATTAAAGATCACATGGGTTTCTAAAAGCGAGGTCATGCTTAACAAATATGTTATGTTTTTTTGTGGGTAGACCAGGGATCACCAGTAGATACCATCTACTTAGATTTATAGAAAGCTTTCGACAAAGTGTCACATCAAAGATTCTTGCTGAAACTAAAGGGCCATGGCATATGAAATGGTATAATAAACTGGAAAGAAAAATGGCTGATTGACAGAAAACAACGTATAGTAATTGACGGGGAGGCTTCAAACTGGAAATCAATTTTGAGTGGGGTACCACAGGGATTAATACTGAGACCTATATTATTCTTAATATATATCAACGATTTGGAAGATGATATAACAAGTAGGTTTTGAACTTTGCGAATGATACAAAAGTGTTTAGAAGGATTAAACGTGAAGGAGATAGACAGCTTTTACAAGATGATCTTGACAGGTTGACCAAATGGTCTGAAAAGTGGCAAATGTTGTAAAATTTTGGAAAATGTAAATGCCTCCACACAAGATATTGGAACGAAAATGTACAATATACAATGGGGATAATGTACTAAGTACTACTATAAAAGAAAGATACTTTGGGTTAGCCATTAGAGCTGATATGAAGGTTTCAGAGTAGTGCGCGATTGCAGCTTCAAAAATATATAAAATCCTTTGTATTAATTAGGCGAAATATAGCGTATAAGGAAAAATAACTAATAATCCTGCTGTACAAAACAACAATTACGAAATACGCCTAAAAGAATGTGGCTTAGCGACACTAGAGACCAGGAGATTGAGAAGAGATCAGATAGAATTTTTTTTTTAAATATTGATTGGTAGTGAAAATGTTAATAGAATATGTTTTCTCAATTAAGGAATATAGATGGACTACAGGATATTAAGTTACATTAGTAAAGGAGCAGTGTAAATATGATATAAGAAAGTTCTCGTTTTCACAAAGGACTCTAAATGAATGGAACCTATTATCTGCTGATCGTGCGGGTGCTAGTAGCGTGAATATGTTTAAAAATAAAATCAACACATACCTCAAAAGTTACACGTAGATAAAATTGTTGGACTTTCGATAAAACAAAGCCTTCCTTGTCCACCTGCCATCAAGAGTAAATTCTCTGGGTGGCAATTTTGTTCAATCTAGATCACCTCAGAAATTATCTTATGTCATTCTCGTATGGATGACTAAGACTAAATTAAAGTTAAATGCTGATAAAACAGAGTTTCTTAATGTTGGTACACAGAGGCAGCGTGACAAAATATAAAAGCTTTTTTTCCGCACACAATGCTTAGCTAGAATGTTACGCCGGCACTTTCAACACGAAATCTAGGAGTTATTTATGATGGTAATTTAAGTTTTAGACGGCATATACTTCTCAAACTTGTCGCTGTTGCTATTGTCATATTCGTGATTTATGACGAAATCGCCGGTATTTTCCCCTTTCTGTTGCAAAAAACTTTTACAATTTCACTTTTTACTAGTAGACTTGACTATAGCAATTTCCTTTTTCACAATATTGCCCTTAAGGATATAAAACAATTATAAGTTGTACATTATTGCATAGCTAGGGTTATGACTCGGTCTGAGCGGAATTCTCACTAAATGCCTCTTCTGAGGTCTTTGCATTGGCTTCCTGTCAGGTATCGTATCATTTGTAAGATCCGTACCATTACCTACCACGCTATTTTACAGCAACCAGCATATTTACATTCACTCCTTACGTAAGAAAGCCTATCCAGCTTCGATCATCTAGTTCTGATTAAATTTTTTCCAACTAATATTTTAACTAGGACATGTCCTGTTCCTGCACCAACACTTTAGAATATGCTCTCTCTTAATGTTAGATCAGTTGAAAATATTACACAATTTCGCCGTCATTACTTACTTTTATAACCTTGCATATCCACCTTAGCTTTCTGGCATATCGATCCATCTGTTTACGATTTTAAAACGGTTTGTCGAGATTCAGAGGAACTAACCCATGTTGTATTGATGCGCCTCTGAGCTTGGCTTCCGAGGATTTAAGCGCAAAAAAGTTAGCTTATTATTATTATTAGTAGTAGTAGTAGTAGTAGAAGTAGTATTAGTTGTAGTGGTAGTAGTAGTAGTAGTAGTAGTAGTAGTAGTAGTAGTAGTAGTAGTAGTAGTAGTAGTAGTAATAGTAGTAGTAGTAGTAGTAGCAGCAGCAGCAGTTGTAGTAGTAGTAGTAGTAGTAGTAGTAGTAGTAGCAGCAGCAGCAGCAGTTGTAGTATTAGTAGTAGTAGTAGTAGTAGTAGTAGTAGTAGTACTACATTTTGAGAAAGAAAAGTCCAATTGCACACACGGTTTCTGGCTTACAAACGCAATTTACGAGCAGTATACCGTTAACATATTATTATAATTGTAAAACTTGGTATTAATTAATGTACACAAACAAGGAACACACAACCTCACTAAATACTCAACTGCGCCTGTACCTTCATCTATGCACCTAATGAACTCATTCCCTGAGCTACTCGTTCTGTGACATTCTCTATTTTCGCCCCTGGTAGACATACTGTCATACAATCCCCTTTGTTTATTGTCTTGTGCAACTTCCTGATAATATAATCCCCCATCATTACTCGAAGTTTCCTCTCTTTCCCATTAACTATTGCATCTGCATAACTCACGCGTTTCTTCTGTTGCAGCTCCTCAACACCGACCTGTTTACCTTTCTTTTGCTGAACACTTTGTCTTCTTCCATTTGCTTTCTTCCCAGTCTTTTGTTTCACAGTCTTATCAATTACCTCAGTAGTATCTACCTCTTGATCACCTGTATCGCTATCGCTTCTCTCCTCATTCTCTACAGTCTGACCACATGGTTTCACAGTCTCACCATTGGTCTCCCTGGCATTATCCACCACACCATCTGTCTCCTTCATTTCCACTGTCGTATCACCTGAATTCCCTTCCTCGTGTTTGTGTTTCCCATCAATACCCTAACCATATCCTTTAAATCTTAAATCTTTAAATCTACTTCCTTGTTTAAACTTGTCACGTAAAAACAACCCCGACATACAAAGTCCGTCAAATTAGACATTATATATTTATATATGGTATATTATCACCAAACTGGACGCATTGTCGATTTGGCGACTTTCTTATATATTTTTTATTTTTAATATGATGATAAAGCAGACATATTGAAGATTTAAGACAAAACATTTTACATTTTTACATGGTTATTCTTGCCAGAGAGAGGGGTTTGAAGTTACATGGTCGATTCTTGTGATACCACGCGAAACACATAGACCGTGCGTCTTGTAACGTCTCAAATCTCTATAATATTATACATTATGTATTGTTATGGCTTTCTGGTACATAGAATACGTAAAACATCATGTGTAATGTAAATTCATCAGCTGTCTGTAATAGTTAGTGATCTATCGCCAGGCGGCATCGTGGTCACATGAACATTAATCATTTAAGTTTGACATGACCATTAACAATATTATGTTTATATGTCATCAGGTTATGTTCTACTATAACATCGTCCTATATTTATTTTGTGTTTTGTATTCAGTACGTTAGATACAGACTGTACCATGGAATACATAATATCCCTTCGTTATAATTACGCATGTATTACTATACCATAATTTAGACAGGCTCATAGCATACAGGGCCTGGCCCTATTCAATTGTACAATTGTGATATCGGATTGAAGTCTGGGCTTGGCTTCTACCATGAGGCTTACGCCACTTGCAAATATGTCGTGTCGTTTCCTGACGTGTTCATTGAGCTCTTACGTTACCTGCCCGCTTGGTTAAGTGTAAGACCTTCGATACGTAAAGTGAGGGTTGACCAGATTCATCCTGGCTGCCTTCTTTGCTCTGCAATAGTGAACGCGGTAGTTCAAGGAACGTAACGTGGTGCCAGTGCGGACGGCTAAATGGTAGGATTTATCTGAATCGCCGTAGTAAAATCTCAAAAAGAGTTATTGCAAAATGTAACTGAAAAAAGAGTAATTGCGAGGAGAGCCTACCAAGACGACGACAACCCACAGCCGGAAGAGAAGTACACGAAAACGTACAAAATAGGCGTTCCTGACGACCTAGACGAAGGAAGAAGCGTTCCTTGCGGCCCAGACGAAGGAAGAGGCGTTACGACGAAACAGACGAAAGAAGAGGTATCCTGACAAACCAGAAGAAAACAAGATGGCTACCAAACAAGTACCACTAATGGACTTCGCTGGTAACATAAGCGAAAACTGGGCACAGTGGAGAGAGCTCATGGAGTTTGTGCTGGCTGGTCCGGACTCAAACAAGTGGACCGAGACACAGAAAGCGGCCCAGTTCCTCATCTGCATAGGCCAGCGAGGAGGAGATATGGCCCGAGCCTGGGTCTCGAGCAACGAACTATCGGAAGAGATCAAAAGAAGACAACAGAGTTATTCACAATCTTCGAGGAACATTGTGCGTACAAAAAGAACGCTACCATCCAGAGGAAGCTGTTTTACGAAAGACGACAGGAATCTAGTGAGACGGTAGACGATTGGATGAAGCAGCTGCGCCTCATCGCCGCTGACTGCATGTTCCACGACCAAGAGGAGATTCTGCGTGGCATGCACATCCTGAACGCGGCAAACAAAAAGGTGCAAGAGAGACTCCTAGAAACGGATGATCTTGATCTCTCACAGGCTCTGAAGATCGCGAAGGCTCACGAGACGAACATCGAACAAATGAAACTCATATCAAGCCGTGACTTCCACTCTATTGGCAGAAACCGGATGCCAGCTGCAACAAGCCATCACTCCCACACAGCGACCGCTGCTAGAAGGACGGACGGGGCTCGAAGGAGGAATTTCGGTGATGCTACATGCAACAAGTGCGGAAGATGCCACGCGGCCAGGGAGATTTGTCCTGCACAGGGAAGAAGAACCACTTCGCCATGATGTGCTGTTCGACAGCTACAAAACCAGGTACTGCGGTACGACAGAAGAGACCTCCGCGGCGAGAGCATACAATTGACGACCCCAATTACGACGCAGCGAGCCAAAACGCTGTCATCGGATGCCTCACAGCCAGTAAAAACGCAGTCGATGTTAGGGGGACGACTTTACACAACCTTCCACTTTGTGCGTGGCAACATCCCAATAAAGTTCAAGGTGGACACTGGAGACGAGATCAACGTGCTTCCTATCTCAGCATTTGACAAGCTTGCCGAGAGTCGCATCAAACGTTTGAGCCGACACGAATCAAACTCACAGGATATGGTGAACACGAGGCACCTAAAACAGACACTTGTAATATTGAGTGCAACCTCAAGGCGAATAAGCACTCCTTAGAATTATTCATCACAGACACGAAAGCGACTCCCATGATCGAGTTTGAGTCCTGCAGAGACATAGGGCTGGTACACATTGAGGACCGCGTACTGAAGATGACCCAAAACGAGGTGGCCACATTGAAGATGGAGAGCTTCCCCGAGAACGTCACCAGAGTAATTGCTGAGAAGTACCTGAGTTATTCCATGGACGTTTGACAATTCCCGCGGACTCACTCGATGCAGACCAAACCGGAAGTGCGCCCCGTGATACACGCACCAAGGCGTGTACCTTTCGCTTTACGGGACAGTCTGAAAGACGAGCTAGACAAAAAAGAATCAATTGGCGTAATTGTGAAGGTTGATGAAGCAACCGAATGGGTGAACTCCATCACGATCGTAGAGAAGAAGATCGTTACGCATTTGCTTACATCCTCGCTACCTCAACAAGGCGCTCAAACGCGAGCAGTACTCCTGCCCGACCATTGAGGACGTCGCAGCAAAGCACACTACCGTCACTGACGCACAAATGGAGCAGATCAAGACTGCCATGCGACTTAACCAAGACATGCAGACCTTCATAAGAACGATCGAGTCAGGTTGGCCCAACAAACGTCGGTGCTGCCCGAAGGAAGCCCAAGAATACTGAAATGTCCGAGAAGAACTTTCAATCATACATGAGACTAGCCCAAGCGAGTCGCCCGCTATCGTCATCACGGGAGATAGGATCGTGATACCACCAGATCAGCGGCAGGAAATACTACAGCAGTTACACATCGGACAGTTCGGAATGGAGAAAACCAAGCAACGTGCCCGAGATGCTATTTACTGGCCCCGCCTCAACGTAGACATTGAGACGATCATCGCTCATCATTCGATATGACAGGAACACCAGCGGGCAAGCAGAAAGAGCCCATGATGAACCATCTTATCCCAGCGCAACCACTTCAGAATGTGGCCGTGGATTTGTTTGAGTGCGACGGGAAAAACTATCTGTCCACGCATCACTACTACAGCCGTTACATCGAAGTAGAGACGCCTCTACTCAACACGGGCATCATTCGTGATCATGAAGATGAAAGGAATCTTCACCAGACACAGTATTCCGGAGAAGATCGTTTCCGATAACGGACCACTGTTCGCCTGCGCAGAGTTCCCGTAATTTGCAAAGGCATGGGGATTCATCCACATGACCACAAGTCCCCAATACCCGCAATCCAGTGGATTAGCGTAGAAGGATGTACAGACCGCAGAGAGAATCATCGTAAAGGCAACCGCAAGCAGACGAGACCCTTACCTCGCTCTACAGAAGTGTCGTACGACGCCCATGTCAAATTGCGGAAAGTCACCTGCGCAGCTGTTGATAAGCAGACCAGTGAGGTACATCCTGCCTGCGACACACAGATCGTTGCAACCTGCTATCGTAAATCCGGACGTCACCCACCAGCGATTCAAGGAGAAGCAAGAGAAACAAAATAAGTACTAAGACCGAAACGCCAAAGCTCGAGCGTGTATCTCAGATGGAGACGAAGTACTGCTGTGGATAAACGCAGGAGGTTATCAGCCAGCCGTCGTCACCGAGAAAGCGAATACGCCACGATCGTACAACGTTAGGACGGAGGACGGTGCAGTCTACCGACGCAACAGCCGTCATCTCAACAAGCCGAGGCACTACATAAGCGACGTGCCTTGCACCATCATACCCGACCTCCCGCGACCCGCGACACTAGCGACGGACATATCAAGCGAGACAATCCGGGATCGAGGCGTCAAACCACCGGCGATGGATTTGCGCGTAGTAACACCCGATAAGAGCGGCCCATCATTGCAGTTCAGGTATGGCCGAACATACAGGCCTACCATTGTGTACGATGCTTGAACATTTCCCAATGAAAAGAGGGATGTAATGTTTAGTGATCGATCACCAATTAATCATTTTAAATTTGACACTGACATTAACAATATTTATATGTCATCAGGCTATGTTCTACTCTAACATCGTCTTATATGTATTTTGTGTTTTGTATTCAGTACGTTAGATACAGACTGTATCACTGAATATATAATATTCCTTCGTTATAATTATGCATTTATTAATATACCATAATTTAAACAGGCTCATAGAATACAGGTCCTGGCTCTATTCAGTTGTACAATTGCGATCTCGGATTGAAGTCTGGGATTGGCTTGTACCATGAGGCTTACGCTGCGTGCAAACGTATCGTGTCGTTTCGTGACGTGTTCATTGAGCTCTTACGCTACCTGCCCGCTTGGCCAAGTGTGAGGTATTCGTGGCGTAAGATGAGGGTTGACCAGGCTCTTCCTGGCTGCCCTCTTTGCTCTGCACAAGTGAACGCAGTAATTTAAGGAACGTAACACTGTGAACGTACGGTTTAATAGTTTTCTTGTTGTTTAAGTTGATCATATTTGCTTGCACTCCTTCCGCGTCATACATCACACATGTCAAATATGATCAGATTACTTATGTTGTACGTAGAAAATAATGTTGTTATTTATGATGAACTAGAAAAAGATGGCTTTGCATTAGTACGAGTTTGTTTTTTGTGGGATCATTAATAATATTGTGAATGCAGACTTAGAAAATGTGTTTCGCGGGCATCGCTTATATTTGTTATAATATGGTAGCTAATAACCTATTTATCTTAATTTCATCGCTTTGTTGAGAATACTTCATATCCAGCTTGACAAGGAGCACATGGTCAAATATACTTAACAACATATTTTGATTTACAATGTTGTTTCTGACTTAACCATAACACAATTAACGTAACATGTTCCTAACAGTCCCGCCAACATACATAGAATAGCTGGTTAATAAATATGTTGTTTTATTGGAATGGTAAGTGATGGGTGCAATAGCAATGAAACCATAACAATACAATTTTTGAAATAATTCTTGGCACAACAGTTACAAAAACGTATGCGTTTCGCCTGGTATCGCATTCCGCGATCCATTTCTTGCAGAAAAGTTGGTACAATTCTATGATGTAATCGTGTAATTAACTTGTGATTGATCATCTAAAGATAACAATATGCTATCATATCATTTTTATACAAACGTTAAAAATTTAACACAACTGGCACCTCACGAATAACCACGTATTGTTCAAGTATATCATTAGCGCATCTATAATTTCTTATTGTTGGCTAGAATGTCGTACACACTGCCAACATAGCTTTGTGGTGTTACTTGGTATAACAAACCAACCTCGCGCTCTTGTCTTTACTTTCTCCACGTACCATCTATATACATAACTTTTCTGCTTATTTGATGATCTTTCACATATGGGGGTGAACAGTAGCAGGATCATCAGGAATATCACTTTATGTGACATCAGTGGTGGTTATGTCATTAATGGTGGTTGTATTGTCAGTTATGATTGTGTCAGCAGTGAAACTGCGCCAGCAGTAGTAGTAAAAACCTTGAACATTCTTGTGCTGAGCAGACATTCACACTCAGACGCATTTTTTAGAAATGCCAAGGGTACCAGTTACCCCTCGCAATCAGTTTCACAGACTTCACCAACGCGTTTGACAGCATCCACAGACCCTTCATGTGGAAAATATTAGCTACGTATGGAATCCAACAACAGATTGTAACAGCAATCGAGAAGATATATGCGAAAACTCGAGATGTGTAAAAACAGAAGATGGCCAGAGCGAAGGTTTCCATGTGATAACTGCATTCTTTCCCCCATTCTCTTTGCCGTGGCCATCAACTGGGTCATGCGGCTAGCAACCACAGGCAATGAAGGGTTTGTGAGGGTTAAGGAGGAGCGTTTATAATTCCTGGACTTTGTTGATGACATTGCTGCCCTCTCAGACACCACCCAGGGCCTACAACGTCTCGTGGAATCAATCAGCAGATAAGTTGATGGCTTAGGACTTGTTATCAGTGAAAAGAAAACAAAAACATGCTGACAGGGGAGCATCAACCACTCACAGATATTTTGATCAACCAGAAAAAAGTAGAAACAGTCGAAAACTTTTGCCTACCTTGGCAGCTCCATCAACAACCAAGGAACCATCGATCATGAACTACAGAGTGGGGAAGGCGTCTGCGGCCTTCAACCACCTGAGGAAAATTTGGAATAACAAGAAATTTACCTTGAAATCTAAATTCCGCTTTTATAACTCAAACGTAATACCAACCCTCCTATATGGATGTGAAATATGGCAACTGAAAAGAAGTCAAGAAAAAAAAATTATGCATTCGACACTAAATGGCTGCGAAAGATCTTGGGCTACACTGGAGCGACCATGTCCAGATACGATCAGGACAACCTCTGGCATCATCTACTATCTGCAGAAGACGAATGAGCTGGCTTGGCCATATCACAAGGCTCCCATCTACTATACCTGCCCAACAAGTGCTATGGTGGATACCAGCTGGCCAGAGA
>OZ023207.1:50194456-50239456 GCA_963995525.1 Escarpia spicata | reverse complement strand
GATGGCTAATCCAAATACAGACATGTTGATGACGTTTTTCTTGCATCTATTAACTCGGCGTAGCTAATCGAAGTCTGACGGCCAGTCCCGAATATTCATGAGCATGCCTTATACGGATCGTGAAGGTGGGCAAAAGTATTTTTTCGATATATTGTCAGTGTCATTAGTGATTAATAAAACATAATTCTAATTAAATAAAGGCATATAATTACATGAAATAATCATACTAACAGGATTACCTAATAATAGGGTACATTACAAAGATAATAAAATTCTCAAAGAATCCCTTTAAACAAATACATGTTCACAGTTGTGTGATTGAGAAATGATGCGACACTTGAGGGAAACAGTGCTTGCGGGCGGTGGCTTTAGTCGTCACAAGATAAGTAAACATTTGGCAATGTGATGTCTGTGTTATGTCTCACAACGTTTCTGAGAGCTGTGTCATGAACAGTCAGAATGTTGAGTTGTAAGTTGTGACCACAGCAGGAATATTGTATGCATTATAACAGACGTAGTCCACATTATTAGTATTGATTTAATTTTAAGAAGATTCTTGCACTACGCTGTAGAGTGGATAACAAGTTCATGTACTTCACGGTCAATTTACGTTTTTTTCCTATGACGTATGTATTGATATTATCAATCTTCGTTTGCAGCTGCGATCTCCCGTATATCCGCCTATATTTGTATATGATTAGTGGACATGTTACTAGTCTAATATTGTGTGGAAAGTCACAAAATGTGTTGTAATTGACTCGATGTTGTGTAACGCATTCAGTTCTACATTACGCTTGTGTAACATCAGTAATGTTGATCTCTTATTGTATTTATATAGAAGAATATTAATTAAATGACGTAGTTGTAAGTACCATAATGCTTTCATAATTATGTGTACAATCATCAAGCTTTACAAAGTTAGATAACTAAAACATGCGTCATCAAACTGTGCACACACCCAAGCTAAACAGCGCCTTGAGTTGGTTTTAACATATTTATTCGGTCAAAGGGCATATGTCAAGTAGCGCCACCTGGCGAATAGGTGGTGAACTGTGTAAGTTGATCGAGTAGCGCCCCCTGACATAAATAGTTTGAATTACAAACGTAGGTATGTAAGCTCTCCCGGGCACTATATCAATTCCTATATAATAATTATTATTATTTATTATCAGATATCATATATATTTATTACTAAACGACAGAGCCTTTTAACACGTAATTGTCAATGCCTTAAATGTATTACTTTAAACAAAAGGTTGACTCCTATGTTGGAGACCCAACATGTCGTACAAGGTCTTTCACTGACAGATATAAATCACGTAGCTTGCTGACGTTTTCAACGCTGATTGGCTGTTAGGTGCCACGATCACGTGATTCTCACACTCACAATAAGACCGTAGTGACTAGTTGTCATCATTCGTGTCTCTTGCGTAGTTTTTCTTGAGGATACTGCTTAAATTAGCGTCTCTTATGTGGAGAACTACAAAAATAGGTTTGTAATCACCCTGGTAGTTATGTGGTGAACTATTTAGCGAGGTCTATGACCTTATGGTATATATTAATTATGTAATGGAATAGGTAATTGCGCATGTACAATTATACGGTCAACAACAAAAAAGTAGGTTTGTAAGTATACTCTGGTGTTTATGCGGTTAACTATTTAACAAAGTCAACGACGTCATAAAATGGGTCATTGCGCATGCGCAAAATATGGTTTGTTCTATACTATTCATGTTATAATACTGTCTTATATATTGTTGGTGCAACTTTTAATTCCCTTGTCCTGTACTGTTTATGTTATAACACTGTGTTTCATTTTGTTGGTACAAACTTAAATTCTTTTGTTCTGTAATGATTAAGCTCTAACGCTGTCATTGTCATAGTTAGACCTATTGACCTATCAAGAAGCGCCACCTAGTTAATTTACATAGCGTTAGAGTCGTAGTGTTTTAGTACATCACCAAGGCAACTTCCTAACATTTTAGCATTTCAGCGCAGTAGATTTCTATGATTTTCGTATTTTAGTTCGTCAACGTCGTAACTTCCTAACATTATTTATCATTTCATCGCGTTAGAATGATAGTGTTTTACTGTGTCGCCTATGCTGACGTTCTCGCCTTTGATTGGCTGTCTCGTGCCATGATCACGTGATTCTCGTAATCATATATAAGACCGTAGTGACTAGCTGGTCGTCATTCGTACCACAAAAGTGTTATTGTTAATTTCATCCATCCTGACTTTTCCTACGCAGAGGCAACTGGAGCTTAGCTCCGTTCCTCGGCCGTCGGGCTTAACGAGATTGATCTACACGAGCCTCCAGTGGTAAATGTATATGAATATTTTTTCGATTTCACTATTTTATAGGTATAGTTATGTAGGATTAAAATACTTATTAAAACACGACATCTAAAACAATCGTTCGTACTTTTAGAAGATCGCGCGTCGGACCTGTCCGACCCAAACTTCCGTCACCCCCGGCGAGAAGCCCATAGCCCCGCCACCCGTGAAACTTTCGGCACGACCATCATTTGCGGCATTCATCTGCCCGGTCTGCTCCACGGCTTTCAGTAGGAAATACTCCTGGAAGCGCTAGTTCGCCCGCCGACTTTGTGGCCGCCCGAAGAGGATAGCCGAGGAAGCCAAGTTTAATACCCTGTTGGTGAATCATACTTTATATTGAGTTTACTATGTACTTTCACCTAGAATAGCGGCTCCCACGCACTTCCTATGAACGTGGCGTCCCCCGCGTGTTTACGTCCGCTATAAGGCCGCCTCTGATGCACTTCCTGTCTATATAATTATCCGCTCCCGTGGCATTACTTCAGTTAAAATGGCGGCCCCGTGCCATGTCCGTTCCCGTGTAGTTGTTCTTGTCAACATTCTGGCACACCTTATTCGGTCGCCTGTTAACTTAATTCCGATATACCTCTTCCCTTCTACTTGTTTGCATGTAGTGCAAGACACTGTAGTCCTGTCCCATGACTTCTGTTCACGTGAATTTTGGTAGCGTCTTTTCCGTGATAAAAAATGTGTCGTCGACTACTGCGTCGACTTTATTTTTTTAGTATACGTCTGTGTAAATTTTATTTAAATGTTCTTGTAGAAATTCATAAAAGGACGGTGACCGCCGGAGAGGCAGCCTGCTCCGGCCACGGACCCACTCGACCCCTCGGCCCTGACAATCAGCCCACACCAACGACCAACGACCAACGACCAGTCCGACGACCAACCCAACCTTGTCGCTCCCATCAGCCCCAGCAATCAGTCCGACGACAAACCCAACCTCGTCGCTCCCATTAGCACTGGCAACGCTTTCAGTGGCCCCGGCGATAAACCCGACGTCGTCACCACCGACGTAGCGTCGGAAGGTGTTGCTTGTGCGATTGCACTTTCACCCATAAAAAACCTGTTGGCATGTCAATGTGAGGCAGAGCTACTGCCAAAGGAAACAAAAGAAGCAAAAGCGACATAAAGAACAACTTAAAGAGATAAAAGTAAACTTCAATTTCTCATAATGTTCAAATGCTATTCAGGTGCTGTTCTAAGTCATGTGCTTTTTGTCAGAACGTTTTCAAGGCCTGTTACAACGAACATATATCTCTTTTATACATACCAATTGCCCGTACATGATTAAGGTCATCTTGTAATTGTTTAGCGGCAAGAAAAGGAGCGCATTGCCACCGCCGACGCCGCCTCTGTCTCTTCACCCGACAGACTTTGCTTTGATCGAAACGAAGAAGTCGTTAGCACGTCACATCGCGTGTACCTTCGTGAAGCTGTCAACACTACGCCGTCTATCTCGGTTGCGAGATAGACGATCCTGGTAAATTTTACTACGAGTGAATGTCACCAGTCGATATTCTAATTTATACGCACTTTGAGGAGCCGTCGCGGACGTTGATTCAACGCAGTTATTAAATACTGGTTGACTGTTTTAGTAGAGGCAGGTGTTAAACTATCTGACGTGTCGCCCGAAGAGGTGTGTAGTATCGAGAGTTGGTTGCGAAATCCTAATTCAGAGGAGTGGCGAAACAGTTTGAAGGAAATGCTGCTTGCAGTAATGGAGGGTGATCTGTAAATAACGGACTTTGTTTGTAGTTTTGTTGTAGTCGACAATTGTTATTGTACTCGAATAAAATGTCCAAACCTTATCTTGTGTCACCTTTACGTAGTATAAGTACCGTCCGCTCGTTCATTATTTGCGTAGAGTATGGACACGGGTCACTTGTAATATCACAAGCAGTTTCGTAAACTTACCAAGACAGCAGAGTTCGTACACATATCATAGTGTATATGCCATTAAGAGCATACACTGAAATAAACAAGTTTGGTATATAACGTTAACAGGCTTTCCGTCTGTGTTCTCATACCTCCAAAACAACCACCGGTGCAGCCATCTTTCATTCCTAGTTCCCTTTGAATGTATTATGTAATATAGGTTTACAGATAGACATTGACTAAAATCCTATGACGTCTGTATTTGTAATTAATTTAACGTATTAATGTCCTCTAGTGCGCACGACCATAGCCATGTGTCCTTTACATTTCAAAATTGACCAGAACCCCTCTAGCGGTCGAAATTATAAATAACTTCACATACTAGTATGCACATCTTCAAGACTTCAAGAATTTACTGCTAAAAAGTGATATTACACTATTCTGCAGTTCGTAACGTCAATGTGGACTAAAACTGTAAATAAATAAAACTAAATGAAAACGGGCAGTTCGTGGTTAAAACAAAAAACGAGTATCTATAATGTAAATGGCTGGATGACTGGGATATAATATTTCCGCAGCAGACGCTGCAACTGCTTCCTTTGTGAGTGAGTTTCACAGAGGGATAGAGCGTAAATAGAACAAATGCTGGTAGGTCGTGCAGAAGGCTGGCAGTGTTCGTAGTTTGTGCTCGTGTTTTCGTTAGGTGCGGTCATCTGCTGAAGTAATGATGGTAGGGAAGCTGATGCGCACTAGTCCGTGATGTATTTTAAGGAACATAGTGGCATCTCTTAAACGACGTCTTGTGTCTAAAGTGTCCCACGTCAGGTTAGCGCACATAGCCGTTACGCTTGAGGTGCTGCGGTAATCGCCTGTGTCAAAGCTAGCTGCGTAACGTTGGACTTTCTCTATTATGTGAATACCTGTCTTGGTGTGGGGTGCCCAGGCACAAGTAGCATACTCAAGCGGTGGTCGGACGAGTAGTAACTCCTATGCCGTTTTCCTTACTTGAGTTGGCGCCGCATGAAGTGTTCTTTGGACTAAGACCAATGTCTTTCTGGATTTGTTCTGCACTTTGTTGATGTGTGTCTGCCAGGATAATTTTGTGTCGGTGGTAACACCCAGGTAGTCCTGATGGCCAGTCCGTAGGATCTGTTGGTTCTCTATATAGTAATCATAGATCGATGGCTTCCTCTTGGTGGTAACTGAGAGGATGTCGCACTTTGATCTATTAAAGTCCATCTGCCATGTCTTTGCCCAGTAGACAAGTTTGTTCTGGCCGGATTCAAATGTCAAGTGGTTATACGGAGTGTTTTTTTATTATAAAAAAAATACTGTCATCAGCAAACATGTGTATTGTGAGTCTACTCCTTCTGCGAAGTCGATAAATGTATACCAAAAACAACATTGCCCCCAACTCTGTTCCTTGTGGGACTCCAGAGAGGACGTCAGCTGACCATGATGTCTGCCCATGTACGACAACTTGCTGACTGCGAGAACTGAGAAATGCACTGATCTAGGAATTTGTTTTTACATTGATCCCATAGTACTGGATGTTGTGGAGAAGGTTGTTGTGTGACACTTTATGAAACGTTTTACTAAAGTCCAGGAAGACGACATGTGTTTGCTTCTTTTGGTTGAAAATTCATGAATGATACTCACAAGATACGTCTCACAAAAAGACAGGCCCTTACGGAAGTCATGTTCATTCGGATACAATATGTTGTTTAATCTAGGTGGCGATCGATCTGGCTACACACAATGTGTTCCATTATTCTGCATGTGATACATGTAAGTGAAACAAGTGAAACCGGTCTGTAGTTAGATGGTTTCGTATTGTCACCCTTCTTATATAACGCCGACATGCGTTTTGTGGACCAACCGGATTGGATACTGCCTTCGTCGTAGGACTGTTGGCAGATGACGGAGATTACACCAGCTATCTCCTTGGCAGTCTCCTTCAAAAGACTGCCAAGGAGATATACCGGCAGTTTATCGGGACCAGCAGCTTTCGTTTGGTTTATATTCTTCAATAGGGTCTCAATCCCAGTTTGTGTGAAATGTATGTTGTCCATCTCGCAGTAAGGAGACGGTCCTTTATCAGGCAAGGGTCTACCATCATCGGTTGTGAAGACTGACGCAAACTGGTTGTTAAAACACTCCGCCTTGGCTTGGCTGGTAATGTGGAGGCCATCTGTATCAGAGAGTATATGTGTACCGCACCGACTTCTTGATGAATCGCTGGTAGATTCCTCGAAGAAGGTCGGCGAGATCGCGCCTGAGGAATCGCACCATCGGTTTGTATATCTGGTACCGAACTAGAAACCAGTCAAACTGTCGAGCCACTGACTCAAAGAACATCAGCTTGGGAGGCATCAGCATACCGCTGCAACCTTCCTTGACAATGTCAAATGACTTGTTTGATGACACAGTGTACGCCTTCGGCTCACAAGTGATGGTGTCGATATTCTGCTGTACATTGCCAAGGACAATCAGTACACGATTCACCACAGATGAATTCTCAAACTAGCGGTGAGGGCAGATCGCGAGGGGGAAGATCACGAAACCCGTCATATTCGTGAAATCTTCCCTCCTCGCATGCTGTTGCATCGAAGCCCGCCTTAAAGGGGTTATGGACAACATGAAGCCCGCAAATTCCAATGTTCACATACCTCTTGACGTCTGTTTCATGGACCTCAGCCTTCAATTTGGTGTAGAAAGCCCAGTTGACATTCGGGTTGTACATGGATAGCTGTATCATCTTAGCAAAGTTGAGCTGGCGACATTTGTCCATGAACGCGTCAACCATCAGGGCAGCTGTAGCATGGCCAAGAAACGAACTTGTCAGGTACCGTGTGTTTACCGCATTCTTGACCTCGTCGTAGAACCGGACGTGCATGTTGATCGTTTCGTATGTGTGAACTTGTTCAAACTCTCGTCGAACAACACAACGAAGTAGTCGAGCATCTTGATTTGTTCCGTCAGCTGCTGCGTGAAGAGTGCTGACAGCTGATAGCACACCACATAGGCACATTTCCTGTCCCCACATCTGAAAGACTTGGCGATCACGCTGTCCGCGAACATGCACTGAAACATCTACTCTGTGTCTGTGGACCTGTTGTAAGAATAGTGCAAGGAGACAACCTTCATCGCCTACAACACTTCCGTACTCCACCTCTCTTCAGTCATCACTGTCTTCATGGTTGTGGAAAAAACATGTCCCGCTCGTGCAGACAACTACCACGTATGCACCTACAACGTAACAAAAAGTCAGGTTACACACAGCGCCCAATGATAGAGGAAACACATATCCCTCTCGTGCAGGCAAGTACCACGTATGCGTCTACTACCTAACATAAATACATGATACACACAGCGCCCGATGGTAGTAGAAAACTCATTTCCCGCTCGTGCAGGCAACTACCACGTACGCACCTACTACCTAACAACAACAAAACAGGATATACACTGCGCACAATGAACAGGGTTCATACACTTGAGCAACTGTACAATTCCATGTCATTCCCATGCTTTTCCATGCTTCCTTAAAAAAATCCATCCTAAAATCGACTTACATTTGAGCGCGATAGATGCAAATGACATGCTTTCTAAGCTTAGTTATAATTATACAACTATCCATTGAACAAACTAAGAACAGCAATTGCTGTTAGTTGGTTTAACACTAACTCCCAGAGTGACACCTTCTGGAGGACAGGGGTTCACCTTCACTAATTCTCCAGGAGAGATACCCTAGAAAAGCATCTCGTCTTTCGAGTACACCAAGTAAATCACACTAAATAAGCCAATGGTTTAAGGTAAAGGAAGCGATATATCAGTGAACACAGCTAATCAAAAAATGATACAAGAATGAGAATACTGTTGATAATTGTCAGTAATTGTCAATCAGATAATTATAATAAAGTTTTAATATCAAGTAAACACGTAATATTTAGATTTTTCATTGAAGAAATAAATCTATGTGCCTGTGTTCGTGCACGTTTTCTTGCGTGCATGTGTTGTGCATGAGTTACTGCATGTGTTCGTGCATGTGTTTGTGCGTGCATTCATGCGTGCAAGTGTTCGTACGGGTGTTCGCGCATGAGTTTTTGCATCTGTTCGCGCGGGTATCCATGCGTGTGTTCGTAATTATTAAGGTGTCACTGACCACAACTCCTCGAGTCCGGAAACAGCTGACAGAGCGGGCGTCAGAGTCGACACGTCGTCGTTGTCAAGGCGACAGGCGTGCCGACTGTTCAACAACAAACAATTGTTTACTTATGATAACCAACACTCGGGTGTAAACACAGACAAATACAGAATATCCATATATTACGTCATTTGTAAGGATTTACATCATCGTCTAGACATTCCTTAATACTTGCATTTGTTTGTATTTGTGTAAGAATAACAACATTATTGTAGTTAGTCTATAGTGAACACGCGAGAGACATTGTCACTTCGCTGTAACCTACAAACCTGAGTTCGTGTAACCAATGCTCATTTAGCAGACACCGTGACAAGGTTTTGGACCGCGCCGGCCCATGGAAGTTATAATATTCAAGCCTGTGAACATGAAACAAACTGTCAACATGCACGTCGATATGTCCAGAAATCACCTTTATACATGTACCTACGATCATCGTTACGATCGTTATTAGCCTTACCATTTAATGGACTCCAGATGTAGACAGTCTACATTGAATACCAATACTGAATATGTAGGTACAACAGTGGCCAACAGACTAAATAAATTATATAACATGTCATCCACCATGTATATAACAGGCAGATGCATGCGTTTAGAAACAATGACGTGACCACGTCCACAGATATATCAAACTTGGAATAAACGACATCGGAATGACACAGCCCCGTTCCGTCGAGTGTTCGTAAAAATAAAAATCATAACTTATGGTTAAAATCATCCTTGCATTTGAGACTGATTCACTGAAGCTGCATATGCAACTGCTGCAAGTTCACTGTAGGGTCCATGCAGGACATATTTCTTGTATTGGTGAATGTCAATGTATATTTCTCTAGAAGTTTCTCAGTTGAGTGAGTCAACGAAACAGTCGATCATCTTGATTTGTTCCGTCAGCTGCTGAGTGAAGTGTGGTACCAGCACACAGCACGCCATATAGTCGCACTTCATTTCCCCACAGCTCAAAGACTTGGCGATCACGCTGTCCGCAAACATGCAGTGAAACATCTTCTCTGTGTCTGTGCACCTGTTGGAAGAATAGTGCGAGGCGACAACCTTCATCGCCTACAACACTTCCGCACTCCACATCTTTTCAGTCGTTACTGTCATCATGATAGTGTAATCAATACAAATACGCAAAACACCTGATTTCTTCCTCACCAGAACGTCAGCAATTAAGCGTAATTGCTGGATGAACGGCGGATAAGACCTGGGTCCAACATCCCTGCAACAACTGCTTAACCTCATCATCATCATCGGAACGCGACGGTAGGCAGCATGAACTGAGGTTGCATCAACCACCCTGATCGCATGTGGTATCAGATCACAACGCCCTACATCTAATGGCACTTTGGAAAACACAGAATCATATTGCCTAAACAGTTTTGTCACTTATGTCACATGATCAGGCTCCAAGCCATCTAGGCTGAGTTCTGGCGGCAGAGTACTGCGAACCATCTGGAAAGGAAAAGACAGCAGGAATGGACACCTGTTCATCTAGCTGGCCCTGATCGACCGATTGCGACTAATGTGTCGAAGGGGATGCATCACCGCCGCTTTCTACCAACACCTTGTGTACATAAACTGTCAATACCTCTGGTGTTGGTGAAATGATCATCTGTTCAGTGACAGCTAATTCCTGGACTGTCAACAGCTGCGGCTGGGACATTTACAGTCTCATGCCCAGGATTACCAACAAGCACCTCCAACAAACCATGTTTAATGCACTGCCCCCCTTCCACCAAGTATAGTTGTGCATCTATGCTCTCTACTGTTTGCAACAACACTGGTTTCCCTTCCAGAGATGCGGCTTCTACACAACACTGCTTCTACACCTCCCCTGGTGGGATCATGACCAGTTCACTTGTCACTGCAGCCAGCCCACTAACCTCCTCACCTGCGTCAAAGCTATGAACAGATGGACTAACAGCCTCATTAATCGCTGCCCTAACAACCACAGATTGCTGCCTTCGTAGCTGGACTCGTCCCCTGGCCCGAGCTTGACCCACAGTAAAACCAGTTGCCAATTGTTTTTTGATGGACCAACTGGCTCCATAGACCTCCTGGCTATAGTCCGAAGAATGTTATAGTCCAAAATCACAGGGTACTCCGCCCTCCTACACAAAACACACCTTGCGGTGTCTTGCTTCACAAAGAAGCTTGCCTTGATGGTATGCCCAAAGATGGTAATTGAGACATCCAGTTAGCCTTCTATCTATCGGCACATCTAGGTCGTTAGCCCCATCAATTTTCAGGAATTTGCCCACATCATCCAAGCCTCCTACCATACTGGTAAGGTGCTCATAATGAAACGAGGAGGGCATCAATGATGTCTCGACTCCAGTGTCCAACACACAGCCTACAGGGACTCCACCTATCTCGATCTCAGCCGTGGGAGTCTTGACCACCAGCTTCTCTAACAACTCGCCCCTCGACATCACTTGATCCACCACAACTATTCTACCAAAAAAATTGAAATGAGGTACTTATGTATACAGTTCATTTGTAAATTATTAATAACTGCAAACATTTTCACTGTTTTAAGGGGAGATGTGGCAACTAGATAGGATATTTTGCAAGTGGTAATTAATCTTGTGTGCCCTGTTCCTTTCTTATTTACAACACCTTATTCTATGCAATGCCAAATGTATGTTTTATGTATTGTCAATGTTGAGTTATATTTGTTTGGTAAAGAACTCATATTTTCCGTTACAAGTACTAATTTCACCCATTACAATAAAATATACAAATTATATAGCTTCTATATTGCATAGAAAAGACCACAAGGAACACATCAGTCAACATTTCATTGATGTGACTGGCATCATTATTTCTGGAAATGTGATGCTTCAAATTTGAAAAAAACACAAGTTTTAGCAAATGTGCATGAACAGCAGTCAAAGAGTGGGTGATGTTATTTATTACAAGACAGAAGCTTTACCCATTGGTATAAGTTATTTAAAGGTAAGAAGTTGTTACAAAAATATATTTATTAATAGTAAACATAAAATTATATCAGAATACAGCAGAAACACATTTTGAGTATTTTTGTCTAAACGTACAATTTTAGCTGCAGTGTATGTCCTTAAATTATAAAAACGTCTTTCTCCATAGTAATTACCAGTGACGCAATAGTAAACATTAATTATATTTTAATTATTCTGTATTATGTGAAACAGTACTTACTTCCAACCATCAATGAATGTTGCAGCCTCTGCATCGTACGTGGTTGACAGCAAGGAGTTCAGAACATATACTTGTTTCCTCTCTATGTCAGCAACAAGGAGCATCCAATGTTCTCCTGCGTTCACGTCTTGTGGATTTGTCACCCCATAGCAACACAGTGGTGCTATCACATACTTGAATGTGGTGAAGTGTTTCTATAGAGAATGTCATACTGACAATTCATACAATTATCACTGGTGCATGACACGTACATGGCAACCATATATGACTTTTTAATGCAATTTAATTAAAAAAATTACACTAATACATGTAAGCTTACAAAGCATAGCCATTAATAACATAATCATTTATGTTTACTAAATTTAAGTTTCTTTTCAACAAATATCAAGGTAAATAGTTGTTATTAATGTAATTATTCGTGTATCAGACGAAGTAAACTAAATTAGAACAAACATCCTTTGCTACCATTGACAAAATGCAGCAGGAACTGTTCTGATGTACAGTATACAAACACAGTTTCTTGCTATATTCATAAGTGCATTTGTTATGGTGTCAACTTTAGTGCTGGTTTCTTGAAAGTTCATAGTTACATTTTACTTTGGCAGCAATTGATGTACCCTTTAATAAGTAACAACTATATACACATGGGGAATTCTTATGAATTGATTGCATTACTTTTCTTTAGAGGGGTCGTAAAATCAGCCCTGACAGTTTGGCGCTCGAGGTGCAAAAAACGTTTACATCCCAACATCTACAAGCTGGCTCGAATACAGTAATACGATAATGTAGAACAGCATTATATTATGCTGATACAACTGTATTTTAGGACATATTGTTTACAAAGATCCCAATTCACATGACAATATTTCATATTAGTGTACATGTATAAAATATGACAATGTGCTCTCTATCATGTAAATGCGAAACTTACATAAATACGCGGCATGAATGGACAAACAAACAAACACTCACATACTGTAATATATATACTTAGAAACACTTACTTTCTGAAACATCCAATCACACCCCGATTTGTTTGCACATTTCAATGAACGCTAACGCTACTTACATTCACCACCTGAAAACATACGTTATACATTGAAGCTTAATGTAATCACTGTGTATGGTTTATGCCGGAACAATACCTCTGGCCAATCAGGAACTACATCACTGTCACTGCAGAGTTAGGAGGCTGCCGACCCCCCAGGGCATTACCCTCTCTGCACAGGTGGCTATATGTTCTCTCTCCTCCCTGCAGGGGGAGCTGCTCAATCATAAAAAAGTTACCCTGGGGCATGGGAAAGGAAGCTGACCAATCATCAACACTAGCCCAGCACTTTAGTTGACCCAGCAACACGTCTGGTCAGGTAAAATATCCTGGTCTTTCATCAGGGTGTCGCAGCTGGCCCCAGACAGATATGGCCGGCCTGTCCCCTTTTTGTCACATCATATAAATTTGATGCACTTATCCCATGAGTTTTTGTGTTGTTCTTTCAAAAATAATACGATACACATACAAATACTGTTCACATAAGTCATACATAGTCGCACGCATATGTATTGTTCGGCAGTATACGGTAATCGCGAAAAATAACGAGGGAACATTAACGTTGCAGAGTGTTTCGCAAGCATGGCTTGCCAGCTGATTGTTTATTCATGTGATACCAAGTTATTATTGTATATAGACTAAAGCCAATGTCTGTTTGGGTGCTAATGTTAATGTTCTGGTAAATGTACATAAATTCGTTGCAATCTACTTACATTGTCATTGAACCATGCTGTAGGTTTCAAAGTGTCAGTGTCGACCGATGTCAGATTGTCATTGCCAACCACCAGCGATTCTGGAAGTGGATCTGTCACTGTGGGTGTTGTCTGTAGATGGCTTGATGATATATGCAGGGTCTCTACTGCAGGATCCACCCTATATCTAACAGACAATACTAGCATAGCTGATGCTATGGAATATGTAATCATTGAATAGCCTGGATATGCATGAATTAGGTTACAACTGAGGTTTGGATAGGCATCGTCATTTTCTTCCATCCAGCATCATTGAGGAGTTTTATGCTGTTAACATGTTATTGTATAATACTTATTTATTCATTACATTTTCGGTATCATTATTTATTAATTCAAAGATCGATACTCGTTCCATGTTTAGAGTGTAGATACATTAAATGTTTTCTAATCTTACTATGACTACTCTTAGTCACGTGTAGTATAACAACTTTGTGTAATTTTTTTACATTTTACATATTTTGTATTTGTGTACTCGGCTACTTATGTCATATATCATCTTTTTTCTAAAATATTTATTTCCTCGTTGTATTTTATTATAATTATTAATTAATTAGTAATTTATTATTTTAAAGACCAATGGAAATCAATGTACTTCCATGCTTCAATATGTTTTCATCGATATTATTATATATAACTGTTCTCTTAATATGTTTGCATGTACATTAGAACTTCGCTTAACAGCTACCTCAGTAATAACGCAATTATTTTGTAACAATAAAGTATACAAAATCATACCGCTAATACGGTCACCTCGCCATACAGGTCACTTCAGCCCAGTCCCGAGGTGACCTTAATAGTGAGGTTCCACTGAGCACCTTTAAAATATACTGTAAGGCTTACATGTGTAGTTGTTGCTGTGTGATAAAGCATTGTCGCCCCAGGCTATTGGACGTGTCTCTTTCTACGGGTAGTTGGGGGTCTCGTTGGAGGGGGTGCTGTTGCAGGTTTTTGGTGAGTGTTATTGTAGGTGAAAGTCTCTCTTATAAAAAAGTCGATACTTTTAGTTAATCAGTCAATACGAACCCCCGTTTAAAAAAAAACTGGCTGCGGGCCATTCTGTCTCGGAGATTGGACGAGTTACGATAAATTGCATTGTAACAACATGCCATTCTTACTGAGTAAACCTTCGAGTCACGACAACTTCTTGCTGTGTACTAGAAGGAATTCATTTAAGTGTTTCTGGCGACTCAAGTGTCAACACAGGTGTCAATTGATGCTTGTTTACACATCAAGGTATCCAAAATATAATAGTTAACACTCCCGTTCAAAGTATGACGACATTTTGTGTCCTAATAAATCATCGAATGTATTATGGTGACCCCTATTACGGATAGTTTACTTTGAGAAGGCATCAGAGGTATCATAATGACCCCTATTGCGGGTAGTTTACTGTAAGAAGGCATCCAAGGTATTATAATGACCCCTATTGCGGTTAGTTGACTTTAAGAATGCATCCAAGGTATTATTATGACCCCTATTGTGGGAAATTTACTTTAAGAAGGCATCCAAAGTACAATGGTGACCCCTATTGCGGTAATTTACTTTAACAAGGCATCCAAGGTATTATAATGACCCTTACGGGTAGTTTACTTTAAGAAGGCATCCAAGGTATTATAATGACCCCTATCGCGGGTAATTGACTATTAGAAGGCATTCAATATATTATAATAACCCATATTCAATGAGTGGCACTTTGAATAGGGGTCATTATAATACTCGACTCGTGTTTGGACAAGCACTGGTTGAAGGGAGTTTACACGATGAAGCATCCAAAATATGACTTATAATAGTTACACCACCATTCAAAATGTCTTTCTCGATCTGTCTACCTCCACTCTAAGCGTGTGGCAACTGTTTTTGCTTTGATTAAATACGATCTATATGTTAGATTAGTGCCGATTATTGACCCTGGTCACAAGGTACTTGTCTAGACAACTGACTGCTTGAATATGTGTGTCATGCATTACTTTTCATATATTTCAAAATAACGAAATTTATTTACTGCCAAACATAGACTTAGCCTGGCTCCGACGCTTCACAAGGTGCAATTAATACACTTGTCTGCGCCCAAATTGCTCGCCAAAAATAAAAAAAATGAAATGAAATCTGACCGATAACTGCGACCCCACCACCCTCACTCATCTCCGACTTACATCCTCTTCCCACTTGGCGCCTCCATTGTTTAAGTTTCGCCTCGACTTTGCTCCGTTATTTTTATGAGTGCTTATCGTACTCCTTTTTATGTTTCCTTACGGTTAATCGTTTAGAGTTTTACTTCTAGATTCTGGTCATAGTTGCATATCGACACTTTTATTAAACACTTTTTTTCATTATAACGTGTTTAGACTTTTGTATTTGTTGTGACCAACTGCACTGTCGAGGCGGACCGTTCACAACCACGCCACCTGCGAAAGTGCCCCGTCTGCACAAAATGTATACATATCTATTGGCAGCTTTCGTGGCTTTTCTCCCATTCCTTCTACGGAGAGTGTCCGAGAAAGTGGCCGTGAGTCAGTGATGGAGAAAATATTGTGTTTGCTCCGTGAGCAATGAAAGCTCCCGTCTACCGACTCCGAACAGGTCAATTCGTCCACCGGCGACGTAAGTAACGCGCCAGATCGTGCTTCCGGAGGCCCAGCTATGGCCTGGGTGGTTGACGGAACTGTCCGGACATTTGTTCCAACAATTGGATCCCACGCAGCCACAGGGAAGTCCGAGCACGCACCCGGTAGCCCACGCCAGTGGGTATATACCGCAGGGCCGACTCAGCTCGGACAACCGGAGCGAGTTCCAGGACAACCGGAGAGGGTAACCCGACAATGCTGCGTTCGGCACACTAAATCATGTGTAAAGCAGGGCCAGGCCTTGTCAGCCTTTTTTAAGTGATGTCGTAGTGCGTCAAGATGAAAACCTGTCTCCTTTATAGTTTGCTATTTACCTTAATGATTTTGAACACTCTGTAAGCCATATATATAAAGGACTTGACATGCTGGCTGGTGAAATTCACAACAACCTTAGTGATGATGGTGTAGAAATGTTCATCAAAATGAATGTTTTACTTTATGCTGATGATACTATTGTCATGGCAGAAACACCTGCAGATTTACAGGCTGCTTAAATGTTGCATGTGACTATGGCAAGAGATGGCACCTATATGTTAATACTAGTAAAACAAAGGATATTTTCTTGTCTCGTGGAAAGGGCAGTTCACACCCAGACTTCTTGTTTGGACAAAACAAATTAGAGATAATTGATTGCAATATCTATTTAGAAACCAGTGTAACCTATAATGGACGGTTTTACAAAGCCATAACAAAACATGTTAACCAAACTAGGCGTGCAATGTGCAACCTCACTACTAAAGTAAGGAAGTTAGATTGTGCAATATATATATAACTACTATAATAACTGGTTTATTTTATTTTACACTATACCGCATCCGTGATTCTACACTATACCGGATCCGTGATTCTACACCATCATCCGGTTGTTCTCAACCAACCAATACGGCTCATACAGAAACAGTTGGTCAGACTGGTGATGTCATGACATAATACGCTCCTACCAGACACGATGCAGTTGGCGGCAATGGCACAAACAAACACCTTTCGGCTTCTGCTGCCACGGGTTCGGCCTAGCATCTTACGAACGTATTTTTTTTCTTGCCGTTTGCCTGTTCTGGTCGCGACGCCCAATCCATCGACGGCTGACGATCTCTCCTACGATTATTCTTTCTCCGAAAACGAATGTGACTCGATCTCTGTTGACGGCCAGTTCTCCGACACGGACGAACAACTTGACACGTGGTCACATACGGATCGCGTCAACGTGGCCCGCGCATTTCTGTCAGACGAATTACCGGCGCCGGACAATATCGTCGCTAGTGCCGCACCGCGTCTGTCTTCGCTAGCTCAGGCTGATCATGTGGTTCTTGTCGCACCACAGCCTGGGTTCCCGTTTTCAACGGCCATGAGAAACAAAATCTTCTTCGAATTACAACCACCCCCAGTGGGCAAATCGCAACGTTTTGCGTCAGTCACTCGCGCTAGGGAGGCCCTCTACTCGCCAGTGGAACTCCCTTCAGGATAATTTCCTTTCTCCAAGAATTCGCCCGTTATTGACAGGGGTTTCGCAGACATGTTCGGCTCACCAGCAGCGGGAGGGGAGCACAACACAAGTTGAGGGCAGAAAAGCGCTATTTCAGGGACCTCGCGGCCATGTTACGTCGACAGCTTTGTATTACGTCCTTTCAGAATTGGTTTGAGGCAGCTCTGAATCGTTCGATTCAGGGCATGATCCACCATGTCAACACAGGAAATGTTTCTGCAGAATCCGTGTTACATCAATTGAGGATTACCTTGCAGTTGTCAACATCAGTGGCAACTGCTTGGTCGGATGGGGCCACGTTCGATTGTGCGATGACGTACAGCATCTTCCTGCAAGAGCGCGACCTCACCCTCGGTGGGCCTCTACCTTTTTATCCCAGGATAAATGGGAGTGATTCCGGACGGCGCTATTCGGATCTTCGTCCCTGTTTGACGAACTGCTAACTAGATTGCAATTAAGAGAAACGATAGTTGGTCGGTCGAGGGAAGAAATATACATTGTGATTGTCTGTGCCAGGCTCCTCGGCCCAACCATCGCACACCCATCCACTCGGACTTCTCCAGACATATGTCAACAGGCGGTTGTGTTCCCTCCTTTGCTTACGACGAAGTTTGGAGTTCGAGTATCCCTGTTTTGCGATGTTTAAAAACAAAAGGGATGCAATTAATGGGTGTGCGAGGGTCTGGATGTCGGCTTCCGTCTATGTTTCATGGATAGTCCTCCCATGACATGTGCCCCTTCACAATTTGTGGACAAGGGTCCCCTCATGAAGAGGCAAGCACTAATGGAATTCACCCAAGGCAATCGAAATCGTATCCGCCGTTGCATCTCTCCGGTTCTACAGTCATCTTTTCCTCGTTCCAAAGAAGTCAGAGAGATGGAGGCCTGTTATCGTCCTCTCATCACTCAACACCTTCTTGGAGATTCTCCCCGTCACAATGGAGACTGCACAAAACATATCGGCATCGGAACGCCTGGGTTACGTCCATCGATCTGGTGGATGCATACTTCCACATTCCACAATGTTATCTACCAGTTCAAGCCGCTGCAATTTGGCCTCTCCCCAGTACACTGGGTTTTCACCAATGTTATGACAGAAATCAAAGTACTGGTGCACGGCATGGGCATCAATCCGTGTCAGTACCTGGACGACTGGCTGATACACTCGACATCTCGAGATCAGTGCCTCCAAGACAGAGTACAATGCCTCCGTCTCTGCCACACAATGTACCTCCTGATTGACAAGTCAGACTTGATTCCCACGCAGAAATTCATTTTTCTTGGATATCAGTTCATCCTATTTTCATTTCAGGTGACTCCAACATTGGAACGATATCACCAAATCGTGGAGCGTACTCGATCGCTTCTGCTCCAACGGGGACGATAGGCTCGTATGTGACAGATTCTACTAGGTCTGTTTGCCGCAACAGAGAAACTAGTTCCTCTGTGGCGCCTGCATACACGCGAAGCCCAACATTGTGTCTCACAGTGTTGGGATTTCAATCCATCGACGAACGACAAGTAGATGCCTATGTCCCCTACTGTGAACAAAGACATCAAATGATGGATGTCGGGACACAGTATTTTGCGGGGATCTTCGGTTGTCCCCGAGGATCCGGACACTCAGTTGTTCACAGATGCATCGAGCATCGGTTGGGGAGCGCATTGGAACTCGTTGACAGTTTCCGGTGTCTGGTCAAAACCGGAGAATGCGCTTCACATCAATGTGCTCGAATTGAAAGCCATACAACAAGCCGTGCTCCACTGTCTGAGGCAACACAGATGCCTCACAGTCCTTAATGCGTCAGACACCTCAACTGTAGTGTCCTACACCAACAAGCAAGGCGGGACACGCTCACCATCGCTGTGCGAACAGACCACGAGGCTAGTCCTCATGTGTCAGAACAACGGAATAGTATTGCGGGCACGCCACATTCCCGAAATTGAATGTCCTCGCGGATGTCCTATCACGCCCAACACAGATGTCGGGTACAGAGTGGTCCCTACACCCTTCAGTCTTCCAGGCGGTCACACGGGAATGGGGAATCCCCTTGCAACGAGGTGAGACCACAAGCTCCCACTATTCATATTTCATGTCCCAGATCCATCGGCCACGGGCGTAGATGCACTATAAATGAGCTGGAGGGCACTGTGGGCATATGTTTACCCGCCGCCAGCTATGTTGCCACATATTCTCAAGAAGTTCTAACAAGACCAATGCGAACTGATACTCATTGCCCCACGCTGGCCACAAGCGGTATGGTTTCCACTTCTCCTTGGGATGCTGGTGAAGTGCCCGTTACAGATACCCAACATCCCCCAGTTGCTGTCCCAAACACGAGGGCTGGTCCATCGTGATCCCTCCAAACTCCAGCTACACGCGTGGAGAATGTATGGGATTACTTCTGCACTAGAGGATTTTCGTTTGATGTTGCCTCCCGCGCCTCTGGCGATGTACGATTCCAAGTGGATAATATTTTCTCTGCTCTTTGCATCGCAAAACATCATAATTAGTTCAATTTCGGCTACTGAGAGTGTAGTCTCCGATTTTCGCCTGCACCTTCACACGGAGAAACACTTGGCCATTTCGACCATTGAAGGCTATGGGATGACAATCGCCGGCACCCTTCGTGCCGCCTCCGGTGTCGAGGTAGGACGGACTCCTTCGTTGAAATCTCTTCTTCGAAATATTGAACTAGAGCAGGGACGTTGTCAACGCCATTTCCCAGAGTGTAGTCTTGTCTTGGTTTTGTCAGTCTTAGTCAAACCCCCGTTTGAGCCATTGCACAAAGCCTCGGATAAACTGGTAACATGGAAGACAGATTTTGATCTAATCGCACTTGCTTCAGGCATACGGAGGGGCGAGATCCATGCATTTGAACATGCCCTTCGGGGCTGGACAGAGGTGACGCTAAGAGTGGGGCTGTCTTTTTTTAACCAAATACACAAGTGTTTGGCAAGGGCCCCAAATGTGTGCTTCCATGTACTATCCCAGCACTGGTCCATCATTTAAGCAATGGAATGGCTGAAGACAGACTCCTGTGCCCTGTCTGAACATTGCGATTCTACCTGGAACGGACTATGACATGGAGGGAGAAAAAGCTATCATTTTTGTTTCTTTCAAACCAGGACATAAGTCATATATTGTCCCATCAACCATCTCTGATTGGATTCGCAAAACCATTAGGCAATGTTATACCCAATCACCTTCTTGTTTCCTTGAATTCCATCGGGTTAAGGCCCACCAGGGACGATATTTGGCTGCGTCCCTCGCATTCCACAGACAAGCATCTATTTAACAGACCATGGCGCTGTCATAACACTTTGACAGATTTGTATCCGAAGGACCTATCCCTCTATTCCTCTGATCTCATTCAGCTAAGCCTAATAGTGCTCACAGACCGATCTGCCTGGAGGAAATGTGTTGACTCCTTATGCTCCAGTGGGAGCGAATAGATAAGGTATAGTAAATTATTGTCGAGCTTGGGTGGAGCATGGCAGATAGCGTGTGGTGCAACAATGGTCTAGGTCTATATTTACTAGTTTGTATCACGTTTGTGAAGTTTATACAGAATATCAGGCCAGATAATCGGTGAGCCTACAGCTATAAGCTATAGCACAACTAAATAACTGCGCAGGCATGGAAAACAGATACTGTCTAAATGTGTCGGCTTATCGTTTGCTAATTAACTCTTGTGTGCATATTTTGTTCCATGATTATGTTTTGGTGGTGCTTGGGAAGAACGTGTGTTTGTACGTGACCATGCGCGTGAATGTCTGGAAGTAACGATACACGTTGCCTCTAGTGCAAGCTGATGCTGTGTTCAGTGAAGTTGTAATATCAGCTTCAAGTGCTTTCTTTACAGGATTACAACGGTGTTCTCTGAAACACCATCTCAACGTTTTGGGTTGCATTTAGCTATTACTGCTCAAAACATATTCTTACACAAATATTTTCCACACACACACACTCACGCACACGCACGCATACACACATTTGTCAAAGCACCGATTTATACAGCTGAGAGGAGTGGAACAACGTAGAGTGAACGAAATTGTCCAAGCTTCGAAGCGGCAGAAATAATACTCAAACCCACATTATTTCTATTGAAAGTCCGATGCATTAAACATTTCGCTCTAGCGCCCAGCATTTTACGGATTAGACGCTTAAATCAAATTAAGCTTGCGACCGTCATTTTTACTCATGCTTCAATTACTTGACTTGTTTAACTTTGATATTTGACATGACTACCTCTTCAGAAAACTGTTGGCGATCGTTCTGAAAAAGTCGGCCGCTTCACCCCGTATTGGTATGCAGTCCAGAGGTTCACCTGACATCAGGCACCTAAGGAAAGGCGGGTGAAGACATCGAAATATTGGAGACGAACACGACCAAGATTCTGGCGAGGTAAAATTTCAATTACGGTTTGTTGTTGTTACTTAGTGATCTGCAATCTCGAATCCCTATCCCGATCGAGCCACGCGCTCAGATCGAATGTCCAACAATCGAACTGAGCGTGTGACGCGATCAAGATAGAGTTAGCGAGTCGAGGTCGGGGCGATTGCAAACACTCTCTATTACCTGATTATACACAATCATAGGGGACGAGTTGTCTCTTGTGGAGAATCAGTTTTGTTTTCCATAAACAAGTTTTAGGCACTTATGTTATCAAGCGATTGTCATGTGGTTGTAATATGAACAAATAAAACAGTAGCTTTACTTGATAGCGATAACAATAATAGCCATACCTGTAATCGTTAGTTATGTTATGTTGATATAACAGGATTCTCCTTTGTACAGTGCACGAGGTCCCCGGAAGGGTTACTGCTTAACACGGAAACGTCTTTCTCATTATATGAAATATGTGTCCAGAGAAACTAGTGATAATTGTAAAGATGACTTATGTTTGATTATATATCAACAGGAATCAAACGTGTACCATTCATTCACTCTCGGACGGATAGTTAGAGCTTTATAAACTTCATTTCATTATGGTAATTTGTTTTTCAGATAGACGTAATTCACTTAGTGTAGCGAGTATAACGGGGACATATATATGTTAATACGCTAACACCGGGGGCAGTCTGGCAGCATCTCCTCCTAGTAGCCGCACTGGCCTCTTTCTATGTTCATTAATACACTAACACCGGGAGCAGTCTGGCAGCATCTCCTCCTAGTAGCCGCACTGGCCTCTTTCTATGTTCATTAATACACTAACACCGGGGGCAGTCTGGCAGCATCTCCTCCTAGTAGCCGCACTGGCCTCTTTCTATGTTCATTAATACGCTAACACCGGGGGCAGTCTGGCAGCATCTCCTCCTAGTAGCCGCACTGGCCTCTTTCTATGTTCATTAATACACTAACACCGGGAGCAGTCTGGCAGCATCTCCTCCTAGTAGCCGCACTGGCCTCTTTCTATGTTCATTAATACACTAACACCGGGGGCAGTCTGGCAGCATCTCCTCCTAGTAGCCGCACTGGCCTCTTTCTATGTTCATTAATATGCTAACACCGGGGGCAGTCTGGCAGCATCTCCTCCTAGTAGCCACACTGGCCTCTTTCTATGTTCATTAATACACTAACACCGGGAGCAGTCTGGCAGCATCTCCTCCTAGTAGCCGCACTGGCCTCTTTCTATGTTCACTAATACACTAACACCGGGGGCAGTCTGGCAGCATCTCCTCCTAGTAGCCACACTGGCCTCTTTCTATGTTCATTAATACACTAACACCGGGAGCAGTCTGGCAGCATCTCCTCCTAGTAGCCGCACTGGCCTCTTTCTATGTTCACTAATACACTAACACCGGGGGAAGTCTGGCAGCATCTCCTCCTAGTAGCCGCACTGGCCTCTTTCTATGTTCATTAATACACTAACACCGGGAGCAGTCTGGCAGCATCTCCTCCTAGTAGCCGCACTGGCCTCTTTCTATGTTCATTAATACACTAACACCGGGATCAGTCTGGCAGCATCTCCTCCTAGTAGCCGCACTGGCCTCTTTCTATGTTCATTAATACACTAACACCGGGGGCAGTCTGGCAGCATCTCCTCCTAGTAGCCGCACTGGCCTCTTTCTATGTTCATTAATACGCTAACACCGGGGGCAGTCTGGCAGCATCTCCTCCTAGTAGCCACACTGGCCTCTTTCTATGTTCATTAATACACTAACACCGGGAGCAGTCTGGCAGCATCTCCTCCTAGTAGCCGCACTGGCCTCTTTCTATGTTCACTAATACACTAACACCGGGGGCAGTCTGGCAGCATCTCCTCCTAGTAGCCGCACTGGCCTCTTTCTATGTTCACTAATACAGTAACACCGGGGGCAGTCTGGCAGCATCTCCTCCTAGTAGCCGCACTGGCCTCTTTCTATGTTCACTAATACACTAACACCGGGGGCAGTCTGGCAGCATCTCCTCCTAGTAGCCGCACTGGTCTCTTTCTATGTTCACTAATACACTAACACCGGGGACAGTCTGGCTGCATCTCCTCCTAGTAGCCGCACTGGCCTCTTTCTATGTTCACTAATACACTAACACCGGGGACAGTCTGGCTTCATCTCCTCCTAGTAGCCGCACTGGCCTCTTTCTATGTTCATTAATACACTAACACCGGGAGCAGTCTGGCAGCATCTCCTCCTAGTAGCCGCACTGGCCTCTTTCTATGTTCACTAATACAGTAACACCGGGTGCAGTCTGGCAGCATCTCCTCCAAGTAGCCGCACTGGCCTCTTTCTATGTTCACTTATACACTAACACCGGGAGCAGTCTGGCAGCATCTCCTCCTAGCAGCCGCACTGGCCTCTTTCTATGTTCATTAATACACTAACACCGGGAGCAGTCTGGCAGCATCTCCTCCTAGTAGCCGCACTGGCCTCTTTCTATGTTCATTAATACACTAACACCGGGGGCAGTCTGGCAGCATCTCCTCTTAGTAGCCGCACTGGCCTCATTCTATGTTCACTAATACACTAACACCGGGAACAGTCTGGCTGCATCTCCTCCTAGTAGCCGCACTGGCCTCTTTCTATGTTCACTAATACACTAACACCGGGGACAGTTTGGCTTCATCTCCTCCTAGTAGCCGCACTGGCCTCTTTCTATGTTCACTAATACACTAACACCGGGGACAGTCTGGCTGCATCTCCTCTTAGTAGCCGCACTGGCCTCATTCTATGTTCACTAATACACTAACACCGGGGGCAGTCTGGCAGCATCTCCTCCTAGTAGCCGCACTGGCCTCTTTCTATGTTCACTAATACACTAACACCGGGGACAGTCTGGCAGCATCTCCTCCTAGTAGCCGCACTGGCCTCTTTCTATGTTCGCTAATACACTAACACCGGGGGCAGTCTGGCAGCATCTCCTCCTAGTAGCCGCACTGGCCTCTTTCTATGTTCGCTAATACACTAACACCGGGGGCAGTCTGGCAGCATCTCCTCCTAGTAGCCGCACTGGCCTCTTTCTATGTTCACTAATACACTAACACCGGGGACAGTCTAGCAGCATCTCCTCCTAGTAGCCGCACTGGCCTCTTTCTATGTTCACTAATACACTAACACCGGGGACAGTCTGGCAGCATCTCCTCCTAGTAGCCGCACTGGCCTCTTTCTATGTTCACTAATACACTAACACCGGGGGCAGTCTGGCAGCATCTCCTCCTAGTAGCCGCACTGGCCTCTTTCTATGTTCACTAATACAGTAACACCGGGGGCAGTCTGGCAGCATCTCCTCCTAGTAGCCGCACTGGCCTCTTTCTATGTTCACTAATACACTAACACCGGGGGCAGTCTGGCAGCATCTCCTCCTAGTAGCCGCACTGGCCTCTTTCTATGTTCACTAATACACTAACACCGGGGGCAGTCTGGCAGCATCTCCTCCTAGTAGCCGCACTGGCCTCTTTCTATGTTCACTAATACACTAACACCGGGGGCAGTCTGGCAGCATCTCCTCCTAGTAGCCGCACTGGTTTATTTCTATGTTCACTAATACACTAACACCGGGGACAGTCTGGCTGCATCTCCTCCAAGTAGCCGCACTGGCCTCTTTCTATGTTCACTAATACACTAACACCGGGGACAGTCTGGCTTCATCTCCTCCTAGTAGCCGCACTGGCCTCTTTCTATGTTCACTAATACACTAACACCGGGGACAGTCTGGCTGCATCTCCTCTTAGTAGCCGCACTGGCCTCATTCTATGTTCACTAATACACTAACACCGGGGGCAGTCTGGCAGCATCTCCTCCTAGTAGCCGCACTGGCCTCTTTCTATGTTCACTAATACAGTAACACCGGGTGCAGTCTGACAGCATGTCCTCCAAGTAGCCGCACTGGCCTCTTTCTATGTTCACTAATACACTAACACCGGGGGCAGTCTGGCAGCATCTCCTCCTAGTAGTGCACTGGCCTCTTTCTATGTTCATTAATACACTAACACCGGGAGCAGTCTGGCAGCATCTCCTCCTAGTAGCCGCACTGGCCTCTTTCTATGTTCACTAATACAGTAACACCGGGTGCAGTCTGGCAGCATCTCCTCCAAGTAGCCGCACTGGCCTCTTTCTATGTTCACTAATACACTAACACCGGGGGCAGTCTGGCAGCATCTCCTCCTAGTAGCCGCACTGGCCTCTTTCTATGTTCATTAATACACTAACACCGGGAGCAGTCTGGCAGCATCTCCTCCTAGCAGCCGCACTGGCCTCTTTCTATGTTCATTAATACACTAACACCGGGAGCAGTCTGGCAGCATCTCCTCCTAGTAGCCGCACTGGCCTCTTTCTATGTTCATTAATACACTAACACCGGGGGCAGTCTGGCAGCATCTCCTCTTAGTAGCCGCACTGGCCTCATTCTATGTTCACTAATACACTAACACCGGGGACAGTCTGGCTGCATCTCCTCCTAGTAGCCGCACTGGCCTCTTTCTATGTTCACTAATACACTAACACCGGGGACAGTCTGGCTTCATCTCCTCCTAGTAGCCGCACTGGCCTCTTTCTATGTTCACTAATACACTAACACCGGGGACAGTCTGGCTGCATCTCCTCTTAGTAGCCGCACTGGCCTCATTCTATGTTCACTAATACACTAACACCGGGGGCAGTCTGGCAGCATCTCCTCCTAGTAGCCGCACTGGCCTCTTTCTATGTTCACTAATACACTAACACCGGGGACAGTCTGGCAGCATCTCCTCCTAGTAGCCGCACTGGCCTCTTTCTATGTTCACTAATACACTAACACCGGGGGCAGTCTGGCAGCATCTCCTCCTAGTAGCCGCACTGGCCTCTTTCTATGTTCGCTAATACACTAACACCGGGGGCAGTCTGGCAGCATCTCCTCCTAGTAGCCGCACTGGCCTCTTTCTATGTTCACTAATACACTAACACCGGGGACAGTCTAGCAGCATCTCCTCCTAGTAGCCGCACTGGCCTCTTTCTATGTTCACTAATACACTAACACCGGGGACAGTCTGGCAGCATCTCCTCCTAGTAGCCGCACTGGCCTCTTTCTATGTTCACTAATACACTAACACCGGGGACAGTCTGGCAGCATATCCTCCTAGTAGCCGCACTGGCCTCTTTCTATGTTCACTAATACACTAACACCGTGAACAGTCTGGCAGCATCTCCTCCTAGTAGCCGCACTGGCCTCTTTCTATGTTCACTAATACACTAATACCGGGGACAGTCTGGCAGCATCTCCTCCTAGTAGCCGCACTGGCCTCTTTCTATGTTCACTATTACACTAACACCGGGGACAGTCTGGCAGCATCTCCTCCTAGTAGCCGCACTGGCCTCTTTCTATGTTCACTAATACACTAACACCGGGAACAGTCTGGCAGCATCTCCTCCTAGTAGCCGCACTGGCCTCTTTCTATGTTCACTAATACACTAACACCGGGGACAGTCTGGCAGCATCTCCTCCTAGTAGCCGCACTGGCCTCTTTCTATGTTCACTATTACACTAACACCGGGGACAGTCTGGCAGCATCTCCTCCTAGTAGCCGCACTGGCCTCTTTCTATGTTCACTAATACACTAACACCGGGGACAGTCTGGCAGCATCTCCTCCTAGTAGCCGCACTGGCCTCTTTCTATGTTCACTAATACACTAACACCGGGGACAGTCTGGCAGCATCTCCTCCTAGTAGCCACACTGGCCTCTTTCTATGTTCACTAATACACTAACACCGGGGACAGTCTGGCTGCATCTCCTCCTAGTAGCCGCACTGGCCTCTTTCTATGTTCACTAATACACTAATACCGGGGACAGTCTGGCTGCATCTCCTCCTAGTAGCCACACTCACATCTTTCTATTTTCAGTAATTCGCTTCATTTGAAGACCGTTGGCCTTTGATTAACACTTTTGCGATGTTTACAAACAAGTTGTTTACTGTTAGTTAGTTATGTGTTTGTTGCTCACACTGAAACAATGGGCGAACTGAATGACGAAAGACTCTGCAGAGGGCGTCACTGTGGTATTACGTTCGCTTGACGGGGAAATATTGTCATTGGCGACAGCACAAATAACATGTGGTCAGCCGGAATGAGTTGCCTTGAGGAAACATGCCACTTGTATGATGTGTGCGTGATCTATATATGCCACATTTGAAAAAAGAAACAGCAGTCAGCACAAAAGCTGAGCTGCTATACCAGTGTTAGTTTGTAAACCATATTTATCTAGTATTTACTCTGCATATGGTTGGTTGAAAACAACATTATGACGTAGATGGTGAACATTTGTTTAGTTCGAAATGTATATAATTAATCCAATAAAAGGCGGAACTCTTTTGGTTCAACAAGACGGAGGTTGCGAAAGCACCCTTTGCACCCCAGCGTACGGGTCTGACATACATTTATAGCGGGTGTCCATAGCACTGACGCAAGTATGTTTGAATTTAGGTCACTACTCTTGATGCCTTGTAATCTAAGACCGTCGTCTGCGACATGGTTTAATTCCACGATTTATTGGACAGCTGCTCAGGAGTTTGATTATGATAAAGATGTGTGCATCACTTTCAAACAATAATTAATTTAAATTTGAATTGTACATATCCGCTTCGGCCATAGCATGAATCATCCACTAGTTCGCAGTATTTATAGGAAGTATGTGAAGTTATTGCAACCGCTCGTGCTAAACACAGTTGTTGTAATTCCTTCTTACATAATATTGATCTTATGTGTACAGGAACCAACAAAACCTTACCGCGTGCAAAATTATTTCGCAAGGATAACTATCCGATTTCCGCATTTATCTCACCACTTCGGAAATATCTCTATTAACTTCCTGCACGATACTGTACTATTTTAAGACTTGTGCTGATATTTACAGGCAAGACATTCGGATAATTTCCTATATGTATTGCTGCGAAACGGCTTATACACGTACACTAAAGGTTTGAATTCTCATTGTAGTGTGACACTTGACGTGGGACAGAAAACATGAAAATAACGGTACGTATGCTAATTGTAGAGATGCAATCCTTATGACGCAATCAACACCACCATCAATAACATTATTATAAATTATAAACTAACAGCTTGGATCAACCGGTATTTAAATTAAGAGTGGCGTTTGTTTGACAGTTTGGAAATAAGCAATTATGGTGTTGTCTGTGTGTGTACTGGTTTTATTACAAGCGTCTATGCAGTTGCTTAACCGGAGGAGATTCCCAATAGCAATAGGCTCGATGGTTCCATCTTTCCGCAAGTTTGCCACACTGTAGTTTGGCTTGAAAACGACTCGTACTAATTATTATTACAATTGATTATGAGTGAGGAGACGGATTGGTCTATATTAGCGTTGTTTCGTCTGTGGCATTGATGCAAATTTATAGATGTGCATCAGTACCAATCGGGTGGCATTTTTAGAATGATGAAATGACAATAGTTCTGTGGTGTTCAACAGCGGCGTCGTCGTAGGAATGGTGTTCGTCATACACTTGATGTTAAACGGTCGAATTATTCCACAAGTGCGTTATCGTTGTATTTATTGACTATATTATATGATAGATTGTCTGAAATCGAATGCATAAATACTGACACATGCATATGTATACCATACAATAGTCATTGTCGCTGAAAATGTCGTTAACATATATTTTTATAGTTATTTATCATTATTCATGTATAATGTGTAAATACATCATATGTACACGCACTTGTACGCACGCACATGTGCGCAAACACGCACACATACACGAAGAACCGAACCTCACACACACTCACACACACACACACACACACACACACACACACACACACACACTCACACACACACACACACACACACTCACGCTCAGTCACTCACTCATTCACTCACTTGCCCACTCACTCACTTTCTCTCTCATTCATTTTCTCACTCACTCGATCTCTCGCTCATTCACTCACTCATTCACACACTCACTCACTTCCTCAGCGGCGATCCAAATAGTGTAGTCTGGGTGGTACAAAACGTACACTGGCGGCCGAACCAAATGGTGTAAAAAATGTGTTGCTGCCGCGCTGCCGTAAATTCAGCTTCTCGGCTCGACTGGTGACATCGGGAGACGGGGAGAGCAGTTGAAAAGTTTCGTCGCTGTATCTTCAGCTATTCTTCAGCTTCTCCGCTGTCTCGCTTGGCTCCGTAATGCGGGGGGAGGGGTTAGGGCGGCGCTGTTAGATTATTTCACCGCCGCATCGGCGTAAATTCATCTTACTGTAACCTTAGCCGTGACTCATTTCCAAGAGTCTGGGAGCACGGTCATGTGGGCCCATTCAGGAAGGTCTACGGGGATTATTATCCTCGTACTCATAATCGGTTACTAGTACCAGTATCATCTGTTCATTGTTGATGCTAATTAAACAATCAAAATGCATTGCCCGTGATATCATATCACGACAGTTTATTGAATACTATGAGAAACTCAAGGTCGTCATTATAATTTTCACATGTCTGAAATAAATCAATACAAAAACTCCGCAAACGATGAGAAATCAACTTTTATTTTAATTATGGTGTAATATGGGCCTCATACCAGATTTAACCAAATAATATATATATATATACATACATACATACATACATACATACATAAATACACACATACAAACGCACAAACACACACACGCACACACGCACGCACGCACGCACGCACGCACACACGCACACACGCACACACGCACACACGCACACACGCACACACGCACACACGCACACACGCACACACGCACACACGCACACACGCACACACGCACACACGCACACACGCACACACGCACACACGCACACACGCACAACCGAACCTCATACATACACACACTCACGCTCAGTCACTCACTAATTCACTCAACCGCCCAATCACTCACTAATTCACTCACTTTCTCTCTCTGATTCACTTTCTCACTCATTAGATATCTCCCTCACTCACTCACTCACTCACTCACTCACTCACTCACTCACTCACTCACTCACTCACTCACTCACTCACTCACTCACTCACTCACTCACTCACTCACTCACTCACTCACTCACTCACTCACTCACTCACTCACTCACTCACTCACTCACTCACTCACTCACTCACTCACTCACTCACTCACTCACTCATTCGCACACTCACTCACTCATTCACTCACTCACTCACTCACTCACTCACTCAAAACATTTGAGGTCATGTCTGTCCATTCCTCAGCGGCGTATCAAGAGATACTAGTCTGGGGGGCACAAAATCCTACAGTGGCGGCCGAACCAAATGATGTAAACAATGTGTTGCTGCCGCGCCGCCGTAAATTCAGCTTCTCGGCTCGACTGTTGACATCGGGAGACGGGGAGGGCGGTTGGAAATTTTCGTCGCTGTATCGTCAGCTATTCTTCAGCTTCTCCGCTGTCTCGCCTTGTGTTGTAGAGCAATTACGATGCTCTAACTGAACGGCCGGCGAGTTAAATAGATTAACAAAGTGAAAAATATGGCAACTGCGAATATATATTGTTTGTCTGTAAGCAGTATGACACTAACATATTGAGTGCTTAAAAGGTACATTTATCAAGCAACCTAGTCTACAAAATTATTCGTAATAAACAATATTTGGGTAAAACAAGTTTGAGAAACAAATATTACTGAACAATCCCGTTTCATTTGAAGTTTGCAGAATATATTTTGTTACGAAAAAAGTATAAAAATGACTAAGCCTACTATTAGGGTACAACATACAAACAAACAAAACACACTAATATTCGAACATAAATATATTTTGTGACACGGAGAACGATGTTTTTTCCGTTGTATTTTTCACAATGAATGCCATTGCAATACAGCATGGCACAACTATGTGTAATAAAGGCACGGATGCGTAATAAAACATAACGTGCATATGACTTTACATAAGTTACATTTTGTTCTCACTTGAACATAGGGCATCAACCTTTTCTTGTCTTTGCTGATTCTAAAGTAGGCCTTTGTTTATGCTCGCCATCTCTCTCAATTCAAAGTAGTGTACACAGCAATTCATGTTGAGAGATATTCCGTGAAGCTGTGACTTGAGTGCGGGCGTCTACTTGCGTAAAAAATCACACCACTTCGTATTTATAACACAGAACAGCCTGATTGGCAATAACGTAGATTGACTGTACGTGTTTACCGGTTTATTTAGCAGTCCATTAGTGACAGCAAACAATTATGATGTGACACATGTAAGCTCGGACTCAAAGCTTGGCACAATGCTAAGCCTGGGTAAAAGGACCGAGATGGCCCAGTTTTAGAACATCGGACTCTCAATCAAAAAAACTTCGGTTCGAATCATGTGCTAGTGTTTTTAACCGTGGGCAAGTTCTTTCTCTCTACTTTGGTCCTGTTCATTCAGATGTACGAATGAGTACCTGGCTATAGACAGTGGAGAATATGTATATACTTAATTACAACGTGCCTGAATGCTTCCCAAAGTAGTTGAGGTTGTGTTCAATTGAACAGGTCTGTGAGGGGAGAAGTGTAAGGCGCAGTCCTGGATATTGTATTATAGGTCAGTAAGGGGAGAAGTGTAAGGGGTCAGCATATTGATAGTTTTCCTATTGGCGACCATGTTAACGTTTTGTCTGATTATAAGAAAACGTGACATATAAAATGTCTTAAACTTCTCACCTGCTGTTATCATCATCTCATTGACATGCTGGTTGAGTTTAGTCAACATCTAATATTTCTAACTCTTGCAAAATGCCTGTATGTATGACACCCGTCAATAATTAAAAATGCATGCAGGCAGTAATCTGGCAAAAGGTTCAACTAACCAAATTGCTGCCAAATACTCTTCCGCTTAATAAAATCAGCTAAAAATACACCATTTTACTGTCAACAGCTTCTATAATCACATCTACAAATCTGACTACACAAATGCTCATATGTCAGAGCAGGTGAATATTGTAACAAAATTATTTCCCAAAAATATACTGCACTTTTTCGTAACCAAGCAGGAAGTCTAACAGTGTCCTAACCCCATAAGGCGCAGTCCTGGATACTGAATTATATAAAAACTTTTACCTTAACCTTTACATTAACACATAAAGGAAACGGTTATTGATCCGACCGATGCTCTAGTGATTGATCAATCGTTGTAAGAGTTGCTCCAATTAATAGTCTGTCGGAGAACCAGTTGCTCAGACGATTACTCGACAGTAGCAGGAGTTGTTCACGTGATTGATCTGTCGGAACACGAACTATTCATGTGATTTCTCCAACGGAAGTGGCGTTGACCACGTGAATAATCCATCAGAGCAGGAGCTGATCGTGTGACCACCGAAGTAAGAGTTGTTCAATTGATCCACTAATTAAGCCGGCCAACATTCATCTTGCGTCCACGTAAGGAATCGTGATACAAAGTACAGTGTTATATGCAATAAGCTTCGTCTGGATAGACATATTGATTTAACGTACTTAAACCCGGTTAGCTATCGAACGAGTTTGAAAATATTTTAAGTTTTATAAGTTTCAGAGTAGTCGTTGACGAACGGTGATTTAACTTCTCTGAGTAGTTGCAGCGAGATAGAAAACGTTTCAATGAAAACATGAAATAGCTTATTCAAAACTAAAATGAAAAAAACGTACGCATAAACCCATACTAAAACTAAATATACACTATAAAATTATATAGCATAGTCACATCGATAACAGTACTATTTACTATTTTTCTATTACTAAACACGCTTAGGTGACCGAATTAATAACATACTATAAGGGTCACCTTATTTTCGTCACGTAATCCTTGATCGCGTCCTCTGGTTGAATGTTTACTTGGCACTCAATAACTCTTCAAGAAAGTTCTGCTTAAGAGTGAAAATGTATTTTGAACATAATCGTAATTAAAACAGGGAGAGTAATTTAAACGTTATGAGGCTTTCAGTGTGTGTGTGTGTGTGTGTGTGTGTGTGTGTGTGTGTGTGTGTGTGTGTGTGTGTGTGTGTGTGTGTGTGTGTGTGTGTGTGTGACTGTGTTTGTGTTTGTGTGGGTGTTTACGTGTGCGTGTGTGTCTACGTGTATGCGCGTGTGCGTGTGCTCGTGTGAATGCGAGTATGTGCTCGCCCACGCGCGCGTTCGTACGTGTGCGAGCGTACGCGGGTGCGAGCATTTGTATTTGCGTGTGTACATGTGTGAGTATGCGAGTCTGGTGCACGTGCATGTAGAGTGTGACACAAACGTGTGCGCGTGTATGTGTGTTGCGTTTTTTGTTCTGGAATATCCCAGTAGTAATAATTATTGACGTTAATTGTTACTCATTTATACGGGTATATTAATAGATTAAAACGTAATTGCGTAATTGCGTGCATTCCAGCTAACGTTCGCCATCTCCGAGTAGTAATTGAGAATGCACATTGCACATTCATGTAATTAAAAATCATGGGATATAAACTTACACAACGTTTCGATGCCTATCTTAGTAGATACATACCAAAGATCAGGTCTTACAAACTGCCAATACACATCCCTTCTAAATTACCAACTTAATTTTAAAATATTTCGCTAATAATAATTTATTTGTCTTAGAGGAACACTCTTCTACTAAAACATATCTGCAAACTTCGGTAGGAGTTAAACTTGAATGACAGTAACAAGGTTCAATTGGAGGAGAAAACCACTTTACATACAGACACGACCAATGTTTCAACGACGTTTAAGAAGCCGACGATGAACATCCGCGCAGTTCCGCTAGAGTGTGTCTTGGCAACCATCACACATTGCACCTTGTGCGGCTAAGCCGTTGAAGTAGCTGTGGTGAGTGTAATAACGTATTTCTTTCAGTGTAAGTCGTTACATGTTTTACATTCACCTTGTGTGTTTCGTTTAAATATTTGGCACTCTAACCATTGAATCAGTGTATCGTTTCGATTACTAACTCGTTTACTTCGTAGAAATAATTGACTGATTGCTGGATTCCTTGATCGAAGTTGTATGTTTGTTTGCAAAAGATCGAGCGTAAGGAGGGCCATAAGCATTTTGGCTGAAATACAAGTAGGGATATTTTAGATTAATATGGAAACCCATCTGTCCCTATCAGCTTGTCCGACTCTCTCGCTGCATCTCGCTGTCTCTTGCTTTCTCTGTCTCTCTCTCTCTCTCTGTCTGTCTGTGTCTGTCTGTCTGTCTCTCTCTCTCTCTCTCTCTCTCTCTCTCTCTCTCTCTCTCTCTCTTCTATCGCTCTGTCTCTCCCTCTCTCCCTCTCTCTCTCTCTCTCTCTCTCTCTCTCTCTCTCTCTCTCTCTCTCTCTCTCTCTCTCTCTCTCTCTCTCTCTCTCTCTCTCTCTCTCTCTCTCTCTCTCTCTCTCTCTCTCTCTCTCTCTCTCTCTCTCTCTCTCTCTCTCTCTCTCTCTCTCTCTCTCTCTCTCTCTCTCTCTCTCTCTCTCTCTCTCTCTCTCTCTTCTCTCTCTCTCTCTGTCTCTCCCTCTCTGTCCCTCTGTCTCTGTCTCTGTCTCTCTCTCTCTCTCTCTCTCTCTCTCTCTTCTCTCTCTCTCTCTCTCTCTCTCTCTCTCTCTCTCTCTCTCTCTCTCTCGCTCTCTCTCTCGCTCTCTCTCTCCCTGTCTCCTGTCTCTGTCTCTGTCTCTGTCTCTGTCTCTGTCTCTGTCTCTCTCTCTCTCTCTCTCTCTCTCTCTCTCTCTCTCTCTCTCTCTCTCTCTCTCTCTCTCTTCTCTCTCTCTCTCTCTCTCTCTCTCTCTCTCTCTCTCTCTCTCTCTCTCTCTCTCTCTCTCTCTCTCTCTCTCTCTCTCTCTCTCTCTCTCTCTCTCTCTCTCTCTCTCTACTGTTCTCTTTTCACTCCACCCTCCGCCCCTTCCCCCTAGCTATGTACCTCTACACATTCTGTCACCCTGTTTCTCCTCTCAATGTGTCACTCCATCCCTGATGGTCTTCTTCATGGTTTGATTACTGATTCGCTGCTCGCATTATCTACTGAATGTGCAGATGCTAGAAGCGTAAATATGTATAAATTAAAATCAATATATATCAGAGAGGGCGGGATACTCGTAATTAAAACAAGTTGGACTGTCGATAAGCATACACGTGCCATCTGAAGTAATATCTGTGAGTCATCACATTTTTATGCATTGTGTTTTAGCGTGAACATTGACTCGAGAACAGAAAACATGAAAATCACGGTATGCAGACTAAATGCTTATACATTGTTACCATCGTAGTCATCATCATACTACTACCACTGCCAACAACACACCACATCACCACCATCATCACAACCACAATCACAATCACAAACACCAACTACCAACACCACCACCACCACCGCCAACAACACCACCATCACCACCATCATCACAACCACCAACACAATCACAAACACCACTACCAACACCACCACCGCTAACAACACACCATCACCACCATCACCACCATCACCACTATCACCACCATCACCACCATCACCACCATCACCACCATCACCACCATCACCACCATCACCACCACCACCAACAACACCACCATCGCCACAACCACCACAACAACCATCACAATAAAAAATACCACTACCACCATCGCCAACAACATCACCATGACCATCCTTGATTTCTTGATATTCACTGATATATTTTATATTATCCCATAGTATTAATCGTATCTAATACACACACGCAAGCACACACATACGCACGCACACACCACATACACGCAACCGCACATACATACACAAATGCACGTTTCAACTGTGGTTAATATACGATTGGTATTCGATTCATATGCGATTAATAATCGATTAATCTACCATTAATGAACGATCAATATCCTCACCACGAATTGTCCACATCCTCGATAATTCGTTTTGCATTTGTTACTTAATAATTACAATATGTAACGAATGTCTTATCGAATAATGTTGTTGACACATGTGCAGATCTCCTTCCTGGTCACGTGTTTCCTGTAACGACGCATATGTCGAGCAAGCGACAAGAAAAGAACCGCACTAAATTCATCCAATGTTCGGAAAAATGTCGTGACTTGTACAAACGCTGCACGGAAGTCTGCGAAAGGCGATAGTCTTTAAAAAGAGTGTCGTGTGAAGAAATCCTAGACAATGTATGGAGATTGTAAAAGCCTATTAGTAAAGCCGTGACGTCCCTTGATTGTCACGGATTATACGCAGGTAGTAACGTGATGGTTGCATTGAGCATACAATAAAATATACGTATTAACACGAATAAAACGTTTTGTATTGATCTATTCATAGCTATTCATTTGTGACTTTTGGTGTTTTCTCAGGGGCGGGATCAAGTGAGGGTAGATTAGGGAGGAGCAGAGGCCTAATTGCACCCCCTGAGGATGGCCTAAAACCCCCACTGGCGCCGGAAAGAAATTAATATAGGGTGGGCTGAGCCGGAGCTTGAGCACGACTCTACCGTGGGATCATAACAACGGAAGACGGGGGTGGGGTGGTGGCGGGAGGTGCTCTTGAAGATTGAAGCACCAAAAACATAATTAAAGAAAATTGAGACTTGCCAAAACGGGGCACATTCCAAAGAATCTAGAGAGCACGTAACTGGGGTAGCATATTCAAAGTTCTTGGGGTCAAGTCAGACTAACGGCGGGCATAGCACGGCCAATTCCAAAAGTCTAAGGGGCACGTGTCTCCAAGCCCATCCTAGGGGGCACGCGCCCTCAAGGTCCACCTTGATCCGCCTATGCTTCTATCTTTGTTATACAACTTCCACCTGGTGAACTTAATTTAGTTATTTTAGCAAAGAAACAGATATGGCTGTGAAATAGAGTAGCGTAGAAACACTGGTCCCACGAACGCGGTATGCTGGTTTGTCGACCAAAATGTTGCTACGTGACTACCCAGAGCTACTCGACGAAGTGATGCTGCAGCTATTTATATTTATGATTAAAGCCGCGACTATGTGGTGCCTATGTATAGCTGTACTCTTAGTACTTAATGCCACACTCGCGTTAGTCGCTTGACAGCCCAGCATGAAAGTTAAAAAAAACTCAAGGTTAGTTTTGAGAAAATGGCGTTAAAGATTGCTTAATTGATTCGATTACTTGATATTGACACTCTTGATCTATGGAGCAGACAGGTAGACAGTCACAGACAAACTGGCTGTACTGTCCCGGTGGCACAGTATGGGAACACCGAATCAATCAATAATAATTAACGTATTTTAAAAAAGAGCAAGATAGCGTTGCGAAGGTAGATAGTTTAGTCATGCATCTCCTCCACACGGCCATGTGTTTTTAATGAACGCCTGACGACACCCGCGACGCAGCATGGGACGGGGTTCTGTACTCCCTAATTATTGCCTGTTTTCTGATAAGATGCATCTGCCCATGTCACGAGGCTACTAGCCGATATGACTTGTACTTTGCATCTTTTCTCTACGCAATGTGTCTGCATTATAATATAATATATCAATCTTTCGTTCTTAACGTTCAATTTATTCGACACGCACCACAAACATGACTTCTCCAAACCCTTGGGACGAACTCAGAGAACAATGGCAGCGGCGGCGGCGACGGCTGCGCTGATGATGCAATGGTGTGAGTACATTTTCACAAAGTATTTCATTACTACATATATATATATATATATATATATATATATATATATGTGTGTGTGTGTGTGTGTATTCACACATCAAGCTTCTCATTGCTTTATGTCATATTTTTACACGAGGCACTTAGTTAATGTGGGTAATTCCGTTGTTCCGTATTGTTCTTTATACTTAGTATATATACCTGCGAGTGATACAGTTATTACAATGGATTTTTGAAAGGTACATTTTTATTTACACACGTGACGTTGTGCTGGTTAGCCATTCAGTTGTCTTTTATCTTTTTTTAGCGAAGAACACAACGATGAACAAATATGACTGCAGCACCACCACCAGCAGCTCGGACTCAGATTGGACGTTAGTTACCTCCATCTTTTGATCATCAATTATATAATAATACAATTATCCTATAATAATACATGACCTACTTAGAAACATGCTAATTCTCCACTTCCCGACATGTACTGTCCCAGGTTTACATATCGTTCCATAGTCCTTCCTTATCTGTCCCCGTCTATTGCCCTAGCTTAACCAGTTATCATGTCGCCTAACAATGTGGAGTCTGGTTACTCCACCATGTTCCGAGGATCTGTACCTCGTAATGACGGACTGGGTCAATGTCTGTGTTTTCAATACCTCTCCTATATGTACTCATGAACTGGGTCAATGTCTGTGTTTTCAATACCTCTCCTAGATGTACTCATGAACTGGGTCAATGTCTGTGTTTTCACTACCTCTCCTATATGTACTCATGAACTGGGTCAATGCCTGTGTTTTCAATACCTCTCCTATCTGTATTCATGAACTGGGTCAATGTCTGTGTTTTCAATACCTCTCCTATATGTAAGGTTTAACGTATCATTCATACAGTCCGTTTTCAAAGTTTTTATATATGTTCCAGAGAAGGCGAACTGCGATCAGAGCATCATTTCGATTTCTACTACGTGATGGAAGAACTACGTGCAACTATCTAGCTCATCGACCCACCTAGCCCATGGTACGATCCGGAGCAAGAGGTGCCGCCTATGATTCTGACGAGAGCGGCGTCTGTATTGATCGATACATTAAAACGTTTTAAACTTTGACATGTGTTATTATTTGGAATCTTACTTATATATGATAGCACATACGAATCATTCTTACACACGTCCAGCACACATACACTAAGACAATTAGCCCTTAATCACCCCTACTTACTACTTCATTACCCTTAATTATACATCATGACCCAACAGGAGGAACTACCTCCAATCCACCAGGCGGCGCTGCCTTCACTCACGTGACTACACACAGATAGATACAATAACTAAACCTTTGTACACTTTACAATATGTTGTTTTGTTCACGATATTTAAAACTATGTCAACTTTGAAATGTGGTTATACGCGATAGGACATAGGAACTCATATCATACACACACAAGTCCAGCACAAATACTCCCCTCTAAAATGAAGCACCGATCACTCTTACACATGCGCACACCCCCCAGGTGAACTCATAATTACCCCTAACCACTCCTTCATTATGACCCTTCGCTATCCCTCATGTCTCTCCTTCCCGCAGGAGGCACTACATCCCATATATTCAGCCAGGTGGCAGGACACGTGACCACAATGACAGCCGCCATCTTGAAATTTCACCGTAGATGCTCCTGCTTCCGCCGCCGTTAACGATCCAGATGTCTTATAAACTACTACCATCATTTGGCCTTTGGAACCAAACCAAAATAAAAAGTGTCTGAATAAAACGAAAAGATGGTCAGTACATGCCGGAGGTATGCTAAGTTATGTATAGTACATGGTTACGTTCAATATTTGAAACGTTTGCCAAACTTTACATTTTAAGAAATATACTATGCTACATGCTGAAGCAAAGCAACTCAATATCGTTACCATGCCTATGAAAATAAATGTTGCATAATGTGCATTAAATAATGTCATAACTATTTAGACTGCTTTCTGTTGTGTGCACCAATGCTTAGTATTCTAAATAACCTCAATTTTTTTTTTTTGAATGTACCTGAGACATATTTTAGGAGGAATTTTCCAAATTGTTTCGCCCTATGGTAATGGTGTTGATAGTAACGGTGTTGAGAAATGAATGGTTTTCTGTAGTTTAATAGAAACACAATGCTTTGTTATCGCCCTTTGTTAGATATATCAAGATACATTACCAAAGCATATCTCACCATATTTTTTTAATTTTAACTAATAACTGCATATCACATACTAAATGGTGGTAACGGTGTTGATATTTAATATACATACGATGAAATAAGGGCATAGCAACATATAAGTATATTACTTCAGCTATGCCCTCTCAGTAGCAGCAGCAGCAGCAGCAGCACACCATAATTTGCATGTATATGTTGTTGTTGAATAACATTTCATTCATTCAGCTGAATAAAGCTTCATGAACTGATTTATTTGCAAACTACATAAGTTACACAGCAAACGCAGTATCCATTATGATGTGTGGCGACTTGTAAACGTCTATGGCTAAAGCGGTGACGTTCAATGGTTGTCGAAGCTGCGCGGAATGTTCAGCGGCGGCTTCTTAAACGTTAATGACACACTGGTCCCGTCTGTATGTAAAGTGGTTTTCTCATCCAATTGTACCTTGCTACTGTCATTCAAGTTTAACGCCTACCGAAATTTGCTGACTTCTTTTAGTAGAGGAGTATTTCTCTAAGACATCTAAATTATTATTAGAGAAACTTAAAAAAATTAAGTTGGCAATTTTGACGGGATGTGTATTAGCAGTTTGTAAAACCTGATCTTTGGTATATATCTACTAAGATAGGCATCCCATTGTTGTGTACATTTATAACCCATGTATTTTATTTACATGACTATGCAATGTGCATTCTCAATTACTACTCGGAGATGGCGAACGTTAGCTGGAACGCTCACTCGCATACTCCCACGCGCGCACACGCAAATACAAATGCTGGCACCTGGTTACGCTCGCACAGATACATGCACGCATACAAAGCACACGCGCGCGGGCGAGCACATACTCTCATTCACACGAGCACGCACACACACACACACACATACACATACACACACACGCATACGCACGCACACGCACACGCACACGCACACGCACACGCACACGCACACGCACACGCACACGCACACGCACACGCACACGCACACACGCACACACGCACACACACACACACACACGCACGCACACACACTGAAATTTAAATTACACTCCCGGTTTTAATTACGATTATTGTCAAAATACATTTTCACTTAAGCAGAACGTTCTTGAAGAATTTGTGAACGCCATGTAAATACTCAACCAGAGAACGCGGTCTAGGACTACGTGACTAAAATAAGATCACCCTTATAGTATATTATTAATCCGGTCACCTAAGCGTACGTGGTAATAAAACAATTGCAAATAGCACTGTTATCGATGTTACTATACTACATCATTTTTAGTGCATATTTATTTTTAATATGGATTTATGCGTACGATTATTTAATTTTAGTTTTGAATGAGCTATTTCACGTTTTCATTTAAACGTTTTCTGTCTCGCTACAATTACGCAAGGAAGGTAAACTACCGTTCGTCAACGACTACTCTGAAACTTGTAAAACTTAAAATATTTGTATAGCTGGTTCGATAGCTAACCGGGTTTCAAGTACGCGAAATCAATATGTCTACCTAGACGAAGCTTATTGCATATAACACTGTACTTTGTATCACGATTCCATACGTGGACGCAAGATGAATGTTGGCAGACTTAATTAGTGGCGTTTACCTTGGACGCCTGTTTGATACCGGTCACAAACTGTACATGTGAACGTGTCACAATTTGCAAATGTACCAACGAGGATTACGGCGCCATGTGACCCGCAAAATACCGCGCGAATTACCGCTTACAGTCAAGGATTATCATTACAGTCGGCATGTGTACTAGGGCCTTTTTTCTGATCTCCGAATGTACAATACAAAAAAACACGACTGGCGGGCATTTCGGCAACTTTTACTCAGGGGTATAGATCATTGGAGCAATTCTTTCTCCGGTGGAGCAATCAATTAAACTACCAGTAGATCAATCAATCAGTGGAATACTCAGCAGCTTGTGTCCAGTGGATCAATTGAACAACTCTTACACAGGTGGTCACACGATTAGCTCCTGTTCTGATGGATTAGCCACGTGATCAACGCCAATTCCGTTGGAGAAATCACATGAGTAATTCATGTTCCCACAGATCAGTGACGTCAACAACTCGCCCTAATGTGGACTAATCACCCGAGCAATTGTTTCTCCGACAGACTATTAATTGGAGCAACGTCTGCAACGATGGATAAATCACTTGAGCATCGGTCGGATCAATAACCATTTTCTCAATGTGTTAATGTAAAGGTTAAGGTAAAAGTTTTTATATAATACAGTATCCAGGACTGCGTCTTATACTTCTCCCTGATTAAGTATGTACATATTCACCACTGTCTATAGCCAGGTACTCCTTCACACATCTGAATGAACTGGAGTAATGTAGAGAGAACGAATTTGCCCACGGTTCAAAACAGAAGCACAGAATTCGAACAGGGATTTTCTTAATTGAGATTTCCATGTTCCTACACTGGGCTATCTCGGTCGTATTACTCAGGCTTAGAATTGTGCCAAGCATCACAAATGGACTGTTAAATTAACCGGTAAACACTTACAGTCAAGCTATGTTATTGGCAAGCACGCGGTTCTGTATTATAAATACGAAGTGTTGTGATTTTTACGCAAGTAGACGCCGGCACTCAAGTCACAGCTTCACGGCGTCGGAATATCTCTCAACATGAATTGCTATGTACACAACTTTGAATTAAGACGGATGCCGAGTAAAAACAGAGGCCTACGTCAGAACCAGCAAAGACAAGAAAAGGTTAATGCCCTATGCCCAAGTGAGAACAAAATGTAACTTATGTTTAGTCATATGCACGTTATGCTTCACTATCTTTGTGCCTTTAGTACACATAGTTGCGTCATGCTGTATTGCAATGACATACCTGGGGAAAAATACAACGGTAAAACACCGTTCCCTGTGTCGCAATATATATTTATGTTCAAATATTAGCGGGTTTTTTCATATGCATGTTTTACTTTAATAGTGGGCCTAGTCATATTTAGACTTTTTCGTCACAAAATATATTCTGCAAACTACAATATGGCAAATTGATTACTACTAAATGTGTAAAGTAAGAGAATGGGCCTCGAGAAAGACCATGCATATCTCAAAAACACAAGTAAAAAACTGTATATAAATACTGTGTTTTCTGAAATACTTCGCCAATTGGTAGATCAATGCAAGATGTCCAAAGAAGCATATGAACAGCTTGGGAAGAGAATACTCTAAATTCAGCATATTAATTTTTAGATAATATGCATAATATTGACAGCATGAATTCAAGTAAATAGAATTCCTGGGCAATGATACTGGGTAAAGAATGCTATTTATTGGAAACATTTTAGCTTTCAGTGTCAGAATGTAAAAGAATCTCCTGTGGCTTGATTAATGAAAACCCTGCAGCATACCCTGGTCACATGATCACACTGTATTCATTGTAGGTTGTCAAGTCGGTGGTTCTCGTCCTTCACCGTGAGCTGCTCGCCTACAGAGCGGCCCCTAGTGGCAGAAGTCTGCAACTGCTGCAGGACGGCATCGCGTTGCTCCACGCCTTCTCTGTCCGAGACACATACTACCGGCGCCACCACCAGGACGTCGAGCATCAGTATGTCGAGTTGGTGTGTGGCACCGAGATGTTATTCCGCGAGACAAACGGGATCGGAGACCACGAAAGTGAGTTGTATAGTGATGATCTTTGTTTCACCATTGGTAACTTTAGTATGATTGATAGTCGTTGAAAACGGGTTTTGTTTGGTATGGAATCCTAAATAATATGACTATGGGTATGTTCTACCTTAGACATCACCATTTTCAACACTTTAAATATTTAACAACCTTTCATGCCTTTGCAGTGTGAGGTTTAAGTTCAAATTTGATATTTTAACTGCATAGTAGTTTTATTACATATTACTGTGATGGTTATTTTTAAAATAGTATTTTCCTTATATAAAATACGAATAGAAATTACTGCCCATAATGTAACCATGTTAGTACTAAATTCCAGAATGCTGTGTGTTCACTGTGTCTAGTAAATTGATCATATTGTTATAATACAGTAACAAAGTATATTTTTTCTAAAACGTTTTATTTACAAACATCTGCAGTTGCGTGATTGCTATATTTTCCCCAGTGGCGGCGCTACTGGAATTGTGGGATTTCGACCAGGACTGTCCAAATGGAAGCAGTGAAGAGGATGAAGAGGAAAACAAGGCACCGGCACCAGTAACTGGAGAAGTCCAAGATCAGCAGGGAAAAGAAGAACAGCCAATGGACGTAATAGAAATTGAATGATGTCAGTCAGTTGATACAGCTGTGTCATTAGACAGGCCTGTGAAGA
>OZ023207.1:50010402-50194256 GCA_963995525.1 Escarpia spicata | reverse complement strand
GAGAACAGAAAACATGAAAATCACGGTATGTAGACTAAATGCTTATACAATTGTTACCATCGTAGTCATCATCATACTACTACCACTGCCAACAACACCACCATCACCACCATCATCACAACCACAATCACAATCACAAACACCACTACCAACACCACCACCACCACCGCCAACAACACCACCATCACCACCATCATCACAACCACCATCACAATCACAAACACCACTACCAACACCACCACCGCTAACAACACCACCATCACCACCATCACCACCATCACCACCATCACCACCATCACCACCATCACCACCATCACCACCATCACCACCATCACCACCATCACCACCATCACCACCATCACCACCATCACACCATCACCACCACCACCAACAACACCACCATCGCCACAACCACCACAACAACCATCACAATAAAAAATACCACTACCACCATCGCCAACAACATCACCATGACCATCCTTGATTTCTTGATATTCACTGATATATTTTATATTATCGCATGGTATTAATCGTATCTAATACACACACGCAAGCACACACATACGCACGCACACACACATACACGCAACCGCACATACATACACAAATGCACGTTTCAACTGTGGTTAATATACGATTGGTATTCGATTCATATGCGATTAATAATCGATTAATCTACCATTAATGAACGATCAATATCCTCACCACGAATTGTCCACATCCTCGATAATTCGTTTTGCATTTGTTACTTAATAATTACAATATGTAACGAATGTCTTATCGAATAATGTTGTTGACACATGTGCAGATCTCCTTCCTGGTCACGTGTTTCCTGTTAACGACGCATATGTCGAGCGAAGCGACAAGAAAGAACCGCACTAAATTCATCCAATGTTCGGAAAAATGTCGTGACTTGTACAAACGCTGCACGGAAGTCTGCGAAATGGCGATAGTCTTAAAAAGAGTGTCGTGTGAAGAAATCCGTAGACAATGTATGGAGATTTGTAAACGCCTATTAGTAAAGCCGTGACGTTCCTTGTTTGTCACGGATTATACGCAGGTAGTAACGTGATGGTTGCATTGAGCATACAATAAAATATACGTATTAACACGAATAAAACGTTTTGTATTGATCTATTCATAGCTATTCATTTGTGACTTTTGGTGTTTCTCAGGGGCGGATCAAGTGAGGGTAGATTAGGGAGGAGCAGAGCCTAATTGCACCCCCTGAGGATGGCCTAAAACCCCCACTGGCGCCGGAAAGAAATTAATATAGGGTGGGCTGAGCCGGAGCTTGAGCACGACTCTACCGTGGGATCATAACAACGGAAGACGGGGGTGGGGTGGTGGCGGGAGGTGCTCTTGAAGATTGAAGCACCAAAAAACAGAATAAAGAAATTGAGACTTGCCAAAACGGGGCACATTCCAAAGATCTAGAGAGCACGTAACTGGGGTAGCATATTCCAAAGTTCTTGGGGTCAAGTCAGACTAACGCGGGCATAGCACGGCCAAATTCCAAAAGTCTAAGGGGCACGTGTCCTCCAAGCCCATCCTAGGGGGCACGCGCCCTCAAGGTCCACCTTGATCCGCCTATGCTTCTATCTTTGTTATACAACTTCCACCTGGTGAACTTAATTTAGTTATTTTAGCAAAGAAACAGATATGGCTGTGAAATAGAGTAGCGTTAGAAACACTGGTCCCACGAACGCGGTATGCTGGTTTGTCCGACCAAAAATTTTGCTACGTGACTACCAGAGCTACTCGACGAAGTGATGCGGCAGCTATTTATATTTTATGATTAAAGCCGCGACTATGTGGTGCCTATGTATAGCTGTACTCTTAGTACTTAATGCCACACTCGCGTTAGTCGCTTGGCAGCCCTGCATGAAAGTTAAAAAAAACTCAAGGTTAGTTTTGAGAAAATTGCCGTTAAAGATTGCTTAATTGATTCGATTACTTGATATTGACACTCTTGATCTATAAGCAGACAGGCAGACAGACACAGACAAACTGGCTGTACTGTCCCGGTGGCACAGTATGGGAACACCGAATCAATCAATAATAATTAACGTATTTTAAACAAGAGCAACATAACGCGTTGCGAAGGTAGATAGTTTAGTCATGCATCTCCTCCACACGGCCATGTGTTTTTAATGAACGCCTGACGACACCCGCGACGCAGCATGGGACGGGGTTCTGTACTCCCTAATTATTGCCTGTTTTCTGATAAGATGCATCTGCCCATGTCACGAGGCTACCAGCCGATATGACTTGTACTTTGCATCTTTTCTCTACGCAATGTGTCTGCATTATAATGTAATATATCAATCTTTCGTTCTTAACGTTCAATTTATTCGACACGCACCACAAACATGACTTCTCCAATCCCTTGGGACGAACTCAGAGAACAATGGCAGCGGCGGCGGCGACGGCTGCGCTGATGATGCAATGGTGTGAGTACATTTTCACAAAGTATTTCATTACTACATATATATATATATATATATATATATGTGTGTGTGTGTGTGTGTATTCACACATCAAGCTTCTCATTGCTTTATGTCATATTTTTACACGAGGCACTTAGTTAATGTGGGTAATTCCGTTGTTCCGTATTGTTCTTTATACTTAGTATATATATCTGCGAGTGATACAGTTATTACAATGGATTTTTGAAAGGTACATTTTTATTTATACACGTGACGTTGTGCTGGTTAGCCATTCAGTTGTCTTTTATCTTTTTTTTAGCGAAGAACACAACGATGAACAAATATGACTGCAGCACCACCACCAGCAGCTCGGACTCAGATTGGACGTTAGTTACCTCCATCTTTTGATCATCAATTATATAATAATACAATTATCCTATAATAATACATGACCTACTTAGAAACATGCTAATTCTCCACTTCCCGACATGTACTGTCCCAGGTTTACATATCGTTCCATAGTCCTTCCTTATCTGTCCCCGTCTATTGCCCTAGCTTAACCAGTTATCATGTCGCCTAACAATGTGGAGTCTGGTTACTCCACCATGTTCCGAGGATCTGTACCTCGTAATGACGGACTGGGTCAATGTCTGTGTTTTCAATACCTCTCCTATATGTACTCATGAACTGGGTCAATGTCTGTGTTTTCAATACCTCTCCTAAATGTACTCATGAACTGGGTCAATGTCTGTGTTTTCACTACCTCTCCTATATGTACTCATGAACTGGGTCAATGCCTGTGTTTTCAATACCTCTCCTATCTGTATTCATGAACTGGGTCAATGTCTGTGTTTTCAATACCTCTCCTATATGTAAGGTTTAACGTATCATTCATACAGTCCGTTTTCAAAGTTTGTATATATGTTCCAGAGAAGGCGAACTGCGATCAGAGCATCATTTCGATTTCTACTACGTGATGGAAGAACTACGTGCAACTATCTAGCTCATCGACCCACCTAGCCCATGGTACGATCCGGAGCAAGAGGTGCCGCCTATGATTCTGACGAGAGCGGCGTCTGTATTGATCGATACATTAAAACGTTTGAAACTTTGACATGTGTTATTATTTGGAATCTTACTTATATATGATAGCACATACGAATCATTCTTACACACGTCCAGCACACATACACTAAGACAATTAGCCCTTGATCATCCCTACTTACTACTTCATTACCCTTAATTATACATCATGACCCAACAGGAGGAACTACCTCCAATCCACCAGGCGGCGCTGCCTTCACTCACGTGACTACACACAGATAGATACAATAACTAAACCTTTGTACACTTTATAATATGTTGTTTTGTTCACGATATTTAAAACTATGTCAACTTTGAAATGTGGTTATACGCGATAGGACATAGGAACTCATATCATACACACACAAGTCCAGCACAAATACTCCCCTCTAAAATGAAGCACCGATCACTCTTACTCATGCGCACACCCCCCAGGTGAAATCATAATTACCCCTAAACACTCCTTCATTATGACCCTTCGCTATCCCTCATGTCTCTCCTTCCCGCAGGAGGCACTACATCCCATATATTCAGCCAGGTGGCAGGACACGTGACCACAATGACAGCCGCCATCTTGAAATTTCACCGTAGATGCTCCTGCTTCCGCCGCCGTTAACGATCCAGATGTCTTATAAACTACTACCATCATTTGGCCTTTGGAACCAAACCAAAATAAAAAGTGTCTGAATAAAACGAAAAGATGGTCAGTACATGCCGGAGGTATGCTAAGTTATGTATAGTACATGGTTACGTTCAATATTTGAAACGTTTGCCAAACTTTACATTTTAAGAAATATACTATGCTACATGCTGAAGCAAAGCAACTCAATATCGTTACCATGCCTATGAAAAGAAATGTTGCATAATGTGCATTAAATAATGTCATAACTATTTAGACTGCTTTCTGTTGTGTGCACCAATGCTTAGTATTCTAAATAACCTCAATTTTTTTTTTTGGAATGTACCTGAGACATATTTTAGGAGGAATTTTCCAAATTGTTTCGCCCTATGGTAATGGTGTTGATAGTAACGGTGTTGAGAAATGAATGGTTTTCTGTAGTTTAATAGAAACACAATGCTTTGTTATCGCCCTTTGTTAGATATATCAAGATACATTACCAAAGCATATCTCACCATATTTTTTTAATTTTAACTAATAACTGCATATCACATACTAAATGGTGGTAACGGTGTTGATATTTAATATACATACGATGAAATAAGGGCATAGCAACATATAAGTATATTACTTCAGCTATGCCCTCTCAGTAGCAGCAGCAGCAGCAGCAGCACACCATAATTTGCATGTATATGTTGTTGTTGAATAACATTTCATTCATTCAGCTGAATAAAGCTTCATGAACTGATTTATTTGCAAACTACATAAGTTACACAGCAAACGCAGTATCCATTATGATGTGTGGCGACTTGTAAACGTCTATGGCTAAAGCGGTGACGTTCAATGGTTGTCGAAGCTGCGCGGAATGTTCAGCGGCGGCTTCTTAAACGTTAATGACACACTGGTCCCGTCTGTATGTAAAGTGGTTTTCTCATCCAATTGTACCTTGCTACTGTCATTCAAGTTTAACGCCTACCGAAATTTGCTGACTTCTTTTAGTAGAGGAGTATTTCTCTAAGACATCTAAATTATTATTAGAGAAACTTAAAAAAATTAAGTTGGCAATTTTGACGGGATGTGTATTAGCAGTTTGTAAAACCTGATCTTTGGTATATATCTACTAAGATAGGCATCCCATTGTTGTGTACATTTATAACCCATGTATTTTATTTACATGACTATGCAATGTGCATTCTCAATTACTACTCGGAGATGGCGAACGTTAGCTGGAACGCTCACTCGCATACTCCCACGCGCGCACACGCAAATACAAATGCTGGCACCTGGTTACGCTCGCACAGATACATGCACGCATACAAAGCACACGCGCGCGGGCGAGCACATACTCTCATTCACACGAGCACGCACACACACACACACACACATGCACATACACACACACGCATACGCACGCACACGCACACGCACACGCACACGCACACGCACACGCACACGCACACGCACACACGCACACACACACACACACACGCACGCACACACACTGAAATTTAAATTACACTCCCGGTTTTAATTACGATTATTGTCAAAATACATTTTCACTTAAGCAGAACGTTCTTGAAGAATTTGTGAACGCCATGTAAATACTCAACCAGAGAACGCGGTCTAGGACTACGTGACTAAAATAAGATCACCCTTATAGTATATTATTAATCCGGTCACCTAAGCGTACGTGGTAATAAAACAATTGCAAATAGCACTGTTATCGATGTTACTATACTACATCATTTTTAGTGCATATTTATTTTTAATATGGATTTATGCGTACGATTATTTAATTTTAGTTTTGAATGAGCTATTTCACGTTTTCATTTAAACGTTTTCTGTCTCGCTACAATTACGCAAGGAAGGTAAACTACCGTTCGTCAACGACTACTCTGAAACTTGTAAAACTTAAAATATTTGTATAGCTGGTTCGATAGCTAACCGGGTTTCAAGTACGCGAAATCAATATGTCTACCTAGACGAAGCTTATTGCATATAACACTGTACTTTGTATCACGATTCCATACGTGGACGCAAGATGAATGTTGGCAGACTTAATTAGTGGCGTTTACCTTGGACGCCTGTTTGATACCGGTCACAAACTGTACATGTGAACGTGTCACAATTTGCAAATGTACCAACGAGGATTACAGCGCCATGTGACCCGCAAAATACCGCGCGAATTACCGCTTACAGTCAAGGATTATCATTACAGTCGGCATGTGTACTAGGGCCTTTTTTCTGATCTCCGAATGTACAATACAAAAAAACACGACTGGCGGGCATTTCGGCAACTTTTACTCAGGGGGATAGATCATTGGAGCAATTCTTTCTCCGGTGGAGCAATCAATTAAACTACCAGTAGATCAATCAATCAGTGGAATACTCAGCAGCTTGTGTCCAGTGGATCAATTGAACAACTCTTACACAGGTGGTCACACGATTAGCTCCTGTTCTGATGGATTAGCCACGTGATCAACGCCAATTCCGTTGGAGAAATCACATGAGTAATTCATGTTCCCACAGATCAGTGACGTCAACAACTCGCCCTAATGTGGACTAATCACCCGAGCAATTGTTTCTCCGACAGACTATTAATTGGAGCAACGTCTGCAACGATGGATAAATCACTTGAGCATCGGTCGGATCAATAACCATTTTCTCAATGTGTTAATGTAAAGGTTAAGGTAAAAGTTTTTATATAATACAGTATCCAGGACTGCGTCTTATACTTCTCCCTGATTAAGTATGTACATATTCACCACTGTCTATAGCCAGGTACTCCTTCACACATCTGAATGAACTGGAGTAATGTAGAGAGAACGAATTTGCCCACGGTTCAAAACAGAAGCACAGAATTCGAACAGGGATTTTCTTAATTGAGATTTCCATGTTCCTACACTGGGCTATCTCGGTCGTATTACTCAGGCTTAGAATTGTGCCAAGCATCACAAATGGACTGTTAAATTAACCGGTAAACACTTACAGTCAAGCTATGTTATTGGCAAGCACGCGGTTCTGTATTATAAATACGAAGTGTTGTGATTTTTACGCAAGTAGACGCCGGCACTCAAGTCACAGCTTCACGGCGTCGGAATATCTCTCAACATGAATTGCTATGTACACAACTTTGAATTAAGACGGATGCCGAGTAAAAACAGAGGCCTACGTCAGAACCAGCAAAGACAAGAAAAGGTTAATGCCCTATGCCCAAGTGAGAACAAAATGTAACTTATGTTTAGTCATATGCACGTTATGCTTCACTATCTTTGTGCCTTTAGTACACATAGTTGCGTCATGCTGTATTGCAATGACATACCTGGGGAAAAATACAACGGTAAAACACCGTTCCCTGTGTCGCAATATATATTTATTTTCAAATATTAGCGGGTTTTTTCATATGCATGTTTTACTTTAATAGTGGGCCTAGTCATATTTAGACTTTTTCGTCACAAAATATATTCTGCAAACTACAATGGAAACGGGATTGTTCAATAATTTGTTTATCAACCTTTTTTTACCCTAATATTGTTTATTACGAATTTGTTTGTAGACTAGGTAACTGACGACTTTAGTTACGCGATATAGCTTGGTAAATCTACCATTTAAGCGCTCGATATTTTAGTGGCATACTGCTTGCAGACGAACAATATATCTTTGTAGTTTCCATATGTTTCTCTTTGTTAATCTATTTAACTCGCCGGCCGTTCATTTAGAACAGCGTAATTGCTCTACAACAACACGTATGCTAGCATATTATATAATTATTCGAAGCGTTTTTATTCAAACGAAGGATAGCAAACAAACTCTATTGCAGCCTCTTTGTCCAGAACCACAGAAAGAGCCGAGCTGCACCGGTAAAAAAAAATGGCTGTTTTTCTAATCCTACGGTACGAACATATCATGTTATGCAGCAGCAACGGTCGTAGACGAAATTCTACATCACACTATGGAAGAGAGAATGGAAGACCAAGGAAAATGTGATTCCACAGCACCAATGAACATATAGGCGTATCCAGGGGCCTGGGTGGCACTATACCTCTAGACCTTTGAAATTTGGCGTGTCCCCGTAGATCTTTTTGAATGGGATAAACATGACCGTGCTCCCATACCCATGGAAATGTGCCAGGTTAAGTTTACAGTAAGAAGAAGTTACACCGATGCGGCGGTGAACTATATCCAACAGCACCCCCTACCTACCTACTTCCGCTTCCGGTGTCACATTCAAGCCAGTCGAGACAGCGGAGAAGCTGGAGAATAGCTGAAGATACAGCGACGAAATTTTTCAACTGCTCTCCCCGTCTCCCGATGTCACCAGTCGAGCCGGGAAGCTGAATTTACGACAGCGCGGCAGCAACACATTTTTTACACCATTTGGTTCGGCCGCCAGTGTACGTTTTGTACCACCCAGACTACACTCTCTGGATCGCCGCTGAGGAAGTGAGTGAGTGAATGAGTGAGTGAATGAGCGAGAGATCGAGTGAGTGAGAAAATGAATAAGAGAGAAAGTGAGTGAGTGGGCGAGTGAGTGAATGAGTGAGTGACTGAACGTGAGTGTGTGCATGAGGTTCGGTTATTCGTGTATGTGTGCGTGTTTGCGCACATGTGCGTGCGTATAAGTGCGTGTACATATAATGTATTTACACATTATATATGAATAGTGATAAACAACTATATAAATACATGTTAAAGACATTTTCAGCGACAGTGACTATTGTATGGTATAACATGCATGTGTCACTATTTATGCATTCGATTTGAGACAGTCTATCATATAATATAGTCAACAAATACAACGATAACGCACTTGTGGAATAACTCGACCGTTTAACATCAAGTGTATCACGAACTCCATTCCTACGACGACGCCGCTGTTGAACACCATATAACTATTGCCATTTAATCATTCTAAGAATGCTACCCGATTGGTACTTATACACATCTATAAATGTGTATCAATGCCAACGCTAGTATAGACCAATCCGTCTCCTCACTCATAATCAATTGTAATAATAGTTAATACGAGTCGTTTTCAAGGCAAACTACAGTGTGGCAAACTTGCGAAAACATGGAACCATCGAGCCTATTGCTATTGGGAATCTCTTCCGGTTAAGTAACTGCAGAGACGCCGCTTGTAATAAAACCAGTACACGCACAGATAGCAAGATAATTGCTTATTTCCAAACTGTTAAGCAAACTCCGCTCTTAATTTAAATACCGGTTGGTCCAAGCTTTTATTTTATAATTTATAATAATGTTGTTGATGGTGGCGTTGATTGCGTCATAAGGATTGCATCACTACAGTTAACATATGTACCGTGATTTTTATGTTTTCTGTCCCACGTCAAGTATCACACTACAATAAGAATTCAAACCTTTAGTGTACGTGTATAAGCCGTTTCGCAGCAATACATATAGGAAATTATCCGAATGTCTTGCCTGCAAATATCAGCACAGGTCTTAAAATAGTACAGTATCGTGCAGGAAGTTAATACATATATTTCCGATGTGGTGAGATAAATGCGGAAATCGGATAGTTATCCTTGCGAAATCATTTCGTACGCGGTAACGTTTGTTTGGTTCCTGTACATATAAGAGCAATATTATGTAAGAAGGAATTACAACAACTGTGTCTAACACAAGCAGTTGCAATAACTTCACATACTTCCTATGAATACTGCGAACATCACGCATTAAACAACTGCAAAATAAAAGCAAACTAGTCTATAATTTATGCTATGGCCGAAGCAGATATATACAATTCAAATTTAAATTCAGTATTGTTTGAAACATATCATAATCACTGAACAGCTGTCCCTTAAATCGTGGCATTTTAAAAACATGTCACAGTCTTAGATTTCAAGGCATAGAGAGCAGTGACTTAAATTCAAACATATTTGCGTCAGTGCTATGGACACCCGCTATAAATGTATGTCAAACCTGTACGCTGGGGTGCAAAGGGTGCGTTTGCAACCTCCGTCTCTTTGAATGAAAAGAGTTCCGCCTTTTATTGGATTAATTATTTGAACATTTCCAACTAAACAAATGTTCACTACCTACGTCATAATGTTGTTTTCAACCAACTATATGCAGAGTAAATACGAGATAAATATGATTTACAAACTAACACTGGTACAGCAGCACAGATTTTGTACTGACTGCTTTTTCTTTTTTCAAATATGGCATATATAGATCACGCACACAACATAGAAGTGGTATGTTTCCTCTGGGCAACAACGTCCAATAAAGTAGTAAACTCATTCCGGCTGACCACATGGTATTTCTACTGTTGCCAATGACAATATTTCCCCGTAAACCGATCGTAACACCACAGTGACGCCCTCTGCAGAGTGGCTCGTCAATCAGTTCGCCCATTGTTTCAGTGTGAACAACAAACACATAATTAACTAATAGTAAACAACTTGTTTGTAAACATCGCAACATTGTAAATCAAAGGCCAACGGTCTTCAAATGAAGCGAATTACTGAACATAGAAAGAGTGTGGCAACTAGGATGAGATGCTGCCAGACTGCTCCCGGTGTTAGCGTATTGGTGAACATAGAAAGAGGCGAGGGTGGCTAGTAGGAGGAGATGCTGCCAGACTGCCTCCGATGTTAGAGTATTAGTGAACATAGAAAGAGGCGAGGGTGGCTACTAGGAGGAGATGCTGCCAGACTGCCTCCGATGTTAGAGTATTAATGAACATAGAAAGAGGCGAATGTGGCTACTAGGGGGAGATGCTGCCAGACTGCCTCCGATGTTAGAGTATTAGTGAACATAGAAAGAGGCGAGTGTGGCTACTAGGAGGAGATGCTGCCAGACTGCCTCCGATGTTAGAGTATTAATGAACATAGAAAGAGGCGAATGTGGCTACTAGGGGGAGATGCTGCCAGACTGCCTCCGATGTTAGAGTATTAATGAACATAGAAAGAGGCGAGTGTGGCTACTAGAGGGAGATGCTGCCAGATTACCCCCGGTGTTAGAGTATTAATGAACACAGAAAGAGGCGAGTGTGGCTAATAGGGGGAGATGCTGCTAGACTGCCCCCGGTGTTAGAGTATTAGTGAACATAGAAAGAGGCGAGTGTGGCTACTAGGAGGAGATGCTGCTAGACTGCCCCCGGTGTTAGCGTATTAATAAACATAGAAAGAGACCAGTGTGGCTGCTAGGAGGATATGCTGCCAGACTTCCTCCGGTGTTAGCGCATTAGTGAAATAGAAAGAGGCCAGTGCGGCTACTAGGAGGAGATGCTGCCAGACTTCCCCGGTGTTAGCGTATTAATTAACATACAAAATAGGCCAGTGCGGCTACTAGGAGGAGATGCTGCCAGAGTCCCCCATGTGTTAGCGTATTAATGAACATAGAAAGAGGCGTGTGTAGCAATTAGGACGAGATGCTGCCACACTGCTCCCGGTGTTAGCGTATTAACACATATATATATATATATCCCGTTATACTCGCTACACTAAGAGAATTACGTATATCTGAAAAACAAATTAACATAATGAAATGAAGTGTGTAAAGCTCTAACTATCCATCTGAGAGTGAATGAGTGGTACACGTTTGATTCATGTTGAGATATAATAAAACATAAGTAATCTTTACATTGATCAATAGTTTCTCAGGACACGTATTTCGTACAATGAGAAAGACGTTCCCGTGTTAAGCAGTGACATTTCTGGGGACTTCATGCACTGCACAATGGAGAATCCTGTTATATCAGCAAAACATAACTAATGATTACAGGTATGGCTATTATTGTTATCGCTGTCAAGTAAAGCTACTATTTTATTAGTACGTATTACTACCACATGACAATAGCTTGATAACATAACTGCCTAAAACTTGTTTATGGAAAACAAACCCGATTCTCCACAAGAGACAACGCATCCCTTATAATTTTGTATAATCAGGTGATAGAGAGTGTTTGCAATCGCCCCGACCTCGACTCGCTAACCCTATCCTGATCGCGTTTCGCGCTCAGTTCGATTGTTGGACATTCGATCTGAGCGCGTCGCGCGATCGGGATAGGGATTGGAGATTGCAGATCACTAAGTAACAAAACAAAAATAATTGACATTTTACCTCGCCAGAACCTTGGTCGTGTTCGTCTCCAAAATGTCAATGTCCTCACCCGCCTTTCCTTGCGTGTCTGGTGTCACGTGGACCTCTGGAATGCAGACCGATACGGGGTGAGGCGGCCGACGTTTTTCAGAACGATCGCCAGCAATTTTCTGCAGAATTAACCATATCAAATACCAAAGTTAAAAAAGTCAAGTAATTGAAGTATGAGTAATAATGCGCTTGACGGTAGCAAGCTACGTTTGATTTAAGCATCTAATCCTAAAAATGCGGGGCGCCACATCGAAGTGTTTAGAGCATCGGACTCTCAATAGGGAGAATGTGTGTTTGAGTCTTATTTCTGCCGCTTCGAAGCTTGGACAATTCCGTTCACTCTACGTTGTTGCGCTTCAATCAGCTGTATAAATGGGTGCTTTGTCAACTGTGTGTGTGCGTGCGTGAGATCGAGCGATCGTGCATGCGTACGTGCATGCGTGTGTGTGCGTGAGTCTGTGTGGAAGATATTTGTGTAAGAATACTTTTTGCGCAGTAATTCCTAAATGCAAAACGTTGAGATAGTGTTTGAGTTAACACCCTTGTAAACATGTAAAGAAAGCACTTGAATCAGATATTACAACAAGTTCACTCAACGCAGCATCAGCTTCCATCAGAGGCAACGCATGTCGTCTCTTCCAGGCAATCACACGCATGGTCACCTACAAACACACGCTCTTCCCAAGCACCAACAAAACATAATGATGGAACAAAATATGCACACAAGAGTTAATTAGCAAACGATATGTCGACACATTTAGACAGTATCTGCTCTCCATGCCTGCGCAGTTATTTAGTTGTGCTATAGCTTATTGCTATAGGCGCACCGATTATCTGGCCTTATATTCTGTATAAACTTCACAGACGCGATATAAACCAGTAACTATTGACCTATACCAGCGCTACACCACACGCTATCTGCTACGCTCCACCCAAGCCCGACAAAACTTTAACTTACCTTACCTAGCCTCTTCGCTCCCAGGCCACTTCGCTCGTCACGATCTGTTCCTTAGTTGCTTATCTGTGGATTGCGGGGGACGCAGCCAAAGATCGTACCTGGTGGGCCTTAACATGATGGAATTCAACGAAACAAGAAGGTGATTGGGTATAACATTCCATAATGGTTTTGCGAATCCAATCAGATATGGTTGATGGGACAATATCTGACTCATGTCCTGGCTTGAAAGAAACAAAAATGAAAGTTTTTTCTCCCTCCATGTCATAGACCGTTCCAGGTAGAATCGCAATGCTCGAACAAGGCACGGGAGTCTGTCTTTAGCCATTCCATTGCCTAATTGATGGACCAGTGCTGGGATAGTACATGGAAGCACACATTTGGGGCCATTGCCCAACACTTGTGTTTTTGGTAGACAGCCCCACTCTTAGTGTCACCGACGGGCATGTTCGTATGCATGGATCTCGCCCCTTCGTTTGCCTGAAGCATGTGCGATTAGAACAAAACTGTCTTCCAGGTTAACAGTTTATCCGAGGCTTTGCGCAATGGCTCAAACGGGGGTTTGACTAAGGCTGACAAAACCAAGACAAGACTGCACTCTAGGAAATGGCGTTGACAACGCCCCTGCTCTAGTTCAGTATTTCAATGAAGAGATTTCAACGAAGGATTCTGTCCTACCGCGACACCGGAGGTGGCACGAAGTGTGCTGGCGATTGCCATCTCATGGCATTCAATGTTTGAAATGGCCAAGTGTTTCTCCGTGTGAAAGTGGAGAGGAAAATCGGAGCAAAGTCGAGGCGAGACTTAAACAATAGAGGCGCCAAGTGGGAGGAAGAGGTAGGTCGGGATGAGTGGGGGTAGTGGGGTCGCAGTTATCGGTCAGATTTCATTTCGTTTCATTATTTTTGGCGAGCAATTTGGGCGCAGACAAGTTTATTAACTGCACCTTGTGAAGCGACGAGCCATGCTAAGTCTATGTTTGGCAGTAAATTAATTTAGTTATTTTGAAATATATTTAAAATAATGCATGACACACATTCATGCAGTCAATTGTCTGGACAAGTACATTTTGACCTGGTTCAATACTCGGCACTAATCTAGCATATAGGTCATAGTACCAGAGGCAGGATAGTACAAGATGCGGGATAGTTGCCACACGCGTAGATTGGAGATAGACGTATCGAGAAAGACATTTTGAATAGTGGTGTAAATATTATACGGCGTATTTTGGATGCGTCATCTTGTAAACTCCCTTCAACCAGTGCTTGTCCAAACACGAGTCGAGTATTATAATGACCCCTATTCAAAGTGCCACATTTTGAATAGGGGTCATTATAATACCTTGGCTGCCTTCTTAAAGTCAACTACCCGCAATAGGGGTCACCATAATACCTTGATGCCTTCTTAAAGTAAACTACCCGTAATAGGAGTCACCATAATACCTTGGATGCCTTCTTAATGTAAACTACCCGCAATAGGGGTCACCATAATACCTTGATGCCTTCTTAAAGTGAACTACCCGCAATAAGTAGACAGACTTATTAAGACACGAAATGTCGTCATACTTTGAACGGGTGTGTTCACTATTATATAATTTTGATACCTTGGTGTGTAAACTAGGATCAATTAACACCTGTGAATAAATGTTGGGTCGCCAGAAACACTTAAATGAATTCCTTCTAGTACACAGCAAGAAGTTGTCGTGACTCGAAGGTTTACTCAATAACAATGACACGTTGTTACAATTGCATTTTAACCTAACTCGTCCAACAGAATGAGACAGAATGGCCCGCAGCCAGGTTTCTTTTTTAAACGGGGGTTCGTATTGATCGTGTGGGCTTAGTAGGTATTAACCAAAGGTACCGACGTTTTTTATAAGAGAGACTTTTATCTATAATAATACTCACCAAAAACCTGCAACAACACCCTCTCACCCCGAGACCCCCAACTACCCGGAGAAAGAGACACGTCCAATAGTCTGGGACGACAATGCATTATTTCTTTATGATAATGCACTGATGATTAGACCCAAACCACGGACGAATGAGTTGCCATATCATTGCTGCCGTGCATATTGTATTATCCTCCAGAGATCGTCCGTTATCAACCAGGAAGAGTGCATTATCCTCCAAAAGATATTGAACCGCGACTCGTTCTAATATCCTACGTTAAGCGTGCCTTTTTGGACGTCTAGGAGATAACGCCGTTGTATAAAGTGCCACAACCACATTGTATGTTTAATAGAGGTCAAAACACAATAAAAGGCGATAACACACAGCAAAAACTACACATGTTTGTTCGGTTCCATATCCATTGATGATGACAAACCACTATGACAGACTGCATGGAGCAATTATTTAAATTTAATTGCAAGTACAGGTACCTATATGAATCCTAAGTGGCTCGAAAGTAGCTTCCAGCACCCTCCTGCTGCACTCCTGGATCGTTCTTGGTCGCATCACAGCAGTTCCAAGACGAGAAAGAGTAATTCTGTGTGATGCTGATGAAGACACCATGAAGATACCGAAAGCCGAAAGCCACTCAGAATTCATTCAGGCACTTGTTCTTACACTAATGAATCTAAGTGAATACGGAAACAACATAATATATACCGAAATGTATAATTTTGAAATCCTAGAATATGTAACACATTTTGTATTTAGCACATTCACTGTCATATCTTAGGTAAACGTCAATGACTGGTTATGAAGGCAGCTGTCACCTTGATTGTGGATGAATTGATCCATTGATTATGGATGAAATGATACTGTGATTGTGGATGAAGTGATCCTCTGACTGTGAATAAAATGATCCCATGAATGTGGATGAAGTATCCTATGATTGTGAATTAAGTGATCATGTGAATGGATGAAGCGATTCTGTGATTATGGATAAAGTGACTATGGGATTGTGGATTAAATGATCCTGTGATTGTGGATGAAGTGATCCTTTGATTGTGGATGAATTGATCTTGTGATTGCGGATGTTAAGTGATAGGAAAACCGATTCGGCGGGAATATTTAGTTAACCCACTATCCGGCAGGTGTGAATGCGGCGTGAAGTCTATGTGGAGTCTAGCCTGAAGGGCCACCCTTGAATCTATGCAGGAACTTCAGCAGCTTGGAGAGGCCCAGTCCAGCATGGTCGAATGTCCCGTTCAATCGGTGATGCCATCCCTCAAGATCACCGCCAGTCCAGGTGGATACCTTGTAGACTGCCCATGCTGTTGGTCATTTGCAAAAAAGTATTCCGCCGAAGCTAGGACTATTTCACTATGTGTTATTTTTTCATTCAACACATACACTTTATTATGGCACACACTTTGACAGGATAGAGTGAAAGGGCACGATAGTACAAGAGTTGGGAAAAGCCTAGACGTGGGAAAGTACAAGAGGCGGGATACTACAAGAGGTGGGATAGTACAAGTGGTGATATAGTACAAGTGGGGAACAGTATAAGAGGCCGGATATTATAAGAGGTGGGATGGCACAAGAGGTGGGATAGTACAAGAGGGGGATAGTACAAGAGGCGGGATAGTACAAGAGGTGGGATAATACAAGAGGCGTGATAGTACAAGAAGTGGGGCAGTGCAAGAGGCGGGATAGTACAAGTGGTGAGATAGTACAAGAGGGGAACAGTACAGGAGGCGGGATATTACAAGAGGTGGCATGGCACAAGAGGTGGGATAATAAAAGAGGGGGATAGTACCAGAGGCAGGATAGTACAAGATGCGGGATAGTACAGGAGGCGGGATAGTACAAAAGCCGAGAAAATACAATAGGTGATACACTAGGTGTGATATACAAGAGGCGGGATATTACAAGAGGTGGGATAGTACTAGAAGTGGGACAGTACAATAGGTGGGATACTACAAGAGGTGGATAGTACAAGAGGCAGGATATTACAAGAGGTGGGATAGTACAATAGGCGGGATAGAACAAGAGGCGATATAGTACTAGAGATGGGGTAATACAAGAGGTGGGATGGTACAAGAGGCGGGTAGTACAAGAGGCGAGATAGTATAAGGGGTGGGATAGTACAAGAGGTAGGATTGTAATATAGGCGGGATAGTAAAATGGGTGAGATAGTACAAGAGAGGATAGTACAAGAGATGGGGTAGTATAAGAAGGGGTAGTACAAGATGTGGGGCAATACATGAAGTTGGGTAGTACAAGACGTGGGACATTGCAAGAAGTGTGATATACAATAGGCGGAATATTACAAGAGGTGGGATAGTACAAGAGGTTGGATAGTACAAGAGGTGGGGTACTACAAGAGATGGGATGGTACAAGAGGTGTGATAGTACAAGAGGCGGTGTAGTACAAGGGGTTGGATAGTACAGGAGGTAGGATTGTACAATAGGCGGGGTAGTAAAAGGTTTGGGATAGTGAAGGGGGATAGTACAAGAAGGTGTAGTACAAGATGTGGGGTAGTACAAGAGGGGGATAGTACAAGAGGCGGGATAGTACAAGAGATAGGACAGTACAAGAGGTGGGATAGTACAAGAGGTGGGATATTACAAGAGGTGGGATAGTACAAGAGGCGGGATAGTACAAGAGGCGAGCCAGAACAAGAGGTGGGATAGTACAAGAGGTAGGATTGTAATATAGGCGGGATGGTAAAAGGGGTGGGATAGTACAAAGGGATAGTATAAGAAAGGATAGTACAAGAGGTAGGAAAGTACAAGAGTGGGGTAGTACAAGAGGTGGGGTAATATAAGAAGTTGGGTAGTGAAGACGTGGGATATTACAAGAAGTGTGGTATACAATAGGTGGAATAGTACACGAGGTGTGATATTCAAGAGGCGGGATACTATAAGGTGGGATAGTACAAGAGGTTGGATAGTACAAGAGGTTGGATAGTACAAGAGGTGGGGTACTACAAGAGGTGGGATGGTACAAGGGGTGGGAATGTACAAGAGGTAAGATTGTACAATAGGTAGGGTAATATAAGTAGTTGATTAGTAAAAGACGTGGGTTATTACAAGAAGTGTGATATATAATAGGCGGAATAGTACACAAGGTGGGATATTACAAGAGGTGTGATATACAAGAGGCGGGATAGTACAAGAGGTTGGATAGTACATGAGATGAGGTAGTACAAGAGGTGGGGTAACTGACTCTCAACTAAAGGGACTAGGAGTTTAATCATGTTGCTGATGTTTCAAACATGGGCAATTTTGTTTACACAATATTGCCTCAGGTCACTCAGCTGTATAATTGAATTCACTGCTATAGTCAGACAGACATACAACACTGGACACATGATTCTTATACAACACTGGACACATGATTTTTATACAGCACCGGACACATGATTCTTATACAACACTAGACACACGAGTCTTATATAACACAATATTCACTTCTTTGTACAGTTCAAAGCACTTCACTCCCTGGAAGAATTCAATTGAACACCACCTTAACTACTCTGTGAAGCAGAACAATTAACTGGGTTTGTTCGCACAACACTGTGTTACAACTGTTGCACATATACAAAAAAATGTCAAACAACTGACTAAATATTAATAACATAATAACTAATGCCAGTAAGAGAATAATTACTGTAAAACAAATTGACCTATTTAGCATAAATTTAGTGACGTCAAATGGATTAGCAAAATATATTTAATGTTCCAACAAAACAAAACTAGAATTTGGGACTAATTACTGTATAACTATGCAAGTTATGAACATATAGAACTCGAATTTAGCAATAGTCACACATATTGCAAAGCTAGCGAACAAAGGAACAGGAGAAAATGCTGTTTGAGATTATGGAGCAAATTGCTCCGATTCTCTTCAAGACCGTTTGTGCAGCAATGCATCTTCAGATTGCGCAAATGAATAAAGAAATGCAGTCGCTAAAGAGGTGTTTGACCGACAAAGATGAAAAGATCGGCGATCTACAACAGAAGATGGCTGCATTGGAGGCGGAGGCTGACAAGAGGAAGCAGTACACCAGGCGCCCAAACCTCCGCTTCCATGGTATTCCGGAGGAAGAAAGCGAGAACACAAATGCGGCGGTGATCGCAACGATTCAGGAGAAACTGGGACCCACATCGGAGCCGACCACCTGGAACGGAGCCGCAGAATCGGACCAAAGCAGGATGAACAGGGTCGTCCGCGCAAACTCGCCGTCATTGTTCGGTTTCGCAGCGAAGCGGTGCGTGACGAAGTGTTCCGTGCACGCACTCACCTAAAGGACTACAACCGCCAGCACAAAGACGACCAGATCCACGTGAACAAAGATCTCACGGCCAAGCGGGCCATGCTGGCGTTTCGGACGAGACAATAGAAGCGACACAAACAGGTCGCTGACTGTTGGACCTACGAGGGTCGCGTTCTTATCAAAACAAACACTGGCACGGAGAAGGACCTGAAACTGTAAGAAGTGGCAGTTCTTATTCCTTTTCTGTTTGTTCAGATAAAGAAAAATAAGCTTCCATATCTCCTTTCGTGTAACTGTTCGGTTATTTGTTTGTTTGAACTTCTCATTGAGCCATATATAACGTGTATTGTTCACATTATACAGGAGAATGCTTTTTGTGTTTTATTTGCACATTTTCGAGGTATTCGTTGTTTCTAACATAATCATTTCTTTGAGTGTTATCTCGGAAATATTAATTGGATGAATGATATGGTTGACTTGAAGTGTGAGTAATGTATACATAATTGATGTTTTTCTTAAACGTAACACAACTTGTTAAGGGTTGCTTGCACAACGCAAATAGGATTGTTTAAATTAATCGTATATCATTTCAAATAGTGCGCTTCAACTTGTTGGATGATGCAGTTTAATTGCAGATGACGTAGTGTATATTATATAGAAGAAAAAAACGACATTCTCAATGATAAAGAATTTTTTTTTTTATTGATGCACTATAACATTATAAGTTCCCAAATCTACCTTGGGAATTGTTAATGCATAGCAACTAAAAGTGTTGCTTAATTATACTGTGTCAACTCATGACCTAATGTTGTTCCCTAATGGTTTTTTTTTCCATTTATTAATTGCCTCTTGTAATACAGAATGGAAACAGCCATTTGTAGATATCAGTCCTGTGCAAATGTTTTGCAAAATGATGCAGTTTTCTTCATATATATATATATATATATATATACACATATATATATATATATATATATATATATATATATATATAGCTGTGTTACGTTTAAGAAAAACATAAATGATGTATACATTACCCACACTTCAAGTCAACCAAATCATTCATCCAATCAATATATCCGAGATAACACTCAAAGAAATGATTACGTTAGAAACAACGAATACCTCGAAAATGTGCAAATAAAACACAAAATGCATTCTCCTGTATAATGTGAACAATACACGTTATATATGGCTCAATGAGAAGTTCAAACAAACAAATAACCGAACAGTTACACGAAAGGAGATCTGGAAGCTTATTTTTCTTTATCTGAACAAACAGAAAAGGAATAAGAACTGCCACTTCTTACAGTTTCAGGTCCTTCTCCGTGCCAGTGTTTGTTTTGATAAGAACGCGACCCTCGTAGGTCCAACAGTCAGCGACCTGTTTGTGTCGCTTCTATTCTGTCGAAACGCCAGCATGGCCCGCTTGGCCGTGAGATCTTTGTTCACGTGGATCTGGTCGTCTTTGTGCTGGCGGTTGTAGTCATATATATATATATGTATATATATATATATATATGTTCATTGTTTGTTATTATATCTCGGTTGTTTTATTTGTGTACTATCATGTTCATAATTATGCCTTGCCTAGTGGAAGGCCAGTCAGTTAGCTATCCTTATTATCTTTGTTCCCTAATGTCCCTTGTTGTATTACATATATATGTTTCTTTTGTTTTACTATCACTCAAACAGTTACGGTGAATGTTACGATGACGTGCTACACAGAATGTACTAAGCTAATTATTCGTTTGCATTACAGGTTTTTTCATTTGATCTTTTATGTGGCTTCTGATAGTAGCGTAAAGATGACGGACTGGGGAGATTGGTTTAATATGATATACTTAACTAGATTTGTAAATGGATCATAATATTAGTATTGACCGGAGCCAAACAAATGTAAACTTTGACTTAAAAAATTATATTATGAAATTAATCATTACGGAGATTAAATGTATCATGATTCCCCCATTTCTTTAAATACCAATGATTGTAAATATTATACCCCAACTGAATTCTCAAAAGCTTTCCATTGTGAAAATATATCTATATCGATGCTATGAATGAATTGTCGCAGTGGGTTTCTGTGCAAGAAGTAATTTTTAGCTAATCTTCAAATGGCCTCAAACTTGATTTAATTGGCTTACAGAAATATTTACAATTCGTGATTCCCAGCAATACAAAATAAGTGGCTATCACAGTTTATTTTTAATACAAGATTACAAAATAATGATGGGCATGGTGGAGTTGGAATATATATTAACGAAAGCTTGATCTACTCTAAACGTGAAATTCTATCTATGTTTATTTCCCATGTTTTTGAATCTATATTTTTTTACGTTCAAGGTAATCATAATAAATATGTTATAGTAGGTGTAATTTATCGTCCTAACTCTGCTCATAGTGCAGATATCGATATGTTTATAAGTAAAATAATAGAAATACAGGATAAAATATAAAATGAAAATAAAACTGCTTATTTAATGGAGGACTATAATATTAATTTGCTAAACTTTGTCACCCACCAAAAAAAACAATGACTTCATAGATAATGTAACTTCCCAAGGATTTATTCCGCATATAACCAAACCAACACGAATAACATCATATTCGGCAACACTTATAGACAACCTATATTAAAATCATACTGATCTTAGTTATCAATTGGGGAATATTGTCACTGATTTAGCCGATCATTTTGGAATATTTCATATAATTTATGGTACACCTCGACCAAAAAAATCAGTATATAGGCAGGTACGACAGTTGGCCCCAAAAACATTGCATCATTTATAAATCTATTAGATATGGCTGATTACTCAACTGTACTATCCACTGCCGATGCGAATGAAGCTGATGATAATGTTATGATAATACACAAATCACTTTTCGAAATATCTTGCCCAATTAAATATGTGAAAGTTAAGATAAAACGAGAACCATGGATCATTTCAGGCATACTGAATTCATCTCTAAATAAATCAAAATTACTTCGAAAGAAATTAAACAGACCTAATCCAGAAATCATCAACAATTATAGAGAATATTGAGTCTTTAATAAGATTAAACGAGCAGAAAAAAGTGCTTATTATACATAAATGCCAGAAGAGCGTAAGCACAATATCAAAGAAACATGGGATGTATTACGACAAACAATACAAAAACAAAAATAATTCCCTAAACTACCTGAAACCTTCATCATAAACGGATAGGAGAATACAAATTTAAAACAAATTACAGAAGAATTTGTTTTTTCTTTGGAATAGATAAATCGATAAGTAACTAAATAGCTCTTCCTGTTAAGCACTTTGAAACACACCTAAGAGGAAACTATCCCGTAAATTTGTTCATACAATTAACCAACGCAGACAAAAGAAATATAAATATTTGTACGAAAACTTAAAACTAAATGCTCTGAAGATTTCGACGGTCTATCCACAAAACTACTGCAAGCGACCATACATGAAGTAGCCACTCTGCTTGAGCATATATACTAAACCAATCCTTTGCCACGGGAATTGTTCCTGAAAACTTAAAAACTGCAAAAGCCACGCCTGTCTTAAAATCAAGTAACAATAAACTATTCAACAATTATAGACCTATAAGTATTCTACCCGCGATTTCTAAAATAATGGAAACAAATGTATGCAATAGATTAATAATATTCTTAGAAAAATATAACATTTTGTATAAATACCAATATGGGTTTCGTACAAAACATTCTACTATTCAACCAATACTGCATCTGCTCAAAGATATTGCAGATGGAAATGATAAAATAACAAAATACATTACATTGGCTGTGTAACTGGACCTTTCAAAGGCATTCGATACAATAAACCATGACATTTTATTGTACAAATTAAACTTTTATGGAATTCGGGGAATAAACAATAAATGGTTTGTAAGTTATTTATTAAATCGAAAACAATATACTGAGATACACAAATGTCAATCATCTCCAAAAACATAATAAGTGGAGTGCCCCAAGTATCCATACTTGGACCAATCTTATTTTTAATTTATATCAATGATATAACTAACTCTACCTCTCTGAATTTATTATCTTTTGCAGATGACACAACTGTATACCAATCAGTTCCTCATATTGATATTTTAATTTACAGAATAAACCAAGAATTAATACATTTGTACGATTGGCTTTGTGCCAATAAATTGTCATTAAATATAAAAAAGACAAACTTTTGCTTAGTTAGTCTACCGAATAGCAAATACCAGATAAATGACTGTATTAACATAAGCAGTGACATTTTTAATCATGTTGAAAAGGAAAACAAAGAAGAATCGGTGAAGTTCTTAAGAATACGTATTGATAAACATTAAACATGGAAAAACGTATCAACATAATCAGTTCTAAAATATCTAGAGCAATGTTTTGTAATTAATATAATTAAACATTTTTTGCCACAAAATGCTTTAAAAACTCTCTATTATATCTTAATTCAAAGCCGCTTAACTTACGGTGTACAAGCATGTGGCAATGTAAATATCATAAGAAAGATATACATTTTACAAAAACGCGCTATACGAATAATAATTAAAAAAATACAGAAGTCACACCGATCCTATCTTCAAATCTGAAAATATACTTAAAATCACTGATATTCACAGGTGGCATGTATCACTATTTATGTATGACTATCATCATAATACACTGCCTAAATCCTTCAAACTTTATATACCAAAAAAAGAATCTAGCCACTAACACCGGAATCACTAAACAACGTAACCTGTTATATACAGAGAAGCCCAGAACACATTTGTTATCTAAATTACCTAAACACCGTTTTATAAAACTATGGAATAATCCCGATTATAAAATACAAAACGTCAAATCGAGACAAAAATTCAAATTGTTATTATCCAATCAATATCTAGACGACTATATTAGCCACGTGCATTGCCTAAATCCCAGATGTGCGGAGTGCAATTAATTATTTGATTATTTTTATATCTATGTTTGGATCCGCACAAATTTCTTATTATTGTTTTAAACAGTAATTTCCTACACTATTTCGTTTCCTTCTCCATCGCATCCCCAGTCCGTTGTCCACAGAATATATCATACACTCATGATAATCATCGTATACGTATGTGTAAATATAATTCGAAATATAGGTTTATTGGGTCACAGGAAGACGGCATATAACATGCCATGTGACCCCTATACAGCACAACTTATTTTTTAAACGTTTGTTTTGTGTATGTATACTGTTATTTTGTTGTTGTTACAAAATAAATGTATTTAATTTTGATTTGATTTGATTTGCGGTCAATACGTTGGAATACATATAATAATTATATATATTTTATATATATATTTTATTTTGTATCACATGATTTTACAATTGGCAATTGGAATGATCATACTTTGTACCATTAAACCGCTTTCAAAAGTCTGGCCCCATGTCTGATTATGTCACTAACTTTTCCATCATCTAATGGCTGTTGTTATTTTAGATGACAGTGATGTGTGTTAAAGACAGTTTATGTCACAAGTATCTACAATGAAGTAACAAAATTGCATCGACTCACCCACAATGACAATAACAACTGTCAAGTTCTGTCACCAACATGACGTAGAACATCGTGCCAAGTCATGGAATGTCAACATCGTTGTCTTCAGGAAAAAGAGATAACACGTAACTGTCTCTTGTGGATGAATATTTATATTTAAAGAGAACCCCACTCCCTCATCGAAGTGTGACAATCATGGAGCAGCCAGTTCACAGTATTAATACCTTAAAGGCATATATGCATTCTTTGATGGACGAGAAACCTTTTCATCAAAGTGACACGTATTGAAAACAGTCTAGTCAGAGTTGGGCTTTAAACCTACAAATGCGAACTCACAGTGGATAGAAATCATTTAAACGTAGCATAATCAGTTACAGATAGAAACATGCCCTGATACACGTGAGGAACCCTTTAAGGGTGACAAGTGTTGAGCTTGTTTTACAGGGTGATACACGTACGCACTCACACTGACTAAAACCATCCAGGTGTGATACCTGTAGTCTGTACATGTCTGAGAGTTCTAACATACGGTCACATAATTATATGTGCAACCAGACTTTGTCTACATCCAGTAGTGCTTTGGAGCCACCAGTGAGCATCCACATTATGGTAAGACTCGACAACTGTGGTGTGTTCAAACAAGTCAGCGACACACCACTCTCAATATGAATGTGAAAATGCACACTCACACTGTTGAGAAACGATTCAAATGTGAAACTAGTGGAAAACTGTTTTTAAGAAACAGTGGCTTAACCATACATGTGCGCAGTCATACATGTGAAAAACCCTTAAAAATGTGACACATGTGGGGCACAATTTACAAGCCGTAGCGCGTTGAATGCGCACGTCCGCATTCATACGGGGGAGAAACCCTACAAATGCGATACCTGAGGTGACTAATTTTCAACACCTGGTAACTTGAATATACATATCCGTTCCCATATTAGGGAGAAACCTTGCAAATGTGATATCTGTGGTGCACAGTTTTCAACACCTGGTAACTTGAAGATACATATCCATATGCATACTGGGGAGAAACTCTACAAATGTGATACCTGTGGTGTACAATGTTCAAGATGTGCTTACATGAAAACTCAAGTCCGCATTCATACTGGGGAGAAACCCTACAAATGCGTTACATGTGGAAGACACTTTTCAAAAAGTGGTCATTTGAAGATAAATGTCCATACCCATACTGGGGAGAAACCTTTAAAATGTGACATCAGTGGGGCAGAGTTTACAAACAGGGACATTTTGAAGAGACACATCCGTATCGATACTGGTGAGAAACCCTACAAATGCGTTACATGTGGTACACACTTTTCAACAAGTGGTTACTTGAAGGTACATGTCCGTATCCATACTGGGGAGAAACCCTACAAATGTGATATCTGTGGTGCACAATTCTCAAAAAGTTTTGAAGAGACATGTCTGAATCCATTCTGGGTAGAAACCTTAGAAATGTGATACCTGTGGTGCTCAGTTCTTACAATCTCGTCATTTGTGGTCACACGTACTCTCACAAAGATGAGAAAACCTTTCGTGTGACTCATCTAGGAAAACGTTTGTTTGCCGAGAGTCAGTGGTTCACTAAAAGTATACGTGAACATCCACGCTAAGTATACATACCTTTTTGAATCCTTTCAAAAGTGATATCTGAAAATCAGCTTAGCTAAGCATACATATCAATATACGTATGCAGCTGCGATATCCCGTATATCCGCCTATACTTCTATATGATTATTGGCCGTATTGCTACTCTAATATTGTGGGGAAAGTCACAAATAAATGTGTTGTCATTGGGTCAATGTTATGTAATGCCTTCCGTTATACATTATGACCACATTTTGACCCACAGCGATTACACATGATTACCGTGTTTCAATATTTGCCCGTGTAAATGTGATATCGTACTGTATACACGCATACACACACACACACACACACACACACACACACACACACACACACACACACACACACACACACACACACACACAAACACACACACACACACAAACTTATATATATATATGTATATATATATATATATATATATATATATATATATATATATATATATATATATATATATATATATATATATATATATGATCGATTCTCACGAAAGGTCGGTACACTGTTGAATAAGTGACTTCAATGTAGCTCTTCGAACTTTTTTCTAAAAAAATAGACATACCGAACATTTGAAAAACCAAAATGGGACACCTTAATAGCTATGCCTGTGGCCACAGCAGCACGTCAGATTTGGATGACATAATGAAATGTATTATACAAGTGCACGCAGGTTTGTATGAAATAATACCGACCTATCGTGTAACTTATTCTATATCGTATATTGTTTTGGTTTGTAAATATACCCGATATGTTAAAACACGAGAGGCATTCAAGGTTTTGGCCTAACTTGCTGTGTTTGTTGTATTTGTCACATTTACAAAGTTGTTACATTTGTTTTGTTTACGTTTTATTTATACATGATAGCACATCAATAAGTGCAGTTTAAAATAAGAAGCAGTCATGAACTAAATATCCAGTTCATGTTTTAGTTGAGATGTTGTATGGACGTTTACTAATGACTGACTGTGTATATTATCTCACTAGATAGACGTATGTTGTATGGATCTGCTTTGGTTGACTGAACGTCATAGTTAAAACAGGGCCTGATTACCTAACAAAACTTTCTATGAACATTTGGTATAGATAATCTATAGTTAATTACTCATTTCTGTATAATAAACATCATATAGCGTTTTAAAACATATATTTATTTTGTTTGTCAGTTGACAGTTACAAAGAAAGTACATGTTACTGCCCAATGTTACGTCATTGTTAAAGCAAACACATTTAATGTAAACCATACATAAATCTTGACACACCAAATGTCATCATATGTACTGAAACAAAAAACGTAAACAAGTTGCGAAAATGCCTAAATACTTCTGAGAACAGTGAATGTTGTATGGATACTACGGTTTTGTATGGATACTGCAAACCCGCACATTGGATACACGACGTCCTCCTGCATCAATATTCGTATAACTAGCTTAACCCATAACGAAATCAACGTAAACTTATCAAGGCTTCATAGTGAGCATACAAATCAGTATTATTCTTTACGCTTATGCCAAACCTGAATTATTCAAGGTCACACAGATATCACAGCAGCGACTCCTTATCAAACAAGTATATGTGCGTAATAAACAAATAGCACCACTAATTTGACGTAATGCAATTGAAAACATTGTGCAAGCGGCTGTATTAATGGACTAGTCCAATAAGAGGCGTTTGTTGTATGGATACACAATGTTATATGAATACCATGTCACTCTACTGGAGCTAATGTATGGTCTATTCTCACCAGCCACCTTGCCTAGAGTACATAGAACATGATCAACATATTACTAGGCTTATCAGTACATGTAACTGAAATTAAAACCAACAATTACACAGTAATTAAAAGTAACACAAACTAGTAATGGAAGATTACACTTTGTAATTAGCAATTGCTGTTGTACAGTTCGTCAATTATATGATGTCACCAAAACATGAATACCTAAGAAACAATCGACATCATCAATGAAGCACTAGACTGCACTAAATGTTCAAATACACGTTCATCCTTTGCCCGGTCAGATGGGCAAATGTCCATGAATGTCTTGTTGACATACTCTGGTTCAGACACTTTACAGATGATGTCCTCCATGCTAATGTACATCTCATCGGTCTTCCCCCAGCGCCATATGCCACGTGTTGGAGTAAAACTGGTTATGAAGAATTCGTCATCCTCTTTCTTAATTACCTTGGACACGTACCATTTCTTCCGGTACACAATGGCTATGTTGTCTCCGGGTGTATGCATAATGAGAGGGACTTCGTCATCATCATTATCATGGTCATCACAGGGTAGTGACTCAGCGTGTATGTCGTCATTGTTTGCTGTTGTTGACTGATGACCAGTTGCAGTGACGGACACCTTTGTCTGTATCCATCCTGGACACGTAGCGGAGAACTGGTTATCTTTAAAACAGCAATCCTTGAAGCAGGATGTCTCCCTCATCCATAACTGACGACCAATAACGACCATCGCCTGTGCCGACATGAGCCCACCTACTGGAGTCACGACACTCTATGACATGTGCTGACGTCACACGGTTGAATTCCATTTTGCATTCAGCCATCCGAATCTGCTTCCGATATTACGGCACCTATCTTCACTGAGTTTTCTGCCATCGTTTTACTCCAGTTTCTCCTGGCTAAGCCTGCCTCGACGTTTCTGGGTCGTTATTGCTTTACGAAAGCTTCGGTGAGCGAATGCCTCCTTCGATATCTCTGAGACTGTCTTTCTGTTTTTCTGTGAAAAAAAACCTAAATTATCTAGTAGATAACTAACCATAGGACAACACTACACATTTATAATTACACAGAAATGGCTGAAATAAATGCAAAACATACACTGATTAAAATCATCTGTAGAATATACTCATATGAATAATTATCATAATTAATGTGATGTTGATTTTTTCACCACTTCTGATTTGTTGTTGTTGGGATTGCTTATCCATTTCCGGACGTTGCAGCCTTGATGGATCGTCTATAGACAGCTCTTTCGTTTTCCAGTCTCCCCATTCGCCAGACGTCTGCTCCCATCCATTCCTCTATGTCCTTCCCCCATTGTCTCCTAGGTCTTCCTCTGCTTCTGCTGCCTTCCACTTTTCCTTCCATTATTAGTCTCTCTGGAGACTGATGCCGTTTCACATGGCCGAAATAACTTAGTTTCTGTTTGTTTACAAAGTTCAATAAAGTCCCGGGTCAAACACCAAGCTCATCTGCGATGGATTCGTTAGTTCTACGTTCAGTCCACGAAACTCGTAATATCTTTCTATAACACTTGTTTTCAAATGCATTTATACATTTAGTAATGTTCTTATTAAGAGTCCAGGTTTCGCATCCATACGTAGCAGTTGGAAATATGCAGACTCGGATAATTCGTAGTTTCATATCTTTGTTCGTTGCTTTCCACAGCTTCTTCATCTCCGTCAACTTTTTACTCGCCATTGTCAACCTCCGCTTGATCTCTTTTGTCCCATCTCCATCCGTCTTTATCAGTGACCCCAGATATTCAAAACTTTCCACTCGTTCTATTTCCTTGCCATCTACTGCGACTTCTGATGGTTCTCGACATCCCTTCACATCCATAATCTTAGTCTTCTTTACGTTTAGTTTCAATCCTTTTATCTCGCTCTGCTCTTTAACAGTAGTTATCAGTTTATGTAATCCTTCTTGGGTATCGGATAGTAACGCTGGGTCATCGGAATATCTCAATTCATATATCTGCTGTCCGTTCACTTTCAGTCCATTAAAATACTTGCTTCTCGTGTCAGTCTCGACCTCTCTCGCGATATTCTCTGTGTATAGACTGAATAGGTGGGGACAAAATGCACCCCTGTCTCACTCCCTTGCCGACTGGGAACCAATCCGTGGTACCACACTCTAATCTCACTGCAGACTGCTGTCCAACATATAAATTTGTGATGTCATTTTTTTATCAAATCCCAGAGTTGTTGATGACTAACATTATCAAAAGCTTTTGAATAATCTGTGAAACAGACCCTAAGGTCATGGTTGAATTCTCTGCATTTTTTAATTAACATCTTCAGGTTGAAAATGTGATCTCTTGTTCCTCTTCCATTACGGAAACCAGCTTGTGTTCTGTTGATTCTCTTCATTATGATTTTTAGCATAATTTTGCTCGCATGGCTGATGAGGGATATAGTCCTGTAGTTTGTGCATTCTTGTAAGTCACCTTTTTGGTATTGGTATAAGGATGGCTCGTTTCCAGTCCATGGGCCATGTTCCACTTTTCCATATTTTCTTGCATAATGTGTGATAGATATCCTCGCCTGCTTCGCCACTTGCTCTTATTAGCTCTGCAGTGATGTTATCAGTGCCAGGTGATTTTCCGTCTTTTATACTTCTCTTGCCCACTCCACCTCTGAACGCAAAGGCTCAAGTTCGTCTTCTGGTTCTATCCATTCATCCATGTCTACCTTTTCTGTTTCTTCTTTCTTAAACATGCTTTCATAATATTGCTTCCATCACTTCTGATTACACATTTATAAAACAAAATTACACGCACTGCTGTTCGCTCCCTCTCTTTCTTTCCATGTTCCGGGTTCACCTGATGCTTCTTTTCCCGCCACCGTTTTTATGCAGCCGCACCCTTCTTTCTCTATTCAGGAGTGGGCACTCGTTTCGGTGGCAATGAGAAGGTGCCAGTCTATAATTAAACATACTACTCACGTTTTAAAAATTATTCGAAAAAGCCTACCTTTTGTGAGAATCGACCATATATACAGAAGAATATGTCCCAAAATTGTTCCAAAATGGTTGGTATCGTATAAATATATATATATATATATATAGTATACATGTATATATATATGTACATATATGTATATATGTATATATATATATATATATATTTATATATATGTATACTATATATATAAATATAGAAGACTGTATTAAACGTCGTAGTTGCACATAGTATAATACTATCATAAATATGTGTACAATAATCAACCTTTACAAGATACATTTTAATATCGGACTGATATACATCTTGTACTAACAAGTTGTCACTAACGTAGGAGCTACCTTTTTTAAAGTAATTAATTTAAACTATTCACAGTTACGTGTGAAATGGCTTTGTAATTTAGTAACAACATATATTACATATAATAATTACCTTGTGAATTTGCTATGGTTTTGTTATCATAGATCTCTCAACAATACGTCACTTGACACTTATAATTACATTAACTTCCGTAAATTTCCACCCTCCAGCCGGTGCTATATACACACCGACACAGAAAATAGTTTTTCAGTTTTTGATCAGGTCTGACGTTTTTAGGTAAGACGTTTGCTATATGACGTATATTTTTAATAATAATAATAACAAGATAACTTATATTGCGCCTAAATCCTTGAAAACCAAGCTCAGAGGCGCATCAAAACAAAAGGGTTGGTCAATCTCAAAATCCATAAGTAGTTTTTCAGTTGTCAACAGATGGGTCAGGGCGCTAGGGAGCTACGGTGGATAAGCAAGGTTGTAAAGATACGTTTTTAAATGACGACGGAATTTTGTAATATTTTCAACTGATCTAACACTAGGAGGGAGCATATTCCAAAGAGTTGGTGCAGCAACAGAAAAAGCCCTAGTTCCAATGTTAATGTTGACTCTAGGAACAAAAAGTAGGTCAGAACTAGATGATCGAAGCTGGATAGATTTTCTTATAGGAGTAAGCAATAAATGCAAATAAGATGGTTGCTTATTGGACAGTGCCTGGTATGTAATGGTACAGATCTTAAATAGTATACGATATCGTACAGGAAGCCAATGCAAAAACTTCAAAAGTGGCACAGAGCGAGAAAAACGAGGAGATCTTGTAACTACTCTTGCTAGACAATTTTGGACACGCTGAAGTTTTGTGATATCCTTGCTAGCGATATTATAAAGGAGGGAATTGCAATAGTCAAGTCTGCTGCTAACAAGCGCTGTTGCAATAGTCTTAGAGTCAACACTAACAGGGTCACATTCAAAGTTCGCGCCGCACCGTTTCGTCGCTGTTATATTTATAGAAGACTATGTATTAAACGTCGTAGTTGCATATAGTATAATGCTATCATAATTATGTGTACAGTAATCAAGCTTTACAAGATACATTTTAATATCCGACTGATATACAGTGTACATCTTCTACTAACAGGTTGTCACTAACGTAGGAGCCAACTTTTTTTAAAGTAATTAATTTAAACTATTCACAGTTACGTGTGAAATGGCGTTGTCATTTAGTAACAACATATATTACATATAATGATTACCTTGTGAATTTGCTATGGTTTTGTTATCATAGATCTCTCAACAATACGTCACTTGACACTTATAATTACATTAACTTCCGTAAATTTCCATCCTCCAGCCGGTGCTATATACAAACCGACACAGAAAATAGTTTTTCTGTTTTTGATCAGGTCTGACGTTTTTAGGTAAGACGTTTGCTGTATGGTGTATATTTTAACAGGGTCACATTCAAAGTTCGCGCCGCACCGTTTCGTCGCTGTTTGCCCCGGAAGTCGAGTTTATTGTTCACACTTACGTCGTACTCATGCTGCGACGTGGGCCGCGCTTGCCCGTCTCCAAAATGGCCTCCGTAGTTTTTTTAGGATTTGAAGATGATTATCTTGTAATGGGATGACAAGATGAGCTTCTATAAAAACAAAATTGTTCCTAATCATTAGACTTGTGATAGGGATGGAGGCATTTTCGACGAAAAACCTATTCGAAATCAATTCCAACAAACGCTCAACTTCTACTTTAAACAAAGCCATTTTAAATGCTGCGAGCGTCGCGGTAGGCCTATGTAAAATGTAAGCTCTCAATTCATGGCGGCGAACCGCGACGTTCAAAGTTTGCGCCACGAAGTCGCGGTCATTAGCCGGATGTTGAACGTTTAAATTTAACGTATCGCGTCGTTGATTTCGAATGTGTTTCTCGGCAATAAAGCCACCGTTACTGCAATTAGAAACACTTTGGTGTTGTCAAAAGCCCAAATCGTTATGCTTGAGTGAGAACTGAAGCGGTCAAACGCTTCAACCATACATAGTTAACAAAGAATCATCAACAACAACGGGGTCATCTTTGAGGACCCGCTAGTGCCACGCGCGTCGGTGAGTCAACACAACGTGGTTTGGAATGGCAATTACGTCGACTTCCAGGTCCAAAAACCTCCAACTACACACCTTTCAAACCTTCAAATATACCAGCTAAGGCTCCCATAAACTTCTAACTGCACTACCTTGGACACCAAAAACATCCAGCTACACCACTCGATGAGACGCCCAACACGCACCATTAGGGCTAAAAACAGACCCAACTCCACGTATCTTCCCCGAAACTTCCAATTTGTTTTTTTGGATTTTGCACAGTTTGTGTTTAGACAACGGAATGTAACTATTGGGTTTGCCCTTATATAAAAAAAAGTAAATTGTTGTAAGTTAAAGAAATGCATCCTTTATTACCTAACATGACTTTTAAGTATTTAGCCTGGTGAATTTTCCAATAATTTCCATTTTTATAAGGGTTTTTCTCACAAATGTATATATGTCCATAATACCTTGTGTAAAATTGTCCGCAAGAAGTTTACCCTGCTATGCCCTGTGTGCCAAAGAAATTAAGTGCCCTGTTATGGAGAATGTTGCACTGTTTGCAACGGAAAATGTATATTCTTGTGTATTTCTAGCTGGAAATGAGGATTTGCGTCTTCTTAGTTCAGTTTGTCACATTATCTAATTACGGAAATGACTTTCCCAGCTTAGCAAAATGCACAATTTAAAAAAACGTTCACATAAACGAATATATATGAATCATCCTAAGTCTGAATGCCCCCCCCCCCAAAAGTGTGTAATTCGTTGGAGCACCGACTCGTGCGTTGGTCATCAACCAAAAAAGAATTGACCCACGGGAACACAATTATTGGCTATTCGTAAGACTTATTTGTTTTTTTACATTAAGTAGAAACCTTTCATTGCCTGCAAACAATACTGATGATAATAATTATGCCTTATTTAATCTGGCTACTTTTTAACAGAAACAATGCCAATATTACAACTACCACACGCACACACACTCACGCGTCCGTATATATTAACGATACATTATATTTATATCGAGCGCGAACATGTGTACAGTAATGACTACGCCACTGTACGGAATTTCTGTGAAGCTCGACACAATATCAATTTTACGGTAACCGAGGAGCAACGGTTAGACGCCGCGGTAGAAATCGAGTTTCACTTGAGTTTTTTGCGAAATTTGATCGTTATAGGAAAGTAAAATAATTGTTGTTGTAACGTAGTGTGTGTACATATGATTGTAAGATATGTGAGGAGAAGTTTGGCGGCTGTAGGTAGTCGTTTTCATGGTTAGGTCAGAAAGTAAAAGATCGCCTGCCCCTTTCATGAATTTGTCCTCAATGAACAGTGTTTCCCGTTGCAAGTTTCTAAATTACAAAATTTGCATGGAGCCAACATGGCCTGATAGCTGGTGATAAGACAGGATGGCGCATGGCGGGGGTACGTTGGCCTGACTGGAGTGTTCGGGTTGAGAAGTGAGCACGATCATAAACGCCAGATGGCAGAACCTGTTTAACTCAAATTTGTGTTACAGACTAAAAGGTGGCAGCACATTATCATTCGACAATATAACGCATTATTTTCGTAAGGGAATTGTTACTTAAATAACCTTGTTGCCAATTGCAGTGCTCCCTTTAGGAACAGACAAGGGACATTGCCATCAATGTGCTGCCTACTTCTTCATCTGTATCATCTGGCAGCGACGAATCTGGAAATTATTAATCAAGGTAAACTGATTGTAATTGTGAGCGATAATACCCGAATTTATAATGTGCTTTCTAGTTGTTGTTCGACCCACACCAAAATCCGTCCCTTTGAATTTCGCGAGATCTATCCGCCGATCTCTGTGTGTGTGACTAACGAGAACTGGGCTTGACTTTTATTACAGAATTAGCTGCCAATGGATAAAGGCAAAATCTCTTTCAATATTTATGTTGAACTTGAAGTTGTCAACTTCAAGATTTGACTTGATGTATCAAAAGCTTGATACATTGGATCATGAACTAATATTATACAAACTACACTACTATGGTATTCAAGGCACTGCCATAAGCCTCCTTAGAAGTTATTTAAGAAACCGCAAATAATAAAAATATGTTGATTTTTCATTTACTAAGTCAGAAACAATAGATATTAAAAGTGCAGCTCCCCAGGGATCAATTCTTGGACCCCCTTTATTTATCATTTATATAAACGACATAGTCAATGCTACTACATTGTTCAATACAATCATATATTGTTATGACGCTACCTTAACTAGCAAACTAAATGCTTTTAATGATATAAATGATAGCAAAATCAGTCATAATGTCAACAATGAAATTTAAGCAATGTAACAAAATGGTTCCAAGTTAATAAGTTTTCACATACTGTTAAAAAAAAAAAAACTTATGATATTTCATACCTCTTTAAAAAGACAACTGTACCCAAGATTAAAATGAATGGTATTGTATTATTTCCAGTTGATGATTTCAATTTTCTAGGCCTTACTATTAACAAACACATGTGTTGGAAAAATCATTTAAATAGAATAGCTAACAAAATCTCACAGACTATTGGGATTTTTAATCAATTAAAACTCTACCTTGCAACATTTTATTAAAAATGTATAAATCTCATCTCAACTACGCAATACTAGCATGGGATACCAAACAAATCGTTTACAAAAACGTTAGAAGAAATCTCTTAGATATATGACATCTTCTAAATATAATGCTCATACCAACCCTATTTTAAAAAAAGATGGGTATTTTTAAGTTGGATGATATTGATATGATTGATATATTTAAACTCCAACAATTAACATTCTGTTATAAACTTGTAAATACAAAAATACCAGAATACTTTGATACTATGCCCATTGTACATAATTCAAACATTCATAACTGTCATACCAGAAACAGTAAAACTATCTACATCAACCGAGTAAATCATAATTTTTCCACTAATTCCATTAGACATTCAATTATTCACACTCTTAACAATGCACCATCTAAACACAGAAATAAGATTTATACTATTCTCTCCAAAGCTTCTCAACATACTGTAAAAATACTTCATAAGGAATTATGAAACTGAGTGTTTTATCCCAGACTGTTATATTTGTACTAACTGACATTCAAATAAAACCTTCTAGCTTAAACGGTTTGTAAACTTTGTATGTTGTTTAGTTATGACTGTACAGAAAGAATCACCATCAAAGTGTTTTGTAACATACAACAATTGTATTCTATTGCATTTTGCTGTTAGTATTTTTTTAATATTTTAGGGTTAAGTATTTGTGTTTTGTATTAATGTTAATAAGGTTATTCAACAGTTAATTACTATTAATTAGTGTTTTTGCTAACTGTTTAGATGTTTTTGAAATAAATAATTTATTAATGTTTAACTATTGAATAAATATCATGTTATTTTAACATTAATATAATTTATATATTAGTATTCTAGTGTATTATTTTGCTTATTTGATGTTAGTTAGTGTTAGTAGTTAGTTAATATTAGTGAGTTAATGTTAAACACTGTAAATTAATGCTTATCACTTATCAAATCATATTTAAAACAAACATTACTGTTATATTATAATTTATTATATTTATTCATTTTATAACAGGGTCTCTCTTATGTTAGTAGCATGCGTAATCCTTCAGTAAGTCTCCTGACCATAGATTTCTTTACATTTATTTGCTCTATATAATATGTATTTTATGGTCGAATAAACGATTGTAATTCTTCCCTAGACAATTATGTCACGTGTGTTAACATATATTTTTCATCGGTTATAACCGATGGCACGATAAACGCTCTGGTCATACCAATAAATAACCATAACTGGCAGAGTCATACAAACAAAATAGCAAATGAAATAGGCATGTTAAATAAACTTAAACACTTGTTACCATTTAATACATTATTATGTACATTGCTTTTATAAGTTATTCTCCGTCGTTTTAATTACGGCTTACTTTTATGGGGTCATCAGGCACATTGAATGTTAAAATTACAGAAAAAAGTAATACGAATAATATCCTTAAGTAAATATAATACTCACATCAGTCCTATTTTTTAAATACTTCAGTTGCTAAAGTTGGACGACATTTATAAAATCCAACAATTAATATCTTCCTATCAATTAGTTAACAATCCTTTACCCTACTACTTCAATGTTTTTCCAGATACACACATATATGATATTCATCAGCACTACACATGTGAAAGAAATAATCTGTATATGTCCAGATTTAAGCATGAATAAAATGCGCCTTGACAAGTATTGGAAAAATATAAAGATATGAGCAACTAAATAAACCAGCAAAGCTTGTAAAGTTCATAACCTTGTAAGTGTAAACACTAAACACCTGTCCAATTGGGGTGTTATGCAAGTTACTGATATGATCTCAAACAGCTTTGTTGATATATTATTTGTACTTGGTTAATTGCACTTTAGATAAAGTGGATAGTAAAACATTTGGTCTTCCTTAATCTGGGTGACTGTAGCCAACAGTATCCTTTGAACATTAACTCAGTTTAAAATGTCATGTACCTAGGAATGGTAGGTTATGGTGGCTTAAAATGTCATGTACCTAGGAATGGTAGGTTATGGTGGCTTAAAATGTCATGTACCTAGGAATGGTAGGTTATGGTGGCTTAAAATGTCATGTACCTAGGAATGGTAGGTTATGGTGGCTTAAAATGTCATATACCTAGGAATGGTAGGTTATGGTGGCTTAAAATATCATGTACCTAGGAATGGCAGGTTATGGTGGCTTAAAATGTCATGTACCTAGGAATGGTAGGTTATGGTGGCTTAAAATGTCATGTACCTAGGAATGGTAGGTTATGGTGGCTTAAAATGTCATGTACCTAGGAATGGTAGGTTATGGTGGCTTAAAATGTCATATACCTAGGAATGGTAGGTTATGGTGGCTTAAAATGTCATGTACCTTAGGAATGGTAGGTTATGGTGGCTTAAAATGTCATGTACCTAGGAATGGTAGGTTATGGTGGTTTCCAGGTAAGACACTGCAGACGTCAGTAGTATATCCACTTAATTTGTGATAATATACAATGTTTTGATCATAATCAATAACAATTTGATATTGTTATTTTATTTTCCAATAACCATAACAAATTCACATATTAATGTACCTTATTCTTTGTTGATATTGACAGTTTAATGTGGCATTTTTATTACATGTTTTAAATAAATGAACATTGTAGTATTCTAATACTAAAGTACCATATGTAAATTGTGATAAATCAATCAATATTTATACACGTTCATGTTTGATCTTTAAAAAATGTCAAAAGTATTGGCATTTGCATTTAAATACATTTCAATGTATTTGGCTGTAATTTAATTGATACTATAATGTTAGGTATGTCTATGACTGTATGTGTATTTGTGTACAGATCAAAGTATTCTACTGCCCCATCTGCAGTAGTCATGAATACAATATTTCTCTGTTGGTGTCTCACCCATCCTCAAGGTGTGAAAGGTGGAACAACAGTAGGCAAAGTGGGATTAGAAGTACCTAATTGACCATTGAACTGGGAGTCTGCCTCATAGTTAGCTCTAAAACAACAGTAGGCAAAGTGGGATTAGAAGTGCCTAATTGACCAGTTAACTGGGAGTCTGCCTCATAGTTAGCTCTAAAACAACAGTAGGCAAAGTGGGATTAGAAATGCCTAATTGACCAGTGAACTGGGAGACTACCTCATAGTTAGCTCTAAAACAACAGTAGGCAAAGTGGGATTAGAAGTGCCTAATTGACCAGTGAACTGGGAGACTACCTCATAGTTAGCTCTAAAACAACAGTAGGCAAAGTGGGATTAGAAGTGCCTAATTGACCAGTGAACTGGGAGTCTGCCTCATAGTTAGCTCTAAAACAGCAGTAGGCAAAGTGGGATTATAAGTGCGTAATTGACCAGTGAACTGGGTGTCTGCCTCATAGTTTGCTCTAAAACAGCTGTAAACAAACTGTTTGAGATCTGGACAGTTTGCTGTTAATTGTAACGGAGCAGTTATGGTAGAGATCATCAGATTTACACCAGCCAATGGCAGCCATTGGAAGATTCAAACTGCTGGAGTTAGAAGAAATGATGCTGATTCGCTGCAACTGTCACCTTCATTGAACTTGGAGGTTTTGGGAACCGGAATGGGTTGCACTTAGAATAGTTTGTGTTTTGACAACGGGATGTAACTATTGGGTTGCCCTTATATAAAAAGTAAAGTGTTTCTTATTAAAGAAACAGTCCTTTGTTACCTGTAACAGGACTTTTAAGTACTTAGCCAGTGGATTTTCCAATAATTTGCATTTGTATTAGGGTTTTCCTCACAAATGTATATATGTCCATAATACCTTGTGTGAACTTGTCAGCCAGAAGTTTACCCTCCTATGCCCTGTGTGCCAAGAAAATGAAGTACCGTGTTATGAAGAATTTTATACTGCTTTAAACGGAAAAATATATATTATAATTCTTGCGTATTTGTTCCCATGCGGATTGTCTTACGAGGACTTTACTATCATATGTACTTTACTTTAATATGTTATTGTTGTAAGTTATTATAATACAAAATCTGCATGGAGACGACAATGGCTTAATAACTCGTCACAAGACAGGATGGCGCAGGGCGAGGGTCATCATCATCATTATTTTATGGAACTTGAAGGCTATTGCCTGTAACAGTTGTTGTCCCTGTCAAAACTGTTGCACTGCGTAACCGACTCTTCTTTTCAGCCTTGGGTGTTGTTTTGTTGATGTATCATTTAATCTAAGGGAGGATATAGCAGTTTTTAATCCATTGTTTGTCAAATGGAGCACTGAAATGGTTAATGTGATCTAACCCCGCATGTTGGCCTGACCTAATTGTTGGGGCAGAGAAGTGAGCGCGATAATAAACGCCAGGTGGCAGGATTTGTGGAAGTCAAAGTTGTATTACAGACTAATAGGTGGCAGCACAATATATTTCGACGAGATAATGCATTATTTTCGTAAAGGAATAGTTACTTAAACTAATCTCGTAGCCAGCTCCAATACTACGTTTAGGAACAGACAAGAGACGTTGCCATTTCTTCATATGTATATTCTGGCAGTGGCGAATCTGGAAAGTATTAATGAAGGATGTCATTATTGTGATCGATAATACACGAATTTGTAATGATTTTTTTGTAGAAGTATAGTTACCAGTTCGTTGTTCAACCTACACCAAAATCAGTCCGTTTACATCGAGCGAGATCTAGCCGTCGATTCTTTGTATGACTAACGAAAATTGAGCGTGGTATAGGGGATGGTGTGATCAGTTGGATACAAACATGACTGACAGACAGAAGACAGAGAGTAATACAGTTGTAGTAGAGCCTACTAGAGGGGGGGGGGGGGGGGGGGTTCAAACTGGAAACCAGTGGAGTGCCACAAGGGTCGTTGTTGGGACCTATAATATTGTTGATATACATATGAATGATTTGGATGATGATCTATCAAGCAAAATACTGTAATTCGCAGACGATACAAACGTGTTCAGAACAGTTAAAACAAATGCAGATAAACACACTTTACATGATGGTCTAGCCAAATTGGTCAAATGGTCTTAAAAATGGCAAATGTTATTACATTTTGGGAAGTGTAAATGCATCCACGTAGGACATGGAAATGTGAACAACGAATACATGATGGGGGATATTATATTAGGTAAAACTGTATAAAACAAACTTAGAAGTAACAGTTAGTGCTGACATGAAAGTTTTTGAGCAATGTTAAATTGCTGCTTCAAAGGGTAAACAAATACACTGCATATTTTTGGCGCGCGTTTCGAGATGGCCAGATGTGACGTCACTTATGACTCAAACTCGCATCAGGCTGACCCTTTCCATGCATTCAGAGCATGTTTACAAGTATAGCTTTTCGGTCGAAACGAACGTCAGAATGAGTTAAAAGAAAAAGGCATTAGCTAAAATCCTTTTTCCATGTGTACACAAAGTTTAACATTGTAACATTTGACAACATTAAACAAATACAGCAAAATACATTTGTAGTATGAATTCGATTTTAAGCCCGTCTGTGAAGCGATTCCCGCGGAAAATAAAATTGGAATGAGCTAGGCGATCACGTGGTATCGTGACGTCACGTATAACACACACTCGCATCAGGCCGACCTTTTCCATGCATTCAGAGCATGTTTACAAGGATAGCTTTTGGGTCGAAACTAGCGTCAGAATGAGTTATTGTGCAATATTCCGACGTAATACAAACACTAGTCATCATAGGGGAACAAACATTTATCTTACGGTTCCACCTGAATCGAATTTTATTCAAAACAACGAATGCTAATGGGCCTACAAGTCGACTAGGTTTCGCCGAGCTTGGGCTCGTTTTCAGAATAATTGTATCGAATACAACCAACGGGAGATAATCTACACCAATAAACATACATAGCAAACATATATTGTATCCAGCTACATAAAGTAACGTGTATAATCACATAATATCACTAGAATATCAATATATGAAGGAGTTGTACAATTTATCATAAAAACTTAAATCAGTCAAAGAGTTTCCGCTGGTCCCGGTAGCTCAGTGGGTAGGTGCGTTGGTTACTTGTTGTTTATTTTACAATCGGGCGACGCCGGTTCAATCCTGACAGCATGCAAACCTTTCATTTTTTTGTTTATGTTTTCACGAAGTAATATAAACAAAATCATTTTATACTATAATGCACTGTTTGTCAATATTTTTAAAATTGTTGTAAACATTATTTATTCACCACAAAAATTAAAATATGGTCATGTATAACGATGTTTCTAAATTGTATTTATTCAGACAGATCTCAATCTGTTTTCACATATAATTACAATATATTACCGTACAATATATTTACAATTAATAAATTATATATCCATTACATTATATTTGTTTGGATAAATAACATTTAGAAACATCGTTATGTAATTACCATATTTTCATTTTTGTGGCGAATAAATAATTACTACCAAAATTATTTACGACTACTGCATGAATATCACAGAAATCAGATATGTTGTGTTGTTTACGTGAAAAAAGACTTGTCGAAAAAACCTATTTTGTGTAACTTTTTCACATAATTAACACCTATAATTCAGAAACCATTAAATATATTATGATTTCTTTTAATTCATGTAGTAGATATACTCATTAGGCACTGCGGTGCAAAATGTTTTGCAGTTATACCCAGTATTTATTCCACTAGAGCGCAGCAACTTTAAATACTCACAGCAAAAATGGTATTCCGAGAAAACGATGATAAGGTAATTTTTATAACCAAATTCTGCCTAGAGCCATCCGAAGAAACCTCAATATTACCACTTTTTATTACTTTTTCAGTTAATATACTAACTGCATATTGAGGTAAGGATATGAAAGTACATAAATAGCAAAGAAAGTCCTTTTTTTTAAATGTCAAAAATCACTTTTTTAATCCATACTACCTACCTTAAACCATACATCTTACACGAGCCACCATGGCTCACTTGCACAGTCATGATGTGTCCTAAGGACATTTTGCTAGTATAACTATACAGATACAGACAGAGTCTGAGTTGCAGACTTCATAGACATATCATAATAAGTAGAAGATTTGGATTGAATACTAGACAGGGTTTTTGTTGTTAAGTCAAACGCCGGGACCCGGGTATTTTACCCGGCTCTGGCCAGCTATGTTCCCGGCTATCAAGAAAGGAGAAATAATTGGTTATGATTAATAATATCGATATGGTGCAACATGATTCCTAAAATTGCTGGTGAAAACTACATATACGTTTATATACGAAACAATAACAACAACATAGTAAAGTATAAAATTACAGATATATGCAATTGTTAAAAATGGCAGGAAGAGGTGTAACACTTATAAATACCTCTGTAACATTGTATAACATGTGACATGACTTAGAATATATAATACATAATTATAATGTCCAAATCATAGTAGGCCGTTTGTAAAAGAAGTTAAAGTAATAATATAATCCCAACACCAGTCGTTTTTAATGCCTACTCATTAAATAAATAACTTTTTCAATAATTTTTCTTTGTATTTGTTTTTTAAAATATTAATATTGTCACAACAGATTAGTGAGTTATCATGAGAATTCCACCAGAGTTTAACACCTTTAACTGATAGACACATACTTAAATTAGTACAAGTATAATATTGTGTAAAATTTACGGACTTTTTTGGTTGTATAGACAGATTCATACATACTAAAAAAACTTGTACATTATTTGGCAACTGATTATGATATGCCTTAAACATACAGCAGTTCTCAACTTCATTATATCATGTACTTTAATAATGTGCAGATTACAGAATAACCTTGACGTATGCTCCAACCTCTTAGCACCACAGTGTAACATTGTTACTTGTTTCTGTAGCAAGACTAGGCTATTCATTCAACATTTGTTGAGTAAGTGTTGCCCCATATTTCAGCACAGTACATAATATAAGGCAAAAATAGTGAGTGGTATAATATAGACATGCCACTTCTGTTAATCAAGAAACTAGCTCTGTACATAATTGCACAACAATTTGACAGTTTTGATTTCACAAAGCAAATGTGATTTTTCCATGTTAACTTGTCGTCAATCAGAACACCTAAAAATTTTACGACTTTAACTTTACTAATTTCTTCCTCATTTATCTTGATATAAATACTAGAATTCAATATGTGATTTCCAAATATCATGTAATGTGTTTTTGTAACATTTAGTGCTAACCTATTTACAGCAAACCATACATGAAGTTTGTTTAACCCAGCATTTCTGGATCAATTCATGTAAATTACAATCACAACAAAATAAGTTAGTGTCATCTGCAAATAGAAGATACTTCAAAACTTCTGAAACATTACAAATGTCGTTTATATACATAATAAATAGCTCTGGTCCTAAAATCGAACCCTGTTATCTAGAAACTGATTGAATCAGTATCTAGATATAACTGAACAGCTTGCTCGTTATTTGAGCATTAAATTACATTGCAATGTAATATATTACTATTACTCTGTTTCCTTGTAATAAGAATAATAATAGCAACAATAATAGGAATAATTCAACATGTAATAGTAATAGGAAGGAAACAAAGTAATAGTAATACACTACAATGCAATGAAATTTAATCCTCAAATAACGAGCAAGCTATACAGTTATATCTAGATACTGGTCCAGTCAGTTCCAGTCTGGTTCCGCCAGACTGAGAGTAGACTTTTCATCTGAATGACCCCAGCTCCTGCCAATGACCAGATTTTACAAACAGTCCTAACAGTTGTGCTGTGTCAAATATATATGGCTTCAGTGGCAGACTGGCAGCCTTCATTGTCTTCATTAGCCCCTAGGAGTAGGTCTAACACAAAATAAGCCAGTATTACTACAGAGGGTAGATTCCTTTGAGGTCCCAGTATGGCTAAATGGGGTAAACCGAGTAAACAGTGCTCCATGGAGGCAGTCACTAAACCAATAGGCTAACTTGAAAAAAGTATTTGGCAACTTTTCACTTAGCATAACTGGCTTCAAAGCACTGAAAGTCCAGTTTATTCATTTTAGTCGCACTGTGTAAAACTAAGCAAAACTACATTATGCCATGCTGAAGTTGACAAGGGGGCAACCATAAAACCTGGAGAAACTAGTGGAACCAATAACTTAATGAATTATTTATGTAGTTGAAATTTGGTTTAAATATTCAATATTAATAAAAAAGTAATACGTAAACTTACATATCACTACTACCCCAGGCCTGTTGTCAACACACTAAGTGGACGGCCAGTATTTTGGAATTCATATAATAATAATATAGTTTATTTTGTATGACGTGATTTTACGTTAAATGTTTCCAATCCCTTTCAAAGGTCTACGCCCATGTCTGATTATGTCACTAACATTTCCCACATCTAATGACTGTCGTTGTTTCAGATGACTGTGATGTGTGTCAACGGCAGTTTGTGTCACAAGTGTCAACAATGAAGTAACACAGTTGCATCGACTCACCCACATTGACAACAACAACTGTCAAATTCTGTCACCAACACGACGTAGAACATCGAGAAAGTCACGGAATGTCCACATCGTTGTCTTCAGGAACAAGAGAAAACACGTGACTGTCTTTTGTGGATCAACATTTACATTTATAGAGACACCGACTCCCTCGTGATGGGAGAAACCATTCAAGTGTGACATAAATCAAAGCGATCACCGTGTAATAACTTAAAGGAATATATGCACTCTTAGATGGATGAGAAACCTTTTTCATCAAACTGACACGTACCCGTTGAAAACAATCAAGTCAGAGTGGGGCTTTAAATCTGCAAATGCGAACTCACAGTGGATAGAAATAATTTAAACCTAGATTAATCAGATACAGTTTGAAGCGTGCCTTGACACACGCAAGGAACCCTTGAAGGGTGAAAAGTGTTCAGCTTATTTTACAGGGTGGTACACGTACGCACTCACACTGGTTACAACCATCCAGATGTGAGAAGTGTAGTTTGCACATGTGTGAGAGTTCTAACATACAGTCACATAATTATACGTGCAACCAGACTTGTGAAACACCGTTCGTTATCTACATACAGTAGTGCTTTGGAGACGCAAGTGAACATTCACCTTGTGGTGAGACCCTACAACCGTGGTGTGTGCAGATAGGTCAGTAACAACAGCACTGTAGATATGAATGTGAAAGTGCACACTCGCACTGTTGAGAAACGATTCGAATGTGACACTTGTGGAAAACGTTTTATCAACAACAGTAAATTAACAATACATATACGCAGTCACACCTGTGAAAAACCCTTCAAATGTGACACTTGTGGCGCACAATTTAGAAACCTTGGTGCTTTGCAGACACACGTTCGCATTCATACCGGGGAGACACCCTACAAATGTGATACCTGTGGTGCACAATTTTTAAGAAATGATCATTTGAAGACACATGTTCGCATCCATACTGGGGAGAAACCCTACAAATGCGATACATGTGGTGCACAATTTTCATCAAGTGGTTGCTTGAAGAAACATGTCCGTACCCATACTGGGGAGAAACCCTACAGATGTGATACATGTGGTGCACAATTTTCATCAAGTGGTTCCTTGAAGACACATGTCCGCATTCATACTGGGGAGAAACCCTACAGATGTAATACATGTGGTATACACTTTTCAAGTAGTTCTCAATTGAAGAAACATGTCCGTACCCATACTGGGGAGAAACCCTACAAATGTGATACCTGTGGTGCACAATTCTCAATATGTAGTAATTTGAACAGACACGTCCGCATTCATACTGGGGAGAAACCCTACAGATGTGATACCTGTGGTGCACAATTCTCAATATGTAGTAATTTGAACAGACACGTCCGCATTCATACTGGGGAGAAACCCTACAAATGTGATACCTGTGGTGCACAATTCTCAATATGTAGTAATTTGAACAGACACGTCCGCAGTCATACTGGGGAGAAACCCTACAGATGTGATACATGTAGTGCAGAATTCACAACGTCTAGTCAATTGAAGATACATTCCCGTATGCATACTGGAGAGAAACCCTACAAATGTGATACTTGTGGTGCACAATTTTCAGCAAGTGGTTACTTGAAGACACACGTCCGCATTCACACTGGGGAGAAACCCTACAAATGTGATACATGTGGTGCACAGTTCTCAAGGTGTGGTCATTTGAAAAGACATGTCCGAATCCATTCTGGCGAGAAATCTTAGAAATGTGATAAATGTGGTGCTCAGTTCTTACAATGTCGTGAATATTCACGCTAAGCATACGGACGTTGTTCAAACCTTTCAAATGTGATATATGAAAAATCACCTTAGATACTGTAGTACTTTAAACAAGTACATGTTCACAGTTGTGTGATTGAGAAATGATGCGACACTTGATGGAAACAGTGCTTACGGGCGGTGACTTTAGTCGTCACAAGATATATAAACATTTGGCAATGTGATGTCTGTTATGTCTCACAACGGTTCTGACAGCTGTGTCAGGAACAGTCAGAATGTTGAGTTGTCAGTTGCGGCCACAGCAGGAATATCGTATGCTTTATTACAGACACAGTCTACACCATTGGTATTGATTTCATTTTAGAAGATTGCACCAGGCTGTAGAGTAGGTGAACAGTTCATGTACTTCACAGTAAATTTATGCCTTTTCATGTGACGTTTCTGTTGATATCATCAATCTTCGTCTGCGGCTGCCATCTCCCGTATATCCGCCTATACTTGTGTATGATCAGTGGCCATATTGCTAGTATAATATTGTGTGGAAAGTCACAAATAAATGTATTGTCGTTGGTAGTAATAATTAGTCCAGCGCGCACCGAATGATTAACCCGGAGCAAATCCCATGTTAAGAGATAGGGATTTTCCTCCGAACCGCGCCAAGCACCTACGGTAATGATTATGCAAATGAGGTCTTTGGCGCGTTTCGGAGGGATCCCATGTTAAAAGATAGGGATTTTCCCCCAGAGCGCGCCTGGGTTAAAGGATAGGGAATTTTTATCCCCATGTTAAAAGATAGGGATTTTCCCCCAGACCGCGCCTGGGTTAAAGGATAGGGAATTTTTCCAATGTTAAGAGATAGGGAATTTTTATCCTATGTTAAAGCATAGGGAATTTTATCATAAAGGTATCCGACCACTTTTTGGATTTTTATCCATGTTAAAGCATAGGCAATTTTTTCCCGTGTTAAGAGATACGGAATTTTTACCCATGTTAAAGCATAGGGAAGTTTCCCCATGTTAAAGGATAGGGAATTTTCACCATGTTAAAGCATAGGCGCTGTTATCGTAAAGGTATACGACCACTTTTTCAAAAAATAACACCGAATATCATTTGAATAGGTCACACACGAGATTGCTTGGCCGTACCCATGTGGTGACCAGTTCGTACAATCTGGTCATTTGAAGTCACATGTACTCTTACACAGATGAGAAAACCTTTGGTGTGACTCATTTACTATTTAGGACATAGTTTGTTTGCTAAGAGTCAGTGGTTCATTAAAGGTATGTGTGTACACCCACGCTAAACATACATATCTTGTTCAAATCTGATATCTGAAAATCAGCTTTGATACTTTAGTACTTTAAGCAAGTATATGTTCACAGTTGTGTGAATATTTAAGGTTTATTACAAACATAATCCACATCAGTAGTATTCATTTCCTTTTGAGATGATTCTTGCACTAGGGTATAGAGTAGGTAAACAGTTCACGTACTTCACGGTCTATTGATGCTTTTTCCTGTGACGTATTTATTGATATCGTCAACCTGCGTCTTCAGCTGCGATCTCCCGTATGGTCGCCTATACTTGCATATGATCATTGGCCATGTTGCTCGTCTAACGTAGTGTGGAAAGTCCAAATAAATGTGTTCTAATGGACTCCATGCTATGTGACGCAATCAGTTATACATTGCGTCCATAATGTTGTCCTATGGCGATTACAAGTGATTAGAGTGTTTGACTATCTGCTCGTGTAACTTCTGTAATGTTGATCTCGTATTGTAATTATATAGAAGAGTAGGTATTGAACGATGTAGTTGCACATAATATAATGGTCTGATAATTATGTTTACATTGATGAAGTTTTACAAAGTATATTTTAATATCGGACAGATATTCGTCTTGTACTGATAGGTTGTCACTAATGTAGGAGCCACCTTTGTAAAGTAATTAATTTAAACCATTCCCAATTACGTGTCAAATGGCATTGTCGTTTATTAATAAATATATTACATCTGATGATTGCCTTGTGAGTTTGCTATATTTGTGTTATTATGGGTCCGTCAACAATGCATTACTTGACACTTATAATTACAGTAACTTCCAGAAATGTCCATCCTCCGGCCGACGCAGAAACTGTTTCCCAGTTTTTTTTCTCAGATCCGACGTTTTTGAACTAAAAATGGGATTACCGCCCAAAGTGATTGACTCGCTTGTGTGTGCGTTGGGATAATCAGATATGGCATCAGACGACTGAAAAAACATTGTGTCTGTATAGTGGCACAGATAGTCTCTTTCTGTGTCTGTGCAATTTCTTTATGAGTATTACTCTACACCTGTTGGAGTATTTTACTAATAACTATAAGCCAGTGATAAGGCGTAGTATTTGTCCATGCATTTCTTGAAAGAATGCTTTATATTCCGATGTATTATATAATTAGCATGGGGCTGTTGTCGTCGGCTATTTGCTATTGAGTTGTTTTGTTATGCAAGTGCCAACGTTACTGTCGGGCCAACATGTTGGTTTGTTTTCATAACTGTATTTATTCATTGCAAGACGTACTTTAAATTTAAGGAAACTTAATTAATAAATTTCAGTACCCGCTGAAATACCGCTGTACCAGTCTGTCTCGTGTCGCTCTGCCTGATACTGTGGGAGCACCTCCGTTGTCATTATCGTTGTCACCGTCGTTGTGGTCATCATCAGGCTGTTCGGGAACCGGTACCATCAGACTGACGACGATGTTGTGTATCATGATGCAGCACATGATAAGCTGGCATGCCTTTGCTGGCTCGTACCTAAGAGAAAATGTAATTTGACACACATTGCTAAATTATAGGTTGTTTCGATCCAGTGACAAAATAAATTTACGTTAATAAATATATTAATGAATTTCTCTAGCAACATTAAACAAGTTTAAAGATCGTAGTATTCAAATATTAAGTACAATAGGTCTGCGTTTGGACTAGTGGGAAGTATTATAATAATAATAATGAACTTCTAAAGTGCCTCTACGTCCAGTATTCTGAGCTCAGAGGCGCAACATACTACAATCGTTAGGCATAACCATGAAAAGGGGACAGGCAATAGTCATCTATGTAGTGATGTGCATGTACAAGAGTATACTATACTGGTTTCTTTCACCTAGTCTTGTTTTCATACATTACACTCGTAATGCAGTACAACCTATGTCCGTATGGTTTGGGGAGAGCGGTAACGACGTCGACGGACGCAGGGGAGAAGTCGTGTTGCTGGTGTCAATTAGGTGTTGTTCGTAGGCTTTGTACTTAAACCATTATTGTATATATCGTGTCGTTACAATAATTTTCACAGTCCGATAGATTTATATAATGCAGATATTTACATCACCGTCATCGATAGGCCTTTTGTCAATTTGATACAAATAAAGTTCTTTGTTACAAGTTAATAGGTGTCCTTGGCCCCAACTGACCTATATTGCTGACTAATGACGTATCTAATGTGAAATTCAAACTAGCATCTGCTGAATCCACTCCAACTTGTAATAAAAAACAACACAAATAGTTACATTTTTACACATGAAACAAACAATACAACTATGCAAGAAAGGATTTGGGCTTAATACACAGTTCCAAGACAGAAATCAAAGGTTGTTAAAGCACCGAAGATTTACAGATAGCACACATTCAGCAATTGCGCCCAATATATAATACATGTATGTCACGGTTCAAGAATGTGTTCATGTTTTCTCTAACACTACATAATATTATTATGATGTAATTATGCTGTTGGGAGCACAAATCTCGCATCATATTATGTTATGCCGTTTTAACAAAACCTTATCAAATTCTTCTGTATATCTGTGATAAACGCATCATTTGTTACCTAACAGGATGTCTAAGTAATAATACTAATAATAATGTTTTTATTTCAGACAAGCCTGGTGTCCATATTGGAGAAAAAATACATCGATAAAAACATCCATATAAAATAGATACATAAATAAATAAAGATAACCAATAAATATGTTAATAAAAACAGGATATTTAACAATTATACATAGCCTTGATCCACTGATGCCGCAACTGCGACGAACTGTATATGCTGCTATTAACAATATTCTGAATAATTGTATTAACAGACCTGTTAATCCTCGTGATTAAGATAAGTATTTAGCCCAGTGGATTTTCCAAAAATTTCAATTTTTATAAGGGTTTTTCTCACAAATGTATTCTCTATAAGACCTTGTGTGAGCTTGTTCGCCAGAAGTTTACCCTGCAATACCCTGTTTCCCAAGGAAATTAAGTGCCCTGTTATGGAGAATGTTGCACTGTTTGCAACGGAAAATATATATTCTTGCGTATTTGTCCTCATGCAAATTATTGTGTTATGAGGACTTTACTCTAAAAAGTGTTTTAAACAAAAATGCCCCAGTTGAGGCATGTCCACTACTAAACCTTATATTGCCCATGTATGGTAAAATTTATCAAATTTTAATAAAGAATTTCATATCAACTAATTATATTTTTATGAGGAAAACTTCAGAATCTTCATCTCAAAGTGTATGTTTACCATTGAAAGTGCTCCTTTCATAATTTTGTCCTCACCGAACAGTGTTTACCATTGTAAGTTTTTAAAATAAAAAATTTGCATGCAGACAACAATGGCCTGATAACTTGTGATACGACAGGATGGCGCATGGCGGGGGTACGTTGGCCTATCTGGAGTTTTGGGGTTGAGAAGTGAGCACGATAATAAACGCCAGATGGCAGAACCTGTATAACTAAAAGTTGTGTTACAGACTAAAAGGTGGCAGCACATTATCGTTCGACGAGATAACGCATTAATTTCGTAAAGGAATAGTTATTTAAATAACCTTGTTGCCAGCTCCAGTACTACCTTTAGGAACAGACACGATACATTGCCATCGATGTGCTGCCTTCTTCTTCATATGTATCTTCTGGCAGCGACGAATCTGGAAATTATTAATCAAGGTAAACCCACCGTAATTGTTGAGAGCGATAATACCCGAATTTATTATGTGCTTTTCTAGAAGAATAGTTACCTGGTTGTTGTTCGACCCACACCAAAATCCATGCCTTTGAATTTCGCGAGATCTATCCGATCCCTGTGTGTGACAAACGAGAATTGGGCTTGACTTTATTTTACGGAATTAGATGCCAATGGATAATGGCAAAATACCTTTCAATATTTATCTTGTCCTTGATGTATCAAATTTCAAAAGCCTTTGAAGTTTGATACATTGGATCATGACATTATATTATACAAACTACACTGTTATGGTATGCAAGGCACTGCCTTAAGCCTTCTTAGAAGTTAGTTAAGAAACAGCAAATAATATGTTGATTTTTCATTTACTAAGTCAGAAACTATAGATATTAAAAGTGCAGCTCCCCAGGGATCAATTCTTGGACCCCCTTTATTTATCATTTATATAAACGACATAGTCAATGCTACTACATTGTTCAATACAATCATATATTGTTATGACACTACCTTAACTAGCAATCTAAATGCTTTTAATGATATAAATGATAACAAAATCAGTCAAAATATCAACAATGAAATTTAAGCAATGTAACAAAATGGTTGCAAGTTAATAAGTTATCACATACTGTTAAAAAAAAAAACTTATGATATTTCATACCTCTTTAAAAAGACAACTGTACCCAAGATTAAAATGAATGGTATTGTATTATTTTCAGTTGATGATTTCAATTTTCTAGGCCTTACTATTAACAAACACATGTGTTGGAAAAATCATTTAAATAGAATAGCTAACAAAATCTCACAGACTATTGGGATTTTTAATCAATTAAAACTCTACCTTGCAACATTTTATTGAAAATGTATCAATCTTATCTCATCTCAACTACGCAATACTAGCATGGGATACCAAACAAATCGTTTACAAAAACTTTAGAAGAAATCTCTTAGATATATGACATCTTCTAAATATAATGCTCATACCAACCCTATTTTAAAAAAGATGGGTATTTTTAAGTTGGATGATATTGATATGATTGATATATCTAAACTCCGACAATTAACATTCTGTTATAAACTTGTAAATACAAAAATACCAGAATACTTTGATACTATGTCCATTGTACATAATTCAAACATTCATAACTGTCATACCAGAAACAGTAAAACTATGTACATCAACCGAGTAAATCATAATTTTTCCACTAATTCCATTAGACATTCAATTATTCACACTCTTAACAATGCACCATCTAAACACAGAAATATGATTTATACCCATTCTCTCCAAAGCTTCTCAACATACTGTAAAAATACTTCATAAGGAATTATGAAACTGAGTGTTTTATCCCAAACTGTTATATTTGTACTAACAAATATTCAAATCAAACCTAGTTTAAACGGTTTGTAAACTTTATATGTTGTTTAGTTATGACTGTACAGAACGAATCACCATCAAAGTGTTTTGTAACATACGACAATTATATTCTATTGCATTTTACTGTTAGTATTTTATAAATATTTTAGGGTTAAGTATTTGTGTTTTTTATTAATAAGGTTATTCCACAGTTAATTACTATTAATTATTGTTTTTGCTAACAGTTTAGATGTTTTTGAAATACATAATTTAATAATGTTTAACTATTGAATAAATGTCATGTTATTTTAACATTAATATAATTTATATATTAGTATTCTAGTGTATTATTTTGTTTATTTGATGTTAGTTAGTGTTAGTAGTTAGTTAATATTAGTGAGTTAATGTTAAACTCTGTAAATTAATGCTTATCACTTATCAAATCATATTTAAAACAAACATTACTGTTATATTATAACTTATTATATTTATTCATTTTATAACAGGGTCTCTCTTATGTTAGCAGCATGTGTAATCCTTCAGTAAGAGTCTCCTGACCATAGATTTCTTTACATTTGTTTGCTCTATATAATATGTATTTCATGGTCGAATAAACGATTTTGATTCTTTCCTAGATAATTACGTCACGTGTGTTAACTTATATTTTTCATCGGTTATAACCGATGGCACGATAAACGCTCTGGTCATACCAATAAATAACCATAACTGGCAGAGTCATACAAACAAAATAGCAAATGAAATAGGCATGTTAAATAAACTTAAACACTTGTTACCATTTAATACATTATTATGTACATTGCTTTTATAAGTTATTCTCCGTCATTTTAATTACGGCTTTTATGGGGTCATCAGGCACATCGAATGTTAAAATTACAGAAAAAAGTAATACAAATAATATCCTTAAGTAAATATAATACTCACATAAGTCCTATTTTTTAAACACTTGAGTTGCTAAAGTTGGATGACATTTATAAAATCCAACAATTAATATCTTCCTATAAATTAGTTAACAATCCTTTACCCTACTACTTCAATGTTTTTCCAGATACACACATATATGATATTCATCAGCACTACACATGTGAAAGAAATAATCTGTATATATCCAGATTCAAGCATGAATGAAATGCGCCTTAACAAGTATTGGAAAAATGTAAAGATATGAGCAACTAAATAAGCCAGCAAAGCTTGTAAAGTTCATAACCTTGTAAGTGTAAACACTAAACACCTGTCCAATTGGGGTGTTATGCAAGTTACTGATAGGATCTCAAATAGCTTTGTTGATATATTATTTGTACTTGGTTAATTGCACTTTAGATAAAGTGGATAGTAAAACATTTGGTCTTCCTTAATCTGGGTGACTGTAGCCAACAGTATCCTTTGAACATTAGCTCAGCTTAAAATGTCATGTACCTAGGAATGGTAGGTTATGGTGGCTTAAAATGTCATGTACCTAGGAATGGTAGGTTATGGTGGCTTAAAATGTCATGTACCTAGGAATGGTAGGTTATGGTGGCTTCCAGGTAAGACACTGCAGACGTCAGTATATCCACTTAATTTGTGATAATATACAATGTTTTGATCATAATCAATAACACTTTGATATTGTTATTTTATTTTCCAATAACCATAAAAAATTCACATATTAATGTACCTTATTCTTTGTTGATATTGTCAGTTTAATGTGGCATTTTTATTACCTGTTTTAAATAAATGAACATCGTAGTATTCTAATACAAAAGTACCATATGTAAATTGTAATAAATCAATAAATATTTATACAAGTTCATGTTTTATCTTTAAAAAATGTCAAAAGTATTGGCATTTGCATTTAAATACATTTCAATGTATTTGGCTGTAATTTAATTGATACTATAATGTTAGGTATGTCTATGACTGTATGTGTATTTGTGTACAGATCAAAGTATTCTACTGCCCCATCTGCAGTAGTCATGAATACAATATTTCTCTCGATTAGAAGTGACTAATTGACCAGTGAACTGGGAGTCTGCCTCACAGTTAGCTCTAAAACAACAGTAGGCAAAGTGGGATTAGAAGTGCCAAATTGACCAGTGAACTGGGAGTCTGCCTCATAGTTAGCTCTAAAACAAAAGTAGGCAAAGTGTGATTTGAAGTGCCTAATTGACCAGTGAACTGGGAGTCTGCCTCATAGATAGCTCTAAAACAACAGTAAGCAAGGTGGGATTAGAAGTGCCTAATTGACCAGTGAACTGGGAGACTACCTCATAGTTAGCTCTAAAACAACAGTAGGCAAAGTGGGATTAGAAGTGCCTAATTGACCAGTGAACTGGGAGTCTGCCTCATAGTTAGCTCTAAAACAACAGTAGGCAAAGTGGGATTAGAAGTGCGTAATTGACCAGTGAACTGGGTGTCTGCCTCAGGGGTAGCTCTAAAACAACAGTAGGCAAAGTGGGATTCGAAGTGCCTTATTGACCAATGAACTGGGAGTCTGCCTCATAGTTTGCTCTAAAACAGCTGTAAACAAACTGTTTGAGATCTGGACAGTTTGCTGTTAATTGTAACGGAGCAGTTATGGTAGAGATCATCAGATTTACACCAGCCAATGGCAGCCATTGGAAGATTCAAACTGCTGGAGTTAGAAGAAATGATGCTGATTCGCTGCAACTGTCACCTTCATTGAACTTGGAGGTTTTGGGAACCGGAATGGGTTGCACTTAGAATAGTTTGTGTTTTGACAACGGGATGTAACTATTGGGTTGCCCTTATATAAAAAGTAAAGTGTTTCTTATTAAAGAAACAGTCCTTTGTTACCTGTAACAGGACTTTTAAGTACTTAGCCAGTGGATTTTCCAATAATTTGCATTTGTATTAGGGTTTTCCTCACAAATGTATATATGTCCATAATACCTTGTGTGAACTTGTCAGCCAGAAGTTTACCCTCCTATGCCCTGTGTGCCAAGAAAATGAAGTACCGTGTTATGAAGAATTTTATACTGCTTTAAACGGAAAAATATATATTATAATTCTTGCGTATTTGTTCCCATGCGGATTGTCTTACGAGGACTTTACTATCATATGTACTTTACTTTAATATGTTATTGTTGTAAGTTATTATAATACAAAATCTGCATGGAGACGACAATGGCTTAATAACTCGTCACAAGACAGGATGGCGCAGGGCGAGGGTCATCATCATCATTATTTTATGGAACTTGAAGGCTATTGCCTGTAACAGTTGTTGTCCCTGTCAAAACTGTTGCACTGCGTAACCGACTCTTCTTTTCAGCCTTGGGTGTTGTTTTGTTGATGTATCATTTAATCTAAGGGAGGATATAGCAGTTTTTAATCCATTGTTTGTCAAATGGAGCACTGAAATGGTTAATGTGATCTAACCCCGCATGTTGGCCTGACCTAATTGTTGGGGCAGAGAAGTGAGCGCGATAATAAACGCCAGGTGGCAGGATTTGTGGAAGTCAAAGTTGTATTACAGACTAATAGGTGGCAGCACAATATATTTCGACGAGATAATGCATTATTTTCGTAAAGGAATAGTTACTTAAACTAATCTCGTAGCCAGCTCCAATACTACGTTTAGGAACAGACAAGAGACGTTGCCATTTCTTCATATGTATATTCTGACAGTGGCGAATCTGGAAAGTATTAATGAAGGATGTCATTATTGTGATCGATAATACACGAATTTGTAATGATTTTTTTGTAGAAGTATAGTTACCAGTTCGTTGTTCAACCTACACCAAAATCAGTCAGTTTACATCGAGCGAGATCTAGCCGTCGATTCTTTGTATGACTAACGAAAATTGAGCGTGGTATAGGGGATGGTGTGATCAGTTGGATACAAACATGGCTGACAGACAGAAGACAGAGAGTAATACAGTTGTAGTAGAGCCTACTAGAGGGGGGGGGGGGGGTTCAAACTGGAAACCAGTGGAGTGCCACAATGGTCGTTGTTGGGACCTATAATATTGTTGATATACATATGAATGATTTGGATGATGATCTATCAAGCAAAATACTGTAATTCGCAGACGATACAAACGTGTTCAGAACAGTTAAAACAAATGCAGATAAACACACTTTACATGATGGTCTAGCCAAATTGGTCAAATGATCTTAAAAATGGCAAATGTTATTACATTTTGGGAAGTGTAAATGCATCCACGTAGGACATGGAAATGTGAACAACGAATACATGATGGGGGATATTATATTAGGTAAAACTGTATAAAACAAACTTAGAAGTCACAGTTAGTGCTGACATGAAAGTTTTTGAGCAATGTTAAATTGCTGCTTCAAAGGGTAAACAAATACACTGCATATTTTTGGCGCGCGTTTCGTGATGGCCAGATGTGACGTCACTTATGACTCAAACTCGCATCAGGCTGATCCTTTCCATGCATTCAGAGCATGTTTACAAGTATAGCTTTTCGGTCGAAACGAACGTCAGAATGAGTTAAAAGAAAAAAATAAGGCATTAGCTAAAATCCTTTTTCCATGTGTACACAAAGTTTAACATTGTAACATTTGACAACATTAAACAAATACAGCAAAATACATTTGTAGTATGAATTCGATTTTAAGCCCGTCTGTGAAGCGATTCCCGCGGAAAATAAAATTGTAATGAGCTAGGCGATCACGTGGTATCGTGACGTCACGTATAACACACACTCGCATCAGGCCGACCTTTTCCATGCATTCAGAGCATGTTTACAAGGATAGCTTTTGGGTCGAAACGAGCGTCAGAATGAGTTATTGTGCAATATTCCGACGTAATACAAACACTAGTCATCATAGGGGAACAAACATTTATCTTACGGTTCCACCTGAATCGAATTTTATTCAAAACAACGAATGCTAATGGGCCTACAAGTCGACTAGGTTTCGCCGAGCTTGGGCTCGTTTTCAGAATAATTGTATCGAATATAACCAACGGGAGATAATCTACACCAATAAACATACATAGCAAACATATATTGTATCCAGCTACATAAAGTAACGTGTATAATCTCATAATATCACTAGAATATCAATATATGAAGGAGTTGTACAATTTATCATAAAAACTTAAATCAGTCAAAGAGTTTCCGCTGGTCCCGGTAGCTCAGTGGGTAGGTGCGTTGGTTACTTGTTATTTATTTTACAATCGGGCGACGCCGGTTCAATCCTGACAGCATGCAAACCTTTCATTTTTTTGTTTATGTTTTCACGAAGTAATATAAACAAAATCATTTTATACTATAATGCACTGTTTGTCAATATTTTTAAAATTGTTGTAAACATTATTTATTCACCACAAAAATTAAAATATGGTCATGTATAACGATGTTTCTAAATTGTATTTATTCAGACAGATCTCAATCTGTTTTCACATATAATTACAATATATTACCGTACAATATATTTACAATTAATAAATTATATATCCATTACATTATATTTGTTTGGATAAATAACATTTAGAAACATCGTTATGTAATTACCATATTTTCATTTTTGTGGCGAATAAATAATTACTACCAAAATTATTTACGACTACTGCATGAATATCACAGAAATCAGATATGTTGTGTTGTTTACGTGAAAAAAGACTTGTCGAAAAAACCTATTTTGTGTAACTTTTTCACATAATTAACACCTATAATTCAGAAACCATTAAATATATTATGATTTCTTTTAATTCATGTAGTAGATATACTCATTAGGCACTGCGGTGCAAAATGTTTTGCAGTTATACCCAGTATTTATTCCACTAGAGCGCAGCAACTTTAAATACTCACAGCAAAAATGGTATTCCGAGAAAACGATGATAAGGTAATTTTTATAACCAAATTCTGCCTAGAGCCATCCGAAGAAACCTCAATATTACCACTTTTTATTACTTTTTCAGTTAATATACTAACTGCATATTGAGGTAAGGATATGAAAGTACATAAATAGCAAAGAAAGTCCTTTTTTTTAAATGTCAAAAATCACTTTTTTAATCCATACTACCTACCTTAAACCATACATCTGACACGAGCCACCATGGCTCACTTGCACAGTCATGATGTGTCCTAAGGACATTTTGCTAGTATAACTATACAGATACAGACAGAGTCTGAGTTGCAGACTTCATAGACATATCATAATAAGTAGAAGATTTGGATTGAATACTAGACAGGGTTTTTGTTGTTAAGTCAAAAGCCGGGACCCGGGTATTTTACCCGGCTCTGGCCAGCTATGTTCCCGGCTATCAAGAAAGGAGAAATAATTGGTTATGATTAATAATATCGATATGGTGCAACATGATTCCTAAAATTGCTGGTGAAAACTACATATACGTTTATGTACGAAAAATAACAACAACATAGTAAAGTATAAAATTACAGATATATGCAATTGTTAAAAATGGCAGGAAGTGGTGTAACACTTATAAATACCTCTGTAACATTGTATAACATGTGACATGACATAGAATATATAATACATAATTATAATGTCCAAATCATAGTAGGCCGTTTGTAAAAGAAGTTAAAGTAATAATATAATCCCAACACCAGTCGTTTTTAATCCCTACTCATTAAATAAATAACTTTTTCAATAATTTTTCTTTGTATTTGTTTTTGAAAATATTAATATTGTCACAACAGATTAGTGAGTTATCATGAGAATTCCACCAGAGTTTAACACCTTTAACTGATAGACACATACTTAAATTAGTACAAGTATAATATTGTGTAAAATTTACGGACTTTTTTGGTTGTATAGACAGATTCATACATACTAAAAAAACTTGTACATTATTTGGCAACTGATTATGATATGCCTTAAACATACAGCAGTTCTCAACTTCATTATATCATGTACTTTAATAATGTGCAGATTACAGAATAACCTTGACGTATGCTCCAACCTCTTAGCACCACAGTGTAACATTGTTACTTGTTTCTGTAGCAAGACTAGGCTATTCATTCAACATTTGTTGAGTAAGTGTTGCCCCATATTTCAGCACAGTACATAATATAAGGCAAAAATAGTGAGTGGTATAATATAGACATGCCACTTCTGTTAATCAAGAAACTAGCTCTGTACATAATTGCACAACAATTTGACAGTTTTGATTTCACAAAGCAAATGTGATTTTTCCATGTTAACTTGTCGTCAATCAGAACACCTAAAAATTTTACGACTTCAACTTTACTAATTTCTTCCTCATTTATCTTGATATAAATACTAGAATTCAATATGTGATTTCCAAATATCATGTAATGTGTTTTTGTAACATTTAGTGCTAACCTATTTACAGCAAACCATACATGAAGTTTGTTTAACCCAGCATTTCTGGATCAATTCATGTAAATTACAATCACAACAAAATAAGTTAGTGTCATCTGCAAATAGAAGATACTTCAAAACTTCTGAAACATTACAAATGTCGTTTATATACATAATAAATAGCTCTGGTCCTAAAATCGAACCCTGTTATCTAGAAACTGATTGAATCAGTATCTAGATATAACTGAACAGCTTGCTCGTTATTTGAGCATTAAATTACATTGCAATGTACTATATTACTATTACTCTGTTTCCTTGTAATAAGAATAATAATAGCAACAATAATAGGAATAATTCAACATGTAATAGTAATAGGAAGGAAACAAAGTAATAGTAATACACTACAATGCAATGAAATTTAATCCTCAAATAACGAGCAAGCTATACAGTTATATCTAGATACTGGTCCAGTCAGTTCCAGTCTGGTTCCGCCAGACTGAGAGTAGACTTTTCATCTGAATAACCCCAGCTCCTGCCAATGACCAGATTTTACAAACAGTCCTAACAGTTGTGCTGTGTCAAATATATATGGCTTCAGTGGCAGACTGGCAGCCTTCATTGTCTTCATTAGCCCCTAGGAGCAGGTCTAACACAAAATAAGCCAGTATTACTACAGAGGGTAGATTCCTTTGAGGTCCCAGTATGGCTAAATGGGGTAAACCGAGTAAACAGTGCTCCATGGAGGCAGTCACTAAACCAATAGGCTAACTTGAAAAAAGTATTTGGCAACTTTTCACTTAGCATAACTGGCTTCAAAGCACTGAAAGTCCAGTTTATTCATTTTAGTCGCACTGTGTAAAACTAAGCAAAACTACATTATGCCATGCTGAAGTTGACAAGGGGGCAACCATAAAACCTGGAGAAACTAGTGGAACCAATAACTTAATGAATTTTTTATGTAGTTGAAATTTGGTTTAAATATTCAATATTAATAAAAAAAGTAATACGTAAACTTACATATCACTACTACCCCAGGCCTGTTGTCAACACACTAAGTGGACGGCCAGTATTTTGGAATTCATATAATAATAATATAGTTTATTTTGTATGACGTGATTTTACGTTAAATGTTTCCAATCCCTTTCAAAGGTCTACGCCCATGTCTGATTATGTCACTTACATTTCCCACATCTAATGACTGTCGTTGTTTCAGATGACTGTGATGTGTGTCAACTGCAGTTTGTGTCACAAGTGTCAACAATGAAGTAACAAAGTTGCATCGACTCACCCACATTGACAACAACAACTGTCAAATTATGTCACCAACACGACGTAGGACATCGAGAAAGTCACGGAATGTCCACATCGTTGTCTTCAGGAACAAGAGAAAACACGTGACTGTCTTTTGTGGATCAACATTTACATTTATAGAGACACCGACTCCCTCGTGATGGGAGAAACCATTCAAGTGTGACATAAATCAAAGCGATCACCGTGTAATAACTTAAAGGAATATATGCACTCTTAGATGGATGAGAAACCTTTTTCATCAAACTGACACGTACCCGTTGAAAACAATCAAGTCAGAGTGGGGCTTTAAATCTGCAAATGCGAACTCACAGTGGATAGAAATAATTTAAACCTAGATTAATCAGATACAGTTTGAAGCGTGCCTTGACACACGCAAGGAACCCTTGAAGGGTGAAAAGTGTTCAGCTTATTTTACAGGGTGGTACACGTACGCACTCACACTGGTTACAACCATCCAGATGTGAGAAGTGTAGTTTGCACATGTGTGAGAGTTCTAACATACAGTCACATAATTATACGTGCAACCAGACTTGTGAAACACCGTTCGTTATCTACATACAGTAGTGCTTTGGAGACGCAAGTGAACATTCACCTTGTGGTGAGACCCTACAACCGTGGTGTGTGCAGATAGGTCAGTAACAACAGCACTGTAGATATGAATGTGAAAGTGCACACTCGCACTGTTGAGAAACGATTCGAATGTGACACTTGTGGAAAACGTTTTATCAACAACAGTAAATTAACAATACATATACGCAGTCACACCTGTGAAAAACCCTTCAAATGTGACACTTGTGGCGCACAATTTAGAAACCTTGGTGCTTTGCAGACACACGTTCGCATTCATACCGGGGAGACACCCTACAAATGTGATACCTGTGGTGCACAATTTTTAAGAAATGATCATTTGAAGACACATGTTCGCATCCATACTGGGGAGAAACCCTACAAATGCGATACATGTGGTGCACAATTTTCATCAAGTGGTTGCTTGAAGAAACATGTCCGTACCCATACTGGGGAGAAACCCTACAGATGTGATACATGTGGTGCACAATTTTCATCAAGTGGTTCCTTGAAGACACATGTCCGCATTCATACTGGGGAGAAACCCTACAGATGTAATACATGTGGTATACACTTTTCAAGTAGTTCTCAATTGAAGAAACATGTCCGTACCCATACTGGGGAGAAACCCTACAAATGTGATACCTGTGGTGCACAATTCTCAATATGTAGTAATTTGAACAGACACGTCCGCATTCATACTGGGGAGAAACCCTACAGATGTGATACCTGTGGTGCACAATTCTCAATATGTAGTAATTTGAACAGACACGTCCGCATTCATACTGGGGAGAAACCCTACAAATGTGATACCTGTGGTGCACAATTCTCAATATGTAGTAATTTGAACAGACACGTCCGCAGTCATACTGGGGAGAAACCCTACAGATGTGATACATGTAGTGCAGAATTCACAACGTCTAGTCAATTGAAGATACATTCCCGTATGCATACTGGAGAGAAACCCTACAAATGTGATACTTGTGGTGCACAATTTTCAGCAAGTGGTTACTTGAAGACACACGTCCGCATTCACACTGGGGAGAAACCCTACAAATGTGATACATGTGGTGCACAGTTCTCAAGGTGTGGTCATTTGAAAAGACATGTCCGAATCCATTCTGGCGAGAAATCTTAGAAATGTGATAAATGTGGTGCTCAGTTCTTACAATGTCGTGAATATTCACGCTAAGCATACGGACGTTGTTCAAACCTTTCAAATGTGATATATGAAAAATCACCTTAGATACTGTAGTACTTTAAACAAGTACATGTTCACAGTTGTGTGATTGAGAAATGATGCGACACTTGATGGAAACAGTGCTTACGGGCGGTGACTTTAGTCGTCACAAGATATATAAACATTTGGCAATGTGATGTCTGTTATGTCTCACAACGGTTCTGACAGCTGTGTCAGGAACAGTCAGAATGTTGAGTTGTCAGTTGCGGCCACAGCAGGAATATCGTATGCTTTATTACAGACACAGTCTACACCATTGGTATTGATTTCATTTTAGAAGATTGCACCAGGCTGTAGAGTAGGTGAACAGTTCATGTACTTCACAGTAAATTTATGCCTTTTCATGTGACGTTTCTGTTGATATCATCAATCTTCGTCTGCGGCTGCCATCTCCCGTATATCCGCCTATACTTGTGTATGATCAGTGGCCATATTGCTAGTATAATATTGTGTGGAAAGTCACAAATAAATGTATTGTCGTTGGTAGTAATAATTAGTCCAGCGCGCACCGAATGATTAACCCGGAGCAAATCCCATGTTAAGAGATAGGGATTTTCCTCCGAACCGCGCCAAGCACCTACGGTAATGATTATGCAAATGAGGTCTTTGGCGCGTTTCGGAGGGATCCCATGTTAAAAGATAGGGATTTTCCCCCAGAGCGCGCCTGGGTTAAAGGATAGGGAATTTTTATCCCCATGTTAAAAGATAGGGATTTTCCCCCAGACCGCGCCTGGGTTAAAGGATAGGGAATTTTTCCAATGTTAAGAGATAGGGAATTTTTATCCTATGTTAAAGCATAGGGAATTTTATCATAAAGGTATCCGACCACTTTTTTGATTTTTATCCATGTTAAAGCATAGGCAATTTTTTCCCGTGTTAAGAGATACGGAATTTTTACCCATGTTAAAGCATAGGGAAGTTTCCCCATGTTAAAGGATAGGGAATTTTCACCATGTTAAAGCATAGGCGCTGTTATCGTAAAGGTATACGACCACTTTTTCAAAAAATAACACCGAATATCATTTGAATAGGTCACACACGAGATTGCTTGGCCGTACCCATGTGGTGACCAGTTCGTACAATCTGGTCATTTGAAGTCACATGTACTCTTACACAGATGAGAAAACCTTTGGTGTGACTCATTTACTATTTAGGACATAGTTTGTTTGCTAAGAGTCAGTGGTTCATTAAAGGTATGTGTGTACACCCACGCTAAACATACATATCTTGTTCAAATCTGATATCTGAAAATCAGCTTTGATACTTTAGTACTTTAAGCAAGTATATGTTCACAGTTGTGTGAATATTTAAGGTTTATTACAAACATAATCCACATCAGTAGTATTCATTTCCTTTTGAGATGATTCTTGCACTAGGGTATAGAGTAGGTAAACAGTTCACGTACTTCACGGTCTATTGATGCTTTTTCCTGTGACGTATTTATTGATATCGTCAACCTGCGTCTTCAGCTGCGATCTCCCGTATGGTCGCCTATACTTGCATATGATCATTGGCCATGTTGCTCGTCTAACGTAGTGTGGAAAGTCCAAATAAATGTGTTCTAATGGACTCCATGCTATGTGACGCAATCAGTTATACATTGCGTCCATAATGTTGTCCTATGGCGATTACAAGTGATTAGAGTGTTTGACTATCTGCTCGTGTAACTTCTGTAATGTTGATCTCGTATTGTAATTATATAGAAGAGTAGGTATTGAACGATGTAGTTGCACATAATATAATGGTCTGATAATTATGTTTACATTGATGAAGTTTTACAAAGTATATTTTAATATCGGACAGATATTCGTCTTGTACTGATAGGTTGTCACTAATGTAGGAGCCACCTTTGTAAAGTAATTAATTTAAACCATTCCCAATTACGTGTCAAATGGCATTGTCGTTTATTAATAAATATATTACATCTGATGATTGCCTTGTGAGTTTGCTATATTTGTGTTATTATGGGTCCGTCAACAATGCATTACTTGACACTTATAATTACAGTAACTTCCAGAAATGTCCATCCTCCGGCCGACGCAGAAACTGTTTCCCAGTTTTTTTTCTCAGATCCGACGTTTTTGAACTAAAAATGGGATTACCGCCCAAAGTGATTGACTCGCTTGTGTGTGCGTTGGGATAATCAGATATGGCATCAGACGACTGAAAAAACATTGTGTCTGTATAGTGGCACAGATAGTCTCTTTCTGTGTCTGTGCAATTTCTTTATGAGTATTACTCTACACCTGTTGGAGTATTTTACTAATAACTATAAGCCAGTGATAAGGCGTAGTATTTGTCCATGCATTTCTTGAAAGAATGCTTTATATTCCGATGTATTATATAATTAGCATGGGGCTGTTGTCGTCGGCTATTTGCTATTGAGTTGTTTTGTTATGCAAGTGCCAACGTTACTGTCGGGCCAACATGTTGGTTTGTTTTCATAACTGTATTTATTCATTGCAAGACGTACTTTAAATTTAAGGAAACTTAATTAATAAATTTCAGTACCCGCTGAAATACCGCTGTACCAGTCTGTCTCGTGTCGCTCTGCCTGATACTGTGGGAGCACCTCCGTTGTCATTATCGTTGTCACCGTCGTTGTGGTCATCATCAGGCTGTTCGGGAACCGGTACCATCAGACTGACGACGATGTTGTGTATCATGATGCAGCACATGATAAGCTGGCATGCCTTTGCTGGCTCGTACCTAAGAGAAAATGTAATTTGACACACATTGCTAAATTATAGGTTGTTTCGATCCAGTGACAAAATAAATTTACGTTAATAAATATATTAATGAATTTCTCTAGCAACATTAAACAAGTTTAAAGATCGTAGTATTCAAATATTAAGTACAATAGGTCTGCGTTTGGACTAGTGGGAAGTATTATAATAATAATAATGAACTTCTAAAGTGCCTCTACGTCCAGTATTCTGAGCTCAGAGGCGCAACATACTACAATCGTTAGGCATAACCATGAAAAGGGGACAGGCAATAGTCATCTATGTAGTGATGTGCATGTACAAGAGTATACTATACTGGTTTCTTTCACCTAGTCTTGTTTTCATACATTACACTCGTAATGCAGTACAACCTATGTCCGTATGGTTTGGGGAGAGCGGTAACGACGTCGACGGACGCAGGGGAGAAGTCGTGTTGCTGGTGTCAATTAGGTGTTGTTCGTAGGCTTTGTACTTAAACCATTATTGTATATATCGTGTCGTTACAATAATTTTCACAGTCCGATAGATTTATATAATGCAGATATTTACATCACCGTCATCGATAGGCCTTTTGTCAATTTGATACAAATAAAGTTCTTTGTTACAAGTTAATAGGTGTCCTTGGCCCCAACTGACCTATATTGCTGACTAATGACGTATCTAATGTGAAATTCAAACTAGCATCTGCTGAATCCACTCCAACTTGTAATAAAAAACAACACAAATAGTTACATTTTTACACATGAAACAAACAATACAACTATGCAAGAAAGGATTTGGGCTTAATACACAGTTCCAAGACAGAAATCAAAGGTTGTTAAAGCACCGAAGATTTACAGATAGCACACATTCAGCAATTGCGCCCAATATATAATACATGTATGTCACGGTTCAAGAATGTGTTCATGTTTTCTCTAACACTACATAATATTATTATGATGTAATTATGCTGTTGGGAGCACAAATCTCGCATCATATTATGTTATGCCGTTTTAACAAAACCTTATCAAATTCTTCTGTATATCTGTGATAAACGCATCATTTGTTACCTAACAGGATGTCTAAGTAATAATACTAATAATAATGTTTTTATTTCAGACAAGCCTGGTGTCCATATTGGAGAAAAAATACATCGATAAAAACATCCATATAAAATAGATACATAAATAAATAAAGATAACCAATAAATATGTTAATAAAAACAGGATATTTAACAATTATACATAGCCTTGATCCACTGATGCCGCAACTGCGACGAACTGTATATGCTGCTATTAACAATATTCTGAATAATTGTATTAACAGACCTGTTAATCCTCGTGATTAAGATAAGTATTTAGCCCAGTGGATTTTCCAAAAATTTCAATTTTTATAAGGGTTTTTCTCACAAATGTATTCTCTATAAGACCTTGTGTGAGCTTGTTCGCCAGAAGTTTACCCTGCAATACCCTGTTTCCCAAGGAAATTAAGTGCCCTGTTATGGAGAATGTTGCACTGTTTGCAACGGAAAATATATATTCTTGCGTATTTGTCCTCATGCAAATTATTGTGTTATGAGGACTTTACTCTAAAAAGTGTTTTAAACAAAAATGCCCCAGTTGAGGCATGTCCACTACTAAACCTTATATTGCCCATGTATGGTAAAATTTATCAAATTTTAATAAAGAATTTCATATCAACTAATTATATTTTTATGAGGAAAACTTCAGAATCTTCATCTCAAAGTGTATGTTTACCATTGAAAGTGCTCCTTTCATAATTTTGTCCTCACCGAACAGTGTTTACCATTGTAAGTTTTTAAAATAAAAAATTTGCATGCAGACAACAATGGCCTGATAACTTGTGATACGACAGGATGGCGCATGGCGGGGGTACGTTGGCCTATCTGGAGTTTTGGGGTTGAGAAGTGAGCACGATAATAAACGCCAGATGGCAGAACCTGTATAACTAAAAGTTGTGTTACAGACTAAAAGGTGGCAGCACATTATCGTTCGACGAGATAACGCATTAATTTCGTAAAGGAATAGTTATTTAAATAACCTTGTTGCCAGCTCCAGTACTACCTTTAGGAACAGACACGATACATTGCCATCGATGTGCTGCCTTCTTCTTCATATGTATCTTCTGGCAGCGACGAATCTGGAAATTATTAATCAAGGTAAACCCACCGTAATTGTTGAGAGCGATAATACCCGAATTTATTATGTGCTTTTCTAGAAGAATAGTTACCTGGTTGTTGTTCGACCCACACCAAAATCCATGCCTTTGAATTTCGCGAGATCTATCCGATCCCTGTGTGTGACAAACGAGAATTGGGCTTGACTTTATTTTACGGAATTAGATGCCAATGGATAATGGCAAAATACCTTTCAATATTTATCTTGTCCTTGATGTATCAAATTTCAAAAGCCTTTGAAGTTTGATACATTGGATCATGACATTATATTATACAAACTACACTGTTATGGTATGCAAGGCACTGCCTTAAGCCTTCTTAGAAGTTAGTTAAGAAACAGCAAATAATATGTTGATTTTTCATTTACTAAGTCAGAAACTATAGATATTAAAAGTGCAGCTCCCCAGGGATCAATTCTTGGACCCCCTTTATTTATCATTTATATAAACGACATAGCCAATGCTACTACATTGTTCAATACAATCATATATTGTTATGACACTACCTTAACTAGCAATCTAAATGCTTTTAATGATATAAATGATAACAAAATCAGTCAAAATATCAACAATGAAATTTAAGCAATGTAACAAAATGGTTGCAAGTTAATAAGTTATCACATACTGTTAAAAAAAAAAACTTATGATATTTCATACCTCTTTAAAAAGACAACTGTACCCAAGATTAAAATGAATGGTATTGTATTATTTTCAGTTGATGATTTCAATTTTCTAGGCCTTACTATTAACAAACACATGTGTTGGAAAAATCATTTAAATAGAATAGCTAACAAAATCTCACAGACTATTGGGATTTTTAATCAATTAAAACTCTACCTTGCAACATTTTATTGAAAATGTATCAATCTTATCTCATCTCAACTACGCAATACTAGCATGGGATACCAAACAAATCGTTTACAAAAACTTTAGAAGAAATCTCTTAGATATATGACATCTTCTAAATATAATGCTCATACCAACCCTATTTTAAAAAAGATGGGTATTTTTAAGTTGGATGATATTGATATGATTGATATATCTAAACTCCGACAATTAACATTCTGTTATAAACTTGTAAATACAAAAATACCAGAATACTTTGATACTATGTCCATTGTACATAATTCAAACATTCATAACTGTCATACCAGAAACAGTAAAACTATGTACATCAACCGAGTAAATCATAATTTTTCCACTAATTCCATTAGACATTCAATTATTCACACTCTTAACAATGCACCATCTAAACACAGAAATATGATTTATACCCATTCTCTCCAAAGCTTCTCAACATACTGTAAAAATACTTCATAAGGAATTATGAAACTGAGTGTTTTATCCCAAACTGTTATATTTGTACTAACAAATATTCAAATCAAACCTAGTTTAAACGGTTTGTAAACTTTATATGTTGTTTAGTTATGACTGTACAGAACGAATCACCATCAAAGTGTTTTGTAACATACGACAATTATATTCTATTGCATTTTACTGTTAGTATTTTATAAATATTTTAGGGTTAAGTATTTGTGTTTTTTATTAATAAGGTTATTCCACAGTTAATTACTATTAATTATTGTTTTTGCTAACAGTTTAGATGTTTTTGAAATACATAATTTAATAATGTTTAACTATTGAATAAATGTCATGTTATTTTAACATTAATATAATTTATATATTAGTATTCTAGTGTATTATTTTGTTTATTTGATGTTAGTTAGTGTTAGTAGTTAGTTAATATTAGTGAGTTAATGTTAAACTCTGTAAATTAATGCTTATCACTTATCAAATCATATTTAAAACAAACATTACTGTTATATTATAACTTATTATATTTATTCATTTTATAACAGGGTCTCTCTTATGTTAGCAGCATGTGTAATCCTTCAGTAAGAGTCTCCTGACCATAGATTTCTTTACATTTGTTTGCTCTATATAATATGTATTTCATGGTCGAATAAACGATTTTGATTCTTTCCTAGATAATTACGTCACGTGTGTTAACTTATATTTTTCATCGGTTATAACCGATGGCACGATAAACGCTCTGGTCATACCAATAAATAACCATAACTGGCAGAGTCATACAAACAAAATAGCAAATGAAATAGGCATGTTAAATAAACTTAAACACTTGTTACCATTTAATACATTATTATGTACATTGCTTTTATAAGTTATTCTCCGTCATTTTAATTACGGCTTTTATGGGGTCATCAGGCACATCGAATGTTAAAATTACAGAAAAAAGTAATACAAATAATATCCTTAAGTAAATATAATACTCACATAAGTCCTATTTTTTAAACACTTGAGTTGCTAAAGTTGGATGACATTTATAAAATCCAACAATTAATATCTTCCTATAAATTAGTTAACAATCCTTTACCCTACTACTTCAATGTTTTTCCAGATACACACATATATGATATTCATCAGCACTACACATGTGAAAGAAATAATCTGTATATATCCAGATTCAAGCATGAATGAAATGCGCCTTAACAAGTATTGGAAAAATGTAAAGATATGAGCAACTAAATAAGCCAGCAAAGCTTGTAAAGTTCATAACCTTGTAAGTGTAAACACTAAACACCTGTCCAATTGGGGTGTTATGCAAGTTACTGATAGGATCTCAAATAGCTTTGTTGATATATTATTTGTACTTGGTTAATTGCACTTTAGATAAAGTGGATAGTAAAACATTTGGTCTTCCTTAATCTGGGTGACTGTAGCCAACAGTATCCTTTGAACATTAGCTCAGCTTAAAATGTCATGTACCTAGGAATGGTAGGTTATGGTGGCTTAAAATGTCATGTACCTAGGAATGGTAGGTTATGGTGGCTTAAAATGTCATGTACCTAGGAATGGTAGGTTATGGTGGCTTCCAGGTAAGACACTGCAGACGTCAGTATATCCACTTAATTTGTGATAATATACAATGTTTTGATCATAATCAATAACACTTTGATATTGTTATTTTATTTTCCAATAACCATAAAAAATTCACATATTAATGTACCTTATTCTTTGTTGATATTGTCAGTTTAATGTGGCATTTTTATTACCTGTTTTAAATAAATGAACATCGTAGTATTCTAATACAAAAGTACCATATGTAAATTGTAATAAATCAATAAATATTTATACAAGTTCATGTTTTATCTTTAAAAAATGTCAAAAGTATTGGCATTTGCATTTAAATACATTTCAATGTATTTGGCTGTAATTTAATTGATACTATAATGTTAGGTATGTCTATGACTGTATGTGTATTTGTGTACAGATCAAAGTATTCTACTGCCCCATCTGCAGTAGTCATGAATACAATATTTCTCTCGATTAGAAGTGACTAATTGACCAGTGAACTGGGAGTCTGCCTCACAGTTAGCTCTAAAACAACAGTAGGCAAAGTGGGATTAGAAGTGCCAAATTGACCAGTGAACTGGGAGTCTGCCTCATAGTTAGCTCTAAAACAAAAGTAGGCAAAGTGTGATTTGAAGTGCCTAATTGACCAGTGAACTGGGAGTCTGCCTCATAGATAGCTCTAAAACAACAGTAAGCAAGGTGGGATTAGAAGTGCCTAATTGACCAGTGAACTGGGAGACTACCTCATAGTTAGCTCTAAAACAACAGTAGGCAAAGTGGGATTAGAAGTGCCTAATTGACCAGTGAACTGGGAGTCTGCCTCATAGTTAGCTCTAAAACAACAGTAGGCAAAGTGGGATTAGAAGTGCGTAATTGACCAGTGAACTGGGTGTCTGCCTCAGGGGTAGCTCTAAAACAACAGTAGGCAAAGTGGGATTCGAAGTGCCTTATTGACCAATGAACTGGGAGTCTGCCTCATAGTTTGCTCTAAAACAGCTGTAAACAAACTGTTTGAGATCTGGACAGTTTGCTGTTAATTGTAACGGAGCAGTTATGGTAGAGATCATCAGATTTACACCAGCCAATGGCAGCCATTGGAAGATTCAAACTGCTGGAGTTAGAAGAAATGATGCTGATTCGCTGCAACTGTCACCTTCATTGAACTTGGAGGTTTTGGGAACCGGAATGGGTTGCACTTAGAATAGTTTGTGTTTTGACAACGGGATGTAACTATTGGGTTGCCCTTATATAAAAAGTAAAGTGTTTCTTATTAAAGAAACAGTCCTTTGTTACCTGTAACAGGACTTTTAAGTACTTAGCCAGTGGATTTTCCAATAATTTGCATTTGTATTAGGGTTTTCCTCACAAATGTATATATGTCCATAATACCTTGTGTGAACTTGTCAGCCAGAAGTTTACCCTCCTATGCCCTGTGTGCCAAGAAAATGAAGTACCGTGTTATGAAGAATTTTATACTGCTTTAAACGGAAAAATATATATTATAATTCTTGCGTATTTGTTCCCATGCGGATTGTCTTACGAGGACTTTACTATCATATGTACTTTACTTTAATATGTTATTGTTGTAAGTTATTATAATACAAAATCTGCATGGAGACGACAATGGCTTAATAACTCGTCACAAGACAGGATGGCGCAGGGCGAGGGTCATCATCATCATTATTTTATGGAACTTGAAGGCTATTGCCTGTAACAGTTGTTGTCCCTGTCAAAACTGTTGCACTGCGTAACCGACTCTTCTTTTCAGCCTTGGGTGTTGTTTTGTTGATGTATCATTTAATCTAAGGGAGGATATAGCAGTTTTTAATCCATTGTTTGTCAAATGGAGCACTGAAATGGTTAATGTGATCTAACCCCGCATGTTGGCCTGACCTAATTGTTGGGGCAGAGAAGTGAGCGCGATAATAAACGCCAGGTGGCAGGATTTGTGGAAGTCAAAGTTGTATTACAGACTAATAGGTGGCAGCACAATATATTTCGACGAGATAATGCATTATTTTCGTAAAGGAATAGTTACTTAAACTAATCTCGTAGCCAGCTCCAATACTACGTTTAGGAACAGACAAGAGACGTTGCCATTTCTTCATATGTATATTCTGACAGTGGCGAATCTGGAAAGTATTAATGAAGGATGTCATTATTGTGATCGATAATACACGAATTTGTAATGATTTTTTTGTAGAAGTATAGTTACCAGTTCGTTGTTCAACCTACACCAAAATCAGTCAGTTTACATCGAGCGAGATCTAGCCGTCGATTCTTTGTATGACTAACGAAAATTGAGCGTGGTATAGGGGATGGTGTGATCAGTTGGATACAAACATGGCTGACAGACAGAAGACAGAGAGTAATACAGTTGTAGTAGAGCCTACTAGAGGGGGGGGGGGGGGTTCAAACTGGAAACCAGTGGAGTGCCACAATGGTCGTTGTTGGGACCTATAATATTGTTGATATACATATGAATGATTTGGATGATGATCTATCAAGCAAAATACTGTAATTCGCAGACGATACAAACGTGTTCAGAACAGTTAAAACAAATGCAGATAAACACACTTTACATGATGGTCTAGCCAAATTGGTCAAATGATCTTAAAAATGGCAAATGTTATTACATTTTGGGAAGTGTAAATGCATCCACGTAGGACATGGAAATGTGAACAACGAATACATGATGGGGGATATTATATTAGGTAAAACTGTATAAAACAAACTTAGAAGTCACAGTTAGTGCTGACATGAAAGTTTTTGAGCAATGTTAAATTGCTGCTTCAAAGGGTAAACAAATACACTGCATATTTTTGGCGCGCGTTTCGTGATGGCCAGATGTGACGTCACTTATGACTCAAACTCGCATCAGGCTGATCCTTTCCATGCATTCAGAGCATGTTTACAAGTATAGCTTTTCGGTCGAAACGAACGTCAGAATGAGTTAAAAGAAAAAAATAAGGCATTAGCTAAAATCCTTTTTCCATGTGTACACAAAGTTTAACATTGTAACATTTGACAACATTAAACAAATACAGCAAAATACATTTGTAGTATGAATTCGATTTTAAGCCCGTCTGTGAAGCGATTCCCGCGGAAAATAAAATTGTAATGAGCTAGGCGATCACGTGGTATCGTGACGTCACGTATAACACACACTCGCATCAGGCCGACCTTTTCCATGCATTCAGAGCATGTTTACAAGGATAGCTTTTGGGTCGAAACGAGCGTCAGAATGAGTTATTGTGCAATATTCCGACGTAATACAAACACTAGTCATCATAGGGGAACAAACATTTATCTTACGGTTCCACCTGAATCGAATTTTATTCAAAACAACGAATGCTAATGGGCCTACAAGTCGACTAGGTTTCGCCGAGCTTGGGCTCGTTTTCAGAATAATTGTATCGAATATAACCAACGGGAGATAATCTACACCAATAAACATACATAGCAAACATATATTGTATCCAGCTACATAAAGTAACGTGTATAATCTCATAATATCACTAGAATATCAATATATGAAGGAGTTGTACAATTTATCATAAAAACTTAAATCAGTCAAAGAGTTTCCGCTGGTCCCGGTAGCTCAGTGGGTAGGTGCGTTGGTTACTTGTTATTTATTTTACAATCGGGCGACGCCGGTTCAATCCTGACAGCATGCAAACCTTTCATTTTTTTGTTTATGTTTTCACGAAGTAATATAAACAAAATCATTTTATACTATAATGCACTGTTTGTCAATATTTTTAAAATTGTTGTAAACATTATTTATTCACCACAAAAATTAAAATATGGTCATGTATAACGATGTTTCTAAATTGTATTTATTCAGACAGATCTCAATCTGTTTTCACATATAATTACAATATATTACCGTACAATATATTTACAATTAATAAATTATATATCCATTACATTATATTTGTTTGGATAAATAACATTTAGAAACATCGTTATGTAATTACCATATTTTCATTTTTGTGGCGAATAAATAATTACTACCAAAATTATTTACGACTACTGCATGAATATCACAGAAATCAGATATGTTGTGTTGTTTACGTGAAAAAAGACTTGTCGAAAAAACCTATTTTGTGTAACTTTTTCACATAATTAACACCTATAATTCAGAAACCATTAAATATATTATGATTTCTTTTAATTCATGTAGTAGATATACTCATTAGGCACTGCGGTGCAAAATGTTTTGCAGTTATACCCAGTATTTATTCCACTAGAGCGCAGCAACTTTAAATACTCACAGCAAAAATGGTATTCCGAGAAAACGATGATAAGGTAATTTTTATAACCAAATTCTGCCTAGAGCCATCCGAAGAAACCTCAATATTACCACTTTTTATTACTTTTTCAGTTAATATACTAACTGCATATTGAGGTAAGGATATGAAAGTACATAAATAGCAAAGAAAGTCCTTTTTTTTAAATGTCAAAAATCACTTTTTTAATCCATACTACCTACCTTAAACCATACATCTGACACGAGCCACCATGGCTCACTTGCACAGTCATGATGTGTCCTAAGGACATTTTGCTAGTATAACTATACAGATACAGACAGAGTCTGAGTTGCAGACTTCATAGACATATCATAATAAGTAGAAGATTTGGATTGAATACTAGACAGGGTTTTTGTTGTTAAGTCAAAAGCCGGGACCCGGGTATTTTACCCGGCTCTGGCCAGCTATGTTCCCGGCTATCAAGAAAGGAGAAATAATTGGTTATGATTAATAATATCGATATGGTGCAACATGATTCCTAAAATTGCTGGTGAAAACTACATATACGTTTATGTACGAAAAATAACAACAACATAGTAAAGTATAAAATTACAGATATATGCAATTGTTAAAAATGGCAGGAAGAGGTGTAACACTTATAAATACCTCTGTAACATTGTATAACATGTGACATGACATAGAATATATAATACATAATTATAATGTCCAAATCATAGTAGGCCGTTTGTAAAAGAAGTTAAAGTAATAATATAATCCCAACACCAGTCGTTTTTAATGCCTACTCATTAAATAAATAACTTTTTCAATAATTTTTCTTTGTATTTGTTTTTGAAAATATTAATATTGTCACAACAGATTAGTGAGTTATCATGAGAATTCCACCAGAGTTTAACACCTTTAACTGATAGACACATACTTAAATTAGTACAAGTATAATATTGTGTAAAATTTACGGACTTTTTTGGTTGTATAGACAGATTCATACATACTAAAAAAACTTGTACATTATTTGGCAACTGATTATGATATGCCTTAAACATACAGCAGTTCTCAACTTCATTATATCATGTACTTTAATAATGTGCAGATTACAGAATAACCTTGACGTATGCTCCAACCTCTTAGCACCACAGTGTAACATTGTTACTTGTTTCTGTAGCAAGACTAGGCTATTCATTCAACATTTGTTGAGTAAGTGTTGCCCCATATTTCAGCACAGTACATAATATAAGGCAAAAATAGTGAGTGGTATAATATAGACATGCCACTTCTGTTAATCAAGAAACTAGCTCTGTACATAATTGCACAACAATTTGACAGTTTTGATTTCACAAAGCAAATGTGATTTTTCCATGTTAACTTGTCGTCAATCAGAACACCTAAAAATTTTACGACTTTAACTTTACTAATTTCTTCCTCATTTATCTTGATATAAATACTAGAATTCAATATGTGATTTCCAAATATCATGTAATGTGTTTTTGTAACATTTAGTGCTAACCTATTTACAGCAAACCATACATGAAGTTTGTTTAACCCAGCATTTCTGGATCAATTCATGTAAATTACAATCACAACAAAATAAGTTAGTGTCATCTGCAAATAGAAGATACTTCAAAACTTCTGAAACATTACAAATGTCGTTTATATACATAATAAATAGCTCTGGTCCTAAAATCGAACCCTGTTATCTAGAAACTGATTGAATCAGTATCTAGATATAACTGAACAGCTTGCTCGTTATTTGAGCATTAAATTACATTGCAATGTAATATATTACTATTACTCTGTTTCCTTGTAATAAGAATAATAATAGCAACAATAATAGGAATAATTCAACATGTAATAGTAATAGGAAGGAAACAAAGTAATAGTAATACACTACAATGCAATGAAATTTAATCCTCAAATAACGAGCAAGCTATACAGTTATATCTAGATACTGGTCCAGTCAGTTCCAGTCTGGTTCCGCCAGACTGAGAGTAGACTTTTCATCTGAATGACCCCAGCTCCTGCCAATGACCAGATTTTACAAACAGTCCTAACAGTTGTGCTGTGTCAAATATATATGGCTTCAGTGGCAGACTGGCAGCCTTCATTGTCTTCATTAGCCCCTAGGAGTAGGTCTAACACAAAATAAGCCAGTATTACTACAGAGGGTAGATTCCTTTGAGGTCCCAGTATGGCTAAATGGGGTAAACCGAGTAAACAGTGCTCCATGGAGGCAGTCACTAAACCAATAGGCTAACTTGAAAAAAGTATTTGGCAACTTTTCACTTAGCATAACTGGCTTCAAAGCACTGAAAGTCCAGTTTATTCATTTTAGTCGCACTGTGTAAAACTAAGCAAAACTACATTATGCCATGCTGAAGTTGACAAGGGGGCAACCATAAAACCTGGAGAAACTAGTGGAACCAATAACTTAATGAATTATTTATGTAGTTGAAATTTGGTTTAAATATTCAATATTAATAAAAAAGTAATACGTAAACTTACATATCACTACTACCCCAGGCCTGTTGTCAACACACTAAGTGGACGGCCAGTATTTTGGAATTCATATAATAATAATATAGTTTATTTTGTATGACGTGATTTTACGTTAAATGTTTCCAATCCCTTTCAAAGGTCTACGCCCATGTCTGATTATGTCACTAACATTTCCCACATCTAATGACTGTCGTTGTTTCAGATGACTGTGATGTGTGTCAACGGCAGTTTGTGTCACAAGTGTCAACAATGAAGTAACACAGTTGCATCGACTCACCCACATTGACAACAACAACTGTCAAATTCTGTCACCAACACGACGTAGAACATCGAGAAAGTCACGGAATGTCCACATCGTTGTCTTCAGGAACAAGAGAAAACACGTGACTGTCTTTTGTGGATCAACATTTACATTTATAGAGACACCGACTCCCTCGTGATGGGAGAAACCATTCAAGTGTGACATAAATCAAAGCGATCACCGTGTAATAACTTAAAGGAATATATGCACTCTTAGATGGATGAGAAACCTTTTTCATCAAACTGACACGTACCCGTTGAAAACAATCAAGTCAGAGTGGGGCTTTAAATCTGCAAATGCGAACTCACAGTGGATAGAAATAATTTAAACCTAGATTAATCAGATACAGTTTGAAGCGTGCCTTGACACACGCAAGGAACCCTTGAAGGGTGAAAAGTGTTCAGCTTATTTTACAGGGTGGTACACGTACGCACTCACACTGGTTACAACCATCCAGATGTGAGAAGTGTAGTTTGCACATGTGTGAGAGTTCTAACATACAGTCACATAATTATATGTGCAACCAGACTTGTGAAACACAGTTCGTTGTCAACATGCAGTAGTGCTTTAGAGACACCAGTGAGCATCCACCTTGTGGTGAGACCCTACAACCGTGGTGTGTGCAGATAGGTCAGTAACAGCAGCACTGTAGATATGAATGTGAAAGTGCACACTCGCACTGTTGAGAAACGATTCAAATGTGACACTTGTGGAAAACGTTTTATAAACAACAGCTGCTTAACGATACATGTTCGTAGTCACACAGGTGAAAAACCCTTCAAATGTGATACCTGTGGGGCCCAGTTTACAAGCCGTGAAGCTTTGAAGAAACATGTCCGCACTCATACTGGGGAGAAGCACCACAAATGTGATACCTGTGGTGCACAATTTTTAAGAAATGATTATTTGAAGACACATGTTCGCATCCATACTGGGGAGAAACCCTACAAATGCGATACATGTGGTGCACAATTTTCATCAAGTGGTTGCTTGAAGAAACATGTCCGTACCCATACTGGGGAGAAACCCTACAGATGTGATACATGTGGTGCACAATTTTCATCAAGTGGTTCCTTGAAGACACATGTCCGCATTCATACTGGGGAGAAACCCTACAGATGTAATACATGTGGTATACACTTTTCAAGTAGTTCTCAATTGAAGAAACATGTCCGTACCCATACTGGGGAGAAACCCTACAAATGTGATACCTGTGGTGCACAATTCTCAATATGTAGTAATTTGAACAGACACGTCCGCATTCATACTGGGGAGAAACCCTACAGATGTGATACCTGTGGTGCACAATTCTCAATATGTAGTAATTTGAACAGACACGTCCGCATTCATACTGGGGAGAAACCCTACAAATGTGATACCTGTGGTGCACAATTCTCAATATGTAGTAATTTGAACAGACACGTCCGCAGTCATACTGGGGAGAAACCCTACAGATGTGATACATGTAGTGCAGAATTCACAACGTCTAGTCAATTGAAGATACATTCCCGTATGCATACTGGAGAGAAACCCTACAAATGTGATACTTGTGGTGCACAATTTTCAGCAAGTGGTTACTTGAAGACACACGTCCGCATTCACACTGGGGAGAAACCCTACAAATGTGATACATGTGGTGCACAGTTCTCAAGGTGTGGTCATTTGAAAAGACATGTCCGAATCCATTCTGGCGAGAAATCTTAGAAATGTGATAAATGTGGTGCTCAGTTCTTACAATGTCGTGAATATTCACGCTAAGCATACGGACGTTGTTCAAACCTTTCAAATGTGATATATGAAAAATCACCTTAGATACTGTAGTACTTTAAACAAGTACATGTTCACAGTTGTGTGATTGAGAAATGATGCGACACTTGATGGAAACAGTGCTTACGGGCGGTGACTTTAGTCGTCACAAGATATATAAACATTTGGCAATGTGATGTCTGTTATGTCTCACAAGGGTTCTGACAGCTGTGTCAGGAACAGTCAGAATGTTGAGTTGTCAGTTGCGGCCACAGCAGGAATATCGTATGCTTTATTACAGACACAGTCTACACCATTGGTATTGATTTCATTTTAGAAGATTGCACCAGGCTGTAGAGTAGGTGAACAGTTCATGTACTTCACAGTAAATTTATGCCTTTTCATGTGACGTTTCTGTTGATATCATCAATCTTCGTCTGCGGCTGCCATCTCCCGTATATCCGCCTATACTTGTGTATGATTAGTGGCCATGTTGCTAGTCTAATATTGTGTGGAAAGTCACAAATAAATGTATTGTCGTTAGTAGTAATAATTAGTCCAGCGCGCACCGAATGATTAACCCGGAGCAAATCCCATGTTAAGAGATAGGGATTTTCCTCCGAACCGCGCCAAGCACCTACGGTAATGATTATGCAAATGAGGTCTTTGGCGCGTTTCGGAGGGATCCCATGTTAAAAGATAGGGATTTTCCCCCAGAGCGCGCCTGGGTTAAAGGATAGGGAATTTTTATCCCCATGTTAAAAGATAGGGATTTTCCCCCAGACCGCGCCTGGGTTAAAGGATAGGGAATTTTTCCAATGTTAAGAGATAGGGAATTTTTATCCTATGTTAAAGCATAGGGAATTTTATCATAAAGGTATCCGACCACTTTTTGGATTTTTATCCATGTTAAAGCATAGGCAATTTTTTCCCGTGTTAAGAGATACGGAATTTTTACCCATGTTAAAGCATAGGGAAGTTTCCCCATGTTAAAGGATAGGGAATTTTCACCATGTTAAAGCATAGGCGCTGTTATCGTAAAGGTATACGACCACTTTTTCAAAAAATAACATACCGAATATCATTTGAATAGGTCACACACGAGATTGCTTGGCCGTACCCATGTGGTGACCAGTTCGTACAATCTGGTCATTTGAAGTCACATGTACTCTTACACAGATGAGAAAACCTTTGGTGTGACTCATTTACTATTTAGGACATAGTTTGTTTGCTAAGAGTCAGTGGTTCATTAAAGGTATGTGTGTACACCCACGCTAAACATACATATCTTGTTCAAATCTGATATCTGAAAATCAGCTTTGATACTTTAGTACTTTAAACAAGTATATGTTCACAGTTGTGTGAATATTGTAAGGTTTATTACAAACATAATCCACATCAGTAGTATTCATTTCCTTTTGAGATGATTCTTGCACTAGGGTATAGAGTAGGTAAACAGTTCACGTACTTCACGGTCTATTGATGCTTTTTCCTGTGACGTATTTATTGATATCGTCAACCTGCGTCTTCAGCTGCGATCTCCCGTATGGTCGCCTATACTTGCATATGATCATTGGCCATGTTGCTCGTCTAACGTAGTGTGGAAAGTCCAAATAAATGTGTTCTAATGGACTCCATGCTATGTGACGCAATCAGTTATACATTGCGTCCATAATGTTGTCCTATGGCGATTACACATGATTAGAGTGTTTGACTATCTGCTCGTTTAACTTCTGTAATGTTGATCTCGTATTGTAATTATATAGAAGAGTAGGTATTGAACGATGTAGTTGCACATAATATAATGGTCTGATAATTATGTTTACATTGATGAAGTTTTACAAAGTATATTTTAATATCGGACAGAGATTCGTCTTGTACTGATAGGTTGTCACTAATGTAGGAGCCACCTTTGTAAAGTAATTAATTTAAACCATTCCCAATTACGTGTCAAATGGCATTGTCGTTTATTAATAAATATATTACATCTGATGATTGCCTTGTGAGTTTGCTATATTTGTGTTATTATGGGTCCGTCAACAATGCATTACTTGACACTTATAATTACAGTAACTTCCAGAATTGTCCATCCTCCGGCCGGCGCAGAAACTGTTTCCCAGTTTTTTTTCTCAGATCCGACGTTTTTGAACTAAAAATGGGATTACCGCCCAAAGTGATTGACTCGCTTGTGTGTGCGTTGGGATAATCAGATATGGCATCAGACGACTGAAAAAACATTGTGTCTGTATAGTGGCACAGATAGTCTCTTTCTGTGTCTGTGCAATTTCTTTATGAGTATTACTCTACACCTGTTGGAGTATTTTACTAATAACTATAAGCCAGTGATAAGGCGTAGTATTTGTCCATGCATTTCTTGAAAGAATGCTTTATATTCCGATGTATTATGTAATTAGCATGGGGCTGTTGTCGTCGGCTATTTGCTATTGAGGTGTTTTGTTATGCAAGTGCCAACGTTACTGTCGGGCCAACATGTTGGTTTGTTTTCATAACTGTATTTAGTCATTGCAAGACGTACTTTAAATTTAAGGAAACTTAATTAATAAATTTCAGTACCCGCTGAAATACCGCTGTACCAGTCTGTCTCGTGTCGCTCTGCCTGATACTGTGGGAGCACCTCCGTTGTCATTATCGTTGTCACCGTCGTTGTGGTCATCATCAGGCTGTTCGGGAACCGGTACCATCAGACTGACGACGATGTTGTGTAGCATGATGCAGCACATGATAAGCTGGCATGCCTTTGCTGGCTCGTACCTAAGAGAAAATGTAATTTGACACACATTGCTAAATTATAGGTTGTTTCGATCCAGTGACAAAATAAATTTACGATAATAAATATATTAATGAATTTCTCTAGCAACATTAAACAAGTTTAAAGATCGTAGTATTCAAATATTAAGTACAATAGGTCTGCGTTTGGACTAGTGGGAAGTATTCTAATAATAATAATGAACTTCTAAAGTGCCTCTACGTCCAGTATTCTGAGCTCAGAGGCGCAACATACTACAATCGTTAGGCATAACCATGAAAAGGGGACAGGCAATAGTCATCTATGTAGTGATGTGCATGTACAAGAGTATACTATACTGGTTTCTTTCACCTAGTCTTGTTTTCATACATTACACTCGTAATGCAGTACAACCTATGTCCGTATGGTTTGGGGAGAGCGGTAACGACGTCGACGGACGCAGGGGAGAAGTCGTGTTGCTGGTGTCAATTAGGTGTTTTTCGTTGGCTTTGTACTTAAACCATTATTGTATATATCGTGTCGTTACAATAATTTTCACAGTCCGATAGATTTATATAATGCAGATATTTACATCACCGTCATCGATAGGCCTTTTGTCAATTTGATACAAATAAAGTTCTTTGTTACAAGTTAATAGGTGTCCTTGGCCCCAACTGACCTATATTGCTGACTAATGACGTATCTAATGTGAAATTCAAACTAGCATTTGCTGAATCCACTCCAACTTGTAATAAAAAACAACACATATAGTTACATTTTTACACATGAAACAAACAATACAACTATGCAAGAAAGGATTTGGGCTTAATACACAGTTCCAAGACAGAAATCAAAGGTTGTTAAAGCACCGAAGATTTACAGATAGCACACATTCAGCAATTGCGCCCAATATATAATACATGTATGTCACGGTTCAAGAATGTGTTCATGTTTTCTCTAACACTACATAATATTATTATGATGTAATTATGCTGTTGGGAGCACAAATCTCGCATCATATTATGTTATGCCGTTTTAACAAAACCTTATCAAATTCTTCTGTATATCTGTGATAAACGCATCATTTGTTACCTAACAGGATGTCTAAGTAATAATAATAATAATAATGTTTTTATTTCAGACAAGCCTGGTGTCCATATTGGAGAAAAAATACATCGATAAAAACATCCATATAAAATAGATACATAAATAAATAAAGATAACCAATAAATATGTTAATAAAAACAGGATATTTAACAATTATACAGAGCCTTGATCCACTGATGCCGCAACTGCGACGAACTGTATATGCTGCTATTAACAATATTCTGAATAATTGTATTAACAGACCTGTTAATCCTCGTGATTAAGATAAGTATTTAGCCCAGTGGATTTTCCAAAAATTTCAATTTTTATAAGGGTTTTTCTCACAAATGTATTCTCTATAAGACCTTGTGTGAGCTTGTTCGCCAGAAGTTTACCCTGCAATACCCTGTTTCCCAAGGAAATTAAGTGCCCTGTTATGGAGAATGTTGCACTGTTTGCAACGGAAAATATATATTCTTGCGTATTTGTCCTCATGCAAATTATTGTGTTATGAGGACTTTACTCTAAAAAGTGTTTTAAACAAAAATGCCCCAGTTGAGGCATGTCCACTACTAAACCTTATATTGCCCATGTATGGTAAAATTTGCCAAATTTTAATAAAGAATTTCATATCAACTAATTATATTTTTATGAGGAAAACTTCAGAATCTTCATCTCAAAGTGTATGTTTACCATTGAAAGTGCTCCTTTCATAATTTTGTCCTCACCGAACAGTGTTTCCCATTGTAAGTTTTTAAAATAAAAAATTTGCATGCAGACAACAATGGCCTGATAACTTGTGATACGACAGGATGGCGCATGGCGGGGGTACGTTGGCCTATCTGGAGTTTTGGGGTTGAGAAGTGAGCACGATAATAAACGCCAGATGGCAGAACCTGTATAACTAAAAGTTGTGTTACAGACTAAAAGGTGGCAGCACATTATCGTTCGACGAGATAACGCATTAATTTCGTAAAGGAATAGTTATTTAAATAACCTTGTTGCCAGCTCCAGTACTACCTTTAGGAACAGACACGATACATTGCCATCGATGTGCTGCCTTCTTCTTCATATGTATCTTCTGGCAGCGACGAATCTGGAAATTAGTAATCAAGGTAAACCCACCGTAATTGTTGAGAGCGATAATACCCGAATTTATTATGTGCTTTTCTAGAAGAATAGTTACCTGGTTGTTGTTCGACCCACACCAAAATCCATGCCTTTGAATTTCGCGAGATCTATCCGATCCCTGTGTGTGACAAACGAGAATTGGGCTTGACTTTATTTTACGGAATTAGATGCCAATGGATAATGGCAAAATACCTTTCAATATTTATCTTGATGTATCAAATTTCAAAAGCCTTTGAAGTTTGATACATTGGATCATGACATTATATTATACAAACTACACTGTTATGGTATGCAAGGCACTGCCTTAAGCCTTCTTAGAAGTTATTTAAGAAACAGCAAATAATATGTTGATTTTTCATTTACTAAGTCAGAAACTATAGATATTAAAAGTGCAGCTCCCCAGGGATCAATTCTTGGACCCCCTTTATTTATCATTTATATAAACGACATAGCCAATGCTACTACATTGTTCAATACAATCATATATTGTTATGACACTACCTTAACTAGCAATCTAAATGCTTTTAATGATATAAATGATAACAAAATCAGTCAAAATATCAACAATGAAATTTAAGCAATGTAACAAAATGGTTGCAAGTTAATAAGTTATCACATACTGTTAAAAAAAAAAAACTTATGATATTTCATACCTCTTTAAAAAGACAACTGTACCCAAGATTAAAATGAATGGTATTGTATTATTTCCAGTTGATGATTTCAATTTTCTAGGCCTTACTATTAACAAACACATGTGTTGGAAAAATCATTTAAATAGAATAGCTAACAAAATCTCACAGACTATTGGGATTTTTAATCAATTAAAACTCTACCTTGCAACATTTTATTGAAAATGTATCAATCTTATCTCATCTCAACTACGCAATACTAGCATGGGATACCAAACAAATCGTTTACAAAAACTTTAGAAGAAATCTCTTAGATATATTACATCTTCTAAATATAATGCTCATACCAACCCTATTTTCAAAAAGATGGGTATTTTTAAGTTGGATGATATTGATATGATTGATATATTTAAACTCCGACAATTAACATTCTGTTATAAACTTGTAAATACAAAAATACCAGAATACTTTGATACTATGCCCATTGTACATAATTCAAACATTCATAACTGTCATACCAGAAACAGTAAAACTATGTACATCAACCGAGTAAATCATAATTTTTCCACTAATTCCATTAGACATTCAATTATTCACACTCTTAACAATGCACCATCTAAACACAGAAATATGATTTATACCCATTCTCTCCAAAGCTTCTCAACATACTGTAAAAATACTTCATAAGGAATTATGAAACTGAGTGTTTTATCCCAAACTGTTATATTTGTACTAACAAATATTCAAATAAAACCTTCTAGTTTAAACGGTTTGTAAACTTTATATGTTGTTTAGTTATGACTGTACAGAACGAATCACCATCAAAGTGTTTTGTAACATACGACAATTATATTCTATTGCATTTTACTGTTAGTATTTTATAAATATTTTAGGGTTAAGTATTTGTGTTTTTTATTAATAAGGTTATTCCACAGTTAATTACTATTAATTAGTGTTTTTGCTAACAGTTTAGATGTTTTTGAAATACATAATTTAATAATGTTTAACTATTGAATAAATGTCATGTTATTTTAACATTAATATAATTTATATATTAGTATTCTAGTGTATTATTTTGTTTATTTGATGTTAGTTAGTGTTAGTAGTTAGTTAATATTAGTGAGTTAATGTTAAACTCTGTAAATTAATGCTTATCACTTATCAAATCATATTTAAAACAAACATTACTGTTATATTATAACTTATTATATTTATTCATTTTATAACAGGGTCTCTCTTATGTTAGCAGCATGTGTAATCCTTCAGTAAGAGTCTCCTGACCATAGATTTCTTTACATTTGTTTGCTCTATATAATATGTATTTCATGGTCGAATAAACGATTATGATTCTTTCCTAGATAATTACGTCACGTGTGTTAACTTATATTTTTCATCGGTTATAACTGATGGCTCGATAAACGCTGTGGGCATACCAATAAATAACCATAACTGGCCGAGTCATACAAACAAAATACCAAATGAAATAGGCATATTAAATAAACTTAAACACTTGTTACCACTTAATACATTATTATGTACATTGCTTTTATAAGTTATTCTCCGTCATTTTAATTACGGCTTTTATGGGGTCATCAGGCACATCGAATGTTAAAATTACAGAAAAAAGTAATACAAATAATATCCTTAAGTAAATATAATACTCACATAAGTCCTATTTTTTAAACACTTGAGTTGCTAAAGTTGGATGACATTTATAAAATCCAACAATTAATATCTTCCTATAAATTAGTTAACAATCCTTTACCCTACTACTTCAATGTTTTTCCAGATACACACATATATGATATTCATCAGCACTACACATGTGAAAGAAATAATCTGTATATATCCAGATTCAAGCATGAATGAAATGCGCCTTAACAAGTATTGGAAAAATGTAAAGATATGAGCAACTAAATAAGCCAGCAAAGCTTGTAAAGTTCATAACCTTGTAAGTGTAAACACTAAACACCTGTCCAATTGGGGTGTTATGCAAGTTACTGATAGGATCTCAAATAGCTTTGTTGATATATTATTTGTACTTGGTTAATTGCACTTTAGATAAAGTGGATAGTAAAACATTTGGTCTTCCTTAATCTGGGTGACTGTAGCCAACAGTATCCTTTGAACAGTAGCTCAGCTTAAAATGTCATGTACCTAGGAATGGTAGGTTATGGTGGCTTAAAATGTCATGTACCTAGGAATGGTAGGTTATGGTGGCTTAAAATGTCATGTACCTAGGAATGGTAGGTTATGGTGGCTTCCAGGTAAGACACTGCAGACGTCAGTATATCCACTTAATTTGTGATAATATACAATGTTTTGATCATAATCAATAACACTTTGATATTGTTATTTTATTTTCCAATAACCATAACAAATTCACATATTAATGTACCTTATTCTTTGTTGATATTGTCAGTTTAATGTGGCATTTTTATTACCTGTTTTAAATAAATGAACATCGTAGTATTCTAATACAAAAGTACCATATGTAAATTGTAATAAATCAATAAATATTTATACAAGTTCATGTTTTATCTTTAAAAAATGTCAAAAGTATTGGCATTTGCATTTAAATACATTTCAATGTATTTGGCTGTAATTTAATTGATACTATAATGTTAGGTATGTCTATGACTGTATGTGTATTTGTGTACAGATCAAAGTATTCTACTGCCCCATCTGCAGTAGTCATGAATACAATATTTCTCTCGATTAGAAGTGACTAATTGACCAGTGAACTGGGAGTCTGCCTCACAGTTAGCTCTAAAACAACAGTAGGCAAAGTGGGATTAGAAGTGCCAAATTGACCAGTGAACTGGGAGTCTGCCTCATAGTTAGCTCTAAAACAAAAGTAGGCAAAGTGTGATTTGAAGTGCCTAATTGACCAGTGAACTGGGAGTCTGCCTCATAGATAGCTCTAAAACAACAGTAGGCAAAGTTGGATTAGAAGTGCCTAATAGACCAGTGAACTGGGAGTCTGCCTCTTAGTTAGCTCTAAAACAAAACTAGGCAAAGTGGGATTAGAAATGCCTAATTGACCAGTGAACTGGGAGTCTGCCTCTTAGTTAGCTCTAAAACAACACTAGGCAAAGTGGGATTAGAAATGCCTAATTGACCAGTGAACTGGGAGTCTGTCTCTTAGTTAGCTCTAAAACAACAGTAGGCAAAGTGGGATTAGAAATGCCTAATTGACCAGTGAACTGGGAGTCTGCCTCATAGTTAGCTCTAAAACAACAGTAGGCAAAGTGGGATTAGAACTGCCTAATTGACCAGTGAACTGGGAGTCTGCCTCATAGTTAGCTCTAAAACAACAGTAGGCAAAGAGGGATTAGAAGTGCCAACTTGTCATGCTTGTGTGTGAACTGAAACGGTCAAACGCACCAACCATACATAGTTAACAGAGAATAATTATTGAATGCAAAACCAACTACGGTCAAAAGTATTGGCATTTGCATTTAAATACATTTCAATGTATTTGAATGTAATTTAATTGATATTATAATGTTAGGTATGTGCATGACTGTATGTGTGTACAGATAAAAGTATTCAACTGCCCCACCTGGAGTAGTCATCAATAAAATATTCTCTATTGATGTCCCACCCATCCTCAAGGTGTGAAGTGTTACTGCTAGAACAACAGTAGGCAAAGTGGGATTTGATTTGCCTAATTGACCAGTGAACTGGGAGTCTGCCTCATAGATAGCTCTAAAACAACAGTAAGCAAGGTGGGATTAGAAGTGCCTAATTGACCAGTGAACTGGGAGACTACCTCATAGTTAGCTCTAAAACAACAGTAGGCAAAGTGGGATTAGAAGTGCCTAATTGACCAGTGAACTGGGAGTCTGCCTCATAGTTAGCTCTAAAACAGCAGTAGGCAAAGTGGGATTATAAGTGCGTAATTGACCAGTGAACTGGGTGTCTGCCTCAGAGGTAGCTCTAAAACAACAGAAGGCAAAGTGGGATTCGAAGTGCCTTATTGACCAATGAACTGGGAGTCTGCCTCATAGTTTGCTCTAAAACAGCTGTAAACAAACTGTTTGAGATCTGGACAGTTTGCTGTTAATTGTAACGGAGCAGTTATGGTAGAGATCATCAGATTTACACCAGCCAATGGCAGCCATTGGAAGATTCAAACTGCTGGAGTTAGAAGAAACGATGCTGATTCGCTGCAACTGTCACCTTCATTGAACTTGGAGGTTTTGGGAACCGGAATGGGTTGCACTTAGAATAGTTTGTGTTTTGACAACGGGATGTAACTATTGGGTTCCCCTTATATAAAAAGTAAACTGTTTCTTATTAAAGAAACAGTCCTTTGTTACCTGTAACAGGACTTTTAAGTACTTAGCCAGTGGATTTTCCAATAATTTGCATTTGTATTAGGGTTTTCCTCACAAATGTATATATGTCCATAATACCTTGTGTGAACTTGTCAGCCAGAAGTTTACCCTCCTATGCCCTGTGTGCCAAGAAAATGAAGTACCGTGTTATGAAGAATTTTATACTGCTTTAAACGGAAAAATATATATTATATTTCTTGCGTATTTGTTCCCATGCGGATTGTTGTCTTACGAGGACTTTACTATCATATGTACTTTACTTTAATATGTTATTGTTGTAAGTTATTATAATACAAAATCTGCATGGAGACGACAATGGCTTAATAACTCGTCACAAGACAGGATGGCGCAGGGCGAGGGTCATCATCATCATTATTTTATGGAACTTGAAGGCTATTGCCTGTAACAGTTGTTGTCCCTGTCAAAACTGTTGCACTGGGTAACCGACTCTTCTTTTCAGCCTTGGGTGTTGTTTTGTTGATGTATCATTTAATCTAAGGGAGGATATAGCAGTTTTTAATCCATTGTTTGTCAAATGGAGCACTGAAATGGTTAATGTGATCTAACCCCGCATGTTGGCCTGACCTAATTGTTGGGGCAGAGAAGTGAGCGCGATAATAAACGCCAGGTGGCAGGATCTGTGGAAGTCAAAGTTGTATTACAGACTAATAGGTGGCAGCACAATATATTTCGACGAGATAATGCATTATTTTCGTAAAGGAATAGTTACTTAAACTAATCTCGTAGCCAGCTCCAGTACTACGTTTAGGAACAGACAAGAGACGTTGCCATTTCTTCATATGTATGTTCTGGCAGTGGCGAATCTAGAAAGTATTAATGAAGGATGTAATTATTGTGATCGATAATACACGAATTTGTAATGATTTTTTTGTAGAAGTATAGTTACCAGTTCGTTGTTCAACCTACACCAAAATCAGTCCGTTTACATCGATCGAGATCTAGCCGTCGATTATTTGTATGACTAACGAAAATTGAGCGTGGTATACGGGATGGTGTGATCAGTTGGATACAAACATGGCTGACAGACAGAAGACAGAGAGTAATACAGTTGTAGTAGAGCCTACTAGAGGGGGGGGGGGGGGGTTCAAACTGGAAACCAGTGGAGTGCCACAAGGGTCGTTGTTGGGACCTATAATATTGTTGATATACATATGAATGATTTGGATGATGATCTATCAAGCAAAATACTGTAATTCGCAGACGATACAAACGTGTTCAGAACAGTTAAAACAAATGCAGATAAACACACTTTACATGATGGTATAGCCAAATTGGTCAAATGGTCTTAAAAATGGCAAATGTTATTACATTTTGGGAAGTGTAAATGCATCCACGTAGGACATGGAAATGTGAACAACGAATACATAATGGGGGATATTATATTAGGTAAAACTGTATACAACAAACTTAGAAGTAACAGTTAGTGCTGACATGAAAGTTTTTGAGCAATGTTAAATTGCTGCTTCAAAGGGTAACCAAATACACTGCATATTTTTGGCGCGCGTTTCGTGATGGCCAGATGTGACGTCACTTATGACTCAAACTCGCATCAGGCTGACCCTTTTCATGCATTCAGAGCATGTTTACAAATATAGCTTTTCGGTCGAAACGAACGTCAGAAAGAGTTAAAAGAAAAAAATAAGGCATTAGCTAAAATCCTTTTTCCATGTGTACACAAAGTTTAACATTGTATGTAACATTTGACAACATTAAACAAATACAGCAAAATACATTTGTAGTATGAATTCGATTTTAAGCCCGTCTGTGAAGCGATTCCCGCGGAAAATAAAATTGTAATGAGCTAGGCGATCACGTGGTATCGTGACGTCACGTATAACACACACTCGCATCAGGCCGACCTTTTCCATGCATTCAGAGCATGTTTACAAGGATAGCTTTTGGGTCGAAACGAGCGTCAGAATGAGTTATTGTGCAATATTCCGACGTAATACAAACACTAGTCATCATAGGGGAACAAACATTTATCTTACGGTTCCACCTGAATCGAATTTTATTCAAAACAACGAATGCTAATGGGCCTACAAGTCGACTAGGTTTCGCCGAGCTTGGGCTCGTTTTCAGAATAATTATATCGAATACAACCAACGGGAGATAATCTACACCAATAAACATACATAGCAAACATATATTGTATCCAGCTACATAAAGTAACGTGTATAATCTCATAATATCACTAGAATATCAATATATGAAGGAGTTGTACAATTTATCATAAAAACTTAAATCAGTCAAAGAGTTTCCGCTGGTCCCGGTAGCTCAGTGCGTAGGTGCGTTGGTTACTTGTTATTTATTTTACAATCGGGCGACGCCGGTTCAATCCTGACAGCATGCAAACCTTTCATTTTTTTGTTTATGTTTTCACGAAGTAATATAAACAAAATCATTTTATACTATAATGCACTGTTTGTCAATATTTAAAAAAAAATTGTAACAATTATTTATTCGCCACAAAAATTAAAATATGGTCATGTATAACGATGTTTCTAAATTGTATTTATTCAGACAGATCTCAATCTGTTTTCACATATATAATTACAATATATTACCGTACAATATATTAACAATTAATAAATTATATATCCATTACATTATATTTGTTTGGATAAGTAAAATTTAGAAACATCGTTATGTAATTACCATATTTTCATTTTTGTGGCGAATAAATAATTACTACCAAAATTATTTACGACTACTGCATGAATATCACAGAAATCAGATATGTTGTGTTGTTTACGTGAAAAAAGACTTGTCGAAAAAACCTATTTTGTGTAACTTTTTCACATAATTAACACCTATAATTCAGAAACCATTAAATATATTATGATTTCTTTTAATTCATGTAGTAGATATACTCATTAGGCACTGCGGTGCAAAATGTTTTGCAGTTATACCCAGTATTTATTCCACTAGAGCGCAGCAACTTTAAATACTCACAGCAAAAATGGTATTCCGAGAAAACGATGATAAGGTAATTTTTATAACCAAATTCTGCCTAGAGCCATCCGAAGAAACCTCAACATTACCACTTTTTATTACTTTTTCAGCTAATATACTAACTGCATATTGAGGTAAGGATATGAAAGTACATAAATAGCAAAGAAAGTCCTTTTTAAAAAAAAATCAAAAATCATTTTTTAAATCCATACTACCTACCTTAAACCATACATCTTACACGAGCCACCATGGCTCACTTGCACAGTTATGATGTGTCCTTAGAACATTTTGCTAGTATAACTATACAGATACAGACAGAGTCTGAGTTGCAGACTTCATAGACATATCATAATAAGTAGAAGATTTGGATTGAATACTAGACAGGGTTTTTGTTGTTAAGTCAAAAGCCGGGACCCGGGTAATTTACCCGGCTCTGGCCAGCTATGTTCCCGGCTATCAAGAAAGGAGAAATAATTGGTTATGATTAATAATATCGATATGGTTCAACATGATTCCTAAAATTGCTGGTGAAAACTACATATACGTTATGAATAAAACTTTATTTTCAACAATAACAACAACAACATAGTAAAGTAGCTAATTATTAAATTACAGATATATGCAATTGTTGAAAAATGGCAGAAAGAGGTGTAACACTTATAAATACTTGCCCTATTACACCTATAAAACCTCTGTAACATTGCATAACATGTGACATGACTTAGAATATATAATACATAATTATAATGTCCAAATCATAGTGTGCCGTTTGTAAAAGAAGTTAAAGTAATAATATAACCCCAACACCAGTCTTTTTTTAATCCCTACTCATTAAATACATAACTTTTTCAATAATTTTTCTTTGTATTTTTTGGGGAAAATATTAATATTGTCACAACAGATTAGTGAGTTATCATGAGAATTCCACCAGAGTTTAACACCTTTAACTGATAGACACTTACTTAAATTAGTACAAGCATAATATTGTGTAAAATTTACGGACTTTTCTGGTTGTATAGACAGATTCATACATACTAAAAAAACTGTTGTACATTATTTCGCAACTGATTATGATATGCCTTAAACATACAGCAGTTCTCAACTTCATTATATCATGTACTTTAATAATGTGCAGATTACAGAATAACCTTGACGTATGCTCCAACCTCTTAGCACCACAGAGTAACATTATTACTATTTTGTCTGTAGCAAGACTAGGCATTCGACATTTGTTGAGTTTTGCCCCACATTTCAGCACAGTACATAATATAAGGCAAAAATAGTGAGTGGTATAATATAGACATGGCACTTTTGTTAATCAAGAAACTAGCTCTGTACATAATTGCACAACACTTTGACAGTTTTGATTTCACAAAGCAACTGTGATTTTTCCATGTTAACTTGTCGTCAATCAGAACACCTAAAAATGTTACGACTTCAACTGTACTAATTTCTTCCTCATTTATCTTTATATAAATACTAGAATTCAATATGTGATTTCCAAATATCATGTAATGTGTTTTTGTAACATTTAGTGCTAACCTATTTACAGCAAACCATGATACATGAAGTTTGTTTAACCCAGTATTTCTGGATCAATTCATGTAAATTACAATCACAACAAAATAAGTTAGTGTCATCTGCAAATAGAAGATACTTCAAAACTTCTGAAACATTACAAATGTCGTTTATATACATAATAAATAGCTCTGGTCCTAAAATCGAACCCTGTTATCTAGAAACTGACTGAATCAGTATCTAGATATAACTGAACAGCTTGCTCGTTATTTGAGCATTAAATTACATTGCAATGTAATATATTACTATTACTCTGTTTCCTTGTAATAATAATAATAGCAACAGTAATAGGAATAATTCAACATGTAATAGTAATAGGAAGGAAACAAAGTAATATTAATACACTACAATGCAATTAAATTTAATCCTCAAATAACGAGCAAGCTATACAGTTATATCTAGATACTGGTCCAGTCAGTTCCAGTCTGGTTCCGCCAGACTGAGAGTAGACTTTTCATCTGAATGACCCCAGCTCCTGCCAATGACCAGATTTTACAAACAGCCCTAACAGTTGTGCTGTATAAAATATATATGGCTTCAGTAGCAGACTGGCAGCCTTCATTGTCTTCATTAGCCCCTATGAGCAGGTCTAACACAAAAGAAGCCAGTATTACTACAGAGGGTAGATTCCTTTGAGGTCCCAGTATGGCTAAATGGGGTAAAGCGGGTAAACAGTGCTCCATGGAGGCAGTCACTAAACCAATAGGCTTATTTCAAAAAGAGTAGTTGGCAACTTTTCACTTGGCATAACTGGCTTCAAAGCACTGAAAGTCCAGTTTATTCATTTTAGTCGCACTGTGTGAAACTAAGCAAAACTACACTATGCCATGCTGAAGTTGACAAGGGGGCAACCATAAAACCTGGAGAAACTAGTGGAACCAATAACTTAATCAATGAATTTTTTATGTAGTTGAAATTTGGTTTAAATATTCAATAGTAATCAAAAAAAGTAATAGGTAAACTTACATATCACTACTACCCCAGGCCTGTTGTCAATACACTACGTGGACGGCCAATATTTTGGAATTCATATAATAATAATATACTTTATTTTGTATGACGTGATTTTACATTAAATGTTTCCAATCCCTTTCAAAGGTCTACGCCCATGTCTGATTATGTCACTAACATTTCCCACATCTAATGACTGTCGTTGTTTCAGATGACTGTGATGTGTGTCAACTGCAGTTTGTGTCACAAGTGTCAACAATGAAGTAACAAAGTTGCATCGACTCACCCACATTGACAACAACAATTGTCAAATTCTGTCACCAACACGACGTAGAACATCGAGAAAGTCACGGAATGTCCACATCGTTGTCTTCAGGAACAAGAGAAAACACGTAACTGTCTTTTGTGGATCAACATTTACATTTATAGAGACACCGACTCCCTCATGATGGGAGAAACCATTCAAGTGTGACATAAATCAAAGCGATCACCGTGTAATAACTTAAAGGAATATATGCACTCTTAGATGGATGAGAAACCTTTTTCATCAAACTGACACGTACCCGTTGAAAACAGTCAAGTCAGAGTGGGGCTTTAAATCTGCAAATGCGAACTCACAGTGGATAGAAATCATTTAAACCTAGATTAATCATATACAGTTTGAAGCGTGCCTTGACACACACGAGGAACCCTTAAAGGGTGAAAAGTGTTCAGCTTGTTTTACAGGGTGGTACACGTACGCACTCACACTGGTTACAACCATCCAGATGTGAGAAGTGTAGTTTGCACATGTGTGAGAGTTCTAACATACAGTCACATAATTATACGTGCAACCAGACTTGTGAAACACCGTTTGTTGTCAACATGCAATAGTGCTTTGGAGACGCAAGTGAACATTCACCTTGTGGTGAGACCCTACAACCGTGGTGTGTGCAGATAGGTCAGTAACAGCAGCACTGTCAATATGAATGTGAAAGTGCACACTCGCACTGTTGAGAAACGATTTGAATGTGACACTTGTGGAAAAAGTTTTATCAACAACAGTAAATTAACAATACATATATGCAGTCACACCGGGGAGAAACCCTACAAATGTGACACTTGTGGCGCACAATTTTTAAGAAATCATCATTTGAAGACACATGTTCGCATCCATACTGGGGAGAAACCCTATAAATGCGATACATGTGGTGCACAATTTTCATCAAGTGGTTGCTTGAAGAAACATGTCCGTACCCATACTGGGGAGAAACCCTACAAATGTGATACCTGCGGTGCACAATTCTCAATGTGTAATAATTTGAAGAGACACGTCCGCATTCATACTGGGGAGAAACCCTACAAATGTGATACCTGTGGTGCACAATTCTCAATGTCTAGTAATTTGAAGAGACACGTCCGCATTCATACTGGGGAGAAACCCTACAAATGTGATACCTGTGGTGCACAATTTTCAATGTGTAGTAATTTGAAGAGACACGTCCGCATTCATACTGGGGAGAAACCCTACAAATGTGATACATGTAGTGCAGAATTCACAACGTCTCGTCAATTGAAGGTACATGTCCGAATCCATACTGGGGAGAAACCCTACAAATGCGATACATGTGGTGCACAATTTTCATCAAATGGTTATTTGAAGATACATGTCCGCACCCATACTGGGGAGAAACCCTACAAATGTGATACCTGTGGTGACCAGTTCGTAAAATCTGGTCATTTGAAGTCACACGTACTCTTACACAGATGAGAAAACCTTTGGTATGACACATTTACTATTTAGGACACAGTTTGTTTGCTAAGAGTCAGTGGTTCATTAAAGGTATGTGTGTACACCCACGCTAAACATACATATCTTGTTCAAACCTTACAAATCTGATATCTGAAAATCAGCTTAGATACTTTAGTACTTTAAGCAAGTATATGTTCACAGTGGTTTGAATAGTGTAAGGTTTATTACAAACATAATCCACATCAGTAGTATTCATTTCCTTTTGAGATGATTCTTGCACAAGGGTGTATATTAGGTAAACAGTTCACGTACTTCACGGTCTATTGATGCTTTTTCGTGTGACGTATTTATTGATATCATCAACCTGCGTCTTCAGCTGCGATCACCCGTATGGCCGCCTATACTTGCATATGATCAATGGCCATGTTGCTCGTCTAACGTAGTGTGGAAAGTCCAAATAAATGTGTTGTAACGGACTCCCTGCTATGTAACGCAATCAGTTATACATTGCGTCCATATGTTGACCTACAGCGATTACACGTGATTAGAGTGTTTGACTATCTGCTCGTGTAACTTCTGTAATGTTGATCTCGTATTGTAATTATATAGAAGAGTAGGTATTGAACGATGTAGTTGCACATAATATAATGGTCTGATAATTATGTTTACATTGATGAAGTTTTACAAAGTATATTTTAATATCGGACAGAGATTCGTCTTGTACTGATAGGTTGTCACTAATGTAGGAGCCACTTTTTAAAGTAATTAATTTAAACCATTGCCAATTACGTGTCAAATGGCATTGTCGTTTAGTAATAAATATATTCCATCTGATGATTGCCTTGTGAGGTTGCTATATTTGTGTTATTATGGGTCCGTCAACAATGCATTACTTGACACTTATAATTACAGTAACTTCCAGAAATGTCCATCCTTCGGCCGACGCAGAAACTGTTTCCCAGTTTTTGTTCAGATCCGACGTTTTTGAACTAGAAATGGGATTACCGCCCAAAGTGATTGACTCGCTTGTGTGTGCGTTGGGATAATCAGATATGGCATCAGACGACTGAAAAAACTGTGTCTGTATAGTGGCACAGATAGTCTTTTTCTGTGTCTGTGCAATTTCTTTATGAGTATTACTCTACACCTGTTGAAGTATTTTACTAATAACTATAAGCCAGTGATAAGGCGTAGTATTTGTCCATGGATTTCTTGAAAGAATGCTTTATATTCCGATGTATTATGTAATTAGCATGGGGCTGTTGTCGTCGGCTATTTGCTAGTGAGGTGTTTTGTTATGCAAGTGCCAACGTTACTGTCAGGCCAACATGTTGGTTTGTTTTCATAACTATTTATTCATTGCAAGACGTACTTTAAGTTTAAAGAAACTTCACAGTAGTAATGTAGGTGGTGTAGCGTAGGCAACTTGATTATGATAAGAGGAAGAGGAAAGTACCCGGATGTAGGTCAAGGTCAAGGACCCGGATGTATGTCAAGGACCCGGATGTATGTCAAGGTCAAGCACCCGGATGTAGGTCACGTGGTGCCGGTGGCGCCACCTATCGGATAGGTCACGAACCAAATAGCGCCACAGCGGAATTTTTCGGGACGAAAATCATCTGACCAGTAGCGCCACCTAGCGGATTTTTGTCCAACAAAATGTTCGAGTACTGTCCAAATTCGTGCGTCTTGGTTTGGACGTTAGTGCCACCTGGCGGATTTTTGTGTGAACTAAATTCACCTAGCGGATATATCATGAACTTCAAGTGGTGCCATCTGACGGATAAGTTGTGAACTAAATGTAGGAGTACTGCCCAAATTCGTGTCTCTTGAGACATCGGCGCGCGCAGCAGTCGTCCCCACCCTCCCACGACAGTCCGGCGACACACTTTTCGAATTTTTATCACATTGTAAAACATAGGGAATTTTCACCCTATGTTAAAGCATACGCCATTTTTATCGCAAAGGTATGCGACCACTTTTTGAATAAAATAACATTCCGATCACCATTTGAATATGTCACACACGAGATCGCTTGACCCGTAGGTCCAGGCTCTGCCTAGGGCTCGAGCCTTTATTTGTTTGACTATGACATGTCGAATATGTGGTGTTATAGTAAGGCGTAATGTATAAGAAAAGGGGTTATAAATTCAACGGAGACCGTTTTGTCTGAAGTAATGTATACGAAATGTAGATTATGTATAGGACTATGTTATACCAAAGCCTATAGCCTCGTTTTGTTTTGTTTTTCGAACAGAGCGACCATTTTAGAATTAATCCTTTGGTGTCTGTTACAAAAACCCGTACTCGACACGTGTCTGGACACGTTTGTTTGTTGCAAGCACGCGCACCCTGTATGACGTTATGGTACGCGCAGTAATTTTGTACACGAAGTGAGTTGTTCAAGCAGATAGTGCTTTGGTTAGACCTCGTATTGAACTTGCGCGTATGTAATGTAATCCCTTCACGTGACGTCATGAGGTAGTGACGTCATCAGCAGTGACATCATCAAACTGCTATGCGCAGTAATTTTGTACGCGAGGGGAGTTGTTCAAGCAGATAGTGCTTTGGTTAGACCTTGTATTGAACTTGCGCGTATGTAATGTAAGCCCTTCATGTGACGTCAATTAAATAAGTAATTGCGCATGCGTAATAGTGGCTATTCTTATAGGTCGTAGGTTGTCGACCCTTTGAATAGGTGTAGGCCTCGCCTAGTCTATTCATTTACATAGGTTCAAAAACATAGATCCAAACCGGATAAAGCATAGGCCATAGCCATAGGCATAGGCATAGAGGCTAAAGGCTATCTGGCCTACAGCACATAATCACGGACAAACACCTTACAAACACTCCCAAATAACTTACAAACACTGACAAACAACTTACAAACACGGATATACAACTCAAAAATACCGACATGCTATAGCGAGTGAAAAATTTCCCCGTTAACTGGTATGAACTGGTATGAACTGGTATAAATCAAGCCTCAAGGTTCTGTGTATTTGTCCCGTGTTAAGGAAGTTATACGAACTTGTCAGCTAAAACATTCAAGCTACCAGCTATCTGTGTAAAATTTTGGTCAAACTGGTTGTCATGTAACAGTATTTCACAGAATATCATAGTACTTACCAACGGTCACAGTGGGTATCCTGTTTGTTAACTGTTTTGAATGGGTATTCCCTGTTCGAGGCTCATCTACATGTATGTCTCATCTGTGCCTAGAGGTCAACAATACTGTTTCACCATTTTATCATGCTGGTGTAATTGCGTTCAACATTATTATTAAATAAATAAACACGCTATGTCAGTATGTGCAATGCACAATGGTGACTCGATCGGCTTGATACCAAAGAGCCTATATCAATATAACCACTGACAAACATGCTATATCGAGTGAAAAATTTCCCTGTTAACTGGTATGAATTGGTATGAACCGGTATAAATCAATCCGGTATAAACAAAGGCTCTGTGTTGAAAAAACATCCATGTATCTGTCCCGTGTTAATAAGGCATAGGAAATTATACGACCTTGTCGGCTAAAACATTCAAAGTACCAACTATCTGTGTAATATTTTGGTCAAACTGTTTGTCGTGTAACAGTATTTGTCAGTACTTACCAATGGTCACAGTGGGTATCCTGTTTGTAAACTGTTTTGAAGGGGTATTCCCTGTTCAAACCTCATCTATTTAAATAAACACTGTCGACTCGAGCGACTTGACGCCAAAGAGCCTATAGCAATAAAAGACGACGCAGTGCTCGATATCTATATTGTTCGAGGAAAGTGAAGCGTCGTGATAGTGAAGCGTTATGTTAGAACAGTACAGACACACAATAACCGCCCAGATAAGATGTACCAGTATTTATATAGTTTACCGTATTAAGGGTCAAGTGTACACATGTCCATTAGAACGTTTTTAACTTTTTTCGGACTATAGTATTTAAATTCGTGCTTCTTCGTTAAAACCTTCGAAACCGACTTCTGTCGTAAAACAAATAACCTGGCACGGGTAACCGAAAATGAACTCATATATTCATACATATATACATAGATACATCAAGAGATGAGACTACGACCGAGATATGTCACGAGACTACGGATGTCACATCACACGAGAGTACGGATGAGACAAGAGACGGGACTATGACCGAGATATGTCACGAGTCTACGGATGTCACATCACACGAGAGTACGGACGAGACAAGAGACGGGACTATGACCGATATATGTCACGAGACTATGACCGAGATGTGTCACGAGACTTCGGATGACACGAGACAAGAGACGAGACTATGACCGAAACGTGTCACGAGACTTCGGATGGCACGAGACAAGAGACGAGACTATGACCGAGACGTGTCACGAGACTTCGGATGACACATCACACGAGAGTACCGACGAGACAAGAGATGACGCGAGACTACGGATGACACATCACTCAAGACGAGACTATGACCGAGATATGTCACGAAACTTCGCATGACACGAGTCAAGAGACAAGACTATGATCGAGATGTGTCACGAGACTTCGGATGACACATCACACGAGAGTACCGACGAGACAAGAGAGGCCGCGAGACTACGGATGACACATCACACGAGAGTACTGACGAGATAAGAGATACCACGAGACTACGGATACAACATCACACGAGACTATGGATGCCACTTCACACGAGAGTACTGACGAGAGACGAGACATGACCGATATGTGTCACGAGACTTCGACTGACACATCACACGAGAGTACTGACGAGAGACGAGACATGACCGAGATGTGTCACGAGACTTCGTCTGACACATCACACGAGAGTACTGACGAGAGACGAGACATGACCGAGATGTGTCACGAGACTTCGGCTGACACATCACACGAGAGTACTGACGAGATAAGAGATGCCGCGAGACTACGGATCACACATCACACGAGAGTACTGACGAGATAAGAGATACCACGATACTACGGATACCACATCACACGAGACTATGGATGACACTTCACACGAGAGTACTGACGAGAGACGAGACATGACCGAGATGTGTCACGAGACTTCGGCTGACACATCACAGGAGAGTACTGACGAGAGACGAGACATGACCGAGATGCCGCGAGACTACGGATCACACATCACACGAGAGTACTGACGAGATAAGAGATACCACGAGACTACGGATACCACATCACACGAGACTATGGATGCCACTTCACACGAGAGTACTGACGAGAGACGAGACATGACCGAGATGTGTCACGAGACTTCGACTGACACATCACACGAGAGTACTGACGAGAGACGAGACATGACCGAGATGTGTCACGAGACTTCGGCTGACACATCACACGAGAGTACTGACGAGATAAGAGATGCCGCGAGACTACGGATCACACATCGCACGAGAGTACTGACGAGATAAGAGATACCACGATACTACGGATACCACATCACACGAGACTATGGATGACACTTCACACGAGAGTACTGACGAGAGACGAGACATGACCGAGATGTGTCACGAGACTTCGGCTGACACATCACAGGAGAGTACTGACGAGAGACGAGACATGACCGAGATGCCGCGAGACTACGGATCACACATCACACGAGAGTACTAACGAGATAAGAGATACCGCGAGACTACGGATGAAACATCACAAATCACACGAGATGCCGCGAGACTACGGATGACACGAGACAAGAGACGAGACATGACCGATATGTGTCACGAGACATCGGATGACACATCACACGAGACTATGACCGAGATATGTCACGAGACTACGGATGACACATCACACGAGAGTACGGTTCGACGTGTTATCGAGTCAAATCCCTCCGTTTTCAGGAAAATAGACGTGTTATCGCGTGGGATTTGCTTCAACACTCACTCACTCACTCACTCACTCACTCACTCACTCACTCACTCACTCACTCACTCACTCACTCACTCACTCACTCACTCACTCACTCACTCACTCACTCACTCACTCACTCACTCACTCACTCACCCTTCGTATCTGGCCATTCACTCACTCACTCACTCACTCACTCACTCACTCACTCACTCACTCACTCACTCACTCACTCACTCACTCACTCACTCACTCACTCACTCACTCACTCACTCACTCACTCACTCACTCACTCACTCACTCACTCACTCACTCACTCACTCACTCATTAATTCACTCACCCACCCACTCACTCACCCACCCACCCACTCACCCACCCACCCACCCACCCACCCACTCACTCACTCACTCACTCACTCACTCACTCACTCTCTCTCTCTCTCTCTCTCTCTCTCACTCACTCACTCACTCACTCACTCACTCACTCACTCACTCACTCACTCACTCACTCACTCACTCACTCACTCACTCACTCACTCACTCACTCACTCACTCACTCACTCACTCACTCACTCACCCTTCGTGTATGTTCACTCACTCACTCACTCACTCACTCACTCACTCACTCACTCACTCACTCACTCACTCACCCTTCGTGTCTGTTGGGGTTAACTTCGCGAAAATTTATACAACCACTTTGGTGGTTGTTTAAATTTTCGCGAGGTTAACCCCAACTTTTTTCTCTCTAGCTAACCTAATTATATATTTTTACCCGCTAGATGGCGCCATCATGTGTCGTAGTACTCCGATTATCCACTAGGGGGCGCTACGCCGGATGTGATGTCATACCGGAAGACACTTGACTGTCATGGCGGCCTCTACTAGGGACGCTGCGCCGGAAGTAACGTAGTATCGGAAGTTATTTGAATGACATGGCGACCTGTCATGGCGGTCTCTACGCTTCCGCTATTCCCAACGAGTATGTGCGTCAACGAATAGAGAACTATCATAGCCGGTAGATGGCAATACTCTTACTAATTACATTGGTGTCCGTTGAGTGGCGTTGGGAACCATGATGGTCACCTCTTTGAATGAAGTCCTGTCAGGTAGTTGTCCTTCGCTATCGTGTGGGTAGTACTCCGATTATCCACTAGGATTCGTTGTGATAGATGTGATGTCATACCGGAAGTTACTTGAATGTCGTGACGGCCTGTCATGGCGGCCTCTACGGTTTCACCATTTCCGGAAGTGTGTCGACGAATAGAGAACTATCATGGCCGGTAGATGGCAATACTCTGACTAATTACATTGGTGTCCGTTGAGTGGCGTTGGGGCCCCTGATGGTCACCTCTTTGAATGAAGTCCTGTCAGGTAGTTGGCCTTCGCCATCGTGTGGTGTAGTACTCCGATTATCCACTAGGAGTCGCTATGCCAGATGTGATGTCATACCGGAAGTTACTTGAATGTCGTGACGGCCTGTCATGGCGGCCTCTACGGTTTCACCATTTCCGGAAGTGTGTCGACGAATAGAGATATGTCATGGTCGGTAGATGGCAATACTCTGACTAATTACATTGGTGTCCGTTGAGTGGCGTTGGGAACGATGATGGTCACCACTTTGAATGAAGTCCTGATACAGTTTTTGTGTTAAGAGAAGTCACGTGATGTACGTTCGGTCTGATTGGTTATGCAAATGAGATGACGCCGAAAACTAGTGTATACAGTTTAGTGTTTCGGTCATAGCAGTTTTCAAATTCGTTTGCTATGGCGGTCTATACTAGGGACGCTACGTCGGAAGTGATGTCACACCGGAAGTTACTTGACTGTCATGGCGGCCTCTGTGCTTCGGGTATTCCCGGAAGTGTGTCGACGAATAGAGATCTGTCATGGTCGGTAGATGGGAATACTCTGACTAATTACATTGGTATCCGTTGAGTGGTGTTGGGAACCCTGATGGTCACCTGTTTGAATGAAGTTCTGTCAGGTGGTTCTCCTTACATGTTATTGAAATAGTCGTTTGCGTGGCGTTGGGAACGATGATGGTCACCACTTTGAATGAAGTCCTGTCATCGTTCGGCGTGTTGGTCAAACTATAGTGTTTCGTTTGTCCGACTTGTCGGTCTGTGTTCAATTCGTGTCACGTGTTCTGTTAAGTTTAGTGTTTCGTTTGTACAACTCGTGTCTATAGTTCGATTCGTTCGGCGTGTTGGTCAAACTATAGTGTTTCGTTTGTCAGACTTGTCGGTCTGTGTTCAATTCGTGTCACGTGTTCGGCTAAGTTTAGTGTTTCGTTTGTACAACTCGTGTCTATAGTTCGATTCGTTCGGCATGTTGGTCAAACTATAGTGTTTCGTTTACCCGACTTGTCGGTCTGTGTTCAATTCGTGTCACGTGTTCGGCTAAGTTTAGTGTTTCGTTTGTACAACTCGTGTCTATAGTTCGATTCGTTCGGCGTGTTGGTCAAACTATAGTGTTTCGTTTGTCCGACTAGTCGGTCTGTGCTCAATTCGTATCACGTGTTCGGCTAAGTTTCGTGTTTCGATAACATGTCGAATTGTCAGAAAGAGTTGAGCTGTACGCGATAACCCGTCGAGTTGTCAGAAAGAGGTGAGATGTCACGCGATAACCCGTCGAATTGTCAGAAAGTTACGAAAATGTTTCCACGGTAACATGTTGAAAAGATTAAATGTTAGAAAACGACGAAGGGACGGCGTGAGTGAGTGCGTGAGTGAGTGAGTGAACAGAAACGAAGGGTGAGTGAGTGAGTGAGTGAGTGAGTGAGTGAGTGAGTGAGTGAGTGAGTGAGTGAGTGAGTGAGTGAGTGAGTGAGTGAGTGAGTGAGTGAGTGAGTGAGTGAGTGAGTGAGTGAGTGAGTGAGTGAGTGAGTGAGTGAGTGAGTGAGTGAGTGAGTGAGTGAGTGAGTGAGTGAGTGAGTGAGTGAGTGAGTGAGTGAGTGAGTGAGTGAGTGAGTGAGTGAGTGAGTGAGTGAGTGAGTGAGTGAGTGAGTGAGTGAGTGAGTGAATGGCCAGATACGAAGGGTGAGTGAGTGAGTGAGTGAGTGAGTGAGTGAGTGAGTGAGTGAGTGAGTGAGTGAGTGAGTGAGTGAGTGAGTGAGTGAGTGAGTGAGTGAGTGAGTGAGTGAGTGAGTGAGTGAGTGAGTGAGTGAGTGAGTGAGTGAGTGAGTGAGTGAGTGAGTGAGTGAGTGAGTGAGTGAGTGAGTGAGTGAGTGAGTGAGTGAGTGTTGAAGCAAATCCCACGCGATAACACGTCTATTTTCCTGAAAACGGAGGGATTTGACTCGATAACACGTCGAACCGTACTCTCGTGTGATGTGTCATCCGTAGTCTCGTGACATATCTCGGTCATAGTCTCGTGTGATGTGTCATCCGATGTCTCGTGACACATATCGGTCATGTCTCGTCTCTTGTCTCGTGTCATCCGTAGTCTCGCGGCATCTCGTGTGATTTGTGATGTTTCATCCGTAGTCTCGCGGTATCTCTTATCTCGTTAGTACTCTCGTGTGATGTGTGATCCGTAGTCTCGCGGCATCTCGGTCATGTCTCGTCTCTCGTCAGTACTCTCCTGTGATGTGTCAGCCGAAGTCTCGTGACACATCTCGGTCATGTCTCGTCTCTCGTCAGTACTCTCGTGTGAAGTGTCATCCATAGTCTCGTGTGATGTGGTATCCGTAGTATCGTGGTATCTCTTATCTCGTCAGTACTCTCGTGCGATGTGTGATCCGTAGTCTCGCGGCATCTCTTATCTCGTCAGTACTCTCGTGTGATGTGTCAGCCGAAGTCTCGTGACACATCTCGGTCATGTCTCGTCTCTCGTCAGTACTCTCGTGTGATGTGTCAGTCGAAGTCTCGTGACACATCTCGGTCATGTCTCGTCTCTCGTCAGTACTCTCGTGTGAAGTGGCATCCATAGTCTCGTGTGATGTGGTATCCGTAGTCTCGTGGTATCTCTTATCTCGTCAGTACTCTCGTGTGATGTGTGATCCGTAGTCTCGCGGCATCTCGGTCATGTCTCGTCTCTCGTCAGTACTCTCCTGTGATGTGTCAGCCGAAGTCTCGTGACACATCTCGGTCATGTCTCGTCTCTCGTCAGTACTCTCGTGTGAAGTGTCATCCATAGTCTCGTGTGATGTGGTATCCGTAGTATCGTGGTATCTCTTATCTCGTCAGTACTCTCGTGTGATGTGTGATCCGTAGTCTCGCGGCATCTCTTATCTCGTCAGTACTCTCGTGTGATGTGTCAGCCGAAGTCTCGTGACACATCTCGGTCATGTCTCGTCTCTCGTCAGTACTCTCGTGTGATGTGTCAGACGAAGTCTCGTGACACATCTCGGTCATGTCTCGTCTCTCGTCAGTACTCTCGTGTGATGTGTCAGTCGAAGTCTCGTGACACATATCGGTCATGTCTCGTCTCTCGTCAGTACTCTCGTGTGAAGTGGCATCCATAGTCTCGTGTGATGTTGTATCCGTAGTCTCGTGGTATCTCTTATCTCGTCAGTACTCTCGTGTGATGTGTCATCCGTAGTCTCGCGGCCTCTCTTGTCTCGTCGGTACTCTCGTGTGATGTGTCATCCGAAGTCTCGTGACACATCTCGATCATAGTCTTGTCTCTTGACTCGTGTCATGCGAAGTTTCGTGACATATCTCGGTCATAGTCTCGTCTTGAGTGATGTGTCATCCGTAGTCTCGCGTCATCTCTTGTCTCGTCGGTACTCTCGTGTGATGTGTCATCCGAAGTCTCGTGACACGTCTCGGTCATAGTCTCGTCTCTTGTCTCGTGCCATCCGAAGTCTCGTGACACGTTTCGGTCATAGTCTCGTCTCTTGTCTCGTGTCATCCGAAGTCTCGTGACACATCTCGGTCATAGTCTCGTGACATATATCGGTCATAGTCCCGTCTCTTGTCTCGTCCGTACTCTCGTGTGATGTGACATCCGTAGACTCGTGACATATCTCGGTCATAGTCCCGTCTCTTGTCTCATCCGTACTCTCGTGTGATGTGACATCCGTAGTCTCGTGACATATCTCGGTCGTAGTCTCATCTCTTGATGTATCTATGTATATATGTATGAATATATGAGTTCATTTTCGGTTACCCGTGCCAGGTTATTTGTTTTACGACAGAAGTCGGTTTCGAAGGTTTTAACGAAGAAGCACGAATTTAAATACTATAGTCCGAAAAAAGTTAAAAACGTTCTAATGGACATGTGTACACTTGACCCTTAATACGGTAAACTATATAAATACTGGTACATCTTATCTGGGCGGTTATTGTGTGTCTGTACTGTTCTAACATAACGCTTCACTATCACGACGCTTCACTTTCCTCGAACAATATAGATATCGAGCACTGCGTCGTCTTTTATTGCTATAGGCTCTTTGGCGTCAAGTCGCTCGAGTCGACAGTGTTTATTTAAATAGATGAGGTTTGAACAGGGAATACCCCTTCAAAACAGTTTACAAACAGGATACCCACTGTGACCATTGGTAAGTACTGACAAATACTGTTACACGACAAACAGTTTGACCAAAATATTACACAGATAGTTGGTACTTTGAATGTTTTAGCCGACAAGGTCGTATAATTTCCTATGCCTTATTAACACGGGACAGATACATGGATGTTTTTTCAACACAGAGCCTTTGTTTATACCGGATTGATTTATACCGGTTCATACCAATTCATACCAGTTAACAGGGAAATTTTTCACTCGATATAGCATGTTTGTCAGTGGTTATATTGATATAGGCTCTTTGGTATCAAGCCGATCGAGTCACCATTGTGCATTGCACATACTGACATAGCGTGTTTATTTATTTAATAATAATGTTGAACGCAATTACACCAGCATGATAAAATGGTGAAACAGTATTGTTGACCTCTAGGCACAGATGAGACATACATGTAGATGAGCCTCGAACAGGGAAAACCCATTCAAAACAGTTAACAAACAGGATACCCACTGTGACCGTTGGTAAGTACTATGATATTCTGTGAAATACTGTTACATGACAACCAGTTTGACCAAAATTTTACACAGATAGCTGGTAGTTTGAATGTTTTAGCTGACAAGTTCGTATAACTTCCTTAACACGGGACAAATACACAGAACCTTGATGCTTGATTTATACCAGTTCATACCAGTCCATACCAGTTCATACCAGTTAACGGGGACATTTTTCACTCGCTATAGCATGTCGGTATTTTTGAGTTGTATATCCGTGTTTGTAAGTTGTTTGTCAGTGTTTGTAAGTTATTTGGGAGTGTTTGTAAGGTGTTTGTCCGTGATTATGTGCTGTAGGCCAGATAGCCTTTAGCCTCTATGCCTATGCCTATGGCTATGCCTATGGCTATGGCCTATGCTTTATCCGGTTTGGATCTATGTTTTTGAACCTATGTAAATGAATAGACTAGGCGAGGCCTACACCTATTCAAAGGGTCGACAACCTACGACCTATAAGAATAGCCACTATTACGCATGCGCAATTACTTATTTAATTGACGTCACATGAAGGGCTTACATTACATACGCGCAAGTTCAATACAAGGTCTAACCAAAGCACTATCTGCTTGAACAACTCCCCTCGCGTACAAAATTACTGCGCACAGCAGTTTGATGATGTCACTGCTCATGATGTCACTACCTCATGACGTCACGTGAAGGGATTACATTACATACGCGCAAGTTCAATACGAGGTCTAACCAAAGCACTATCTGCTTGAACAACTCACTTCGTGTACAAAATTACTGCGCGTACCATAACGTCATACAGGGTGCGCGTGCTTGCAACAAACAAACGTGTCCAGACACGTGTCGAGTACGGGTTTTTGTAACAGACACCAAAGGATTAATTCTAAAATGGTCGCTCTGTTCGAAAAACAAAACAAAACGAGGCTATAGGCTTTGGTATAACATAGTCCTATACATAATCTACATTTCGTATACATTACTTCAGACAAAACGGTCTCCGTTGAATTTATAACCCCTTTTCTTATACATTACGCCTTACTATAACACCACATATTCGACATGTCATAGTCAAACAAATAAAGGCTCGAGCCCTAGGCAGAGCCTGGACCTACGGGTCAAGCAATCTCGTGTGTGACATATTCAAATGGTGTTCGGAATATGTTATTTTATTCAAAAAGTGGTCGCATACCATTGCGATAAAAATGGCGTATGCTTTAACATAGGGTGAAAATTCCGTATGTTTTACCATGGGATAAAAATTCGAAAAGTGTGTCGCCGGACTGGCGTGGGAGGGTGGGGGCGACTGCTGCGCGCGCCGATGTCTCAAGAGACACGAATTTGGGCAGTACTCCTACATTTAGTTCACAACTTATCCGTCAGATGGCACCACTTGAAGTTCATGATCTATCCGCTAGGTGAATTTAGTTCACACAAAAATCCGCCAGGTGACACTAACGTCCAAACCAAGACTACGAATCTGGGCAGTACTCGAACCTTTAGTTTGACAAAAACCCGCTAGGCGGCGCTACGGGTAAGATTATTTTCGTTCCGGAAAATTTCGCTAGGTGGCGCTATTTGGTTCGTGACCTGTCCGATAGGTGGCGCCACCGGCACCACGTGACCTACGTCCGGGTACTTGACCTTGACGTTTGACTTTGACCTACATCAGGGACCTTGACCTACATCCGGGTCCTTGACATTGACCTACATCCGGGTACTTTCCTCTTCCTCTTATCATAATCAAGTTGCCTACGCTACACCACCTACATTACTACTCTTCACAAATTAATAAATATCAGTACCCGCTGAAATACCGCTGTACCAGACTGTCTCGTGTCGCTCTGCCTGATAGTGTGGGAGCACCTCCGTTGTCATTATCGTTGCCACCGTCGTTGTGGTCATCATCAGGCTTTTCGGGAACCGGTACCCTCAGACTGACGGCGATGTTGTGTAGCATGATGCAGCACATGATAAGCTGGCATGCCTTTGCTGGCTCGTACCTAAGAGAAAAAGTAATTCGACACACATTGCTAAATTATAGGCTGTTTCGATCCAGTGATAAAATAAGTTTACGATAATAAATATATTAGTAAATTTCTCTAGCAACATTAAACAAGTTTAAAGATCGTAGTATTCAAGTATTAAATACAATAGGTCTGCGTTTGGACTAGTGGGAAGTATTCTAATAATAATAATAATGAACTTCTAAAGTGCCTGTACGTCCAGTATTCTGAGCTCAGAGGCGCAACATACTACAATCGTTAGGCATAACCATGAAAGGGGACAGGCAATAGTCATTTATGTAGTTATGTGCATGTACAAGAATATACTGTACTGGTTTCTTTCACCTAGTCTTGTTTTCATACATTACACTCGTAATGCAGTACAACCTATGTCCGTATGGTTTGGGGAGAGCGGTAACGACGTCGACGGACGCAGGGGAAAATTCGTGTTGCTGGTGTCAACTAGGTGTTGTTCATTGGCTTTGTACTTAAACCATTATTGTATATATCGTGTCGTTACAATAATTTTCACAGTCCGATAGATTTATATAATGCAGATGTTTACATCACCGTCATCGATAGGCCTTTTTTCAATTTGATACAAATAAAGTTCTTTGTTACAAGTTAAAAGCTAGGTGTCCTTGTCCCCAACTGACCTATATTGCTGACTAATGACGTATCTAATGTGAAATTCAGACTAGCATCTGCTGAATCCACTCCAACTTGTAATAAAAAAAAAAACATATAGTTACATGTTCACACATGAAACAAACAATACAACTATGCAAGAAAGGATTTGGGCTTAATACACAGTTCCAAGACAGAAATCAAAGGTTGTTAAAACACCGAAGATCTACAGATAGCACACATTCAGCAATTGCGCCCAATATATAATACATGTATGTCACGGTTCAAGAATGTGTTCATGTTTTCTCTAACACTACATGATATTATTATTATGTAATTATGCTGTTGGGAGCACAAATCTCGCATCATATTATGTTATGCCGTTTTAACAAAACCTTATCAAATTCTTCTGTATATCTGTGATAAACGCATCATTTGTTACCTAACAGGATGTCTAAGTAATAATAATAATAATAAAGTTTTTATTTCAGACAAGCCTGGTGTTCATATTGGAGAAAAAATACATCGTTAAAAACATCCATATAAAATAGATACATAAATAAATAAAGATAACCAATAAATATGTTAATAAAAACAGTATATTTAACAATTGCGACGAACTGTATATGTAGCTATTAACAATATTCTGAATAATTGTATTAACAGACCTGTTAATCCTCGTGATTAAGATAAGTATTTAGCCCAGTGGATTTTCCAATAATTTCCATTTTTATAAGGGTTTTTCTCACAAATGTATTCTCTATAAGACCTTGTGTGAACTTGTCCGCCAGAAGTTTACCCTGCAATACCCTGTTTCCCAAGGAAATTAAGTGCCCTGTTATGGAGAATGTTGCACTGTTTGCAACGGAAAATATATATTCTTGCGTATTTGTCCTCATGCAAATTATTGTGTTATGAGGACTTTACTCTAAAAAGTGTTTTAAACAAAAATGCCCCAGTTGAGGCATGTCCACTACTAAACCTTATATTGCCCATGTATGGTAAAATTTGCCAAATTTTAATAAAGAATTTCATATCAACTAATTATATTTTTATGAGGAAAACTTCAGAATCTTCATCTCAAAGTGTATGTTTACCATTGAAAGTGCTCCTTTCATAATTTTGTCCTCAACGAACAGTGTTTCCCATTGTAAGTTTTTAAAATACAAAATTTGCATGAAGACAACAATGGCCTGATAACTTGTGATACGACAGGATGGCGCATGGCGGGGGTACGTTGGCCTATCTGGAGTTTTGGGGTTGAGAAGTGTGACACACTGCAATTGTGCTATGTAGTATCATGACGCTATGCCTATTACGTTCTATCATGATTGTCGTTTTATTAACCAATGACGTTCCTCCTTGTATTCGCCCCGTGTGATAAAAGATGTCGAATTCATACAAAGCGTGCCTGTGACATGGTGTCAGAAATATAAACAACTACGCCTATTCAAGTAAGTTGTACTTTTGCGCACAAATGCCGCACTAGTCTATAACTGTGGAATCGCTACGAAGGCCCGATACTATGCGTTTTGACGCGGCCAATCTAGCGGTAACTTGGCGAAGATGGAAAGCAAATTTCAATGTGTACCGACAAGCTGCGGAACTGAGCGGTAAAGCAGCCGTTACGCAAGTCGCAATTCTACTGCACAGCATGGGGTTCGACGCGGTTGAAATTCATGAAACGTTCACGTATGATACAGATGAAGACAAAACTGACATTGAAGTTGTGTTACGAAAATTCGACGACTATTGCATTCCTCGCGAGAATAGCGTCTACGAGCGATACAAATTCTGGAGCAGAGACCAGAAAGAGGGCGAGAGCATTGATCAGTGGGTCACTGATTTGCGCACTCGTGCGTCGACTTGCAATTTTGGAGATCAATAGGAGCTGTTGCTTAGAGACAAAATGGTGTTCGGCGTGCGTGACGAACGCATAAAAGAACGATTACTCAGGGAAACTGACCTAACTCTTGGTAAGGCACTGTCCATATGCAGAGCTTCCGAAGTTAGCAAGGCACAGTTACAAACGATGTCAACGGGTGGCAACCCTGAAACAAGTACTGAAGTTCACGTCATCAAACGCCGACAAGCTGACAAATATAAAGCTAAAGAGAGTACCAAACTGATACGCGATTGCAAGTACTGTGGGCGAACGCACGAAGCAAAGAAATGTCCCGCGTTTGGAAAAGTCTGCAGTCAATGCCAGCGACGCAACCATTTCGCAGCGGTTTGCAAGTCAAAAGTGGTGCGAGCAATAGACTGCGATGTTCGTGACGTCGAAAACGAACTGTTCATTGGTTCGTTGTTCATTGGTGACATTCCAGACAAGTGGCAGGCAGACGTATCATTTAATGATACACCCATTCGTTTCAAGCTTGACACCGGTGCTCAGGTAAACGTGCTGCCATATCAAGTGTACTCAAAGTTTGCGAGCAGCATGCCAATGAAACCGACAAGCTGTGTTCTAACGGCATTTGGAAACTCCAAGGTACAGCCTATGGGTACAGTCGTGCTAACCCACACGAGCGGTGATGAACGACATGCGGTTTCATTCTACATCGTCGACGATATCAAGTCAACAATACTTGGACACGACGCATGCGAACGCTTGAAGCTGGTGTCCCGCCACAACATCGATTAAGTGAAAACGAATGAGAAGGGCAAGCTCACCAAAGAAGATCTGCTAAGCGAATACCCAGCAGTGTTCAACGGCACAGGCATGTTTGCCAAAGAATATCACATCGAGACAACGAGTGAAGTCAGGCCGTGCATCCAGCCGCAACGCAGAATCCCATACACACGTCACGATAAACTGAAACAGACACTTGATGACTTGAAGCAGAGAGAAATTGTCGATGACGTCGATCGTCCTACGGATTGGGTCAGCAACCTCGTTATAACGGAGAGAAAAAAACGGGTCGATGCGTGTGTGCTTAGATCCGAAGCCTCTCAATACAGCCATCAAGAGAGAGCATTATGAAATGCCAACAGTCGCTGACGTCCAGGCCAAACTGGCTGGGAAGAAGATATTCACTGTGCTTGACCTCAAGGATGGGTTTTGGCAAGTGCGTTTGAGTGACGAATCATCATATCTCACAGCGTTCAACACACCGTGGGGGAGAATGCGCTTCCTAAGAATGCCGTTTGGCATATGCTCAGCCAGCGAAGTCATGCAGAAGCGGAACATGGAGACGTTTGGTGACATCCACAATGTGCATATTATCGGCGATGACATGATTATCGCAGCTGTCGACAACGAAGAGCACGACGCGATCATCCGACTGGTAATGGAACGTGCGCAGGCAAGTCACGTGACATTCAACAAATCGAAGATACAATACAAGGTAAACCAGGTGAAGTACATGGGTCACATCCAGACGCCAGATGGTTTCAAACCCGACATCGACAAAGTGAAAGCCATATTTGAGATGCCTCGACCTGAAGACAAGACTTCACTGAGACGGTTCCTTGGAATGGTGAAATTCCTGTTCTTAGCCGACAAGATAGTGGTGCCAGCAACTCTGAGACAACAAATGTTGAAAGTCATCCACGAAAGTCATCTCGGTGCTGAGAAGTGCAAGGCCAGAGCGCGCATGTGTTTGTATTGGCCGGGCATGAGCACCGACATAGAGGAAGTCGTGTCGAAGTGCCAAGCGTGTCTGAGGTACAGACCAAGGCAACAGCGTGAGCCGCTGAAGCCTCATCCCATCCCCAGTCTACCATGGGAGAAAGTTGGTATGGACGTCATGACATACAACAACCATGACTACTTAGTGATTGTGGATTATTATTCCAAGTACCCTGAACTATGCAAGCTCGACAGTAAGACGGCCAGCAGTTTGGTTGTGCACTGCAAGTCGGTGTTCGCGAGGCACGGCATACCTCGCGAAATCATCAGTGACAACATGCCATTTAACAGTGCCACCTTCAAGGCGTTCCTGTCCGAGTGGGGAGTTGAAGGAACAACATCCAGTCCGCGGTACCCACAGTCAAACGGTGAGAGCGAGCGTTTCGTTCAAACACTGAAGCGCATGTTGCAGAAGGCGAATTTCGATCACCGTGACCCATACATTGCGCTCTTAGAGTATCGAAACACGCCGGTGTCTGGCATGACGTTATCGCCAGCTGAGATGTTGATGAGCCGTACGTTGAGGACGAAGTTACCTGATTCGAAGTCGGCGTTGCGTCCAAGGGTAGTCAGCGCAACTTCTCAACTACTACAACGCCAGGCGACGTACGCCAACCATTATGACCGTGGCGTGCGTACGCTACCTCCACTGCGTAAAGGCGATGCCGTACGCATTCGCTCCGGTGCAACATGGGAGCGAGCCGTCGTGAGCCGAGTCGAGAATACTCCTCGCTCATATACGGTGACAAACGAAAACGCGCAGGCATACCGACGAAACCGGCGCGACCTCCTGAAGACGAAGGAGAAACCGCCGCTCCCGACACCGCCGACCGCGATCGACGAGCCGGAGGCACAAGGAAGGCCTCATCATCAGGCTGTCCCCGAAGCCGTGGCTCCTTTGCGACGTAGCAACCGCAACGCAAACCGCCCAGGGTGGTTGAGTGATTACGTCGGCTGAATATGCCAGACCAGCGGAGGACAGTCTACTCCAATGAGGCTGGTCACCTGTTTTTTGCGTTAATTGCGTTGTTAGTGTTTTTTAGCAGTTAGTATTCGTGACTCTATATAACCATATCAATTACTTCGACGAAAGGGAGATGTGACACACTGCAATTGTGCTATGTAGTATCATGACGCTATGCCTATTACGTTCTATCATGATTGTCGTTTTATTAACCAATGACGTTCCTCCTTGTATTCGCCCCGTGTAATAAAAGATGTCGAATTCATACAAAGCGTGCTTGTAACAAGAAGTGAGCACGATAATAAACGCCAGATGGCAGAACCTGTATAACTAAAAGTTGTGTTACAGACTAAAAGGTGGCAGCACATTATCGTTCGACGAGATAACGCATTATTTTCGTAAAGGAATAGTTATTTAAATAACCTTGTTGCCAGCTCCAGTACTACCTTTAGGAACAGACACGATACATTGCCATCGATGTGCTGCCTCCTTCTTCATCTGTATCTTCTGGCAGCGACGAATCTGGAAATTATTAATCAAGGTAAACCCACCGTAATTGTTGAGAGCGATAACACCAGAATTTATTATGTGCTTTTCTAGAAGAATAGTTACCGGGTTGTTGTTCGACCCACACACAAATCCATGCCTTTGAATTTCGCGAGATCTATCCGATCCCTGTGTGTGACTAACGAGAATTGGGCTTGACTTTATTTTACGGAATTAGATGCCAATGGATAATGGCAAAATACCTTTCAATATTTATCTTGATGTATCAAATTTCAAAAGCTTTTGATACATTGGATCATGAAATTATATTATACAAACTACATTGTTATGGTATTCAAGGCACTGCCTTAAGCCTTCTTAGAAGTTATTTAAGAAACCGCAAACAATATGTTGATTTTTAATTTACTAAGTCAGAAACAATAGATATTAAAAGTGCAGCTCCCCAGGGATCAATTCTTGGACCCCCATTATTTATCATTTATATAAACGACATAGCCAATGCTACTACATTGTTCAATGCAAACATATATTGTGATGACACTACCTTAACTAGCAATCTAACTGCTTTTAATGATATAAATGATAACAAAATCAGTCAAAATATCAACAATGAAATTTAAGCAATGTAACAACATGGTTGCAAGTTAATAAGTTATCACGTAATGTTAAAATAAACTTATGATATTTCATACCCCTTTAAAAAGACAACTGTACCAAAAATTAAAATGAATGGTATTGTATTATTTCCAGTTGATGATTTCATTTTCTAGGCCTTACTATTAACAAACACATGTGTTGAAAAATCATTTAAAAAGAATAGCTGACAAAATCTCACAGACTATTGGGATTTTTAATCAATTAAAACTGTACCTTGCAAAATTTTATTAAAAATGTATCAATCTTATCTCATCTCAATTACGCAATACTAGCATGGGATACCAAACAAATCGTTTACAAAAACTTTAGAAGAAATCTCTTAGATATATGACATCTTTTAAATATAATGCTCATACCAACCCTATTATCAACAAGATGGGTATTTTTAAGTTGGATGATATTGATATGATTGATATATTTAAACTCAAACAATTAACATTCTGTTATAAACTTGTAAATACAAAAATACCAGAATACTTTCATACTATGCCCATTGTACATAATTGAAACATTCATAACTATCATACCAGAAACAATAATACTATCTACATCAACCGAGTAAATCATAATGTTTCCACTAATTCCATTAGACATTCAATTATTCACACTCTTAACAATGCACCATCTAAACACAGAAATAAGATTTATACCCATTCTCTCCAAAGCTTCTCAACATACTGTAAAAATACTTCATGAGGAATTATGAAACTGAGTGTTTTATCCCAAACTGTTATATTTGTACTAACAAACATTCAAATAAAACCTTCTAGTTTAAACGGTTTGTAAACTTTGTATGTTGTTTAGTTATGACTGTACAGAACGAATCACAATCAAAGTGTTTTGTAACATACGACAATTATATTCTATTGCATTTTACTGTTAGTATTTTATAAATATTTTAGGGTTAAGTATTTGTGTTTTTTATTAATATTAATAAGGTTATTCAACAGTTAATTACTATTAATTAGTGTTTTTGCTAACTGTTTAGATGTTTTTGAAATAAATAATTTAATAATGTTTAACTATTGAATAAATGTTATGTTATTTTAACATTAATATAATTTATATATTAGTATTCTAGTGTATTATTTTGTTTATTTGATGTTAATTAGTGTTAGTAGTTAGTTAATATTAGTGAGTTAATGTTAAACACTGTAAATTAATGCGTATCACTTATCAAATCATATTTAAAACAAACATTACTGTTATATTATAACTTATTATATTTATTCATTTTATAACAGGGTCTCTCTTATGTTAGTAGCATGTGTAATCCTTCAGTAAGAGTCTCCTGACCATAGATTTCTTGACATTTATTTGCTGTATAAAATCAGTATTGTATGGTCGAATAAACGATTGTGATTCTTCCCTAGACAATTACGTTACATGTGTTAACATATATTTTTCATCGGTTATAACCGATGGCACTATAAACGCTGTGGGCATACCAATAAATAACCATAACTGGCAGAGTCATACATACAAACAATCTAGCAAATGAAATAGGCATATCAAATAAACTTAAACACTTAATACAATATTATGTACATTGCTCTTATAAGTTATTATCCGTCATATTAATTATGGTTTACTTTTATGGGGTCATCAGGCACATCGAATGTTAAACTTACAGAAAAAAGCAATATGAATAATATCCTTAAGTAAATATAATACTCACATAAATCCTATTTTTTAAACACCTCAGTTGGTAAAGTTGGATGACATTTATAAAATCCAACAATTAATATCTTACTATAAATTAATTAACAATCTTTTACCCTACTATTTCAATGTTTTTTCCAGATGCACACATCTATGATATTCATCAGCACTACACATGTGAAAGAAATAATCTGTATATGTCCAGATTTAAGCATGAATAAAATGCGCCTTGACACGTATTGGAAAAATATAAAAATATGAGCAACTAAATAAGCCAGCAAAGCTTGTATAGTTCATAACCTTGTAAGTGTAAACACTAAACCCCTGTCCAATTGGGGTGTTATGCAAGTTACTGATAGGATCTCAAACAGCTTTGTTGATATATTATTTGTACTTGGTTAATTGCACTGTAGATAAAGTGGATAGTAAAACATTTGGTCTTCCTTAATGTGGGTGACTGTAGCCAACAGGATTGGTTAAAGATGTATTGTCACCTGTAGGTGACAAACATAGAAAATTAATATTCTGGACAACTATAGAGTGAAATATCCTACACTTTATTGATATCAAATGCATTCTACTGTTCTGTTTACACTTGCCATGCCTTGTGTAAACATGGTACTATGTAAATCAATTGTATTAATATAGACTAATAATTACAGATTCACAATATAGTTGACACCTGAAACAACCAAATGTCAACCATTGGAAGAGTTGACATAGTTCCGTTATATGCATGAAATCTGTATTTGAATAAAAAATTTAAAAAAAAATTAAAATATTTACAAACAGTGCATCATAGTAAAAAAATGATTTGGTTTATATTACTTCGTGAAAACATAAACAAAAAAGTGTAAAGAAAATCAATAGTTTGCAAGGTGTCAGGATTAAGCTCGCCGAAACCTAGTGGACTCACATTTGCATTCATTGTTTTGAATACAATTTTTTCCGCGGGAATCGCTTCACAGACGGGTTTAAAATTGAATTTATGCTACAAATGTATTTTTCTGTATTTTTTAATGTGAAATGTTACATACAATGTTAAACTTTGTGTACACATGGAAAAAGGATTTTAGCTAATGCCTTATTTTTATTTCCTTTAAGGAGTTACAGTATGGATGTAAGTTGTTGAACACAACTCTCTATTATGTCCTTTCTCCTTCACTGCATAGACACAATCGTCAAACATCTAAACAAATAAAGTTAAAACATACATCTGACACGAGCCACCATGACTCACGTGCACAGTCATGATGTGTCCTACATTTTGCTAGTATAACTATACAGATACAGTCATACAGACAGAGTCTGAGTTGCAGACTTCATACACATATCATAATAAGTAGAAGATTTGGATTGAATACTAGACAGGGTTTTTGTTGTTGTTAAGTCAAAAGCTGGGACCCGGTTAATTTACCCGGCTCTGGCAAGCTATATTCCCGGCTATCAAGAAAGGAGAAATAATTGGTTATGATTAATAATATCGATACGGTGCAACATGATTCCTAAAATTGCTAGTGAAAACTACATATACGTTATGAATAAAACTTTATTTTCAACAACAACAATATACATAGTAAAGTAGCTAATTATTAAATTACAGATATATACAATTGTTGAAAAATGGCAGGAAGAGGTGTAACACATGTGCTAGAACCAACCAGGGGTGAGAATGTGTTAGACATAGTTTTGTCCTCACAGAATGAATTAGTTGACAATGTCAAGATATGTGAGCCACTGGGGAGTAGCGATCACAACCAGATACATTTTACCATCAAAGTAAAATCAGAAAGGAATAGCAAAAAGCAGTATAGGAGAAATTTCCACAAAGGAAGGTATAAGGACATGAGGAAATATTTAGCAAAGATAGACTGGAATAAAACACTGAAAAATAAGACGGCAACAGAATGCTGGAATATATTAAAGAGTGAAATTAAGTGCATAATCGATAAATTTGTACCCTTCAAAAAACAAGGAAAACGGTCCAAAAAGAAACACTTATCGAAAGAAGCCATTAGAAAAATTAAGTATAAACAAATGATGTGGAAGTCATATAGATGCAATGGAAATGATGAGGACTACAACAATTATAAAGAAGCACTTAACCAAGCTACAGCTAAAATAAGAAATTCAAAGAGAAGCTATGAACAACAATTAGCTAGTAATATAAAACATGACAGCAAGAGTTTTTATGCGTATGTTCGAAGCAAACAGAAAGTTCAAGATAAGGTCGGTCCTCTAGAAGATAGTGCTGGAAATATAATATCAGAGGGATTCATAATGGCAGAAGACCTGAATGCGTACTTTAGTTCAATGTTTACCAGGGAAGATATTAGTTCACTGCCAATACCAGAGGCTAAGTTCAAGGGGGCAGATTCAGACTATTTAGGACAATTAATTGTAACCCCGGAAATGGTAGCTAAGAAAATAAGGGCTATGAAGGAGAATAAATCACCTGGAGTGGATGGTATTCCACCCAAACTACTATTGGAAATTGTAGAACAAATTAGCATACCACTTGCAACAGTTTTCAACTTGTCATTAGAAGAGGAAGTGGTTCCTTTAGAATGGAAAGAAGCAAACATTATACCGTTATTCAAAAAAGGTTCGAGAAACAAATCAGAGAACTATAGACCAGTGAGTTTAACATCAGTGATTTGTAAATTATTAGAAAGACTAATTAAAGATCACATGGTGGATTTTCTTGTTAAACAAAACTTGATAAACCCATCTCAACATGGTTTTTTTAAAGCGAGGTCATGCTTAACAAATATGTTATGTTTTTTGGAAGACATCACTAAGTGGGTAGATGAGGGATAACCAGTAGATATCGTCTACTTAGATTTTCAAAAAGCTTTTGACAAAGTACCACATCAAAGATTACTGCTTAAACTAAAGGCCCATGGCATAGGAAATGGTATAATAAACTGGATAGAACAATGGCTGATTGACAGAAGACAACGTGTAGTAGTTGATGGGGAGGCTTCAAACTGGAAATCGGTATTGAGTGGGGACCTATATTATTCTTAATATACATCAACGATTTGGATGATGAAATAACAAGCAAGGTGTTGAAATTTGCGAATGATACAAAAGTGTTTAGAAGGATTAAAAGTGATGGAGATAGACAGCATTTACAAGATGATCTTGACAGGTTGATCAAATGGTCTGAAAAGTGGGAAATGATGTTCAATTTTGGGAAATGTAAATGCCTCCACATAGGACATGGGAACGAAGAGGTAGAATATACAATGGGGGGTACTGTACTAAGTACTACTGTAAAAGAAAAGGACTTAGGGTTAACCGTTAGTGCTGATATGAAGATTTCAGAGCAGTGCGGAATTGCAGCTTCAAAGGGAAATCAAATCCTTGGATTAATTAGGCGAAACATAACGTATAAGGAAAAAGAGCTAATAATACCGCTGTACAAAACAATAGTTAGGCCTAATTTAGAATATTGTATTGAAGCGTGGAGGCCATATCGCAAGAAGGACATAGATATGCTAGAAAGAGTGCAGAGGAGAGCAACTAAAATGATACCAAATCTGAGGGATCTTAGTTATGAAATACGCCTAAAAAATGCGGTTTAACAACACTAGAGACCAGGAGATTGAGAGGAGATCAGATAGAAGTGTTTAAAATATCGAAGGGTTATGAAAATATTGATAGAAATATGTTTTTCTCAGTTAAGAAAGATAGAAGGACTAGAGGACATGATCTTGCATTTGCAAAGGAGCAGAGTAGATTGGATGTAAGAAAGTTTTCATTTTCACAAAGGACTGTAAATGAATGGAACAGATTACCTGCTGATTGTGTGGGTGCTAGTAGCGTGAATATGTTTAAAAATAAAATCGACACATACCTCAGACGGGCGGGATACACATAGATAAAAAGGTCGGACTCTCGATAAGCCAAGGGCTTCCTTGTCCACCTGCTACCTAGAGTTAATTCTCTGGGTGGCAATCTTGTTAAATCTTGTTAAATCTGGTTAAACACTTATAAATACTTGCCCTATTACACCTATAAAACCTCTGTAACATTGTATAACATGTGGCATGACTTAGAATATATAATACATAATTATAATGTCCAAATGAGCCGTTTGTAAAAGAAGTTAAAGTAATAATATTTTTTTAATACCTACTCATTAAATACATCACTTTTTCATTAATTTTTCTTTGTATTTGTTTTTGAAAAGATGAATATTGTCGCAACAGATTAGTGAGTTATCATGAGAATTCCACCAGAGTTTAACACCTTTAACTGATAGACACATACTTAAATTAGTACCAGCATAATATTGTGTATAAATTACGGATTTTCTGGTTCATAGACAGATTAATACATACTAAAAAAACTATTGTACATTATTGGACAACTGATTATGATATGCCTTAACATACAGTAGTTCTCAACTCCTCTGTATCATGTACTTTAATAATGTGCAGATTCCAGAATAACCTTGACGTATGCTCCAACCTTAGCACCACAGAGTAACATTGTTACTTGTTTCTGTAGCAAGACTAGGCTATTCATTCAACATTTGTTGAGTAAGTGTTGCCCCATATTTCAGCACAGTACATAATATAAGGCAAAAATAGTGAGTGGTATAATATAGACATGCCACTTCTGTTAATCAAGAAGCTAGCCCTACACAACACTTTGACAGTTTTGATTTCACAAAGCAAATGTGATTTTTCCATGTTAACTTGTCAATCAGAACACCTAAAATTTGACGACTTCAACTGTACTAATTTCTTCCTCATTTATCTTTATATAAATACTAGAATTCAATATGTGATTTCCAAATATCATGTATGTTTTTGTAACATTTAGTCCTAACCTATTTACAGCAAACCATACATGAAGTTTGTTTAACCTAGAATTTCTGGATCAATTCATGTAAATTACAATCACAACAAAATAAGTTAGTGTCATCTGCAAATAGAAGATACTTCAAAACTTCTTAAACATTGCAAATATCGTTTATATACATAATAAATAGCAGAAACTGACTGGATCAGTATCTATATATAACTGTATAGCTTGCTCGTTATTTGAGGATTAAATTACATTGCAATGTAATCTATTACTATTACTCTGTTTCCTTGAAATAATAATAATAGCAACAGTAATAGGAATAATTCAGCATGTAATAGTAATAGGACGGAAACAAAGTAATAGTAATATACTACAATGCAATGAAACTTAATGCTCAAATAACGAGCAAGCTATACAGTTATATCTAGATACTGGTCCAGTCTGGTTCCGCCAGACTGAGAGTACACTTTTCATCTGAATGACCCCAGCTCTTGCCAATTACCCGATTTTACTAACAGTTGTGCTGGGTAAACTATATATGGCTTCAGTGGCAAACTGTCAGCCTTCATTATCTTCATTATCCCCTAGGAGCGGGTCTAACACAAAAGAAGCCAGTACTACTACAGAGGATAGATTCCTTTGAGGTCCCAGTATGGCTAAATGGGGTAAAGCAGGTAAACAGTGCTCCATGGAGGCAGTCACTAAACCAATAGGCTTACTTGAAAAGAGTATTTGGCAACTTTTCACTTGGCATAACTGGCTTCAAAGCATTGAAAGTCCAGTTTATTCATTTTAGTCATTGCAGCAGTCACACTGTAAAACTAGGCAACACTACACCAGGGTCATGCTGAAGTTGACAAGGGGGGCAACCATAAAACCTGGAGAAATTAGTGGAACCAATAACTTAATCAATGAATTTTTTATGTAGTTGAAATTTGGTTTAAATATTCAATAGTAATAAAAACGTAATAGGTAAACTTACATATCACTACTACCCCAGGCATGTTGTTAACACACTAAGTGGACGGCCAATATTTTTGAATACATATAATAATAATATACATTATGTTGTATGACGTGATTTTACGTTAAATTTTTCCAATCCGTTTCAAAGGTCTACGCCCATGTCTAATTATGTCACTAACTTTTCCCACATCTAATCACTGTTGTTGTTTCAGATAATTGTGATGTGTGTCAACGGCAGTTTGTGTCACAAGTGTCTACAAAGAAGTAACAAAGTTGCATCGACTCACCCACATTGACAACAACAACTGTCAAATTCTGTCACTAACACGACGTAAAACATCGAGAAATTCACGGAATGTCCACATCGTTGTCTTCAGGAACAAGAGAAAACACGTGACTGTCTTTTGTGGATCAACATTTACATTTATAGAGACACCGACTCCCTCGTGATGGGAGAAACCATTCAAGTGTGACATAAATCAAAGCGTTCACCGTATAATAACTTCAAGGAATATATGCACTCTTAGATGGATGAGAAACCTTTTTCATCAAACTGACACGTACCCGTTGAAAACAATCAAGTCAGAGTGGGGCTTTAAACCTGCAAATGCGAACTCAAAGTGGATAGAAATAATGTAAACCTAGATTCATCAGATACAGTTAGAAGCGTGCCTTGACACACGCGAGGGACCCTTAAAGGGTGAAAAGGGATCAGCTTGTTTTACAGGGTGGTACACGTACGCACTCACACTGGTTAAAACCATCCAGATGTGAGACGTGTAGTTTGCACATGTGTGAGAGCTCTAACATACAGTCACATAATTATACGTGCAACCAGACTTGTGAAACACCGTTCGTTGTCTGCATTCAGTATAGCTTTGGAGTCACCAGTGGGTATCCACCTTGTGGTAAGACCCTACAACTGTGGTGTATGCGAACAGGTCAGCAACAGCAGCACTGTCAATATGAATGTGAAAGTGCACACTCGCACTGTTGAGAAACGATTCGAATGTGACACTTGTGGGAAACGTTTTTTAAATAACGGTGGCTTAACGATACATTTGCGCACTCACACAGGTGAAAAACCTTTCAAATGTGACACCTGTGGGGCACAGTTTACAAGCCGTCGCGATTTGAAGACACACACCCGCATTCATACTGGGGAGAAACCATACAAATGTGATACCTGTGGTGCACAATTTAAAAAAAATTGTAATTTGAAGACACATGTTCGCATCCATACTGGGAAGAAACCCTACAAATGCGATACATGTTGTGCACAATTTTCATCAAGTGGTTACTTGAAAATATATGTCCGTACCCATACTGGGGAGAAACCCTACAGATGTGATATATGTGGTGCACAATTCTCAAAGTATGGTAATTTGAAGAGACACGTCCGCATTCATACTGGGGAGAAACCCTACAAATGCGATACATGTGGTGCACAATTTCCAACTAGTTCTGAATTGAAGAAACATGTCCGTACCCATACTGGGGAGAAACCCTACAAATGTGATACATGTGGTGCACAATTTTCAATGTATGGTAATTTGAAGAGACTCGTCCGCTTTCATACTGGGGAGAAACCCTACAGATGTGATACATGTGGTGCACAATTCTCAATGTATGGTAATTTGAAGAGACACGTCCGCATTCATACTGGGGAGAAACCCTACAGATGTGATGCATGTAGTGCAGAATTCACAACGTCTAGTCAGTTGAAGGCACATGTCCGAATCCATACTGAGGAGAAACCCTACAAATGCGATACATGTGGTGCACAATTTTCAACTAGTTCTGAATTTAAAAAACATGTCCGTACCCATACTGGGGAGAAACCCTACAAATGTGATACCTGTGGTGCACAATTCTCAATGTGTAGTAATTTGAAGAGACGTCCGCATTCATACTGGAGAGAAACCCTACAGATGTGGTACATGTTGTGCAGAATCAACAACGTATAGTCAATTGAAGGCACATGTCCGAATCCATACTGGGGAGAAACCCTACAAATGCGATACATGTGGTGCACAATTTTCAACTAGTTCTGAATTGAAGAAACATGTCCGTACCCATACTGGGGAGAAACCCTACAGATGTGATACATGTGGTGCACAATTCTCAATGCATGGTAATTTGAAGAGACACGTCCGCATTCATACTGGGGAGAAACCATACAAATGTGATACCTGTGGTGACCAGTTCGTACAATCTGGTCATTTGAAGTCACACGTACTCTTACACAGATGAGAAAACCTTTGGTGTGACTCATTTACTATTTAGGACACAGTTTGTTTGTCAAGAGTCAGTGGTTCACTAAAGGTGTGTGTGTACACCCACGCTAAGCACACATATCTTGTTCAAACCTTTCAAATGTGATATCTGAAAATCAGCTTAGGTACTTTAGTACTTTAAGCAAGTATATGTTCACAGTTGTGTGAATATTGTAAGGTTTATTACAAACATAATCCACATCAGTAGTATTCATTTCATTTTCAGAAGATTCTTGCGCTAGGGTGTAGAGTAGGTAAACAGTTCACGTACTTCACGGTCAATTGATTCTTTATCCTGTGACGTATTTATTGATATCGTCAACCTGCGTCTTCAGCTGCGATCTCCCGTATCGCCGCCTATACTTGCATATGATCACTGGCCACGTTGCTCGTCTAACGTCTAGTGTGGAAAGTCCAAATAAATGTGTTCTAATGGACTCCATGCTAGGTAACGCAATCAGTTATACATTGCGTCCATATGTTGACCTACAGCGATTACACGTGATTAGAGTGTTTGACTATCTGCTCGTGTAACTTCTGTAATGTTGATCTCGTATTGTAATTATATAGAAGAGTATGTATTAAACGATGTAGTTGCACATAATATAATGCTCTGATAATTATGTTTACATTGATCAAGTTTTAGAAAGTATATTTTAATATCGGACAGAGATTCCTCTTGTACTGATAGATTTGTCACTAATGTAGGAGCCACCTTTTTAAAGTAATTAATTTAAACCATTGCCAATTACGTGTCAAATGGCATTGTCGTTTAGTAATCAATATATTACATCTGATGATTACCTTATGAGTTTGCTATATTTGTGTTATTATGGATCCGTCAAGAATATATTACTTAACACTTATAATTACAGTAACTTCCAGAAATTTCCATCCTCCGGCCGACGTTATATATACACCAACACAGAAAACTGTTTCCCAGTTTTTGTTCAGATCCGACGTTTTTGAACTAGAAATGGGAATACCGCCCAAAGTGCTTGACTCGTTTGTGTGTGCGTTGGGATAATCAGACATGCAGACCTGCCTACCATTCCGGATTGTCCGGAAACATTCCGGAAAGTCACCTCAAATTACGGTATTACGGCGAGGGATGAAAATATTACGGATTGTCACCATGTTTGCCAATCACTAAAATTTTGTTTCCACTATAATCAACAGGTGGCAGCATATGTATGCAGCATGTTGTGACATGGTTTTTCATTCGCTAAATCAGGTCGTAATCTAACCAATAGGAAACAACGTTATGAAAAATAGGCATTTCCGCGATCAAACAAAACGAAGTCCCGCTGCACGAAATGATGGATGACAGTGAAACGACGCCACCGCCAACCGAAAAGAAACGTGTAATGCAAAAATGTAGTGAGTGTTGTACTTGTAGTGTTAGGCCAACTGACTGTACTAAGACTAAGTTAGTGTATTTATTGAGGAGTTTAGTCTATCATTTCCAACCTATCATACAGTCACTAGAGTGTAGGCGATGTCGATGACAGTGTGATATAATGGTTTTGGTCGGTCGCTACCCCACCTCCGCTGTCTATCATTTATAATGATAGAGTTGAGTAGGCTACAGTGTAGGTGGTGTTGATGACAGCGTAACTAATGGTTTTGGTCCAGTGTAATGCAATGGTTTTGGTCCATCGCTACCCCCCCCCCCCCCCCCCCCCCCGTCTATCATTTATCATACTAGAGTTGATTACGCTAGAGTGTAGGTGATGTTGATGACAGCGTAACTAATGGGTTTGACCTGTCGCTACCCCCCCCCCCCCCCCCCCCCGGTGACAATATCTGACATGGCGGTTCTGCATTACTGACAGGAAGCGTATATTCCTGAAAATCAGTGTAAATGGCAAGATGGATTACTGACAGGAAGTTTTTGGGGTAGGCAGGTCCGGACATGGCATCAGACGATTGAAAAAAACATTGTGTCTGTAGAGTGGCACAGGTAGTCTCTTTCTGTGTCTATGCAATTTATTTATGAGTATTACCTGTTGGAGTATTTTACTAAAAATTATAAGCACGTGATAAGGCGTAATATTTGTCCATGCATTTCTTGAAGTAATGCTTTATATTCCGATGTATTATGTAATTAGCATGGGGCTGTTGTCGTCGTCGTCTATTTGCTAGTGAGGTGTTTTGTTATGCAAGTGCCAACGTTACTGTCAGGCCAACATGTTGGTTGGTTTTCATAACTGTATTTATTCATTGCAAGACGTCCTTTAAGTTTAAAGAAACTTAACAAATTAATAAATATCAGTACCCGCTGAAATACCGCTGTACCAGTCTGTTTCGTGTCGCTCTGCCTGAAAATGTGGTAGCATCTCCGTTGTCATTATCGTTGTCACCGTCTTTGTGGTCATCATCAGGCTGTTCGGGAACCGAGACCCTCAGTCTGACGGCGATGTTGTGTAGCATGATGCAGCACATGATAAGCTGGCATGCCTTTGCTGGCTCGTATCTAAGAGAAAATGTAATTTGACACACATTACTAAATTATAGGCTGTTTCGATCCAGTGACAAAATAAGTTTACTATAATAAATATATTAGTAAATTTCTCTAGCAACATTAAACAAGTTTAATGATCGTAGTATTCATGTATTAAGTACAATAGGTCTGCGTTTGGACTAGTGGGAGGTATTCTAATAATAATAATAATAATAATGAACTTCTAAAGTGCCTGTACGTCCAGTATTCTGAGCTCAGAGGCGCAACATACTATAATCGTTAGGCATAACCATGAAAGGGGATAGGCAATAGTCATCTATGTAGTGATGTGCATGTACAAGAGTATACTATACTGGTTTCTTTCACCTAGTCGTGTTTTCATACATTACACTCGTAATGCATTACAACCTATGTCCATATGGTTTGGGGTGCAACACCCTTTTTTGCATCCACCTTCTGAGACAAAAATTAATAATTCCGTTTGACCTGACCAAACATACGGGTTGAAAGTTTTTTGGAGTAGCGTCAAGGGGGGTGCAGTTAGATATGTCACTGGGTGGGTGTAGTTGGATATTTTTATGAAGGTGGTGTGGTTGTATGTATACAATGCACCTCCTCAAAACTATGCAATGCTACGTAGTCGTAGTTATAGGTAATATACAGGCATAGTCTACGGTAACGACGTCGACGGACGCGGGGGAGAAGTCGTGTTGCTGGTGTGAATTAGGTGTTGTTCGTTGGCTTTGTAATTAAACCATTATTGTATATATCGTGTCGTTACAATAATGTTCACAGTCCTATAGATTTATATAACGCAGATATTTACATCACCGTCATCGAGAGGCCTCGTTTCAATTTAATACAAATAAAGTTCTTTGTAAGTTAATAGGTGTACTTAGCCCCAACTGACCTATATTGCTGACTAATGACGTATCTAATGTGAAATTCAGCCAATCAAAAAGCAGCAGAAACAAGCGTACCTTAGACCAGTGTGTAGACAGTGCCACCTTTTCTTCAGAATTCCATTGCATCTCTCTATAATACAAGAGGTTGCACAGTGGCTGTCGTTGTACCGTTGTTGCGCTGCATTCGTAACGTGAATAATATATATATAAAAGATGCATGCATGGCATACCAAACAAATCGTTTACAAAAACTTTAGAAGAAATCTCTTAGATATATGACATCTTCTAAATATAATGCTCATACCAACCCCATTTTCAAAAAAGATGGGTATTTTAAAGCTGGATGATATTGATATGATTTATATATTTAAACTCCAACAATTAACATTCTGTTATAAACTTGTAAATAAAACAATACCAGAATACATTAATATTATGTCCGTTGTACAAAATTCAAACATTCGTAATTATCATACCCGAAACAGTGATACTATCTACATCAACCGAGTAAATCATAATTTGTCCACTAATTGCAATAAACATTCAATTATTCACACTGTTAACAATGCACCATCTAAACTCAGAAATAAGATTTATACTTATTCTCTCTAAAGCTTCTCAGTATACTGCAAAAATACTTCATAAGGAATTGTGAAACTGAGTGTTTTATCCCAAACATTATATATTTGTACTGAAAATCAGATAAACCTTCTACCTTAAACATTTGTAAACTTTGTATGTTGTTTAATTATGACTGTACAGAACGATTCACCATTACTGTGTTTTGTAACAAGACAATTGTATTGTATTTTACACTGTTAGTATTTTTAAAATATTTTTAGCGTTAAGTATTTGTGGTTTTTGTTAACATTAGTAGGGCTATTAAACAGGTAATTACTATTAATTAGTGTTATTGGCTAACTGTTTATGTTTTTTAGATAACTAATTTAATAATGTTTAACTATTGAATAAATGTCAGTTTTATTTTAACATTAGTGTAATTTATATATTATTATTCTACTGTACTGTTTTGCCTGTTTGATGTTAGTTAGTGTTAGTAGTTAGTTAATATTAGTGAGTTATTGGTAAACATTCTAAATAATTATTAATGCGTATTACTTATAAAATCATATTTAATACAAACATTGCTGTTATATTATAACTTCAGTTGCTAAAGTTGGATGACATTTATAAAATCCAACAACTAATATTTTACTATTAATTAATTAACAATCCTTTACCCTACTACTACTACTGTTTTTACAGATACACACATCTACGATATTCATCAGCACTGCACACGTGAAAGAAATAATCTGTATATGTCCAGATTCAAACATGACTTTTCAAGAAAATGCATTAGACACAACATAGTAGGGACAGTTAACAATGCACCAAGTATTATCATTAATAACATTTACACCCACAGTCTATGTTTTTTTTAACATACACAAAACAATTTATATTTTAAATTATGAATCCATTTGTATTCATAACAGCTATTTTTGTAATACATAATAAGTATTGAAATATATACGTAAGTATCCATACGTACGTCAATTTGTACACGACTACATATAATCAGTCCTTGTATTATGTATGTATGTTGATACATTGAGTAATTATCAACTATAAAAACAAGTCATGCTATTCTGATTTGTGTCATGTAAATGTTGTTGTTGTTTATATTTATGGGGTGGCTCCTGTGCAGGCGATATTATATAAATCTTACTGGGAGTCTCTCGACCTTATCGATCACTTACGTTATTCATTGTATATGTATCATATTTATGGGTCAAGTAAATTGATTCTGAGTTTTGTTACAACATTTTTGAGCGGTGTTGTGTTATCATATGGAAATTAAAAGTATTTCACTAAAACCAATTTTTCTGACAGTTTATTTGGATAACCTGAAACAAATAACTGTTAAGAAGTTACAGTTGTAAGTTGTTGAACACAACTGCCTGTTATGTCCTCTCTCCTTCACTACGTAGACACAGTCGTCAAATATCTAAAACATTAACGTAGGTAGTATGGATTAAAAAAGTAATTTTTGACATTTTTTTGGAAAAGGACTTTCTTTGCTATTTATGTATTTTCATATCCTTACCTCAATATGCAATTAGTATATTAGATGAAAAAGTAATAAAAAGTGGCAATATTTAGGTTTCTTCGGATGGCTTTTGGCAGAATTTGGTTATAAAAATTACCTTATCATCGTTTTCTCGGAATACAATTTTTGCTGTGAGTACTTAAAGTTGCTGCGCTCTAGTAGAATAAATACTGGGTATAACTGCAAAACATTTTGCACCGCAGTGCCTAATGAGTATATCTACTGCATGAATTAAAAGAAATCATAATATATTTAACGGTTTCTGAATTATAGGCGTTAATTTTTTGAAAAAGTTCAAAAAAATAGGTTTTATCGACAAAAAATCTTTTTTCACGTAAACAACATAACATATCTGATTTCTGTGATATTCATGCTGTAGATATCCATAACAGTAATCCCTGTGCTAAATTACAAGCTTGTAACTTGAATACATTTTTGGTTAGAGCGCGGCAAAAAATACCTAATTTTCCCTATTATGGCGGCCATATTGGATACCTAATTTGCATAATTTATGCGAAACATTAAAAAAACCTTAACTATGTTGGTATATATCTGCATACCAAATATGGTTGATCTGTGTTGAAAAGTAAAGATTTTTTGTGGAATCCATACTACCTACCTTAAAGATAGATTATACGTCTGACACGAGCCACCAATGACCATGGCCCATGCGCACAGGCGTGATGTGTCCTTAGGACATTTTGTTAGTATAAATAAACATACAGATACAGACAGAGTGGCAGACTTCATAGACATGTCATCATAAGTAGCATTCAATAATTGTTATTGTTCAGTCAAGAGCCGGGACGCGGGTAATTTTCCCGGCATTGACAACGGTGTGTGTGTGTGTATACAGTACGATATCACATTTACTGGTGTTACACGGGCAAATATCACGTGTAATCGCTGTGGGTCAAAATGTGGACGTAATGTACAACTGAAGGCATTACATAACATGGACCCAATGACAACACATTTATTTGTGACTTTCCCCACAATATTAGACTAGCAATACGTCCAATAATCATATACAAGTATATGCGAATATACGGGAGATCGCAGCTGCATACGTAGATTGATATGTATGCTTAACTAACCTGATTTTCAGATATAACATTTGAAAGGATTCACAAAGATATGTATACTTAGCGTGGATGTTCACGTATACCTTTAGTGAACCACTCTCGGCAAACAAACGTTGTCCTAAATGAGTCACACGATAGGTTTTCTCATCTTTGTGAGAGTACGTGTGACCACAAATGACGAGATTGTAAGAAATGGGCACCACAGGTAACACATTTCTAAGGTTTCAACCCACAATGGATTCGGACATGTCTCTTCAAATTATAACTTTTTGAGAATTGTGCACCACTTGTATCACATTTGTAGGGTTTCTCCCCAGTATGGATGCGGACATGTACCTTCAAGTAACCACTTGTTGAAAATTGTGCACCACAGATATCACATTTGTAGGATTTCTCCCCTGTATGGATACGGAAGTGTACCTTCAAATAACCACTTGTTGAAAATTGTGCACCACATATATCACATTTGTAGGGTTTCTCCCCTGTATGGATACGGACGTGTGTTTTCCAATGACCACTTGTTAAAAACAGAGCACCACATGTATCACATTTGTTGGGTTTCTCAACAGTATACGCACGGACACGTATTTTCAAGTAACCACTTGTTGAAAATTGTAGGGTATGAATGCGGACGTGTGTCTTGAAATCACTGTGGTTTCTAAACTGTGCCCCACAGATGTCACATTTGTAGGGTTTCTCCCCACTATGAATGCAGACGTGTCTCTTCAAATCGCCACTGCATGTAAACTGTGCATCCTCTTCAAATCGCCACTGCATGTAAACTGTGTCACATTTGAAGGTTTTTTCACCTGTGTGACGGCGCACATGTATCGTTAAGTCGCTGTTTCTTAAAAAAACGTTTTCCACATGTGTCACATTTGAATCGTTTCTCAACACTGCGAGTGTGCACTTTCATATTCATATAGATAGTGCTGCAGTTGCTGACCTGTTTGCACACACCACAGTTGTAGGGTCTCACCACAAGGTGGATGCTCACTGGTATCTCCAAAGCATTACTGCACGTAGACAAAGAACGGAGTTTCACAAGTCTGGTTGCACATATAATTATGTGACTGTATGTTAGAACACTCAGACATGTGCAAACTACATGTCAACATTCTGACTGTTCATGACACACCTCTCAGAACCGTTGTGAGGCATAACACAGACATCACATTGCCAAGTGTTTATGACGACTAAAGCGAACGCCCGTAAGCACTGTTAACCTCAAGTGTCGAAGAATTTATCAATCACACACCAATGAACATGTATTGTTTAAAGTACTACAGTATCTATCTGATTTTCGGATATCACATTTGAAAGGTTTCAACAAGGAATGTATGCTTAGCCTGGATGTACACATGTAACTTTAGTGAACCACTGACTCTCGGCAAACAACCTGTGTCCTAGACGAGTCACAGCAAAAGGTTTTCTCATCTGTGTGAGAGTACGTGTGACCTCAAATGACCAGATTGTTTGAACTGAACATCACATGTGTCAAATTTGTATGTTTGTATTGATTTGTTCACAGAATGGATTCTGACATGTGTCTTCAAAGTATAACTTGTTGAGCATTGTGCATCACATCTATCACATTTGTAGGGTTTCTCCCAGTATGGATACGGGCATGTATCTTCAAATCACCACTTGTTGAAAATTGTGTATTACATGTATCACATTTATAGGGTTTCTCCCCAGTATGGATACGGGCATGTATCTTCAAGTAACTACTTGTTGAAAATTGGAGACGTGTTTTCAAATAAATATATCTTGAAAATTGTGCACCACAGGTATCACATTTGAAAGGTTTCTCCCCAGAATAGATTCGGACATGTGTCTTCAAATTATAACTTGTTGAGAATTGTGCATCACATTTGAAGGGTTTCACCCCAGTATGAATGCGGACATATCTCTTCAAAGCTCCACGGATTGTAAACTGTGCCCCACAGGCATCACATATGAAGAGCTTTTAATGTGTGTGAATGCGCACGTATATCGTTAAGCAGCCGTTGTTTATAAAACGTTTTCCACAAGTGTGACGGTTGAATCATTTATCAACAGTGTGAGAGTGCACTTTCATATTCACATTGACAGTGGTGTGCTGCTGTTGATGACCTGTATGCACACACCACGGTTGTAGGGTATTACCACAATGTGGATGTTCACTGGTGTCTCCAAAGCACTACTGTATGTAGACAACAAGCGGTGTTTCACAAGTCTGGTTGCACATATAATTATGTGACTGTATATGAGACAGGTGCAAGCAACACGTCTCTCATCTGGTCGGTTTCAACGAGTGTGCGTGCATAGTGTACCACCCTGTAAAGCAAACTCAACACTTGTCACCCCTAAAGGGTTCCTCACGTGTGTCGGGGTATGTTTATAACTGTAACTGATGATTCCACGTTTAAATTATTTCTATCCACTGTGGGTTCACATTTGCAGGTTAAAGCCCCACACGGACTCGACTGTTTTCAAACTTTGGTGAAAACGGTTCTCATCCATCTAAGAATGCTTATAAGACTTTATGTTATTATTCTATGAACACTTTGTCACACTTGAATGAATGGTTTCTCCAAGCAGTCGGTGTGTCATTAAATGTAAATGTTGATCCACAACAGACAGTCACGTGTTTTCTCTTGTTCCCGAAAATATTCAGTGACTTAGCACGATTTCCTATGTCGTGTTGGTGACATAACTTGACAATTGTTGTCAATGTGGTGAGTCGATGCAACTTTGTTACTTCATTGTAGACACTTGTGACACAAACTGCCGTTGACTCGCATCACAGTTATCTGAAACAACATCAGTCAGTAGATGTGGGAAAAGTTAGTGACATAATCAGACAAAGTTTGATCATTCCAATTTCGTAATTGGAAAATCATGTCTTACAAAAAAGAATATATCATTATTATATGTATTCCAAGGAACTGATCGCCGAAGTTTTATGTGTACAAAGAGACACATATTTTTGGAACAGTTTAGTGTTTTCAAAATGGTGCTGTATATTTAATCCTCAAATAACGAGCAAGCAGTATGGTTATATCTAGATACTGGTCCACTCAGTTTCTGCTGTGCTCAATCATAATATGTGCAGTTTTAACAGTAATTTTATAAATCATATTGCATCGTATCGACAGTATTAATCAGAACCAATTATTACTCCATTCTCAGTAGCCGGGTTCATGGGTCACCAAAGCCGGGAAAATTACCTGCGTCCCGGCTCTTGACTGACTAATAACAAAAACCCTATCTAGTATTGAATCCAAATATTCTACTTATGATGACATGTCTATGAAATGTGCCACTCTATATGTAGCTGTGTATTGATACTAACAAAATGTCCTAAGGACACATCACATCTGTGCGCATGGGCCATGGTGGCTCGTATCAGACGTATGGTTTTACTTTAGTTTTTATATGTTTGACGACTGTGTCTACGTAGTGAAGAAGAGAGGACATAACAGGCAGTTGTGTTCAACAACTTACATCTATATTGTTACTTCTTATCATTTATTTGTGTTATGCAAATAAATTGTCAGAAAAGCTGGTTTTAGTGAAATCCTTAGTTTCCATATGAAAACACAACGCCTCTCACATTGTAACTCCTCGACATGAGGTTATAAAGCGTACTCCGTGCTCACGGTGGTACTTACTGAGTACGTGCTCAACTGAGTAGGCCGTCTCGTGTACGAGAGCGAAAGAAAGAGCTCCTTAGATGCAATGGCGCTGTTTTATTTAAATACACAAGCGGCCAAATGTTACTCTCTCGGTGGCAAAGATAACAAACCTACATCTATTTATAAACAACATCAACTTCCGATTTTAACCGATGACAGACGAAGATCTTCGCAATTGTGACATGTGTTTATTTTGTGGCAAAATGCTCAGAGAAACATAAAAGGAATAACGCTGAAGAAACGTACTTCACTGTGCACGATGGAACCAACATGGTACAAGACAATTAAAAAAATAAAGTACCATAAAATAATTAGTAGCATTGCCAGATTTGTCACGCTGTCTTATTTCTGATATGTTGTATCAATGTATCATTCATTGACATTGTTTATTAGTACGACGACCGTTGGTTCGACGGTGTTGATGTTACCAGATATATTGGGAATATGACGTTACGGTGTTTATAATAAATAAGTACCATATATATAGTCATACACACGTCGTATTGAGTTGACATACTTACCTGTGTTACAACTTATATTATCTGATCAACTGTTATTTCCTATGGTAGCACATATGTTGTTTGTTTAAATAATTTTCTTGGCATACACATGTTTATATTGTAAGAAGTCTTGAAAAGAACTTGTAAGGGAGCCGCCATTATGTGTCTGCTGTACCGGAGGATCCTTGATATGCATAGTCTAATCTGAAATTCATCCCATGTCCAATAATATGTAATTGTGTGTCCCAAATTCGTACAGTAATTCAGTGGCACTTAATAATAACTTCATAACAGTTTCAATAAAAAGTTCAAAATGGTTATTTCTTATTTGCACTAAATCCGTGTTTCATAATGAAAAAATTATTTGTTTATAAAGATACATATAAATATAGTAATATTATTGTACATGTCTGAACATAAATAAAACACATACACATAAATAATTTTCAAAGGCATTCGACACAATAAACCATGATATTTTACTGTACAAACTAAACTTTTATGGAATTCGGGGAATAAGCAATTAATGGTTTGCAAGTTATTTGTCAAATCGAAAACAATATACTGAGATACACAAATGTCAATCATCTCCAAAAAAACATAATAAGTGGAGTGCCCCAAGGATCCATACTTGGACCAATTTTATTTTTAATTTATATCAATGATATAACTAACTCTACGTCTCTGAATCTATTATCTTTTGCAGATGACACAACTGTATACCAATCAGGTCCTCATATTGATAGTTTAATTGACAGCGTAAACCAAGAATTAATACATTTGTACGATTGGCTTTGTGCCAATAAATTGTCATTAAATATAAAAAAGACAAACTTTTGCATATTTAGTCCACCAAATAGCAAATACCAGGTAAATAACTGTATTAAGATAAACAGTGAAATTATTAATCATGTTGGAAAGGATGACAAAGAAGAATCGGTAAAGTTCTTAGGAATACATATTGATAAACATTTAACATGGAAAAAACATATCAACATAATCAGTTCAAAATTATCTAGAGCAATTTTTGCAATTAATAGAATGAAACATTTTTTGCCACGCAGTGCTTTAAAAACTCTGTATTACACCTTGATTCAAAGTCACTTAACTTACGGTGTACAAGCATGGGGCCATGGAAATACCATAAGAAAGATAGAACTATTACAAAAACGCGCTATACGAATAATTAACAAAAAAAGATATAGAAGTCACAACGATCCTATCTTGAAATCTGAAAATATATTTAAAATCACTGATATTCACAGGTTACATGTCTCACTATTTATGTATGATTATCACAATAATACACTGCCTAAATCCTTCAAACACTATATACCAAAAAAGAATCTAGCCACTAACACCAGAATTACTAGACAACGTAACCTCTTATATAGAGAAAAGCCCAGAACACATTTTTCATCTAAATTACCTAAACACCATTTTATAAAATTATGGAATAATCTCGATTATAAGATACAAAACGTCAAATCCAGACAACAAATGAAAATTGTATTATCCAATCAATATCTAGACAACTATCTTAGCCACGTGCAATGCCTAAATCCCAGATGTGCGGAATGCAATTAAATATTTGTTTACTTTATATATTAATGTTCGGATCCGCAAAAATTCCTTATAATTGTTTTCTAACAGTAATTACCTACAATAATTCGTTTCTCTCTCCATCGCATCCCCAGTCCGTTGTCCGTTGTCATACAAAATATATCATACACTCGTGATAATCATCGTATACGTATGCGTAAATATAATTCGAAATATATGTTTATGGGGTCACAGGAAAACGGCATATTACATGCCATGTGACCACCATGCAACACAACTTTATTTTTAAACGGTTGTTTTGTGTATGTATACTGCTATGTTGTTGTTGCAAAATAAATTGATTTGATTTGATTTGATTTGATTTGATGCGTATGGCAGACCGATTCGAACACGACTTCTCTGAAAGGCAATTCAGCCATGCTGCAATTACTGCAGGATGTCTGTTCGTTTTCCTTATATTCTCCATTGTCTATCGCGATGTACGGATATATATATCCATGCTGCAATTACTGCAGGATGTCTGTTCGTTTTCCTTATATTCTCCATTGTCTATCGCGATGTACGGATATATATATATACATCCGTACATCGCGATAGACAATGGAGAATATAAGGAAAACGAACAGACATCCTGCAGTAATTGCAGCATGGCTGAATTGCTTTTCAGGGAAGTCGTATATACAGCTGAATGAATTGATGCAACATGGATTAAACAAAATGCCCCAACTTCGAAATAGCAGCCAACCAGTTTCGAAACAGAATTAGCAAAATTGAGAGTCCAATTTTCTAACACTGTGCTACCGTGCTACACCTATGACACAGTATTTTGAAAGAGTTTCGCAGAAGTTAATTGATAAGCACATTTCATTATACTTTATTATAACGTACCCGGTAGTAGTCATCAATGTAATAAATAATTATGATATAAAATATTATAGTTGTGCCATATGTAATGATATTTTGCTGAACAACTACACCTTTTAAAAGGATACATACCAAACTGTATAATAGCAACACTTTTAGTTGTATCTAAATAGTTTGCACACACAAAGTTATCTGTCCTGTCCTTTGCCATATATCTACCTACCAAATAATGTGTTGGGTGTCCAGTAAATATGACCATATTAATTTTCTAATTGTACAACAACAATAGTGTCTGAGTGTCCATCTTGCTGACGCTATATATAATTTATTATAAAAACTTAACATGACAACTTAGGGGCTTTGTAAATATAAACAAATTCAAATAATTCCAATTTTGTTTGGATAGGATCGATGCCACCCACACTCCCCCAAAAAATTGGAAAGGCCTACAAATTGTAGTGATACATTGATGTGTATCTACGTCTTCAAGTGACGGAGTTGCTAGAAATAATTACACTGGGTATATACAGACAGGTTCCCAATTCTTTCTATTGAAAAGAATGGTTAGAACAGATTACACGTCAGTGAATTGTAATTTGTTTATTATGTCAATAACTACACGTTTACAGGCACAACTGAAACTGTATATACAGCAGAATTTGTCCACATTTCATGTTATGTGGTGTAACCTATTTTTTCTTCTGCGTGTGGCCTGTGTCCTTGTGTTTGAGCAAGTAGTGATGGCTAGGGAAATTTTTGTTAACACACTTTGCATGCTGTGTACAACGTTCTCACTTTTGCAGGTGATTGGGTGTCATTGTTGCTGTCGTTGTGCGTTTCTTTTTTCTCTGTGCACAAATCACATGTCCCCAGGCTTGCCTACCCCACAAACTTCCTGTCAGTAATATGTCTTCCCATTTACACAGATTTGGGGTAATATGGGTCTGCTGTCAGTAATAGTTCAGAACCGTGTCAGATATTGTCAAGAAAAGAACACCACTGTCAATAATACTTTAATACTGTGACTATGATGATAGTTGTACCCAAAACATAATTGTGTCTAATAAACTGTGAGGTGTTTTGAAGCGTCCAGTTAACAAGGTAAAGTAGATGTTCATAACCAGCATTGGTAGAAATCAAACGTGAAGAAGCGTAACTGTAATGTAAATGCGTCTATACACTATTGGCATAGCTAATTTACAATGACTAGAACTTTTTTACTGTCTTTTCAAGCTTTAAGCAACTGAAAGAACCTCAATAAGTTGTTGTTGTTTAATATTAACCATTGTAATTCTGATTTTATGTATCTTTCAAAAACAGCATGCTGACTCAAGCAAAATTCCACATTACTGCCAGATTATGTAATAAACAGCAAATAACAAATACCACTCAGAGATTTACATTGCAAACTTTACTAGAGAGAGAAACTCATGATCATCAGAGTGCACAATGCATGGTAGTCTCCAAATTCTAAGTTCAGAATCAACATATGCAAGTTGAATGCATGTCGAACTTTACACTGCGTACTGTTGCGACTAGGGCACTTGTGTAGTTCCTTCATTCATCATCTTCCAGGCATATTTATATTATGAAAACATTGTCTCTTAGCGCATTTTTGAAGCCCAAATAGCGACCCAATTTGCACTAGTCTGCACCGCTGCGGTCGGGCGTTTCCGCATCGCGCTCGTAAAATGGGCGATATAGAGGCGTATGTTGGTGCAAACCTGGGCGCTATTTACGCCTCAAACGTGCGTTAAAAGTAAATATGTCTGCGATAATGTTGAATATCAGAAGTAACGCACTGAGCCTGAGCTATCAACCAGTAGAATAAACAGAGATGTGTTCTTCTTAGTTTGGATTTTATTGTTTTTGAATTTTGGTATAACGTAAAGCCCACAAATTATACTAAATTATATGATGCAATCATGAACTGTGTGTCACTTATGTACGACACAGGTAGGTGTCAAGAGCACAAGCCAGGCATTTAAACAATATTCACAACATTGAAAGGCACAGTGGCGTCTTTTAAAGCGCTAAAATGCTGGGCATAAATTGATGTACATACGTAGTACATTATGAAACCAACAATGGCATGCCCAGAACAATGTATATCTTGCGTCACACAAATTGTCATCCCAACCCCCCTTTTAATAACTATACTTTTACACTTGCGCAGATCTCTGTTTGATACACAGTGTCCAAACATCGCCACACGTCAATTACTTGGCCACTATGTATTTCGCTGATATGCACACATTATTGGAAACAAGAGATACAGCTGGTAAAATAGTTAATTTCAGAAAGAAACAGACGTTTGACAGGGGCATCCAAGACACGTAATAAAGGTTGCTGACCGTTGTGGCACCCAGTATCTCTGCAAGTACACCAACGAGTCCATTGTCGTAATTACGTTTCATTCAAACATCACCAAATTCTTACAAGGGTACTAACACATTTCCTATATTAAATACACGGGTATAACACACAAAATACCAGTGATAAAAGCAGCTTCTTGACAGAGAAATTTATGTAAGCCTACAATTAGTTTAAGCTGCCTTGCCTTGTGCAAACGTCGGTATAATTCAGTTACCGGGTATTATACATCTGAAAAGTGCATGCCCGTCAACAATGATAGTATGCCAGTCCATGTACACAATTTCAACGTATGGCACTTCTGTTAGGTGACCAGTTTTAATTGTTATGGCTAAAATTCGGATAATTGCGGTCGCTGCATATTTGAAGAGTCACACACTGCTATGTTATTCTCAATCACGTTCGGGGTATATTTATGCAGATTCTCAATTGTTGTTGTTGTCTCAGTTAGTGCATTGAGGTTACTGTAAAAAAAACAGATGCTAGGTGCCTGATTGGTAGAAGGGTACGAGTAATCAAAATGTTACCTGCTTGCCCATTATTGCTTATTGTGCGATCCAAGTATGATATATACAAGTGTCATATAATTAGGAAGGACAACTTGGAATAGGAGAAACACTCACGTTAGTATTGGGGTTAAGAAACACGCATTAGATGTCGCTTACACAAATATAAATTATATAACTGAGGCGAAATTCATCGTACTGGAAATATGTCAACATTGTCGCACATGATGCAGATTTAAAAGAATCTCCATGCCTTGACATATATGCACTTTTTACACAAGCTTTAGTGGTACTCAATATCATAGAACATGCTTGGAATGTAGTTTTAAACCTTTACACCACCTAAATTATAACTTTATTTTCCATGCATATCACCTAAATGGCTTATTAATGACTGTTAAAACCTCTTTAAGACCTAATACTAACAGTATGCAAAAACTGCACGGTATTCTGGTCTATATTAGCTTCCAAATGCAGCCGAAAACCATCACCCGTTGCACAAATCTCATTTTGGCGGTTTTCGTTATAAAACGGGCCGTACTTCTAAACTTGGGGTAAGACCACATTTAGAAAAACCGTAGCCACTACGTAGCTCCTAGTTGCCGCATCAATACAGCAGGGGTAAGACCACATTTAGATTTTATATAGGCGGTCATTCTAACGTTTCCTTCATTTCATGCAAAATTTGTGTTACGATTTTCTTGAAAATTGGACAGCATATTTAACCTCCATTGACACAAGTGCTGTGGAAAACTCTTGGGATTCTCATACCTAATTTTCCAAAAAAAAGTCCACCCGAACCTGACACCCCTCATTTTTACCCCAACCTGGTGACGGATTTTTAAATATTTGTATGTTCTGCAAAATAGCCACTGTGTGAATACGTGATCAACTAGCATATATTTGTTGCTACCTGGTGAAAGATCTAATGCTGTAGTAGGCCTACATTCAGTACTCACTGGACTAACAAGTGTCATGTCAAAGTGTTCGAAAACAAATCACACGTCACTCCAAAACGGTATTTTCAAGGGCACTCTTTCGGTCGGTAATGGCAGACTAATCCTTTATGTGGTCTTACCCCAGCAGTGTTCTCTTTCTAGCCCCGAGCAGTTCGAATCTGGAATATGATCCCACTACAAATTACTTAAGTTCATATCAAGCATCAAGCAAGCCTATGCCTATGCCAGCATATACGGGATGTAATAAGATAGGACTTCGAATAAGATACTATAATTACTTAAATAAGTAGATTTTTAAATAAGCAGACTTACTGTGCTGGGGCTATGGTGCCTTTGCTTTCGGGCTTGTGTAGTTTTCCACCGAACATGCAACTGTACTGGACAGAGACAGTCTGATTCAGATTCAGAGTAGTACCTCAAATGTGGATTGGCCTTTGCTGCAATGTTCGGTATACGTTTCTTGGCACCGTCAATGATCCTTGAATCACGCATATAGAGTTTGCACAAAACTGTCATCTTGTACTTGTTTGAGCTTATCGTATAATTGGGAAAAGGAATTTTTTTTATCCCCGACGTAAACACTCACTAACTCTTTCCTAAGTTCCATTTTGTGAAGGTGCTGCGTCGAACCTGCACGTGCGCGGATACAATGATTACGTAGGCTTAAGACCGCTGTTAATGCCTCACTTGTTGCTCCGGTCATGCCTCAAAGACCCCGACTACCGTGACTCATTGATTCTAACACATACTGGTCTATGAAATGTGGCCTTTGTTACTGGCGTTGCTGATTGAATGTAATGGATATTTAAAGAACGATATATTTATTTGAAATTATAGTTAATCTCCCGCCATGACACCGACTCATATGAAGAATTATTTTAGTGTTTTGGTAAATTGTATGTTGAACAATCATACAACTTCACCAAGGGTGTACACTCCGTTAGGCCTTTCCTTGTACAGCGGTCGCAAGCAAAATACAAACTTATGTAAACAGACAGAAGTGCGTTTATGTCTTTGCTAGGGAAGGATTTAATGTCAGTACTTCATGCATAGCTGGCAGCAAATATATGAGACGACCCTTTAACTGTCCGACACCACACGATCACGTGAGAAGTCCGTCACATCGCCATTCTCGTTGCACATCTGCGCGTCGAAGATGAGTACATTTCTAGGTTCTGTTTTATACAGTTTCAACTTCACATTGATTTCGAAGTCGAGGCGATTTATTTGATATTTTATTCTCTTTGACATTCCTTGACGACGCGGCATCGCGCCGGACTCTCTGCGGGTATTATTCCTTGGACATAGTTTTGTCACTAAATTCCTACTGTACTGCCATACACCCGGCATTAGGAATGCGGGCCTTGATCCACTGTTGGTGGATTTGGATATGCGGGGTCTATCTGGGCCCCGTTTGCCTTTAGCACAAGCCGTCATTCGTGACGTACAGTTCTTTCTTTAATTCTTTTGACTGTCTCCTTCTGCTGATTGGCGGAAACGATTTGAATTGCACCACCTGCGAACCTTCACAGCTGGCAGGAGACATTTTGCAAGTTGCCCGGGATTCCATTAATCTATGTGGCGTCGCTCAAGTGGGAATTTGTCAGTTGTTATATAGAGTACAATCTTCGAGAACGAGAGGCTCAGATCGACATCCGTGGCGCGTCTATTATAACCAGTTAACTGATGACGTCATCAGGGAATTACGTCGGTTGATAGCTTTCTTCCCACGGTTACATTTTGGAAGCACCGTGGGATGCCCATTGACGACTATTCCCTCTTGAGCAGCGACGAGATTCATCTAAACACAAAGGGCGAACGTCTTTATTTCCGCTCGATTCTTGGAGGAGTGCTATTTTTAGCCAGACGTTAGGCAAGTGAGGCACACAACGTCCAGTCCTGCGCACTTATTTATCTACGGTTGCTGCCCTTCTTTCCCGTCGCTCGAAACACTCATTCTGTCAACGTATCCCGCAGTCACCACTCCTGGTGTAATACGATCCTGCTAGTGATCTCGCCGCCCCGTGCCTGTGCTGCATTCGAGCGATTTGCGCTAGTCTGCACCGCTGCGGTCGTGCGTTACCGCATCTTGCTCGTAAAATTGGCGATATAGAGGCGTATGTTGGTGCAAACCGGGGCGCTATTTACGCCTCAAACGTGCGCTAAGATGCAATATTCTTAAAAAGTAAATATGCCTGGGATAATGTTGAATAACAGAACTAACGCAGTGAGCCTGTGCTATCAAACACAAAGTTAGGCAAAACTCAAGCTATAATGGCGAAATCGAGTTGGGTCCGGATTCTACACAAGTGCCGCGACTAGTTGTGTCCACTGTCCACACAAGACATGTCTGGTTATAGTGCCGTCATTATGCTGGTGTTATAAACTTTTGGAGCACACGTTTCTCTTTGGCTGGTGGTGGTGCCATTTCGATCTCTGCCACCATTTCGTGCCGCCTGACTTCTTTTTGTTTGAGCGCGGAAATGTGAATTTATTGTAACGCTGTTTCCTATTGGTCAGATTACGACCAGAAGCAGCGAATGAATAAACATGTCACAACAAGCTGTGTATATATGCTGCCACCTGTTGAATATAGTGGAAGCTAAATCTGAGGAGCACGGAATTAAAGGAAATAAAAACAAGGCATTAGCTCAAATCCTTTTTCCATGTGTACAAAAAGTTTAATATTGCATGTAACATTCGAGAACATTAAAAAAATACAGAAACATACATTTGTAGCATAAATTCGATTTTAAACCCGTGTGTGTAGCGATTCCAGCGGAAAATACAACTTTAATGAGCTAGGCGATCACGTGGTATCTTAACGTCACACATGACTCACACTCGCAGCAGGCCGACCCTTTCTATGCATTCAGAGCATGTTTACATGGATAATGTTGGGGTCGAAACGAGCGTCAGAATGAGTTGTTATGCAATAATCCGATGTAATACACACACTAATCATCATAGAGGAACAAGCAGTTATCTTACGGTTCCACATGAATTCAATTTTATTCAAAACAATGAATGCGAATGAGCCTACAACTTGTAATACAAGTCGACTAGGTTCCGCCGAGCTTAGGCTCGTTTTCAGAATAATTATATCGAATGCAACCAAAGGGAGATAATGTACACCAATATACATACATTGCAAACATATATCACCTCCAGCTACAGAAAGTAACGTATAAAATGTCATAATATCACTAGAATATCGATGTATGAAGGAGGAGTTGTACAATTTATCATAACAACTGAAATCAGTCAGCGAATTTCTGCCGGCCCTGATAGCTCACTTGATAAAAGCGTTGGTCCCATGGCATTTGTTTTACAATCGGGCGACGCCGGTTCAATCCTGACAGCATGCAAACTATTGATTTTCTTTACACTTTTTAGTCCTTTGCCCGAAGGTCCAAGGGACTATTACCATCACTCTGCGTCCGCCGTCCGTCGTTAGCTGCCGTATCTCAGAAACCGTTCAGTAACTTTTTCTCTAATTTTGCAAAAACATATCTTGGGGCACTGCCACTATGTACGAGAAATGTGTATTTGATTGAATCATTTTAATGGCTCCCTAGGGCCTCCAAGGCCCCCAAAACTGGTAAAAATGTAACATTTGGCCTATTTTTTCAAAAACTATTCAGCAACTTTTTTTTTTAATTTTGCAAGAAATCTGTATTTGATTGAATCAATCTAAGGGCACCTAAGGGGCCCACAAATTGCAAAAGGTTTACATTATCTAGTGATGTGGTTTTGTGAAGGGCCCTTGAGACCACCCCCAACAGTAGATGTTGTGTATTGTGCCAAAAAGTCAAAAGCTGTGACTAATCTCCAGCCTAGGCCATTGAGACCTTGACTAATCTTTAATTGGTCACAGCACCCAGGCAGAGTAGACACACTTGACCCCTGTTAGACTGAACAGTTGCCTAACACTTTTAAACTGTATCCTCAAAACTGTTAATTTTCTATAATTGCAAGTTGTGTTTATTTTGATGTTCATTTAATTATTATAAAATGGTGTGACTGTGGTTTCTATTGGTTAAAGATGTATTGTCTGTAGAGACATGTAGGTGACAAACATAGAAAATTAATATTCTGTCACCTATAGGTGACAAACATAGAAATTTAATATTCTGGACAACTATAGAGTGAAATATCCTATACTTTATTGATATCAAATGCATTCTACTGTTCTGTTTACGCTTGCCATGCCTTGTGTAGACATGGTACTGTGTAAATCAATTGTATCAATATAGACTAATAATTACAGATTCACAATATAGTTGACACCTGAAACAACCAAATGTCAACCATTAGAAGAGTTGATATAGTTCCGCTATACACAAGCAAGAAATCCGTATTTGATTTAATCATTCTAGTGTCATCAGCATATAGTAGAACATACATTTTCTACATCACCATCCCAAAGGTTGTTGTAAGTTTCACCAACTGCCATGTCAAGTCCGTTATAATTGTGACTAACAGTTTTTAACTGATTTATACATGATTTAGCATTTGTGTACATGTTGTGTACAACTTTCAACACAATACCATTAATACCGCATGACATTATCTTAGACCACAGGGAGGACCGGTCTACTAAATCAAATGCTTTCTTATAATCGATGAAGACACAATAAAGCCTTTTGAGTCGAGACAAATACAATTAAACCAATATCCCTATCTGTACACTACCTGTTCTTCACCTATTACATTCGCTTTGTTTAGGTATATGGTCAGTCTGGTATTCTGAACATTCACTAAGGATTAATGAACACTTGTGCAGAATGTTACCCACTTGGCAGGTTTAATTGATCTATTCAGCAATGAGGACACTGTTTAGGCCTCACTCTGAACTCTGTCACTCACAGTGTTGAGTATTGTCTTAGTAGGTGCAATGAGCTAATCTACTCGACCATGAATCAGTGGTGGCTGTGGTTGTGGAGCTAAGATTATCTGCCTGCTATTGTTTTATGGAAACTGTCACTAATGTATAATTGGTCACTGGCAGTAGCTTGTGTCAACAGACAGTATTAGGCCACTAGACCCCTGTTAAACTGGACAGTTGCCAGTAGTTTTTAAACTGTGTCAAACAGTGAGTCTACCTTTTGCTCTCAAATAATCTGTCCTCTTAGTTTTACACATGAAAACATAATCTGGCATAACTTGATAAGTCTTTGTAGCAGCACATTTATACTTCCAGTGTATCATTGCAACATAACATACATATTACATACTGTGTGCCACATTTGAATGTTGTGCATTAATATTTCCATGCAATCCATTTGCATATATAATGTAAAACTTCAACAGCCGTTTTATTCATTTTCACTTTTTGATCCCTACCATGTTCAATGCTCCATAACTTTGCCAATTTTTGTAGCAGTCATATTTTTTTAAACCGTGTAAAGCACCCTACCAAACCTTTACAAGGATGTAAGAAAACAATGTTACCATTTTTCCGACTTATCACTCATTTGGTCAGCCGGGGTCAAATATAGACGTATTAGTCCAAAGGACTTCACGGCCACTTGGCCCATTTTTTTTAAATGTTTTCACGAAGTAATAAAACCAAATCATTTAGTATACTATGATGCACTGTTTGTAAATATTTTTTTTGTAGTAATTATTTATTCGCCACAAAAATGAAAATATGGTCATTATATATAACGATGTTTCTAAATTGTATTTATCCAGACAGATCACAATCTTTTTCACATATATAATTACAATATATTACTGTACAATATAATTACAATTAATAAATTATATATCCATTACATTATATTTGTTTGGATAAATAAAATTTAGAAACATCGTTATGTAATGACCATATTTTAATTTTTGTGGCGAATAAATAATTACTACAAAAATAAAAATTATTTACAAACAGTGCATCATAGTATACTAAATGATTTGGTTTTATTACTTCGTGAAAACATAAACAAAATAGTGTAAAGAAAATCAATAGTTTGCATGCTGTCAGGATTGAATCGATTATAAAATAAACGACAAGTAAACAACGCGCCTACCCACTGAGCTATCGGGACCATCGAAAACTCTAACTGATTTAAGATGCTATGGTAAATTGTACAACTCCTTCATATATCGATATTCTAGTGATATTATGAGACTATACACGTTACTTTATGTAGCAGGATACATTATATGTTTGCTATGTATGTTTATTGGTGTACATTATCTCCCGTTGGTTGCATTCGATATAATTATTCTGAAAACGAGCCCAAGCTCGACGAAACCTAGTTGACTTGTAGGCCCATTCGCATACGTTGTTTTGAATAAAATTGGATTCATGTATCGCCGTAAGATAACTGCTTGTTCTTCTATGATGACTAGTGTTTGTATTACGTCGGAAAATTGCACAATAACTCATTCTGACGCTCGTTTCTACCCAAAAACTATACTTGTAAACATGCTGTGAATGCATGGAAAGGGTCGGCCTGGTGCGAGTTTGAGTCATAAGTGACGTCACATCTCGGCATCCCGAAAAGCGCGCCAAAAATATGCATATTCGAAAATGTCCGGATGTACAGCATAAAATGTGGAATTTCTAATTCATTGAATTTTTTTGATTTTGTTTGCTTGGTGGACGTGGAAATAGATAGCAGGATGTAATATAATTTGAATTCAAGCAATATATGTTTGTATTCCCTTTAAGTGATTGACGATCATTGTGATTAAAAAAAATCCGTAATATTTTCATCCCTCGCCGTAATATAAATTGTTGGCCTTCAGGATGAAAATAATTTGTGTGCAACAACAGAGCGAGCACCTAGCGGTTAAGCCAGGTGGTTATACAACCTGTTCCCCCTCCTAGTCTGCACACCCCTTTGATTCGCCTCAACGCTTAATAAGCTGGCCCGAAACACCCATTCAGTCCGTGTGGCAGTGCGGAAAAGATTTTTGGGCATGAGCCGATGCAGTGTTTCTCATCACTTCGATTCGCCTCGCCATCGTGACAACTTCTGATTTTACTCCGAAATTTTGAATCGCTTACGATTAAAGACACGTGCTGCTGCGAAAGACTATACAACTTAGGAGATCGTCGATCGCCTGGCACTCAGTGAGTACCGGTATGGCGCAAGCCGTGTTATTCGCGGGCCATTCTTATGTGGCACGGCTTGAACAATTTATGCTCAGGACGTACAGGGAAAATTTCGAATTCGACCCGGCGCGCACCAAAGTAAAGTTGTTGGGAAGAGGCGGTACAACTATCCCGAAACTAATCGGAAACGGTCTGTTTGAACAAATAGCGGAGCATCGCCCCCAGTTGTTGGTTTTGGAGATCGGCACAAATGACCTAGATCGGCGGGGAGCGAATGCAGTGAACCTGGCGACTGACCTAGTTAGGCTAGCGGTCTAGGCCACAGGTAGCGAGAGAGGTTTTTCGATACAGAAGGTGTTGTTTTGCCCGGTGCTTCCCAGGGGATCTGGTAGGTTCAGAGCGAGGACGCCTGACTTTCAAAAGAAGGCTGAGCTTTGTAACACTACAGTCAAACGCGTATGCAAATGTCAGTCCCGAATGTGAGCATGAATTTACTCAAACATGTAACATTTACCGCGAAGGTCCCTTCCTTGCTATGGGACGGGGTCCACCTGAGTGACGCGGGATTAAAGCGCTACTATTTTACGTTGAGAAGGGCTATAGCCTATAGTCGCCGCACTGATATAGGATGTATATGTTTGTTTCCCAGTCAAATGGAGCCAGTAACTTGATTATCTCACAGTCAGACAGCTATGCTCACATGCGGTCGGCCATGTTGGTGTACCTCAGTCCTTTGTTTACGTGTTTAAATACAGCGTAACACGTGTACGAAGTGGTACGCATAAACGGCAGGGCATTACACACCGACAAAATAATAAGGGGATGTTGCACTAGGTTATCCATGCATGTATGTATGTTGTGAATATTTAAAAAAAATATAAAAAATTATAAAAAAGAAAATACTGAAAACACAAACGAAATTGAGCGTTTGAATGAACAATCATTCTCTACAGGTGTAGATGTGTATATTGTACGTGCTACCAGATAGCTGTGGCTTTGCTTCAACAAAATGTTATACTATTAATATGAACGACAATATTGACAATATTAATAATACTGTACTATTTATTTAATTCCATTACTCCCACTTTGTAAACAAAGTTTACATAAAATAGTATTTACAGTTTGTGGCAATGGCATAAAACATGGCTGTATTGACAGGTTAATTTTATGGCTTCGAAATTTTATTTTGTTATTACATTGTGAATGTTCACACGTTGTGTCGGTGTGGCTTAATGTTCGGGATAGTTCTTTATTAATCATCCCGCTACACCAAACTGTTTTGAAGAAACGTTTTGTACGAATCGCTAGGCACCTAATTGTGAAGTTGTATCGCCAAGCAGTAGAAGTAAACGAATGGTCCCCGTCGGCGAAAAGGTGCCACCAAAACATAAATGTTGCAAACAAACGTAGTGTTTGTTTTCCGCTAGATTTAACAAATGTTCAGTAAATGTTTGAGGCATAACAAGTAATTGTTCGCTATTTTCGTGTTGTGCCACTTCTTCAAATGGACTGATTACATCTTGGAAGCGACGCGTACACTGATATCGAGCTGTGTTTCTTCTGGAAAACATCGAACTTGGTCAACAAATTTGACTAATTTCTACTTGAGCTGCCATCTTTGCTTGTTTGAGTACAGTGTTGAGGTCCGTAGCATACTTAGAATTTAGACGTTTCATGCTCAAGCCTGAGAACGTTTACGTGCTCAGAAAGTTGTATAACCTCCGTGAGTATGAGCATGGTGTGAAAGCGAGAATTCAGCATAAACATTCTAAGCACCGAGTAACACCTCGGGTCCGTGCCACTTATTTGTTTCATGTCATACAAATAAATTGTTAGAAAAGTTGGTTTTAGTGAAATACGTACGAATGTAGGGGCATACGAAAATATAGCGCCACACAAAAAAGTTTCGTTCCAGAGTTCATTTTACAGTTACCGTGCTAGCGGGTATAACCAATGAAAAATATCTGTTGACAAACGTGACGAAAGTTTCTAGGGAAATCACTTACAATTCTTTTTACTTATACACAGAGATCGGCGGCTAGATCTCGCGCGATTCAAAGGGACGAATTTTGATGTGGGTCGAACAACGATTCGGTAACTATATTTATAGCCAATTCCCGAATGATACAAGTGGTCTGCTAACATATGACAGGTCTAGTTGGACTAACTCAAGTATTAGACTGGCATTAGCTTTCACTTGAAACTCCCGTAACAAGTACTACACCAAACTGGCTGATGCAATCCCTACATCAGGACACAAGAAATTCATTATTTTTTTAGATGTTTAACGAGAGAGAGAGAGGACATTAGTAGGTGTATTCAACAACTTACATCCATATTGTAAGTCCTCATCACATAGTTATCTCATGTTATGCAAACAACTAATTGCCAGAAAATTTGGTTTTAGTGAAATACTTATAGTTTTCTTTCGAAAACACTGCGCCGCTCGAAAAGTTTGCCAACGACGCTTACCGTGCTAGTAGTCCATGACTTTTTTGGGGCAAAATATGGTCATATTGGAACAAGTTGCAACGGAAGCAATTTTTGATAGCAGGCGTATATCCTAGATAACATTGTGGTAAGACGCTGCAACCGTGGTGTGTGCAAACAAGCCAGCAACTGCAGCACTGTCTATATCAATATGAAAGTGCACACTCACACTGTTGAGAAACGATTCAAGTGTGACACATGTGGAACAAGTTTTTTTAAGAAACAGTGACTTAATGATACATGTGCGCAGTCACACAGGTAAAAAAAAACCTTCAAATGTGACACCTGTGGGGCACAGTTTACATGCAGTGGCGCTTTGAAGAAACACGTCTGCATTCATACTAGGGAGAAACCCTACAAATGTGATACCTGTTTAGAGACCATAGTGATTTCAAGAGACCGGTCTGCATTCATACTGGTGAGAAACCCTACAAAATGCGAAATCTGTGATGCACAATTTTCAACAAGTGGTTACTTGAAGGTACATGTCCGCAACCATACTGTGGAGAAACCCTACAAATGTGATATCTGTGGTGCACAATTCTCAACAAGTCATAATTTGAAGAGACATGTCCGAATCCATTCTGGGTAGAAACCTTACAAATGTGGTACCTATGGCGCTAAGTTCTTACAATCTCGTCATTTGTTGTCATTTGTACTCTCACAAAGATGAGAAAACCTTTAGTGTGACTCATTTGGGACACAGTTTGTTTGCCGAGAGTGGTTCATTAAAGGTACACGTGAACATCCACGCTAAGCATGCATACCTTGTGGAAACCTTTCAAATGTGATATCAGAAAATCATCTTAGATACTGTACCGGTAATACTTTAAACAAGTTCATGTTCACAGTTTTTTCCTGTGGCTTCTAGTGATATCAATCTACGTATGCAGGTGCGATCTCCCGTATATCCGCCTATACTTGTATATGATTAGTGGCCGTGTTGCTAGTCTAATATTGTGTAGAAAGTCACAAATTAATGTTGGGTCCATGTTGTGTAACGCCTTCATGTATACATTACGTCCACATTTAGACCTATAGCGATTACACGTGATTACAGTGTTTGGATATCTGCTCGAGTAACATCATTAAAGGTGATCTCGTACTGTATATATATATAAATAAATATATATGTATATATAAAACATGTAGAAGAATATGTCCCAAAATAGTCACAAGATTGTTACAAAATGGTTGGTATCGTATAAATATATTTATAAGTATAATATATATATATTCATATGTTTTATATATATATATATATATATATATATATATATATATATATATATATATGTGTGTGTGTGTGTGTGTAGATGCATATGTATTAAACGTCGTAGTTGCATATAATATTATGCTATCTTAATTATGTGTACAATAATCAAGCCTTACAAGGTACATTTTAATATCGGACTGATATACATTTTCTATTAACAGTAACAGATTGTCACTAATGTAGGGGCCACCCTTTTTTAAAGTAATTATTTTAAACTATTCACAGTTACGTGTGAAACGGCTTTGTCATTTAGTAACAACATATATTACATATAATGATTACCTTGTGAATTTGCTAAGATTTTGTTATCATAGATCCCTCAACAATGCACCAGTTGACCTTATAATTCAATTAACTTCCATAAATTTCCATCCTCCGGCTGATGCAACATACACACCGACACATAATTTTTTTTCCAGTTTTTAATCAGGTCTGACGTTTTCATTGAGGTAAGACTTTTGCTATATGACGCACATTTTTACGTTCAAAGTTCGCGCCGCACCTTTTTGTTGCTGTTTGCCCCGGAAATCCAGTTTACCGTTCACACTTACGTTGTATTGATGCTGCGACGTGCGCCGCACTTGCGAGTGTTCAAAATGGCCATCGTAATTTGTTTTGGATTTGAAGATGAATATTTTGTAAAGGGTTGACAAGATGACCTTCAATGAAAACCAAATTGTTCCTAATTATTAGACTTGTGATAGGGATGGAAGCATTTTCGACGACGACGTTTTACGTAACTTGTTTTCCCAAAACAAGTTACATGAAACGGGTCCAACTGATCGGTGGATGGTTTACGATACGTTCCTCGGAACAATCCCAGTGAAACACGCATGACATTGTGAATAATTAACAACAGACCGAGAGGTTGATGGTGTGACAGGTAGGGAAAAGACTTCCGCTTGAATAGCATTTGGAGATTGTCTTAGTTTCAAATTGGAAGTTTCGGGGAAGTTATGTGCAGTTGGGTGTGTTTTTTAGTCCTAATGGTGCATGTCGGGGGTCTCATCAAGGGGGTGTATATGGATGTTTTGGGTGTCCAAGGGAGTGTAGTTGGAAGTTAATGGGAGCCTTAGCTGGTATATTTGAATGTTTGAAAGGTGTGCAGTTGGAGGTTTTTTGAACCGAAAGGGGTTGCATTTAGCATAATTTGGGTTTATACAACGGAATGTAACTATTGGGTATGCCCATAATTATATAAAAAAGTAAATTGTTATATGTTAAAGAAACGGATCCTTTGTTACCAAACAGGACTTTTAAGTATTTAGCCCGTCAGTTTTCCAATAATTTACATTTTTATAAGGGTTTTTCTCACAAATGTATTCTCCATAAGACCTTGTGTGAACTTGTCCGCCAGAAGTTTTTGTAGCTATGCCCTGTTTGCGAAGGAAATTAAGTGCCCTGTTATGGAGAATGTTGCACTGTTTGCAACGGAAAATATATATCCTTGCGTAATTGTCCTCATGCAGATTATTATCTTAAGAGGACTTTATTCTAAAAAGTATTTTTTTTTTTAATGTCCCAGTTAGGGCATGTTCACTACTAAACCTTATATTGCCCATCTATGGTCAAATTTTCACCAAGAATTTCATATCAACTAATTATATTTTATGAGGTAAACTTCAGAAACTTCAACTCAAAGTGTGTGTTTGTCATTGAAAATGCCCCTTTCATTACTTTGTCCTCAGTGAACAGTGTTTCCCATTGTAAGTTTTAAAAAAAAAATGTGTATGGAGACAACAATGGCCTGATAACTGATGATAAGACAGGATGACGCATGGCTGGTGTACGTTGGTCTGACTAGAGTGTTGGGGTTGAGAAGTGAGCACGATAATAAACGCCAGGTGGCAGAACCTTTATAACTCAAAGTTGTGTTACAAATTAATAGGTGGCAGCACATTATCGTTCGACGAAATAACGCATTATTTTCGTATAGGGATAGTTACTTAAATAACCTTGTTGCCAGCTCCAGTACTACCTTTGGGATCAGACGAGTGACATTGCCATCAATGTGCTGCCTTCTTCTTTATCTGTATCTTCTGGCAGTGACGAATCTGGAAATTATTAATCAAGGTAAACCGACTGTAATTGTTGTGAGCGATAATACCCGAATTTATAATGTGCTTTTCTAGAAGGTTTAGGCTATTTCACGAGCTGCTGGATAAATAACGCCGAATCTGATCGTTATTTCTCGAGCAGCTCGATAAATAACGCGAACTCGGTCCGTTATTTGTCGAGCAGCTCGAGAAATAGCGCGAGGCCTGGCTGTTATTTGTTGAGCAGCTCGACAAATAACGTCGATTTTGATCGTTATTTATCGAGAATATCTGGGCATGCATGTATGTGCACTTAGATATATTTTCAAGGCATCTACGCGGACATACAAATTGTTTGAAATAAATCTGACGCTGTTAAATCGTTTCGTGCGTGTATTTATTTGTTTCGATGGGAAAAGTAAGACTTCTTATTCGTCGAGCTGCTCGCGAAATAACGCAGGCATCGTTCGTTATTAACTAAATAATGCTCCAAACACTGCACACGCTTATGCCCATAGCTCTATGTTATCAAAGTTTGTCAAAAAATTACATAATATTAATAATAATGGTTCTATCAATCTAAACATAATACATAATGAAAGCATTTGAACATTGATCGAAGTCGCACGTCGTGCATACGAATTTCGATTTACAATTTACGTTACGTATTCTTTACAGGTCCACAGAGCGGCACGTGTTCACATTTCATTCAATTTAATATCTTCTTCCGATTCACCAACCAACTTCAACATTTTGAAGATCATTGTTGGTATATTTGCAGGGGATGAGCATCGGAAAAGGTAGACAAGATATAGATAGGAGAAGATAGTTTGCAGTTGAAGAAATGGATTTGTGAGGCGGGGGTTGGACAGATGGAGGGAATAATGAAAAGTGGATGGGGGAGTGGGGCAGGGGGGGAGTGCTGGTTATGCTTATTGGGGACTGAAGTGGGCAGCAACCCTAACCTTGAAGCAGCCAAGGCTGGGAGCTGACACTACTGTCTCTGGAAGTCCATTCCAATCTGGGATGGTCCTGGGAAAGAATGAAAATTTCCTGTAGTCTGTTCTGGAAGATGGTACCTTAAATGTCTTGCTGTGATGATGTCTAGATCTTCTGGTTGGTGCTGTCAGGTTTAGGCTGGATATGTTTACGAGGCCATTTGTGATCTTGAAAAACATTGTGAGGCGAGCAATCTTCCTCCTTGTTTCTAACGTTTGCCATTTCAGTCTCGTCAGCATGGTGTTGACACTGGATGTGTTGTGAAATTTCCCAAGGCAGAACCTGGCTACACGTGTCTGCACTGCTTCGATTTTGCTCATGTTCTTTTTGGTGTAGGGGTCCCAGGCCGTGCTTGCAAATTCTACTGATGGTCTTATGAGTGCCTTGTAAGCCCGCTCTTTGATGGATAAAGATCCAATCTTGAAGTTCCGTTTGAGAAAGCTAAACGTTCTGTTTGCTTTTGAGCATATGTTGTTTATATGCTGTTCCCACCTAAGATCAGAGCTGATGGTGACTCCTAAATATCTGACAGATATTACGTGTTTGGGGACATGTCCATGAAGCATATACTGGTACTGCTTTGGGTGACGACTCCGAGTGATGGACAGTACGCTACACTTCAGGGGATGGAACTGCATGGCCCACTTGGATTCCCAAGTGGCCATCGTATCAAGGTCAGATTGAAGTGTAGCAGCATCATCCTGCGATCTGACAGTCAGATATGACGCAGTGTCATCTGCAAACATCCTCACAGTAGAACTCAGTCCCTTCGGAAGGTCATTTATGTAAAATAAGAACAAAGCTGGTCCCAACACTGAACCTTGCGGAACTCCGGATATATCGCCCATCGAAGAATAAGTACTGTCACACTAGAAATGCATAATGCATTTCTTATTGCTATATTTCCTCCGGTAACCTGAGTGAGTTTTGCTTCAAGTCTCCTATTAGTTTACAGTGGGTAAAAATCCTAAGAGAAATTAAGAACCATTTATTCACACTAACACTACGACTAACCTTACCTAGTCACTCAACCATGGACATGGTAAAATTGCATGGCAGTTTGCTACGTGATTATACAATTATTTGTCGGCGTAAACGTAAATGGTGTAACGTAACGCAAATTCACGACTCAAGCTCCCCAGACTGTTTCAAAGAACGCCGGAGCGAATGTATACTGTGTTATTGGTAGTAACCTCCGTTGAATAACAGTGATGTATTTCTTTTGGCATGCCCCTACATACTTTCTTCAGTATCGCCGTAACGTAAATCGAATCCTTAAAGTTGAAAACTGAAAATGGTAATAGGTTTGTCCTATGACTGTAGCATTAAGATAACAGCTGCAAATAATTGCACTAGGTCATATATATATGTATATATATATATATATATTATAAGATTTCAATAACAGTTTGCAACTACGTGTGGTGTGAAAAAAACCTGGAGAACAATCAAAGGAAGCAGCCTAACGTAAATCGCATGATTTCGGCGTCAAGCTACTCAAGAGCACAGACACATAATTTTGTACTAAGTAGTTTAATAATTGTAACAGTGGTTGTAGTCAGATTGTTGCCGGCGAAAACGCACACTTGTCCCGCGTGCATGCATTCGTAATTCTTTTGTCATGCCCCTACATACTTTCTTCAGTATCGCCGTAACGTAAATCGAATCCTTAAAGTTGAAAACTGAAAATGTTAATATGTTTGTCCTATGACTGTAGCATTAAGATAATAGCTGCAAATAATTGCACTAGGTCATATATATATATATGTTATTAGATTTCAATAACAGTTTGCAACTACGTGTGCCGTTAATTTAAAGTTGGAGAACAGTCAAAGGAAGCAGCGTAACATAATTTTGTACTGCAGGTGATTTATGTATACCATAAAATAATCTACACTTTGTATGAGATCAAGGAAACACACATGAGGCACTTTTATAATAAGTAGTTTAATAATTGTAACAGTGGTTGTAGTCGGAGTGTTGCCGGCGACATGCGAAAACGCACACTTGTCCCGCGTGCATGCGTTCGTAATTCAGCACATTTTACAGTTAACTTCATAAAACTATACATCGTTTTAATCCTTATGATGTCTTCTAGCCACTGGATTCGGACATTTTTATGGACTTTACATAGGCACCTATAACAACTACGAAAATGGCCGGCGACAGCACTCGTTTTCGCTGGCCTTGCCCATAAATAAATATACATATACAGACAGAGTGGTACCCTTCATAGACATGTCATCGTAAGTAGAAGATTTGGATTCAATGCTAGATAGGGTTTTTGTTATTGTTCAGTCAACAGCCGGGACCCCAGTTAATTTCCCCGGTTTTGGCGATCCATGTTCCTGGCTATCGAGAACGGAGAAACAATTGCTTCTGATTAGTGATATCAATACGATGCATTATGATTTTTTTTAAATTGCTGGTGAAAACTGCGTATGTTATCATTGCGTACAGCAAGGACTAAATATACAGAACCATTTTGAGAACATTCAACTTTTGAAATAAAAACCATGTTTTTCTTTGTAAACAATACATGGGCAGTCACTATATTGGAATAAATACAATAATTCTATATACTTTATTTTGTATTTAATAATTTTACAATTATCAATTGGAATGATCAAACGTTGTACTATTAAACCCCTTTCAAAAGTTTTGGCTCATGTCTGATTATGTCACTAACTTTTCCCACATCTAATGACTGTTGTTGTTTCAGATGACTGTGATGTGGGTCAACGACAGTTTGTGTCACAAGTGTCAACAATGAAGTAACAAAGTTGCATCGATTCACCCACAACAACAACTATTAGGTTCTGTCACCAACACGACGTAAGGCATATAGTCAAGTCACAGAATGTCCACATCTTTGTTTTCACAAAAAAAGAGAAAACACGTGACTGGCTCTTGTTGATCAATATTTACATTTAATGAGACACCGAGTCCCTCGTGGTGGGAGAAACCATTCAAGTGTGACAACCATGGAACAAAGAGTTCACAGAGTAATAACTTAAAGGTATATATATATGCATTCTTAGATGGATCAGAAACCTTTTCATCAAAGTGCTACGTTTTGAAAACAGTTAGTCAGAGTGGGGCTTTAAACCTGCAAATGCGAACTCACAGTGGAAGGTGTGCAAACACGTCAGTAACAGCAGCACTGTCAATATGAATGTGAAAGTGCACACTCACACTGTTGAGAAACGATTCAAATGTGACACTTGTGGAAAACGTTTTATTACTAACGGTAGCTTAACGATACATGTGCGCAGTCACACAGGTGAAAAACCCTTCATATGTGACACCTGTGGGGCACAGTTTACAAGCCGTGGCGTTTTGAAGAAACACGTCCGCATTCATACTGGGGAGAAACGATACAAATGCGAAACATGTGGTGCACACTTTTCAACAAGTAGTCATTTGAAGATTCATATCCGTACCCATACTGGTGAGAAACCCTACAAATGTGTTATATGTGGTGCACACTTTTCAAGAAGTGATTCTTTGAAGATTCATGTCCGTACGCATACTGGTGTAAAACCCTACAAATGTGTTTACTGTGATATACTCTTTTCAACAAGTGGTGATTTGAAGGCACACGTCCGTACCCACACCGGTGAGAAACCCTACAAATGTAATACCTGTGGTGCACAATTTTCAACAAATCGTTACTTGAAGATACATGTCCGTATGCATAATGGAGAGAAACCCTACAAATGTGATACCTGTGGTGCACAATTTTCAGCAAGTGGTTACTTGAAGACACACGTCCGCATTCACACTGGAGAGAAACCCTATATATGTGACACATGTGGTGCACAATTCTCAAGGTGTGGTCATTTGAAGAGACATGTCAGAATCCACTCTCGGGAGAAACCCTACATATGTGACACATATGGTGCACACTTTTCAAGGTGTGGTAATTTGAAGACACATGTCCGTACCCACACTGGGGAAACAAACCTTCAAATCTGATACATGTGATGCACAATTCTCAACAAGTTCTAATTTGAAGACACATGTCCGAATCCATTCTGGTGAGAAACCTTACAGGTGTGATAACTGTGGTGCTCATTTCTTAGAATCTCGTCATTTGAGGTCACACTTGCTCTCACACAGATGAGGAAACCTTTAATGCGACTCATTTAGGACAATTTTTTGATTGTAGAGAGTCGGTGGTTCACTAAAGGTACACGTGAACATCCACGCTAAACATACATACCTTCTTGAAACCTTTCAAATGTGATATATGAAAATCGGCTTAGATACTGTAGTACTTTAAAAAAAAGTACGTGTTCACAGTTGTGTGATTAAGAAATGATGTGACGCTTGAGGGAAACAGTGCTTAGGGGCGGTGGCACTTGTCACTTGCGGCAACAGTAGGAATATTGTATGCTTTATTACATACATATTCCACATCATTAGTATTTATTTCATTTTCAGAAGATTCTTGCACTAGAATAAGTAAACAATTCACATACTTCATGGTCAATATATGCTTTTTCTAGTATCGTTTCTATTGATATCATCAATCTCCCTTTGCATTTGCGATCTCCTGTATATCTGCTTATAATGGCACAGGATCAATGACCATGTTGCTAGTCTCAAATTGTGTGAAAAGTCACAAATAAATGTGTTGTAATTGACTCCATGCTATGTAACGCGTTCAGTTATACATTACGTCCATATTTTAACCTATAGCGATTACACGTGATTACAGTGTTTGAATATCTGCTTGTGTAACATCAGTAACGTTGTTCTGTAATTATACAGAAGAATATGTATTAAATGAGTTAGTTGCGCATAATATAATGCTGTCATAATTATGTGTACAATCATATTGCTTTACAAAGTATATTTTAATATCGGACAGAGATACATCTTTTTAAAAGTAATTAAAGTAAACCATTGACAATTACGTGTGAAAAGGCTTTGTTGTTTAGTAATAAATAATTGTGACCCATCTTAACGAAATGAGTCGGATGTCGGGAAATCTGATTTTCCGTAAATGCTGTTTATGTGAACAAATCGCGAATCCATCGATTTTGAGATTTCCTCTGAAAATTATTCTTTGGTATTCGTTTTATCGATTGCTACTCTAGCTACCCTCTAAATAACTCTGTTTTGTGTATTTTAAAGCGATTTTTGTAGAGCTGTGCGAAGTTTTCCGCTCGATTTCCTTAAAATAACGTCGAAAATGCCAGTAATGACGCGCGTTCGCAACTGCTAATTTTGGGACGCTCCTAACATATGAGATATCACCACGAAGCTTGACGCGTCATCATCCCGTATATGGGCATAAATATGCTAATAACTACATTCTGTGATCTCCAGAGCTTGGAAGACGCCCCCTGTTTAGGCCAGATGTGAAAACAATTCGGATCATGTGGTAGCAAATGCGTGACCCAGGCAGCTGTTCTCATTGGTTCAGTGATGGGTCATTTACATAATCTGTAAACACACGCATGCGCACCATGTAATTCCACCGCGGCGCGAACTCTGAACGCGGCCCAGATTTACCCAAAATAACTGACGTTAACATGATATAAATATGTTTATAACGACATTTAGACAGGTCACCTAAAATGTACAACCATGTCGAATATATGACCCAACAAAAACATTGCGTTCACTGTTTTCATGTCGTGAACATACCTTTGCATTTTTTTTAATATACGTGTAATACTCAGTAGAGTTCAATAAAAAATATCGGAATTGATAGCTGCTCTATTTCTTCTCAACTAGACAAACGCAGAATGCTTAGAGATAAGATCATATTAACATGACGCCACATAGTTGGCTATATACATCATAATATTTATAATTTTTTCGTGAAGGTCAATATAATCTTTGACATAAAAAACTATTTCAGTTGTGGAAGCCTATGTTGTGTCCATAAATAGTAATTTTATAACTAATATAGTTGGATGTCGTAATGAATGTTTACCTTTGAAAATGCTCGTTTCATAACTTTGCCCTAAATGTTGCCCATGGTATATTTTGAAAATACAAAATCTGCTTGATCCCTACAATGACCAGATAACTGGAGCTAGCACAGGATGGGGCTATGACTAGGATTAATTTGGCTTGACTGGGGTGTTGGGGATTGAGAAGTGAGCACGACAATAAACGCCAGGTGGCACAACCTGTATAATCTAAGTTATACTACCGGCTACAAGGTGGCAGCAGATTATCATTCAACGACATTAAATTCGGAAAGGAATATTTAGTTACCTGGTACCGGGCTGCCTAACATTACGAATTTTCCGTTATCATTTCGGAAATTCACCTCATATTACGGCATTACGGAAACTGCCGCCGTATTACGGGAATACAAATATCCGACTACAGAAAATGATACACATTAAAGAGTTGCTAAAGTTATAAATACTGCTGCTGAAGATGCCCTGAAGAAACTGTCATCATTCACTTGTTACAATTTATCAGCAAATATTTAGTTCACTACAAGTTCTACAAAGTCAGTGCGGTAACGTCATCCAATGCTGTGACTGTGTACAATGTTACAACTTTGACTGCCACCAGCCTGCTGATGACTGCCATGGCACGTGACACGTGAGCATATTATTATGTCTGCATCTGTCAGTCAACAGCAATTACAGCGGCCAAAAATATCTATGTCATTAGTGTAATGTTTTTATTTGAATACAATAATTAAAATTTGTCATTGACTGTTAATAATAATTATAATGTTTCCTGCTGTGTGTTGTAAATTTAGAACCTTGTTGGATAATTATTGGCTATTCACTGGCACTGTCTTTCTCACGGTGATACTCTACAGACGTAAACATTTGGGCATGACCGGCCATGTATGCACCTTGACAGGTGTAATTAACACAATGCAACTTATTGGATGTTACTACACAAGCATCCCTTTGAAGTGCTAACCGACGACCTTAAGTAGCAACACAATAATTATGTTGAAACAAAGTATATCTACTTTTGATGATTAAATTAGTAACTTCCTGGATTCCCAGGCACCGTGAACAGGCTGGGCTTGTCACTGTATCTACTTCAGAGAAAGGTTTGATTGGCAACCTTGTGGACCGGGACGGGATGCGACAGGGGGGGCGGTCAACACGGAAATTGTTTTTGTGAGATAGACAACCCTGCCTGGTACTTAAAGTATTCTTGCTGTCAGCGCCAGTACAATATTTAAGAACAGTCAGGATGCATTGGTGTGAGCGCGTTGCCTTATTGTGACAGTTGAGAATATGCAGATTATTAATCGAGGTAACCGTGCTGTCATTATTGTGAGCAATAACAAGGGAATGTGAGACTGCCTTTTGCAGAACTAACAGTAGATTGTTAAGATAATAATAACATATTTTTATATATTTCACACGTTGTGAAAATGTGTGTTCTCTGTTGTGTTATGTCTCCTCGAATACATAGACACACTTCACATAGACATAATCATAGTAGAAGAGCCGGTTCTAGGACTAGGTGTGAATTCAATCAAGATTCTGATTGACAGATAGGATCTCTTTGATTTTGTATAGTGTCTTAAAAATCTAAGACCATGCAACTTGAAAGTAAAAATAGATTATGGATAAATAGTATAGGAAAAATTATGTAGTGGTTGAATAACATAATTAATTTAGTTTAACAGGGCACAGTTAACTGTTGTTAACAATAAAACAAAAATACGGGCATGTAATGCACTAATTGTTACCAAAAAAACGCGAGTTAACTTCTAACATCAAATTTCGCTATTCTAGATCCACAGCAGATGTGCACCTTTCATTGTTTTCATTAAATAAATATTGTTTATGAAAAAAACAGATGCTGTGGTAATGCTATTTAATGGTTCTCACTATCACGCATGCTTCCACTGGTTCAGCATTTGCAAAGGTACCAGTGCATTCTTACAAAAACACCATATTTGTATTACTACCCTTCAAAACTAGTGATGGACAATTCCATTAAAAATTAAATACAACAAATAATAGAAATGGTTTACAAGGATTTATACGTTAGACGGATATTTTTCCATTAGTGTTTTTATAAATCATGTTACACAGGGTAAACTATATCGATAACAACATACATACTCCACAAGTATAATAATCAGTTTTCGCAATAACGCCGTTTTTAATAATGTTTCGCGGTTTTTCGAGGAGGGACACAGTTTTTTCAAGTTTTCCCGCGTCCTTTCGACGTAACTCAATATTTGTTCGAAGTTGTTTCTTGCCCCTGGAATACAGACAACGACCGCGCGGACAACAAACTGAACAATGTCCTGACTTGGAATGATCTAAATGACATATTACATTGAACTTGTTTAATCAATGTCCTTGTGTATAGTTACCCCTTGTCTGTCGTTGAAATTAGTTATTAGCTTTAAACAAGCACCCTGAACAGCATTTGTTGCTGCCGATACCCTATTATCGCCCATCGTACATTTTTTAAGTCTTGGAGAACAAAGTGCAATCCGTCAACATCTACACAAATAATGTCCATCCATACGTCTACACAATATGCATGTTTTAAAATAATATATGTTTGTGAAATATCACAATTGGGGCACATTATATACGAAAAACCAAACATTAAAAGCTTGTTTTTTTATTATAATATGCCTCCATCACCAAAGCTCACAAATAGTACAATCATTACCAGTGTCTCAGTCAGCCAGGGTCACAAACTTTGTAGAAAACAACAATGCTAAGTTATAGACATGTAAAGATTATGTTAGTTGTTTATGCGTAATAAAATATGATGATTTGCAGCATGATACATAATTATAAAGAGTTAAACAAATGTGCTAATGTTATGAACATTTATTTATTGATTTATGAATCAAGGCCACACATTAATTTGTAATAGTCTACATCTTTGGACATCATTTTTGTTTTTGGGAACTGTTTTTTTAAAGACCTCGTTTTTTTTATCCCTAACACGAACACTCATAATATGTGTACGTAAGAAACAGTTTGTTTATATGGCAGTGTGCTGCTCTCGCAAGCATGGACTCTGATAAGAAACCATAACAACGCATTGACATAATTATTCGAGCTTGTTATTTGAGGACTAAAGGTACACAGCGCTTTTTGAATATATTAACATATGAATATAGAACACAATTTTATGTCTGGTTTGTTCAATATATACTGGTGTGGTCAGTATTTTGGAATACGTATAGTTTATCCTGTACATCATGGTTTTACAATTATTGAATGATGAAACATTGTACCATTAAACACCTGCGAATGCCAGATAGTGTCACTATCTTTTTCAACATCTAATGACTTGTGTTGTTTCAGACGACTGTGGCGCGTTTCAACGGCACTTTGTATCACAAGTGAAGTAACAAGTGGGTGATTCGATTTGTTACTTCACTTACTTGATTCACTTTTTGAATATCATATGTCGCATCGTGAATTCGCAAATGCACCAAGTGAACACGGAATTACCGAAGACACTCACGGGATTATATATATCGGTTGCGTCAGAAACTTCCTACTTCACAACCATCACGAATTGAAAGGTCCAAACGCAAACAAATCGGTGGACGTGATTGCGAAACTCAAGGGTCCCGTCCTCGATCACACCAATCTGGCATGCCACGGAATGCAACAAGATCCAATTGCAGTGACGTTTTCCAAGCAGAAAATGTGCGACTTTTGCTTGGAGAAATTTGCAACGCAATGTGGACTTGTATCCGAATCGAGGGAATCAAGCTTTGTCATGTTCACGCCGTCTGTTACCCCAGTCTATTTTTTTCCATCACCTGACCTTGCAGCTGACCTTGCAGGAATTTCTTGCAGCAGTTGCGCTAGTAATTGACAACAGCCGACTGCAAAGCATGATGACCAGGACATCCAACAGACAACATGAACTTGTGTTCATATTTGTTGCCGGTTTGCTCGGTAACAGAAGGACTCATAAATTCCACCATTCACTGCACACCGAAGGTTGGCAGAATCCAAGAAAGGAGTCAACCCTAGAAGAGCTCATGAAGTCAATTGTTGCACGAGAACGGAACAATGAGGCTAACACCACAAACCAATTTGCAGTGGAAGACAGACAGAAGACTGTGTATACCAAATACCGTGTAAGACCTTCAACAAGACGGGAAGAACATATGAAAGAAGTCGAAACCGTGACAACCAGACGTTTCACTCGAGAAAAAAGGAAAGAAATTGAACACATGTCAGCTATAACTGACCGTGCAATACTGTGTCATAGACTGGGAAGGTGCAAGAGTAGTTGATAGAGAGATAAACAGAGGGGCACGATGGATCAAGGAGGCCATCTGGATCAGAAAGACTACACCTACAATGAATAGAGATGAGGGGCCTACCTTTTCCATCAAAGCCTCTGTTGATGGAAGACGATCGAGATGAGGGGCCTACCTTTTCCATCAAAGCCTCGTTAACATACGTTGCTACACTTGACTTGTTATACATTGTGATGACGAACTTCTCCATCAACTTAAATTCTGGACTAGTCACGTCTGACTTGGCAAACGGTGACCCCGCTATGGTTGCAAATGCCTCTGTCGCTCATGTAACTTCAAACAATGCCTTCCAAGCCGACTTTTCCCCATGCCGTGGAACACTGAAACTATATCACAGCCCGTCATGGCATGGAACATCAGGAGTCGCTTAGCCTTCCGCTCTCCAAGGCTGTCAGAGACGGCGTTGACGTGTATGTTTCTGAAGTTTCGCCCTCTTCCGAATGCCACCCACATTTGTAAGTTCCCGACGGTCGTTGTCAAGCACAAGAACAATCCAACCAAAATGACAACGAAATCCTTGTCCACAGTGCGCACCACGACTGTCTTCGCCCCTCCCTAAAGAGCGTGTAGTGAGTAGTATACTCTACGCGTGTCTGCCTCCTCGTGGGAACACAATTCATCTATGGATGTCCCATCAGCAGCTACAGTGTCACCAGTTGTCACGCACTCCACCTTGTCTTATGATCATTGTTCTGTCTGGAGTCTCATTGCTCTTGTTTTGTGAGTCCCGCGGGAACTCTGGCCATTTAATTGGAACCTTGGCTTGTCTTGTAACTCGCACTCTTCCACCGTGTCCGCGCTTCTCCCTGGCTGTTAGTTTCAAGCAGATATCGATATATTTGTCCTACACAATATCCACATCGTTGTCGATTCAAGTTCCCTCTTGGCGAATGGTATGAACATTTTGTTCGGCGTATTCCTGGAACGTTGCGCAGCCTGTGGGGGCCAACATGTGGGTTAGGACAGGTCCGTCACAAACCTATATGTCTACAAATGGAGGAACCTCGGTTTGGTCGGGAACATCTAGACAAGACAGCAGGTCTGACATTGTGCCACACCTCACTTCCTCAAATTGTGATAGAGAGGGCGAGAAAGGTTGGTTCTCGTGCGCAAAAAACACAGCGGAGTCGTCATCGCGGACTTGGTTTGCGATATACAACTTGCGAAACAGTGATGCGTCTGACTTGATGTTCGACAGCTGCATGCCTTTCTTCTTCTCTAGCCTCGGTTTTCTTAGCGTGGGAAAGCCGTTTCTCTTGATCGGGGTGCTGAATGGAGTGCTCCTTTCGTGTAGGACATTCAACCGGAATGTCTCGTGTTGTGCCTGGCCCACAGTCTCCAGCTTCGATATGGTCTCCACCAATGACTCTTGAGCGCATGCTGGGCTGTGGAGCACAACCAGACTGCTGCACTCAAGCTCGAAGAGATTCCGTGTTGTGTTGCCGAATGGCACCGATGAGTGCAAACACATCGGAATGGAATTTTCACTGAGTAGCCAAGGTTTCTTCGTGGTGCATCTCGCTAGTTGTTGTTTGTTCTGCGGGTGATATCTGTATTTCAAATTCTTGCAGGATTCGTACCAACTCTGGTTCCGTGAGGGGCCATCTTTGAAGAGCTGCAGCGTTTTCAGTGAGACCGATGATGCCCCCTTTCCCCTTCACGCCTTCATTTACCTGTTCGTGCGCCTGGTCGACGGGCGCCTAGTGTGAACATCGTTAACGCTGCATGTGGCAATGTCTTCATGTTCTCCAGGTGCACGCTAACCCAACGGCTGTAGTTCAAGTGATCGAAGCAGAAAAACAATCTTATCATAGACAAACCTCTCAACTTTGTGTATGTGTATTGTGTGCGCGAATCTACATAGTTATACAGCTGCCTATCACGCACAGCACGAACTAATATAGTACTGTGTTATTGTGAACTATTTACACAAAACTTGAAATTGGGGAAAACTTGGGAAACTGATTTTTCAAACATAATGTTACATCATTTTCCGAGCGAAACATTTAAGATTACCGAGCGACAAAAAATGCATAACTGGCGTAGCAAAAAAGAAAGTGCATTGAAAACAAATTCGCAACATATCTATAGCACCGTTCAGAAGACAAATTGTTACAAATTAAGGGGTTAACGTTAACGTGATCGTTTGTGGCACCGCTAAATGTGAAAATTCCGCTAAATGTGACAGTGACAGGTCCGCTAAACGTAAAAAAGTCTACGCTAAATGTGAAAATTCCGCTATATGTAAACAAATTACACTAAATGTGAAAAAAGTACGCCCGGTAAACGTGAAAAACTATCAACGCTAAATGTGAGACATAGGGAGGCCCGCTAAAGGTGAAAAACTTCCTACGCTAAATGTGAAAACAACATTCATATTCAGTTCCGTGTAAGAATGGTGTGTGTGTGTGTGTGTGTGTGTGTGTGTGTGCGTGCATGCTTGCGTGCATGCTTGCGTGCATGCTTGCGTGCATGCTTGCGTGCATGCTTGCGTGAGTGCGTGCGCAGAGACAGAAACTGTGACCACCTGCACCACCGTCATTGTCTGGTGTCGCGTGTCTTGGGAGAGCACACGACTTATTGCATGTTCCGACTAACACATCTCATTCTTAAGTGAATGATGCATGCGCCGTGGTCCAAGTACTCTCAGGCGATCATATTGCTCCTTGACCAACTTAGTGACATCGGACGTTTTAACAATGTTCTTGTTGTTGCAATACAGGTATGTGCCGACTAACTTGTAGTTGAGCCTGTTCCTGTAGTATTTGGTCAACGCGCTCCTTTCAGCAGTTGTCCGTTCGCAAACAGGGGGCAAACGCTTTCCACTCAACAGCTGTTGTATTATCTCGAAGTGAGTGTCGGGCATCACCGAACAATTCCTTTTTAATCTCGCAGCGTAGCACCCACAAGCCAGAAGAAGAGACGAAATTAGCAACCTGTGGAAAAAAAACGAGAACATGTACCTATCGCTTGAAACGGAGTTTCTATCCGAACTGATAATTATGCGCTAAACGCTCAGGGTGAAATTACGGTTGGTGTACGGTTTTAGATTAGGGTTTGGGTTAGGGCTAAGATCAGGTAAGGTTTGGATTACATTCAGGTTCAGGGTCCGGGTTAATGTGTGTTACAAATGTTAATGTAATAATTAACTGATAATGTAATATGTGCCCGATAATGTATTGAAATTAACCAAAAACGTTATAAAATAAAACAATAATGTAATAAAATTGACCAATAACCTAAGTGTCTGATACCGTAATAACAACCACCCTTAATGTAATAAACCTTCTGTCCGATGTGTAATAATTTTTTATTGATGATGTAATACCTTTTTCCTGCCCATAATGTAATAACTGTTGACTGATAATGTAATAACAGAGAAATTTCAAGTCCAAATCGTGTAAAAGTTACACTAAGGTTGTTGTTAGGGTTAACTATGTTAACAACAAAGTCACACCAGAAAATAAAAGAAAAGAAACCACGTCAAGGTCAAGTTAAAGACATAAATATACTGCGAATTTCACACCGTGTTTGTCTAATAATGCTGCCACGACAACATCATAAATTTTAAATAGGCCCCCTCCTCAATTTTCACAACCACGCCCTACTAACCATCCTCTGTCATGGGGGTCACTGCCCTCCTTTCATCAGGGCCACCACGCGCCTCATTCGCATTCATGTGCGTGTGTGGGGGGTGCGTGTGTGCGTGTGTGTGTGCGTGGCCGTGTGCGTGTCACTAGTAGACGCACTTATCGACGTATGTGATTCCTTAAAACTTAACAACAGCCTATCGCTAAATTTCAATGATCATAATTATTATAACTAATACAGCTCACCAAACACAAGCAAGCATGTTTATAACTAGAATGAACAAGTCGGTGCGTTAACGCTCTCTGTTCTATCTCACACCTCACATATATTCAATTATCTACCTACAGCTATCAAGCCGTCGCCAACCTCTCCAATGTTAAAAAAAACGTCTTTAAAATACATCCTCCAAACAGATAATGAACCAGCCCTGCACTACGCTGCACACTATAGTGTGTTACCATGATGCTATTCATATCATGAATAACATCACTGGTTATATTTCAGTTGCATCCTACTAGATTATAAATTGAATTTGGACTGTGTTATGTACATGTAATTCATGTTCTATGTAGGCGTATTATGTTTGCATCGATTTTGATTATACTCGGATTACCTGTAGTCTATATTTGTGTGCATTGTGTGTAATAATATGTGTCCGTTTGGCATGTATGTTTACACAAGTTAAGATAGGTTAAAATTAACTTAATTAGATAACTTCTGTATTACAAATTAACTTAACCGAGAAAAAAAATTAACGTAACTTAACTAGTTGACGTTAAAGTTAATCGAAAACAAAAAAACATGTGGTGTCACCTAGCGATCTCTTTCGAACTGGACTAGCACCAGCGTTGTTGTTTGTTAATAATATTTGGTTGCATAATGAAAAAAATAATAATTAAATTAATTTACTACAATAACTCCTTAAATACAACGCACATTTATGCTTTATCGAACACTGTGCAACTTGAGCATTTGCCTACGATTCTACACCGAAATTGGGTATCAATGCAGCACGTTAACACGTGATGGATCGATTACATTTAACACAGCCACAGTGTGTTACGTATTAATTTGTAACAAGAACAGTATAGCCTAAATCGTTAATTTAATTAGTTAGTTTGACAATTTAACTAAAAAGATTACCGACCCAAAAAGATTATTAACTTAAGTAAATCGAAAAACTGTCATAGTCCTTTTAATTGTTAATCGTCTTATTCCAGTAAAATTCTTTCTCATTTACATTATCAGTCAAAAGTTATTACACTATCGGGCAGAACGTTTGTTAGATTATCTTTCGATATTATTGCAATACCTGGTATTTATGAGAGTATCGGTTTGTTTTATCACATTATCGTCACGTATTGGCACGTATCGGGCACATGAAAACTGTCTTGAGTCTTGAGTCTTGCATTAGGGTATCAGTTAATGTTCACATAATTTGTAACAGGGTTACGGTTATGGCAGTGCACTGTATCCTATTTCATGGGCATGTCTACTAGTTTCATTCAGCTCTTTTCAATATAGAATGTCCGTTAGTGCAGCCTCAGCGAAGTAAGCAGATAAACGGTTACCCTGTGTTGACGCTAGCTAGAATAACTCGACTGCGACGTGACGTAGGCTACAGTCTGCTACTACACGGACTTAACAGCGACATCATGTTTACCATGCCGAACACGACTCAATATTTTAGAGTCGTCTGCCCTGCAATGATTATCGCTCACTAAAAATGTATTAACTTGCATATAGTACAGTTGCTTCTAATTTAACACAATTAATATATTACCAGCAGAAGCATGACTATTTAGTATTTCACTCGCTAACACAATGACAAGCGTAATTGACGTTCAATGGTTGTTGTATAGTTGCAGAGAGTATTTCAAAATAGACATAGGCTGTATGTTAAATGTATAATTGAAGTGTCCATATATAAAACAACATTTGTAAGTACATTGTTACAAACAATGCTTATGACATGTTGTTGAAGAACTGGCATATGTTTTGGCGTAACACATAGCTTTATCACGCATTATACGCAGGTAGTAAGGCGATGGTAGCATTGTGGAAACAACATTTTTTACGTATTAACACGAAAACAACGTTTGTATTGATCTATTTATGGCTGTTCATTGGTGAGGTTTGGTGTTTCTCAGGGGAGGATCAAGAGAGGACAGTTTAGGATGGGTCAAAGTCTAATTGCACCCTCTGAGACATGCCTAAAAAACACAGGCGCCGGAACGAAATTAATATTGGATGGGCTGAGCCGGAGCTTCAGCACGACACTACCGTGAGATCATGACAACGGAAGACGGGGGGTGGGTGGGGGCTGGAGGTGCTCTTGGAGATTTTGGGCTTGGACAGAGAGATTAGAGAGAGATATATATTACAGAGAGAAGAGGGCAGACAGTCAGGCAGACATACACAGACAACCTGGCTGTACTGTCCCGGTGGACCAGTATGGGAACACTGAATCAATCAATACTTTAACGTATTTTTAACAATAGCAACATAGCGCGTTGCGAAGGTAGATAGTGGATATTTTTAGATCATCAATAATATTATTGCTGTCCGAGGTATAGAAATGTCCCTTACGTTATATTTATGAAATTACAACAAAATAGTATATTGTATAATATAAACATGTACTATACACTATAGGCGCATGCACACAAAAATTGTGAAATATATTTGTTATAAGGGGATCATTCATAAACGAAATCAGCCTGTCCGAGTTCGCGTTCCTCGTTGAAAACGCATCTGAAAGCAAATTAATTTACACGTTATCCACCCTAAAGTTATGTTTTCGTTAGTTTAATATACAAGCTATATTGTACTGTTGCTAGTTTTCTTGACGTCATTGCATCGTGATGAATACTGCGTTTGCTGTGTAAACTTTGTAGTTTGCAAATAAATCAGTTAATGAAACATATTCAACTGAATGAATGAATGAAGGTTGCTGCTGCTGCTGCTGCTGCTGCTGTTGCTGCTGCTGCTGCTGTTGTTGTTGTTGCTGCTGTTGCTGCTGTTGCTGTTGCTGCTGCTGCTGTTGTTGTTGCTGCTGCTGCTGCTGCTGCTGCTGCTGCTGTTGCTGCTGGTGAAAGGAAAGGACATAGCTGAAGTCATAGACTTATATGTTGCTACGTCCTTATTTCACCGTATGTTTATTAAATATCAACACCGTTACCAACATGTTGTATATGATATGCAGTTATTGGTTAAAATAAAAAACTATGGTGAGATAGGCCTTGATAATGTATCTTGACATATCTAACAAAGGGCGATAACAAAGCGTTGTGTTTCTCGTAAATTACCGAAAACCATTAATTTCTCAACACCGTTTCTATCAACACCGTTACCATAGTGCGAAACAATTTTGAAAATTCCTCCTAAAATATATCTCAGCTACATACCAACAAAATAAAAGTGAGGTAATTTAGACTAATATAGGCATTGGTGCACACAACAGAAAGCAGTCTAAATAGTTATGATATTATTTAATGCACTTTATGCAACATTTCTTTTCATAGGCATGGTAATGATACTGAGTTGCTTTGCTTCAGCATGTAGCATAGTAAATTTCGTAAAATGAAATTTTTTGCTAAAGTTTCAAATATTAAACGTAACCATGTATTATACATAACTTAGCATATCTCAGTCATGTACTGACCAACTTTTGGTGTTACTGAGACACTTTTTATTTTGATTTGGTTCCAAAGGCCAAAGGATGGCCTTACACTTCTCCCCTCACAGACCTGTAATACATTATCAAGGACTGCGCCTTACACTTCTCCCCTCACAGACCTGTAATAGAGTATCCAGGATTGCGCCTTACACTTCTCCCCTCACAGACCTGTAATACATCATCATGGACTGCGCCTTACACTTCTCCCCTCACAGACCTGTAATACATTATCAAGGACTGCGTCTTACACTTCTCCCCTCACAGACCTGTATTACATTATCCAGGACTGCGCCTTACACTTATCCCCTCACAGACCTGTAATACAGTATCCAGGACTGCGCCTTACACTTCTCCCCTCACATACCTGTAATACATTATCCAGGACTGCGCCTTACACTTCTCCATTCTCAGACCTGTAATACAGTATTAAAGACTGCGCCTTACACTTCTCCGCTCACAGACCTGTAATACAGTATCCAGGATTGCGCCTTACACTTCTCCCCTCACAGACCTGTAATACAGTATCCAGGACTGCGCCTTACACTTCTCCCCTCACAGACCTGTAATACATTATCAAGGACTGCGCCTTACAGTTCTCCCCTCACAGACCTGTAATACAGTATCCAGGACTGCGCCTTACACTTCTCTCCTCACAGACCTGTACTACAGTATCCAGGACTGCGCCTTACACTTCTCTCCTCACAGACCTGTAATACAATATCCAGGACTGCGCCTTACACCTCTCCCCTCACAGACCTGTAATACATTATCAAGGACTGCGGCTTATACTTCTCCCCTCACAGACCTGTAATACATTATCATGGACTGCGGCTTATACTTCTCCCCTCACAGACCTGTAATACATTATCAAGGACTGCGCCTTACACTTATCCCCTCACAGACCTATAATACAGTATCCAGGACTGCGCCTTACACTTCTCCCCTCACAGACCTGTAATAGAGTATCCAGGATTGCTCCTTACACCTCTCCCCTCACAGACCTGTAATACATTATGAAGGACTGCGGCTTATACTTCTCCCCTCACAGACCTGAAATACATTATCAAGGACTGCGCCTTACACTTCTCCCCTCACAGACCTGTAATACAGTATCCAGGATTGCGCCTTACACTTCTCCCCTCACATACCTGTAATACATTATCAATGACTGCTCCTTACACTTCTCCCCTCACAGACCTGTAATACATTATCAAGGACTGCGGCTTATACTTCTCCCCTCACAGACCTGTAATACATTATCAAGTACTGCGCCTTACACTTCTCCCCTCACAGACCTGTAATACAGTATCCAGGATTGCGCCTTACACTTCTCCCCTCACAGACCTGTAATACATTATCAAGGACTGCGGCTTATACTTCTCCCCTCACAGACCTGTAATACATTATCAAGGACTGCGCCTTACACTTCTCCCCTCACAGACCTGTAATACAGTATCCAGGATTGCGCCTTACACTTCTCCCCTCACAGACCTGTAATACATTATCAAGGACTGCGCCTTACACTTCTCCCCTCACAGACCTGTAATACAGTATCCAGGATTGCTCCTTACACCTCTCCCCTCACAGACCTGTAATACATTATCAAGGACTGCGGCTTATACTTCTCCCCTCACAGACCTGTAATACATTATTAAGGACTGCACCTTACACTTCTCCCCTCACAGACCTGTAATACAGTATCCAGGATTGCGCCTTACACTTCTCCCCTCACAGACCTGTAATACATTATCAAGGACTGCGCCTTACACTTCTCCCCTCACAGACCTGTAGTACATTATCCAGGACTGCGCCTTACACTTCTCCCCTCACAGACCTGTAATACAGTATCCAGGATTGCGCCTTACACTTCTCCCCTCACAGACCTGTAATACAGTATCCAGGATTGCGCCTTACACTTCTCCCCTCACAGACCTGCAATACAGTATCCAGGATTGCGCCTTACACTTCTCCCCTCACAGACCTGTAATACAGTATCCAGGATTGCTCCTTACACCTCTCCCCTCACAGACCTGTAATACATTATCAAGGACTGCGGCATATACTTCTCCCTTCACAGACCTGTAATACATTATCAAGGACTGCGCCTTACACTTCTCCCCTCACAGACCTGTAATACATTATCAAGGACTGCGCCTTACACTTCTCCCCTCACAGACCTGTAATACAGTATCCATAATTGCTCCATACACCTCTCCCCTCACATACCTGTAATACATTATCAAGGACTGCGCCTTACACTTCTCCCCTCACTGACCTGTAATACATTATCCAGGACTGCGCCTTACACTTCTCCCCTCACAGACCTATAATACATTATCCAGGATTGCGCCTTACACTTCTCCCCTCACAGACCTGTAATACATTATCCAGGACTGCGCCTTACACTTCTCCCTTCACAGACCTGTAATACAGTATCCAGGATTGTGCCTTACACACACTCCCCTCACAGACCTATAATACAGTATCCAGGACTGCGCCTTACATTTCTCCCCTCACAGACCTGGAATACAGTAACCAGGAATGCGCCTTACACTTCTCCCCTCACAGACCTGTAATACAGTATCCAGGATTGCTCCTTACACTTCTCCCCTCACAGACCTGTAATACATTATGCAGGATTGCTCCTTACACTTCTCCCCTCACAGACCTGTAATACACTATCCAGGATTGCGCCTTATACTTCTCCCCTCACAGACCTGTAATACATTATCAAGGACTGCGCCTTACACTTCTCCCCTCACAGACCTGTAATACAGTATCCAGGATTGCTCCTTACACTTCTCCCCTCACTGACCTGTAATACATTATCCAGGACTGCGCCATACACTTCTCCCCTCACAGACCTCTAATACAGTATCCAGGATTGCTCCTTACACTTCTCCCCTCACTGACCTGTAATACATTAACCAGGACTGCGCCTTACACTTCTCCCCTCACAGAGCTGTAATACAGTATCCAGGATTGCTCCTTACACTTCTCCCCTCACTGACCTGTAATACATTATCCAGGACTGCGCCTTACACCTCTCCACTCACAGACATGTAATACAGTATCCAGGACTGCGCCTTACACTTCTCCCCTCACAGACCTATAATACAGTATCCAGGATTGCTCCTTACACTTCTCCCCTCACTGACCTGTAATACATTATCCAGGACTGCGCCTTACACTTCTCCCCTCACAGACCTATAATACAGTATCCAGGACTGCGCCTTACACTTCTCCCCTCACAGACCTGTAATACAGTATCCAGGATTGCGCCTTACACTTCTCCCCTAACAGACCTGTAATACATTATCCAGGATTGCGCCTTACACTTCTCCCATCACAGACCTGCAATACAATATCCAAGATTGCGCCTTACACTTCTCCCCTCACAGACCTGTAATACAGTATCCAGGATTGCTCCTTACACCTCTCCCCTCACAGACCAGTAATACATTATCAAGGACTGCGGCATGTACTTCTCCCTTCACAGACCTGTAATACATTATCAAGGACTGTGCCTTACACTTCTCCCCTCACAGACCTGTAATACATTATCAAGGACTGCGCCTTACACTTCTCCCCTCACAGACCTGTAATACAGTATCCAGAATTGCTCCATACACCTCTCCCCTCACAGACCTGTAATACATTATCAAGGACTGCGCCTTACACTTCTCCCCTCACAGACCTGTAATACAGTATCCAGAATTGCTCCATACACCTCTCCCCTCACAGACCTGTAATACATTATCAAGGACTGCGCCTTACACTTCTCCCCTCACTGACCTGTAATACATTATCCAGGACTGCGCCTTACACTTCTCCCCTCACAGACCTATAATACATTATCCAGGATTACGCCTTACACTTCTCCCCTCACAGACCTGTAATACATTATCCAGGACTGCGCCTTACACTTCTCCCTTCACAGACCTGTAATACAGTATCCAGGATTGTGCCTTACACACACTCCCCTCACAGACCTGTAATACAGTATCCAGGACTGCGCCTTACACTTCTCCCATCACAGACCTGTAATACAGTATCCAGGACTGCGCCTTACACTTCTCCCCTCACAGACCTGTAATACAGTATCAAGGATTGCTCCTTACACTTCTCCCCTCACAGACCTGTAATACATTATCCAGGATTGCTCCTTACACTTCTCCCCTCACAGACCTGTAATACACTATCCAGGATTGCGCCTTATACTTCTCCCCTCACAGACCTGTAATACATTATCAAGGACTGCGCCTTACACTTCTCCCCTCACAAACCTGTAATACAGTATCCAGGATTGCTCCTTACACTTCTCCCCTCACTGACCTGTAATACATTATCCAGGACTGCGCCTTACACTTCTCCCCTCACAGACCTGTAATACAGTATCCAGGATTGCTCCTTACACTTCTCCCCTCACTGACCTGTAATACATTATCCAGGACTGCGCCTTACACTTCTCCCCTCACAGAGCTGTAATACAGTATCCAGGATTGCTCCTTACACTTCTCCCCTCACTGACCTGTAATACATTATCCAGGACTGCGCCTTACACCTCTCCACTCACACACATGTAATACAGTATCCAGGACTGCGCCTTACACTTCTCCCCTTACAGACCTATAATACAGTATCCAGGATTGCTCCTTACACTTCTCCCCTCACTGACCTGTAATACATTATCCAGGACTGCGCCTTACACTTCTCCCCTCACAGAGCTGTAATACAGTATCCAGGATTGCTCCTTACACTTCTCCCCTCACTGACCTGTAATACATTATCCAGGACTGCGCCTTACACTTCTCCCCTCACAGACCTATAATACAGTATCCAGGACTGCACCTTACACTTCTCCTCTCACAGACCTGTAATACATTATCGAGGACTGCGCCTTACACTTCTCCCCTCACAGATATGTAATACAGTATCCAGGACTGCGCCTTACACTTCTCCCCTCACATACCTGTAATACAGTATCCGGGACTGCGCCTTTCACTTCTCCCCTCACAGACCTGTTCTATTGAACACAACCTCAACTCCTTTGGAAAGCATTCAGCCCCGTTGTAATTAAGTATATACATATTATCCACTGTTTATAGACAGGTACTCATTCATACATCTGAATGAACAGGAGCAATGTAGAGAGAACGAACTTGCCCACGGTTCAAAACAGAAGCAAAGTATTCGAACCGGGGTGGTTTTGATTGAGAGTCCGATGTTCTAACACTTGGCCATCTCGGTCCTTTTACCCAGGCTTAGCATTGTGCCAAGCTTTGAGTCCGAGCTTACATATGTCACATCATAATTGTTTGCTGTCACAAATGGACTGTTAAATATACAGGTAAACATTTACAGTCAAGCTATGTTATTGCCAATCACGCGGTTCGGTGTTATAAATACGAAGTGGTGTGATTTTGACGCCTGCACTCGAGTCTCAGCTTCACGGCGTCGGAATATCTCTCAACATAAATTGTTGTGTACACTTCTTTGAATTGAGAGGGATGGCGAGCAAAAAAGACCTTCGTTAGAACCAGCAAATACAAGATGAGGTTAATGCCCTATGTTCAAGTGAGAAAACAATGTAACTTACGTAAAGTCATATGTACGTTATGATTTACTACGCATCCGCGCTCTTACAACACATTTGTATTACAGTTGCGTCATACAGTATTGCAATGGCATTCATTGTGAAAAATGTAACGGAAAAACACCGTTCTCTGAATCATAAAATATATTTCTGTTCAAATATTATAGGGTTTTTTCGTATGCATGTTGTTCTCTAATAGTAGTCCTAGTAATATTCTGACTTTCTTCGTCACAAAATATATTCTGCAAACTACAAATGAAACGGGGTTGTTCAGTAATTTTTTTTCTCAAACTTTTTTTAACCCAAATACTGTTTATTACGAATTTTTGTGTAGACTAGGTTGTTGACGACTTTAGATGCGCGATATAGCTTGGTAAATCAACCTTTTAAGCACTGAATATTTTAGTGTCATACTGGTTGCAGACGAACAATATATATTTGCAGTTACAAAATGTTTCACATTGTTAATCTATTTAACTCGCCGGCCGTTCATTTAGAACATCGTAATTGCTCTACAACACCAGACGAGACAGCGGAGAAGCTGAAGAATAGCTGAAGATATAGCGACGAAAATGTTCAAACGCCCTCCCCGTCTCCCGATGTCACCAGTCGAGCCGAGAAGCTGAATTTACTGCGGCGCAGCAGCAAGACATTTTTTACACCATTTGCTTCGGTCACCAGTCTAGGATTTTGTGCCCCCAGACTACTCTCTCTGGATACGCCGCAGATGAATGGACAGACATGACTCTCAAATGTTTTCACGAAGAAACGCTGGAAAGACCGATGGCAATAAGTAGTTGATGAAACTTCTGCACTGGTGAGAGCGCAAGCGAGAGAGCGTTTCGGCTTACCACAGGTTATTTCTGCTGCGCCAATGACAATATTTCCCGGTAATACGAACGTAATACTATAATGACGCCCTCTGCAGAGTGACTCGTCATTCAGTTCGTCCACTCTTTCAGTGTTAGCAACAAATACATAACTAACTAACATTAAATAAAATTGTAAATAAAAGGCCAACGATCTTCAAACGAAGCGAATTAGTGAACATAGAAAGAGGCGAGTGCGGCTACTAGGAGGAGATGCTGCCAGACTGCCTCCGGTGTGCAAAAGCTCAAGTTCATCGTCTGGTTCTGTCCACTCCCTACCTTCATCCATGTCTACCTCTTCTGTATCTTCTTTCTTAAACATGCTTTCACAATATTGCTTTAATCACTTTTGATTACACATTTATAAAACAAAATTACACACAATGTTGTTCGCTCCGTCTGCTTCTTTCCATTTTCCGGGTTCACCTGATGCTTCTTTTCCCGCCACCGTTTTGATGCAGCCGCACCCGTCTTCCTCTGCTCAGCAGTGGACACTCGTTTCGGTGGCATTCTTTAAGTGTATTGTGAAAATAAGCAAGATGTATCAGAACGACAGTACACTTGCAATATACTACACACAAATAGCTAGCGTACACTCAAAGCATAGACATTAGGAAGTATCTATTTTCTTCTTCATCTAAACACACTGTTTCTTATTAATTTTGCACCAATAGAGAAACAATTGTGGGAAATGCTTAACAATACGAACTATAACAGCGGAGCAACTAAGTTCACCAACCTGTCTTCAATCTGACCAGAGATACAGGCACAAAGACAACATCAGATAATCAGCTTGTACCCATACAACAAGATGTGATATCGAATATCCATACAAAAAGAGTCAATAATGTACAATATTTCACACACAAATTAACAATTCTGGACACACGTATTATGTATGACTTGAGAATGTAGAATGTATGCAATAATACATGCTAACTTCAGCCATAGACAAGACAGCATGTTTGAGTAACTCAAAATAACACGTAACTTTTGCGTTGTTTACGCAAATTCCCAAATTCAAATAAATTATAATTGAACATATCCCACTAAATATAAACCACACGTAATTATCATTAATATCATACCTTTACATGTTACACAAAGTCATTATGAGGCACACAGTTACAATTTGTCTGCACAAC
>OZ023207.1:49407286-49410202 GCA_963995525.1 Escarpia spicata | reverse complement strand
ACGAAAACAGACGACTCGCTTTTACTAAGCTAGAAAAATAACAGTAATAATAGTACGTAATAATAACACGCATTTCAAACTTGCAAACGTCACTATTTGGCATTGTGTGTATTTTTTATTATTTAATTTTAAGAGTGATTAGATGCCAACAAAATCCATTGCTTTTATGCGTCTGCTGTCTTGACCAGGGACGGATCTAACAGGACGAAACTGCCCTTTTACGCGTCTGCTATCTTGACCAGGGACGGATCTAACAGGACGAAATTGCCCTTTTAAGAAAAGGTGCCCTTTTTCCTATCGGGAAAAGAGCACTTAAAATACTCAATGACTCTATTACCGTGCTTGAAGGAACTACCCGCACCATTCTGTCTCTGATCCACGCCACAAGCCTTTATTATCTTAATACTTATATTGAACAACGTGCAATTGAACACTTATATATGCAATACATGATTTACTAACTCCTTGGTTATAAATTAATTCAAAAGGTGGCTCCTACGACAGCGACTAAATTTAGTCTTAGTAGGAGTCTCTCGCCCCCCTGTTATGACATAATGTATTATTTTTCTACCATGCATTATATACTTACCACTTTTATTTCCATGTTGATTCGATTTGTTTCCATGTCGACTCGATTACAATATATTGTATGTTTTTTGTTTGTTTTTGTGACAATTATTCTGTTGTATTGGGTATTTTGTGAAGAATAAATATTTCTTCTTCCTGTTCCCTTGACACATGGTCCACCGACGAACGGCACGAAGCAGGACAGGTTTCACAGGATTGTGTTCCTTTGCTTGCAGTCGTCGGACGAAGTGAGCGACGTACTGGATGGAGACGAGGCTCTTGACTTGCATATAGCACACAAGCTGGAAGACTCTCTCGGCGGACGGCAGAGACGAAAGGCTATGAACTTTGATTCCCAAAGTTTCAGCAAGTACAAATGGCCAAACAAGGTCATTCCGTACAATATCGACTCAAATATAGGTATGTGATGTAGGGGCAATAAGAGTGATCTGGTGAACAATTTCAGTTGAGGCTATTCATCACTTCTTCTTTGTCTTCTTCCTATTCCACACGTGCGCCATCCCGGTCCAGGAGCATCACCGCGCAGTTGTGAGTAAATACAATGTGGGTGAAGTTGTTTACTATAATACCACCTGAATGTGGCGCATGTTAAAATAATAAAAATAAGTTTAACTCTTGGATAAAGGTGCTATAATGTGGTGATGATTAAAAGAGATAAATGAGCTAATTGCCTAAACGTTCAGAGTGGCCTTCCCTCCAAGGTGTCTGGGGTTGGGGGTGTTACTCGCCATGGTTAATAACTGGTTGTGTGGAATTTTATTATTGTCTTCCTTTCGTTTTGATTTTACTTTTATTAATGTCTTGAATGTACAGTGATATGCGCCGACGATGTCGTCAACTCCATGTTGCATGTCGCCTTGTTGGTTCAAGAATCCCGTTCTGGCACAGCAGTCTCTGCCGCACGTATATGGGCAGTGGATAGGCTGAGAAGAGGATGTAGAATTTGTAGACCATTCGGTGCCTCTACTCACCCATTGTTTTTATCCTACCCACTTCTTATGCCTGTTTCAACAGTCAACCTCCAGTAGCCTTGTCTATCGCATAGCACTAGCACTATGTCATTTACGTAATACCACAAATTCAACACAAATGTTGTTCCTGTATGCACATCAATGCAGTACGAATAAAATAAAATCATTAAATAGATTATAGAGACATTTAAGATGCCTACATTTCCCACAGAGACACACCCGAAATTACTTGCACTCCTGTACACTTGCCGTGTTATTTGACTCAGACGCAGAAGGAGCACAAATGATCAGACTGGCTCTTGACCACATACAAGCGGAAACTTGCCTGCGTTTCTCAAAGAACGATCAGCCCACGGAGAACTATCATCAGAACAGCCAAATCAGATACAAAAAACATAAATACATCATACATCATAAACATAACAAGATGTACGGGTCATACAACGAGGAAGAGAAGGTTACTAACGACATGGAAGATTGAGCGGGAAAAGGTGCAGAGGACGCCAAAGATTATGAATAAGTCTGTCCAACATGGTTCGGAAAAACGCAACAGAGCTGCTACGAGGTACAAACGACCGAGCGGCCCGGAAGGACGTAACCGCCAGACACGGCGCATAGAAACAGAGAAGATGTCACGTTATGAACTTAGTTACTTTTGTTGGTAAAAGATGGCTCGTATTTTTCGACATGTTCTGTTTTAAGGCCCTAATACACACACCAACAGTAATAATAAACCGGCACGGAAAGTGGTATTCCGCGCGGTGTTTTGTTGGCACGCACAGTATAGTGGTATGTGCAAATAGTATGATCACAGCAAACTATCTCAATTTGTTTTATTAATTAGTGAATTAATCTTGCTATATTAATTAGGGTATAGCTCTACTTTCAATAATTATAAACACAGTTGGTTAATGTACCCCCCAGCTTCCTTTTGCAACATTAAACACAATGTTCACAACACCATAATTAAACAAATTAATTGAATTACACAACTTCCCAGAAAATCGTCCACGTATTGTAAATTAGCCTAATTTATGCAAACATATAAAATAACATCAACAAATTGAAATTGTCATCTATATCTCAATCATGATACGTGTGTAATTTGACGTTACACAAACGAAACAGCGCTGATTGGTCAATAATTAAATTTACCTTGCGGTAATCTGTTGAAACTCGATTCTGTTTCGAAACACTGCGATACATCACACCGAGTAGTTTCCTGTGGTTCACTGCGGAATGTTTGCTTGACCCTGGGCCAGTCATCCAACAACCATTGTTCCCGAGCGGTTTATTATTACCGCTGACATGTGAATTAGGGAATTGTGTCAGCCGGTTCAATTCATACATTGTCAGG
>OZ023207.1:49367286-49402286 GCA_963995525.1 Escarpia spicata | reverse complement strand
TTGATTTTGCATGACGTAAGTTACGTCAGGTTTTTACACTAGTACTCTTTCGTAGAATCGTCTACGACGTTTCTTGACGACACGAAGCAGATATTTGATGTTGTTTCTACTCTTTATCTTTGGTACAACGGAAGTTGTACACCTACGTCGATGGACTGTTGGAAGCTCTCGCTGCCATTCTCCTCTCATGTGTACCCAGTGAGCACCTACTCCACCACTGCCCACTCCAAGTTGGCCCCGGACGGATAGCATGACCAGAGGACACCCCTGAAGGAGAAGTTCTGCAGTGATCTGGAGGCACCGAGGAGGACGGCAGCATTCGTAATGGCGACACGCGTTCCCGTCTAGAACGTGAACGACGAAGGCGAAGTGACATTTGTTAGTGCATGTTATACTCCAATGTTGCTTCGCTGATTGTCTTTGGATATCTATGTTAGAGAATCGATCGCTGATAAATGTGTAAGGTTTCGAAGTAAGATAAACATATTATTTTGTATTTACATGTGTGCTCCCGGCTCAGTAAAGCAAATCGCCTCCTTGGTGTGATGCCATTCATCTCCTCCGTATAATAATCTCCTTCGGGCATGTTCTTTAACTTGATTGCTGAAGCATTTGTGTTTAAACCATTTGCTGCTGCGTTATGTTCGGGAGCTGAGATTTTTGTGATCTGAGGCTTATATAATTCTGGTGATTTTGTTTCGTTGATCTTTCTTTTGAAGGCTTAATACCCTTAAATGGTATTGTGTTTCCTTCAGTCGAACCTCACGCCACGTAAGAATGGACACGAGTCTGCGTAGTCTCCTTCTCGAATTATTCTCATGCATGTTTTCTTCAAGAAGGTTATATTTACTGTAGTTACCAAGCACTGGCATTCAATCGTGAAGAATTGGAACGTGTCCCTGTGGCAATTTATATAGATGACAAGCTGTGTATGTGCAGCAGGCGTGGTCATAGTGGGTAACAGTCACTGATAACAATCGGCGGCATTAGCAACAAGCCTGCAGAACCAGTGTGCAGATTTGCATGCCGTCACGCTTCAGTGACGGCATGCAAATCGGCAAGTCGGCATGCATCAACCCAGAGAGAACGAGTGAAGAAGATGTTGTACACTGCCAGATCCACATTTTATGCCAACAAAATCAACGAACAGGCTGGCAACCCTAAAACTCTGTACCGGATAGTTGGTTCTCTGCTGCGTAAAACACCTGCCCGACAACAATCTCGGACAACTTCAGCAATTATTTCACGAACAAAATTGACATGATCAGACGCGATCTTGATATCCATGACAAACACAAATCGCTGCGCCCGGACGAGCCCTGTGCTATCATGATATCCATGACAAACACATATTGCTGCGCCCGGACGAGCCCTGTGATATCTTTGTTATATTTGTCATCGTTCTTGCCTACCACAACACATGAGATCGCCGAATTGGTCGCGCAAATTGGATCCGATTCCGACTCGTCTGCTGAAGGCCAACATATCCACTTTGGCACCAGTCATCACCGACATTGTGAACTTACCGATTACGACAGGAGTCTTTCCTTCCGTCCTTAAAAAGGCCATCGTAACTCCTCTTGTATCGTCCAGTGTCGAACTTGTGTTGTGTGTCAAAAATCGCAGAGAAGGTCGTTGCTGCCCGTTTGTCCAAACATCTATCTGACAACGAACTTTATGAGCAAATGCAATCTGCTTATCGTCCGCACCACAGCACTGAGACTGCATTGCTGAGAGTATGCAATGATCTGCTTTGTATATCGGATGAGCGTAAGGCTGCCATACTTGTGCTACTAGATCTCTCAGCAGCATTCGACACGATCGACCACGGAATCATGTCATCAAGCCTGAGATATTGTTTTGGAATAACTGGAACATCTCTTGCATGGTTTGATTCGTATTTGGCTAACCGACGTCAGAGTATTCAAATGCACGGCAGAGAATCAGTGGAAAGTCCAGTGATGTTAGGAGTCCCGCAAGGTTCCGTTCTCGGCCCGTTCATGTTCAATTGTTACACGGCACCACTCGGTGATATCGCACGTCGGACGGAATCAACATGCATCTATATGCTGATGACACCGAACTATATATCTCCTTCAGTCCTCTCTCAGAGGAAGCCACTTCCCAGGCTATGAAGCGCATACAAGTATGTATCGCTGAAATAGAAGCTTGGATGCATATGAATAAACTCAAACTCAATGCTGACAAAACAGAGACTATTGTGATATGTTCGCCGCACATCAAGAGCAAACTTTCTATGCCGCACATAGAACTTGCCAATGACATCGTGCCTATTTCCACTGTGGCCAGGAACATTGGTGTTTTCTTCGATAATGCCCTAAACATGAACAGCCATGTACACTACATGTGTCGTGTAGCATATTTCCATCTACACAGTATTGGAAGAATTCGAAATCTTCTAGATAGGAAAACGACAGAGATTATTGTGCATACCCACGTGACGTCTCGTCTTGATAATGGAAATGGCCTGCTTTATGATATTTCTGACCATCTCCTCACCAGACTCCAGAGAGAGCAAAATGCTGCAGCCCGTCTCATAACCAGAACTAAGAAGCACGACCACATCACTCCTGTTCTGATTGCGCTTCACTGTTGCCAATTAAACAAAGCATCGAGTACAAACTACTCCTACTGAAGATTCGCAGTTTGCACGGCTTAACTGCGTCATACCTGGCAGACCTGCCAACTCGATACCAGCCCACTCGCACGATACGCTCCGCCGACACTCACCCGCTGGAGGCGCTGCAAGCTTTGTACTCAAGGTGACATAAGCTTTTTCACGCGCAGCGCCACGCTTCAAGAACAATCTGCCCCTTGTCATGCGTGCCACAGACTGCCTCAACGTGTTCAAGAAGCAACTGATTTCTTTAAATGATATGTGTGGACAGTGACGAACTTTGAAAATTGTTGTATCTACCTTTAACTATTATTATTAGTTATTATTATTGTCTCTTAACTTGTCGTTTATAATTGGTATTAGTTGTTTTTATTATTATGATCCTTATCTGCTTAATATTGATATATATATTTTCTTTATTTTATTTAAAGATCGTAATCGCCACATGCCATGTTTTAGGATTGTAATGCGCCTCTGAGTGGTAGTAATTGCCATATTTATGGCACAGAGAAATGAGGTAAATTATTATTATTATTATTATTATTATTATTATTACACATGAAAGTAAAATAAAAATAAAATATGCACTGACACGCAATCTACTTGTTCTGACTTAGACAACATGTAAAAGATACCATCGGGTATTAACGTTTTTTCCGAAAGACAAAGCCAATATGGTGTAAAAGAAACTGTTGACGTTCCTTAACCGCAGGGAATCGCAATTACCGAAATATACGAAATATAAAGCTGAGATTCGTAAAACAGATACGCACACAACGATCTAATGGAAGAAATATGGATGTAAACTGGATAGCTTAACACACACACGTGCGTGCACGCAAACACTCACTCACATACACACACTCACACACACACACACACACACACACACACACACACACACACACACACACACACACACACACACACACACACACACACACACACACACACACACACACACACACACACTCACACACACACACACACACATACACTCACTCACTCACATACACACACTCACACACACACACTCACACACACACACACACACACACACACACACACACACACACACACACACACACACACACACACACACACACACACACACACACACACAAACACTCACTCACATACACACACTCACACACACGCACTCACACACACAAACACACACACACACTCACACACGCCCTCAATCACACACACACACACACACACACACACACACACACACACACACACACACACACACACACACACACACACACACACACACACACACACACACACACACACACACACACACACACACACACACACACACACACACACACACACACACACACACTGACACATGCACTCACTCACACACACACACACACACACACACACACACACACACACACACACACACACACACACACACACACACACACACACACACACACACACACACACACACACACACACACTCACACGTACACATACACGCACACACTCACACACACTCACACACACACACACACACACACACACACACACACACACACACACACACACACACACACACACAAACACACACTCACTCGCTCACTCACTCATTCACACACACACTCACACACGCACTCACTCGCTCACTCACTCACTCACTCACTCACTCACTCACTCACTCACTCACTCACTCACTCAATCACTCAATCACTCAATCACTCACCCCCTCACTCACTCACTCACTCACTCACTCACTCACTCACTCACTCACTCACTCACTCACTCACTCACTCACTCACTCACTCACTCACTCACTCACTCACTCACTCACTCACTCACTCACTCACTCACTCACTCACTCACTCACTCACTCACTCACTCACTCACTCACTCACTCACTCACTCACTCACTCACTCACTCACTCACTCACTCACTCACTCACTCACTCACTCACTCACTCACTCACTCACTCACTCACTCACTCACTCACTCACTCACTCACTCACTCACTCACTCACTCACTCACTCACTCACTCACTCACTCACTCACTCACTCACTCACTCACTCACTCACTCACTCACTCACTCACTCACTCACTCACTCACTCACTCACTCACTCACTCACTCACTCACTCACTCACTCACTCACTCACTCACTCACTCACTCACTCACTCACTCACTCACTCACTCACTCACTCACTCACTCACTCACTCACTCACTCACTCACTCACTCACTCACTCACTCACTCACTCACTCACTCACTCACTCACTCACTCACTCACTCACTCACTCACTCACTCACTAACTCACTCACTCACTCACTCACACACACTCACACACACGCACGCGCACGCATCCACACACACACACACGTACACAGCCACACACACGCACTCACGCTCGAGAAACGGTGAGCTTGAATACAGATCTCTTAATTTCAGATGATATAAATAAACCGTTTAATACTTTCAATAAAGCATAACACCTATAATATTATTATTAAAAAACACACATCTCAGTTTTTTAAATTGAACTTGATTTGATTTGAAGTATATTAACAAACGAAAGAAATACGTCATTAATTTGGTCACACTGCGTCATCTAAAAGAAGTGACGTCACACGATGTGCGCGAATTGTTAAATCAGGTACACATTTCAACACCTTTTCTTGAAACTAAATATATTATCTATCTATTGCATATTCAGTACTATGACATTAACGAGGCACCACGTATATATTGCTTAGTTGTCTTTCACAGAAAGAAGTATATTCATTTCTATTTACACAGTGCCTAAATGGACGCGATTGTTGGCGGAATTTTGCGTATGCTTACATTCGAAAATAGTCTAATATACACTCTGTCGTGTAACCCTTTCATGACGTCATACTCCTTTTATCTTTTCAAGAGCATATATATATATATGCTCTTGTAATTTCCGATATATTAATGTTCGACTGTACATGCCAATGCATATACATCGGAACTGGGGGATGTCGGGGGGGGGGGGGGGGTTGCTGGGGGCTCAGCCACCTAATGTCGAAATAAGGGCTTCGACCCCAATATTGAGTGTTGTATTTTTAAACATTGGGTGATTAACATTCCAGCTTGTATTTTGGATTAAAATGAAAAATGTTTGTTCTGATATCCAGAATAGCGTTAATGTGCGTTAATGCCAGTTTCATTATCTTTTCGAATCGTAATTAAAACTTAATGCTGTCCTATTTTTTGGAGGGGTGCTTTCTGAACTCTCTACACAACTGATCTTGCACCAGATGTCTTGTGTCATTTTTGACATGCGTCCATGTTCTTCTCCAGATCAGAGGGAAGACGCCGCCGCCGTGCGCACTGACAGTGATGCGGGTGCCGTCACGAAGATGGGATGTCCAGTCAGCTCGTCTATGACACCGTGTGAGTGCAGCGCCACGCTGCGGGATATCGCGGAAAATCAGAGCATTGGGTGTCCCTATCTTTTTTATAGTGAGGGAACACACAAATAGTGTAGCTTTCGAGTTTTGTGTTGGTAGTTTCGATGTGTAATGTTGCCACGTGATCTCACTGATTATGTAGGCCTGCCTCTCTCCCTGCCTGTCTAGATGTATGTTTGTGTATATCCGTCTGCTTGTCTGGTCGCCTCACGCCTGCCCGACTGCCTGTCCGTCTGTCCGTCTGTCTGCGTCTGACCGTCGGTGTTCCAGCCTACCTTCCAATCTGTTCGGTTTTTTTCCGAATGTCTCCACCCGTCTGTCCGTCTGTTCGTCTGTGTGTCTATCAGTTAGTCGGTCGGTCGGTCGGTCGGTCGGTCCGTCCGTTGATAAAATATAAGTCTTAAATACATTTAATAGTTATACAACTATTTATAAATTTATTTTGTATTAACTCTTATTAAACCTTAAAAAAGATATGCAACCTCCGGATTATGTCGCACGAGTATTGCCATGTTTGAAGCACTGGCTGACAGTTAACTAGAGCATCGAGTACACATTATTGTCGGCAACCTGCCCAGTACGTCTGCGTCATGCCTGTCGGGTCTGCTAACGTGACAGCAGCCCACTCGCACGCTCATTTGCTAGAGCTGATGCAAGGTGTCTACTCAAGGCGACACAGCTTTCACACGTGAAACGGGCCGCTGAGCATCTGGAACACTACACACAGCCACGATGGTGTCAACCCACAATGGGTTTTCACGTTAAATGAAATGTTTGCAGTTATGAAGTCTCAATAGTTTCGTGTCTGTAGATTAGGGTGATTAGTTCATATGCACCCCGCTAAGACGAGCCTTCCGTATGGGCATGGAGGTATTCTTGGAAGGAAGTAGTTGTGCTTGAATTTAAAATGATACGTAAACATTTTTATGACGATTTCGATACTGTTCCCCTCTCGACCGTGACAATGTCCAGCGCTATCCTCACTCAACCGTGAACATCTGCAACCACGCCGCGGTCAGAGTTTACTAACTATCTTTCTATCCTTTGTATTCTGATCAGTTTATTGTCTGCATTATTTTAATACTTATAACAATCTGACTCTATAATCCATATTTTAAAATTGTAATGCCGACCTAATTGTCACAACTGTCAGTTTATGGCTATGGAAAATGCTCTCAGGTTATTACCGATGATCCCTCAGAAAAAGTTTTGTAGAATATATATATAAAATATATTTTATAAGATTTTTGCGGAAGATTTTCACTAGAATATTATTTACTGTAGAACTCAATGCATTTGTAGAATTCCATAACACATTATGAGGTCATGAAAATCCTATATAATTATATAGAATATTGTACAAACGTCTCTAGAAATTGAAATATTTATAATTATATAGAATGTGATCCTATAGAATTCTACCGAATATCCCACAACATTGTTAATGCCACCTCAATTTTTATAGAATTCTAAAGAAATTCGATATAATTCTATACATTTCTATAGATTTTAATAAATTTCTATAAAATTCAATGGAATGTTTTGTTAAGGGAGGTTATTTCTTTGTTCCAGAGATCCACTGCCGAGTGAATGAGAGGTCGCGCCCCGTCAACCTAGCGGCCATGCGAGGGTCGTTCTTCAAACCCAACTCTTTCCTCGGCCAGGACTACAAGACGCTGAAGAAAAAACTTCAGAAAAATCACCAACTCTTTGACGATCCCATTTTCCCACCCACCGAGGAGTCGCTGGATCTGCCGTATAAATGGGCGCGCAAAATAGTCTGGAAACGGCCGAAGGTACGGAGCTTGATCAGCGTTACACAGATTAACGTATTAATGTCAATGTATTGTAAAGAGTTTATAAAAATTATGTGTAATTAATACTGCAACAGACGGACAGACAGACACATACACAGACAGACAGACGGACAGACAGACAAAGAGACAGACATACAAACTGACAGTCACACACACAATCAGACAAACAGACATATAGACAGACAGACAGACAGACAGACAGACAGACAGACAGACAGACAGACAGACAGACAGACAGACAGACAGACAGACAGACAGACAGACAGACAGACAGACAGAGACAGACAGACATACATACATACATAAATGCATGCATACATACATACACACAGACAGACAGACTGCATAAATGCGTTTGGAATGTTTCTACACATATATACTAATGTTAGTAAAATATAAATAAATACAGTTATTAAATAAATATTTTAAATTCATTATTTTAATTAGAACTTAATAGAGCTAGCAGCATATAGAAATATAAGACAATGCACGTATGTATACATACCATTTAATTAACGTAAGGTATAACAGCAGTGGTGGGGCGCAGTGGCGTAGTGTTAAGAGCGGCGTTCTCTCAATTGAGAGAACCCGGGTTCGAATCCTGTGCTGCCGTGTTGGGCATGTTCGTTCACTCACCTTGCCCCACTTCGCTCAGCTGTAAGAATGAGTACCTGGCTATAGGCAGTGGTCGACATTTGTGTATGAATATTCTTCGCGCATTAATTGCAGCATGGCTGGGTGCTTCCCAGAGATGTCGAGATGGTGTTCGATTGAACAGGTCTGCCGGGGGGTAAAATGTAAAGCGGTTTGAGTAGTCCAGAGGACTGGATACTGCATTATTTATTAAGTTACCGCTTTTTTACCTTTATATAGATAGCTTTGTTGTCTGTTTGGTGTTGCCAGGACATCTGCGACAACCCGCAGTTCTTCGTCGAGGGACCAAATAGAAGTGACTTCGTGCAAGGCAGTATCGGCAACTGTTGGTTCGTGGCAGCATGTTCGTGTCTAGCAGGACGACCAGAGATAATCTGCAAGGTCTGTACGGCGAGGGCCATGCTAGGACCAACTATTCGGAATAGTTTTATATGAAGAGCGCGGTGGCATTGTGTTTAGAACATCGGGCTCTCAATCGATAGATTCAGTGTTCGAATTCTCGTTCTACCGTTTCGTACCATGGACACGTATGTTCATACCATATTGCTCCAGTTCACTCAACTGTATAAATGAGTACCTGGCTATAGATAGCGGTGGGTATGCGTGTACGAATAATCTTCGCACAATAACTGCAGTGTGGCTGAATGCTTCCCAGAGAAGTGGATAGTTTGAATTCGAATGAACAGGTTTGTCATGAAGTGAAGCGCTTTGAGCAGTTCTAAAGACTGCTTATTGCACTCTAATTATGACAAGAACATACCTATTAGATCATCTGTTTCACAACGACTTCTTGTTCCGAAAACCAAGCTTAATATCCGCAAACGTGTTTTTTCTGTAGCTGCACCAAAAATCTGGGATCAACTCCCTATCGCTTTAAAATCATATGAGACTATAAATACCTTCCGTAAAAAACTAAAGATTTATTTGTTTGAAATTGCATTCCCACCGTAACCTTCGGCCGTCCCTTGCTCTAATGACGATTCTTGCTTGTCCATGTTAACGACTTTGCCAATGACTCTTGTATGTTGCGCCTCTGAGGTCAGATTCCTGGGGATTTAGGCGCTGTAGAAGTTTGTCATTATTATTATTATTACCTATAATTTCAATGAATAAATTTCCAAGCGGATTTTTTCCCTGAAAAAATATAAACTTTTAGGATAAATGTAATTGTATTTATTAACCTTTGGTGTTAATTGCGCCACTTATACATTGATCAACAGTAAGCGTTTATGTTTTTCTACCTGAAAAGGTAATGACGGCACAAAGAAAGGTGTACATATTAACGCAATCGAAGAACACATGGAATACAAATGAAACGGAAAATTGGGGTAACACAAAGTGGTATAATTTCAATAAAGTAATACTATAAAATTTTTCTTTATCAGGAAACTAAATGATATTGACACTCAGGAATGGATGTCGTCAATAGATTTTTAGAGCATCGAAATACAGTCACACATTGTTGTTCTATACTTACAACCTTTGGAAATACAGTCACACATTGTTGTTCTACACTTACAACCTTTGGAGATACAATCACACATTGTTGTTCTACACGTACAACCTTTGGGAATACAGTCACATGTTGTTGTTCTACACTTACAACCTTTGGAAATACAGTCACACATTGTTGTTCTACACGTACAACCTTTGGGAATACAGTCACATGTTGTTGTTCTACACTTATAACCTTTGGAAATACAGTCACACATTGTTGTTCTACACATACAAGCTTTGGAAATACAGTCACATATTGTTGTTCTACACTTACAACCTTTGGAAATACAGTCACACATTGTTGTTCTACACGTACAACCTTTGGGACTACAGTCACACGTTGTTGTTCTACACTTATAACCTTTGGAAATACAGTCACACATTGTTGTTCTACACATACAAGCTTTGGAAATACAGTCACATATTGTTGTTCTACACTTACAACCTTTGGAAATACAGTCACACGTTGTTGTTCTACACATACAAGCTTTGGAAATACAGTCACATATTGTTGTTCTACACTTACAACCTTTGGAAATACAGTCACACGTTGTTGTTCTAAACTTACAACCTTTGGAAATACAGTCACACATTGTTGTTCTACACTTACACCTTTGGAAATACAGTCACACGTTGTTGTTCTACACTTACAACCTTTGGAAATACAGTCACACGTTGTTGTTCTACACTTACAACCTTTAGAAATACAGTCACACATTGTTATTCTACACTTAAAACCTTTGGAAATACAGTCACACGTTGTTATTCTACACTTACAACCTTTAGAAATACAGTCACACATTGTTATTCTACACTTACAACCTTTGGAAATACAGTCACACATTGTTATTCTACACTTACAACCTTTGGAAATACAGTCACACATTGTTATTCTACACTTACAACCTTTGGAAATACAGTCACACATTGTTATTCTACACTTACAACCTTTAGAAATACAGTCACACATTGTTATTCTACACTTACAACCTTTGGAAATACAGTCACACGTTGTCATTTTACACTTACAACCTTTGGAAATACAGTCACACGTTGTTATTCTACACTTACAACCTTTAGAAATACAGTCACACATTGTTATTCTACACTTACAACCTTTGGAAATACAGTCACACGTTGTTGTTATACACTTAAAACCTTTGGAAATACAGTCACACATTGTTATTCTACACTTACGACCTTTGGAAATGCAGTCACACGTTGTTGTTCTACACTTACAACCTTTGGAAATCAACAAAAGCTTATTAAGATTATGGTCAGGGACGAAACGCAATGTCATTTTTAAACGCACAGCAGTTATGAAACTCCAGAAAGTTCCGGATCTGCGGAGTGAACTACTTGTTTTCAATGCAAGTAATGAACGCTGAGACTTTTAAGAGCACTTTTAAACATTCTCTTTTAATCAATATTTTAATTGCTATTGTGACTTTTAGACTTGGCATTAAGCTTTTATTAATTATATTTTGTTTATATGACACGATAATACTAATATTTAAAGATATACTTTTTTTAAATATTAATTTTTTACTTAATTAATAACTTTTTTGATTTATTACTATTTTACATGTAAAGCGCCTTGAATAGTTTCTAACTAGAGTTGGCGCTATATAAGTATATTTATTTATTATTATTATTTAAAGTGAAATAAATGCTTTGTTGGTACCATCGTGGCCAGTAGCGTGCCAAGTTGACTTTACACTTCAATTGCGTTGTTCATAGGAGTGACTATCGGGGATAGATCTACTGTCGGATAATATTGCGATAGCTGTAACATTTTAAATACTGTAGCGATACTATTTTATTTTATTTGAGTTAAGGTACATATCGCATGGACCCTGCCAAAACTGACGGGTGGCGCCGTCGCTTAGAGTTTGATTCACTTACTTTGCAATGGCGAACATGAGTGATGCTTATTTGATCGGCAATTGTTGGGTCAGTAGACTTGGTAAAAAAGTACACTTCTTTGGCCAACCTTCATTACTATCGATAGTTCACTGTGCTATCGCCGGTAAATATCGATAGTTAAATTTACTATCGATAGCATTGTATCGCGACATCGACTATTGCGATGCATCGGTAGTTTAATGTATTATTATACCCCTATTTATTCACGCCGTCGAAACTAAGAAGTCCCACCTGACGGTGTGGAGCGCAGTGGTGCAGTGGATAGAGCATCGGACTCTCAATCGCGAGAACTCCGGTTTGAATCCTGTGCTGCCGTGTCGAACCATGGGCATGTTCGTTCAATCTACGTTGCTCCACTTCACTCAGCTGTATGAGCGAGTCCCTGGCTATATACAGTGGAGGTATTTGGGTACGAATAGTCTTAGCGCATTAATTGCAGCGTGGCTGGATTCTTTCCAGAGAAGTCGAGATGGTTTCCAATTAAACAGGTCTGCCAGGGAATAAAGTGAAGTGGGAAACGCTTTAAGCAGTCCTGAGGACTGGATACTGCGCTATAAAAGAACTTACCTTTATGGTCATAGTTAAACCACGTGTCTACAGCCCGGCGAGAGGGGGAGAGAGAGATGCGACATCTGCGAACGTATCACTTCCTAGTTATTGACGTCTTCCCTCGTTTCTCCCAGGTTTAACAAGATTTTACAAGATTTAACAAGATAGCCGTCCAGAGCTATGAGCTCCAGACGGCATGCGGACAAGGAAGCCTTTGGTTTATCGAGGGTCCAACAATTTTCCATCTACGTGTATATATATATATATATATATATTTATACGTAGATGGAAAATATATATATATATTTATCATGTGACAAGCGCCCCAGTGGCAGCTATTTATTTGCTATGTGTTTAACATTGATTTTTTTACTTATTTGTATTACTACGACACTGGTGAGATTTGAACATCGTTTTGATAACATTACCCTGAATGCACGGAGCTGTCGTTCGTGTTATTGGTTTTATATGTGTGTGTATTTCTGCGACTTTTATTCCGGTGGCACACCTGTACCCATGGTGACCTACACTCGGCAGGAACTATTCGCCCATAACATTGCGAGTGTCACTGGCGGAAGGCTGCCTCAGCTTTGTTCGACACGTTAAAGGACAATGAAATTTGTGCGGTCACACGAGGTTGCAGAGCCGGTCGCAATCACCATCGTACGATACGTCCAGTAATTGGACGTCGGCCCAGCTTTACACCCACTTACCACCAACGCGGTGTCAACAACACAAACATTACACGAATGAAACTGTCGTCTTGTCAAACTGATGACAAGGATTTTAAGAATCGTTACACCAACATCGCATTGATCATTGCAAGATCTGTGAAAAATAAGACGCTGATTATAAATGAGGAAATTGTCCAACACGATTGGGATGTTTTGGTCATCAGCGAAACGTGGCTAAAAAACTGCAGACGAAGCGATTGTGGCTGAACTGACGCCTCCCGGCTACACATTCAATCATGTAGCCCGTGCCTCTGGTCGTGGCGGCGCAGTTTCCATAGTTCATCGAAATACTTTCAACACCAAGATCTTCCCAAAGCTGCCATTCACAACCATCGAACTTCTCCGTCTGCAACTCACCAACCCGTTCTTGTTGAAATACAGTATCTAGGTCGCTTATCACCCGCCTGCATCAAGTAAGACATCTGGAACAATATCGAATGTTTACATTGAACTTGAGCAGCTATTCATCGAGGCATCCATCTCCGTTGTTCCTACTGTCATCATTGGTGACTTCAATGTTCATTTTGATGATACCCTCAAATCAGAACTACTTCGCACTCTATGTGAATCTTTCAATCTAACTCAACATGTACATTCGCCAACGCACCAAACTGGACATATATTGGATCTTGTGATCAGTCAAACTGATGACGACTTCATCACTTCCGTTACTGTGCATCCTGACTCTCTGTCTGACCACCATCGCATTGAACTCACACCAAGAGCACCGAAGCACCAAACTAAACTGGAGATTCATCGGCAATTATATGCCACCGCTCGTGAAGAATGCACTGCTTTGATATCATCACGCAAAACGGATTATTATCAAAACAGCCTGGAGAAGGCAAACAACAAAACCATGTTTCGATTACTGAGATCGCGTGATGGCCACCGCATACAGGAACACCCTGAATTCCACTTGACGGCACTAAGATACGACATTTTTTTACGTTTCTTTAGTGAAAAGATTGACAAATCTTGTCAGGTCTGCAGTGTTTCAACATCATCGATAGGCCAACAGATGAAAGACCTTGTTTCACTGACTGTATCTATGCGTTTGATCCAACAACGAACACAGAGATCACAGCGATTTTTGGTACAACTGGCAAAACGTGCGCGCTGGATCCTCTGCCTGCAACTCAGCTTAGAGACAATATCACAAATATTGTGTCTGTCATCACACGGATTACAAATGCTTCGCTGGACGAGGCAGTCATGCCAAAGTCGCTGAAGCATGCAATTGTCCGTCCGCTTTTGAAGAAACCATCACTTGACAAAGACATTCCGAGCAGTTATCGACCTGTGAGCAACCTTACACAATTATCCAAAGTAATTGAGAAAGTGGTCGCGCTTAGGATAATGACGCATGTGTCTGACCAGCAAATGGTTGAGTGCTTTCAGTCGTCGTATCGAAAAAAACATTCGACCGAAACCGCGCTACTGTACGTTACAAATGCCATCAAAACAGCCCTGGACAATAAACAAGGAACCATCCTGGTTCTCGTTGATTTTAGTGCCGCCTTCGATACTATCAACCATGACATCTTGATTAAGCGTCTACGTTTGCGCTGTGGCTTTGTTGGAAAAGCACTGGACTGGATGACATTGTACCTGCAAGACCAGACGCAGCGAATAGTAATCGGTCCCATCATCTGCCCATGTTATAGGTGATCCCCGATGCCCTGACACAGGAGTGGGATCTGGCCCACCCGGATGACTATGCCGGGATTTTCCACTTCCAGTTGTGGCGCTATGGAAGCTGGGTAGACATCGTCATTGACGACTTCCTACCGACGAAACGCGGACATCTTGTGTTTGTTCATTCGACGGCCACCAACGAGTTTTGGAGTGCACTGCTCGAGAAGGCATATGCCAAGTAGGTGCTGTGTGCAATAATTGAAAAGGCCTATGCCAAGTAGGTGCTGCTTGTGATGGGTGCATTAAATGAGAAGACAATGCCAAGAAAGTGCTGTATTCATTCCACATATGAACGTAGATGTTGCGTTCATCGAGAAAGCATATGCCAAGTAGGTGTTATGCACATTCATTGATAAGATATGTACCACGTAGGTGATGTATTCACACCTTGAGAAGGCACATACCACATAGGCGCTGCATGCATGTCGCGGGTGATACTGGTGTATTTTATCCATAGCAAATGGTGTACGCATTTGGGCACTTGTGTAGAATCCGGACCCACCTCGATTTCGCTGTTATAACTTGTGTTTTACCTAACTTTGATACATCAGAGCGTTATTTCCACCATTCAACATCATCCCAGGCATATTATATTACGAAAATATTGTGTCGTAGCGCACTTTTGAAGCCCAAATAATGACCCGGCTTGCGCTAGTCTGCACCGCTGCGGTCGTGCGTTACCGCATCGCGCTCGTAGAATGAGCGATATATCGGCGTATGTTGATGCAAACCGGGGCGTTATTTATTCCCCCAAAATGCGCTAATACGCAATATTTTTAAACGTAAATATGTCTGGGATAATGTTGAATAATGGAACTAACACACTGATGTATCAAAGTTAGGCAAAAATCAAGTTATAAAAGCAAAATCGAGGTGGGTCCGGATTCTACACAAGTGCCCGCATCTGTGTGCATGTATACACCGCATAAAGAGGACAAAACAGAAGCGAGATAAATACAACTTGACAAATATAATACAAAAGGTATCACTGACCCTTGTCTGTTTTGTGTTTTTGTTTTGTGTTTTATGTGAAACAACTATGATGTAATGCGTTTCTGTGTTTTATTTGAAACAACTATGATGTAATGTGTTTCTGTGTTTTATTTGAAACACATCTCAGGGTAATATGCGGGTCTGTGTGTATAATGAACCTGTATGTTGTATAAACATGTATGTAGTCCGTGAGCCTGCTGTCGTTAGGGCGTGCGGGTCGTACCACGCCATGGAAGGCGGCACGGGAGGCGAGGCGCTCGAGGACTTTACTAGTGGCGTCACAGAGGTGGTGACGGCGAAGGGCTACGGGTACCAGGATGACGAGAACAAGCAGATGAGTTTCTTCAAAATTGCACTTAACGCCTACGAGACGGGCTCACTTATGTGTACAGGCATCCCGGTAAGGGGTCTGCTCATCAGTTCACATTATGCGCTTACCATTGGTTCATCATCATCATCATCATCATTGTTCAGCCTTAGTATCCTGTGATTGGGCGAAGGCCTCAGCATGTAGCATGTCGTTTCCAGATCTACCTGTCTTGCGCTATCCTCTGTCAGATGGTGCCCTTCCAGTAATCGTTTTGTTTGTCTCTCCACCGTCTCGCCGGTCTTCCTCTAGATCATTTCCCTTCGAACTGTCTCCAAGCAGTGATATGCGATGTCCATCGGTTATCTCGTAGTTTGCTGATGTGCCCTGCCCAGGTCCACTTCTGCTTTCTGATTGGTCCTATCACATCTATGACCTTTGTCTTCTCTCTTACCCAAATGTTTGTTTTTCTCTCCCGATATGTGATGTTTAACATACTTCTTTCCATCTTTGTTTGTGCGGCTGCTAGTTTGTTCTTTGCCTGGTTGGTGAGTGTCCACATTGTCCGCGCCATACGTCATCGACGGAAGTAGTATGAGTTGTCAACATGTCACTGGTTCAACCCCAACAATACGTGGTCTAGCATTTTCTAGGTTTCCAAATGGCTGTTAGCATCAGTTTGCATTGACATGTGTTTCAGTCACAGGGCGGCATGACTGTAGCCATCTGTTTACTTCGCACAATGATGTGTCCCTACACAATGCGTGTTGCATTTTGGGACACTGCAAACTTACGCGTTCACCACAAAGACAAACGGACACAGATTAACGTAGTGATGTTTACACCAATCTAAGCTTATTTCAGGTTTTTTTTAACCTAGCTAGTCGCCAACCTACACTCGTCTCTGTCTAAGTTAATTCGCTTCGTTGATCCACTGACCTCTGATCTTTTGAACGGCGATGTATTTAGAGGTATAATGTGTAGTTATTTCGAGTTATTTACTTTTCAGTGCACGAACTGTATTTAGATATATAATGTGTAGTTATTTAGAGTTATTCACTTTTCGGTGCGCGAACTGCATGGTGATAAATTCTTCACAGGGCGTCATTGTGGAGTCACGTAGAGTTATCAGATGGTCAGCGGAAAGGATGAGATCAATCTACTGCAGGGGCCGGCAACCTATTTGAATGGACGGCTAAATAAGTGGCTTTGGCTAGGTCAGCGTTCCAGACATTTATTTCGTAATATTGGTTACCACTCTTCGTGGCATTCTAGCTCATTTGCGTTGAAGATGAACTGACACATTTGGAATTATTATTATGAAACATCAGTGGCTAATTTTGAACAATTTCCTATTGAAAATACACATTGTTGAAGGTCCTCGTTATCATCATGCAAGTGGGCTGTTAAATAAGGGCAAATACGAGCTCCGAGATCTATAAAACGCTCTACAAACTCCCGTCTCAGCAGCTCAACGAATGCTTCGTACGTGTCCCGCCTTTCTGGTTCGTTTTCAGGAGTGTTTAGAAATGCAATCGTAACTTGATCTCGAAAGTGGAAACGAACTAGGAGAATTATTTTGTTCGATGTTCTCATCCCTTAAGTTGAACATGCAGCAGACTGAGATGCGTAAACAACAAATGAAAACTCTCAGAGGCACCTAGGGATTAGCGATGTCACGTAGGACTTACGTCTGAAAACGTCTGCTCCACGAACAAGCTAATTCCATGTCTCAGCTCATGCACTTCGCAGTAGTATAGGCTATCTTGATTTTTACATATTCGTCTCTGCCAGAAGACGCTTGAACTGCTGGAGGCTTAGGCCACGAGGGCGGACGTAGTTCACGGTCTTCATGAAAGTGTTCTGGTTTTTTTGTATCGATTTGCTACACATACTTTCTTGAGGAATATGTGATGCAGAGGGCCTGAAGATATTCGCGGTGGCACCTGCATCGGGTCTAACAGCATAGAGGATGTGGACTTCGTAGATGAAGAACGAGAACCACTACACGCAATATTGATCACCGCTTGCATTAAGCTCTCAAACTGGACCCTCTTTGTCAACGAGGCGAAAACGGAATATATTCCTCGGTAACACCAGTGATGTCGGTGCTACGCTACGAGGAAATGAACAGTGGAGATCCAACAAGACGCTAGGAACCCTGCTCTGCTGCACAAAAGACGTGCAACATAGGTGCTTGCTGGGCAATAACGCGTTTCAGTCGTTCTGGAAAATTTGGATGCGTGGGACCAAAATCCCTTCAAGCAAACCAATTATGGTGTACGATGCCATAGTCATATCTGTGATGCTGTATAACTGTGGCAGCTGAGCGGTGCCAGCCACGATACTTCGAAAACTAGATGCCTGCCATAGGCGCCACCTGCGCTCGATACTGGTCATGCGGTGGCCAAACGGGATGATTTCAAACTAAGACCTGTACGCGAGCTGTGACACAGAACCGCTGTCACAGCGAGTACGGAGAATGCAGAAGTCAATGTTCGGCCACGTGCTACGCATGCCCGAAGACAGTCATGCACAGCTGGCCATGCAGTTTGCCGTTGTCGGGTCATGCCGGTACAGAGGCCGAGTCGGCAGGCACACCACCAACCTGCTAGACCTACCGCGCTTTGACCTCAGAGTGACGGGCGTCAGGCTGAGGTCGCGCAATGACATAACGACTCTGAGAGAGCTGGCGGACGACCGCACGGGATGGAGGAAACTTTGGGGGGACTGATTGCGGACTATTTATGTCACAGGAACAGTACATCATCATCATCATCATGGTAATATTCAGTTATATTTGGTGAGTGCGTCGATGACTGAACAGGCCGATGTTAGGTTTGCAGATCCGGCCGCGCACACCACACACGTATGTTTGCACAGCAGCAGCGGTAGAAGTCGTCAATGTATTCTTGTCGGGTTCACGATCATTCCACCGCTGTCGTTTTTTGGTTTCGTGTGCTACGCGGTTAATTTCAAAATGTTCCACGAGGGTTTAGCACATGAATCTCCATCGCATACGGTCTTCACAGTCAGTTTCCCACTCGTGTCTATGTTGCATTTCTTCATGTTTGTTTTCATTTGGTCTTTGTAACGTTTCTGTTGCCTCCCTGAAGCACGTTTGTAAGTGGAAAGTTGGGAATAAAGAAATTGCTTTGAGACTCTGGTGTCTGACTTGCGCTTGACATTCCCAGCCCGACACAACTGACTTTCAATGAGGCGGGCCACAATGCTGGTAGTACATGCCTGTTCAAGAATGCTAGCATTTGTCGTTCGGTCTTGCCAGCAGACTTCCATGAGAGCTCTGGGTGTGCGCTGTTGAAACTGTTCAAGAGCTCTGATGTGGCGACAATAAACAACCCTTGTTTCACTGCCATACAACAGTGTGGACAGCACAACTTTGTACACCAGGATCTTAGTGGGTGTTCTGAGAAAACACGGCGTTTTAGTATTCCATAGGCAGCACAGGCACACTTTATCCTGTACTGAATTTCCGCATCGATGTTTGCTGGACTGGACAGGTTGTTCCCAGGTACGCGAAATGGTCAACAATATTAAGAGCGGTGCCTTCTGGTAAAGGAAAAGTACCGGTCACGTCTTTGTTCATTAAATTTTCTCCTGCATTTGACGAGCAGCAAAAATCATATCTGCGGTGCCACGTGTGTTTCAGAAACCGCATTGTGTTTCAGGTAAGATACTCTTTGAGAGTGGTTGTACAAGTCGGTTGATTAAGACTTTGGCAAGGATCTTTCCAACAACTGATAGCTGGGAGACCCCGCGGAAGTTGCCACAGTCAGCCCTGTCACCCTTCTTAAAGATTGTGACAATCATGGCATCTTTTTAATCCTGGGATATTTCCTCAGTATTCCAGGTCTTCTGAATGAGATGCTGTAGGTGATTGGTTAAGATTTCTCCTTCGTGCTTGTATATTTCGCTGGGGATGACATCACTACCAGAGGCCTTGTTGTTCTTCATTTGAAAAATGGCTTTGCTCACCTCTTCAAGTCGTGGCAGTTCGTCTAGCTCTGTCCTGATCGGTGTCTGAGGAATACTGTAGATTGTATCCGGTTCAACTCGGGAGTCACGATTGAGTAATTCCGAGAAATGTTCTTGTCAACGATTTAGGATACCTTCCTTGTTTTTTGACAAGAGTGGAACCATCTTTTGTATTCTTAGAGGTCCATAGATATCTCTGTTGGATTTGACAAATTCACGGGTCCTCTGGCTGTCAGCGAATTCCTGTATTTCTGCGGTCTTTGCTGTCCACCATTGGTTCTAGATGTTACGATGTTTTTCTCTGTAAATTGGTACGCAGGCTTTGTTTACGATCAGATCCTTGATTGCTGTATCATTTTCATTGAACCAATCTTGGTGTTGTTTGGTTTCATATCGAAGTGTTTCTTCGCATACTTTGGTGATGTTATTGCGGAGCGAGATGCATTCCTTGTTTACCGATATATTCTCTTTTGGCACATCTGCGAGTTTCTCTTTTAGATTATGTTGGAGCTCATGGCTGACGTCTTTGTTTTTCAGTTTGCCCACATCTAGCTTCCTCCTAGTAGTGTGTTGATTTTAATTGCGAACTTAAACGGATTAGCCTCTGGTCAGTTTAAGAGGTTGTAGAGCCACGCCTTCCTTTAGAAATGAGGACACATGCACGGTCACGTTGACGTGTGATAACATAGTCAATCAGATACCAATGTTTTGACCTGGGATGCATCCATGATGTTTTGAACTTATCTTCCAAGCGAAAGATGGTATTCATGATTACCAGCTCGTGTTCTGCTGAGTATTAGCACCGCTACTACTCAGTTGTAATACACAATATAATAGTATTATCCTACATACATTTTGGATTTTGTGAATTTACGGGCCCGCACCTTTGCTTCGTTACCTCTGTATTAACGTACACCTGTAGGTAACTGGCATGCTTGTTCAATGTGAACAGTTATGGAAATTACAAACAGTGTAGTATCTACTTAGAATCAACTATCTGATCAGTCGTCGTATAAATCACGAACTAGGCCACCTGTTGGACTATAAATGTTGCCGACGACGACATTGACCCTCATGTGCACCGAACGGTGACCTGAATTGCAGCGTCCGCGCATCGGTTTGAGTCAGCAGGACGATTCCACTGTCTAAGCGCAAGGGGAGACGGGTAGCGATCAACGGATGGACGGGGATTATTAACAAAACAAGAGTACTATGCTACGATTAGACAACAAATTACAGAACATTTCATATCAAAAAAAAACCGAACTAAGCCAACCGTGGAGACGCTTGGAAGCGACACGAAGACAACAAGAATTTTGAAAACACCCGATCTCTTTCATGAATGAGATGCAATAACTCCCCGGTCATCCAAGGGGCAGCATGGTGTTTAATATGGACACACTTCAAAGGGACAATACTACCAAAGATGGCCATCAACTTAGATTTAAAATGATAAAAAGCTTCGTGTACAGAGTTAATAGCTAATACATCCTGCCAGTCTACCTGTTGCAGTTTCGTTTCAAAAATGTCCTGACTGTAGTTTCTGAGCGATCTTCATGTCACACTGTTGTGTTGATTAACAGGAATTTTCTTACATTTGCATGTACAATATATTAATTGGTGGCCACTTATGCCAACATCTAATACACCACATTGTGTTATTATCACAGGGTCTGAGACGATGGTGAGATCTAGATGGTGGAAATTGCACTGGTAATCCTTGTAGGCGTGTTAATAAGCTGGGTCATATCGAAACATATACATATAATGCTTTAATGATGCTTGCAACGGATTAACGACAGTGCTCAAGTGAGAGAAGTCAACGTTAAAATAACCCATTATGATAAATTCTTGGTTGGTGAATGAATTACACTCCAAGCAGGATTGCTCGAGTATATTAAAAAATCCGTCTGCTTGGGTGGAGGGTAGCATATATACCAATTAAATAGTCTTTGTCTTAGGTAAATACAATTCAGCCCACACAGTTTCTAAATTATTACACACATCGTCTGTCTGGTTGAAAGCAATGTCACTTCTTACGTAAAGGCATACATCACCGTCCTGGCACTGCTACGCTTTATGATGCCATCTTTTGTCAGTTTTTGTCACAGACGTCCAGTATACAAACGATTTAGTTTAAGGATCACTGCAAATCGCAATGTTTACGCTTGGCCGAACACAGGTTGTGTCAATCGTCCTGGGTAATGAATATACAAGTCCACATATCAATTGGCATTGACATATCCGGTCATGCATGGCGTTCAGACAACCACCTGACTGTTGAGGTCTCGCATGACTGAATCACAGCTTGTTAGTGTCACAAAGGTGCATTCAGAGATATAAAAACTGTAAAATCACAAAATGTCATAATCAGTTACTAAAATTACGTAGTCCGATAACATATTGATGCATTCGTGGAGTTGTTTGCTAAAATGTAGTGTTGTAAAATGGCTCAAACTAGTATAATTTACACTATTTTCGCAGAGCATTCCTTAGTGGCATCCAGTGGCGCCACCCTGTACGTGGATTAATGTTCACTGCTAACATATACATTTTGTATTGACCATTTATCGTCTATGATATGTGATTTTGCAACTGTTTAGTTCTTCTTAGCTCTAACTGCATTAGTTGTTACGGAAATACCTCTTTGTCCGCGGTGCCCCATATTCATTGTCCCTGCTAATTATTTGAACCATACCCTAGCAATATTGCCGTACCATTTCCGTAATCATGGTTTACGTACGTCGAGATGTTACATGTGATGAGCTTGCCAACTTTTCCAGGGTTTGTAACACATACGAAAATGGCAATCGATCAAACGAAAGTGAAACACGCACTCGGGCACACACACGCACGTACGCACACACTGATACATACTCACACGCACACGCACACGCACGCACACACACACTCACACTCACACGCACACGCACACAGTTGTCATCTTAGAAACTTTGCCTTTTGTTTTTTTTACAAATAAACACTTACGGGCTGAATTTCAAAAAAATATTCGACGGAAGGCACGAATGCATCACGTGTTCGGCAACCTTTTTTTGATGCCTTTACGGAACTTTTGCTAGGCATTTGGTGTATAGGTCAACTGTTGCACCGTCGTGTGCAGGTGAAGACGGCGAAGGAGTGTGAGGCTATGAAGTGTGGCCTGGTGAAGGGTCACTGGTACGGAGTCACGGCGGTCAAGAGCATCTCGCTGACCACCAATACCATCGACTTCGACAGCAATGGCGCCTTGCCGCAGAAACTCGACATGATCCGACTCCGCAACCCGGTCGGCCGTGGGGAGTGGAAGGGCAGATTCAGCGACGGGTTTGTCACGTTTCCTGCTTACAAGGAGGCAATCTGTTCCCAGTTTTTATTAGTTAATCAATATAATGCTCTAGCTATGATAACCATGTTGAAGGCATACTGCCCGCCAAATTGTGCTTAGTAAGCGGGCAACAACGTTCACAATTTGGAAGATACGACCCCGTAGCATGTTCAAATAGTAAACAAAACATCCAATTAAAAAAAAAACTGGCAATAATGCCGAGGCGGGCTGAGTTAACTGCAATACCCTTTGATGGTCAACAATTTCCCATTTTCGCACGTTCAACAAAGCAGATGTCCCGTTACAAATTACTACGCTGGCTAATTTCGGGTAGAGGAAGAAACTGCCTTCCTATAATAACTTACCTTTATGACCTTGTTTATCCACCATAGGTCCCTGGTGTATCCTTCCGTCTGTTGACACTTTGAAGACTTTTGTTTTGGTGAGCATCTGAGCTTGCATTCCAAGGATTCAGACGCAGTAGAAGTCACTTTATTGATGTTGTTGTTTTTGTTATTATTAGGTCCGACCGACCGACCGACCGACCGACCGACCGACCGACCGACCGACCGACCGACCGACCGACCGACCGACCGACCGACCGACCAACTTTGAAGAAGGATCTAAATGACGACATTTCTTGAAAACGTTCGACTACGTCAGGCTGACATCAACTAGCCCCGAACCGACTGACACCGATCCGACTAAACTAACGCCGATTGGTCGGATCGAATCGGGTTGGGCGAAAAAAACAATGTATCCTGGGTTTTACTGGGCGCAGCTTATTCAATGACGTGTCTGTATTTTCTGTGTTCGTTCGCGGACGATTATGTGATATGTTTGACAAGTTTTGCGTACGTTGATGGGCAGCAGATTCAGTGATGTGTTTTCCTTGTTTAGTGTTCATCTTGTTTAATGATCGTTATTGGGCAGAATTGATTCAGTGATGTCTTTGTTTTGTTTCGTATTTATTTTGTTTCGTGTTCATTATTTGGCGCTGCAAATTCAGAGACGACATTGTTTTCGATTCATTTTCGGTGGTGTCGCGGAAATAATGAGATTTTGTGACTTGTGTTCGTTATATTTCGTTACCATTGTGGTACACCCGGAATAAGTAGCGGTAACATTGTGTGACAGTCTTACGGCTGCGCCAAATGGTCATGCATATTAAGCCAAATGAATTATCCTATTTACGCCATGATAAACTTATCGACACAATGTGTATAGTTCTTATAACAAAACTAAGTTAAAACCAGACAGCTTCTGGCAATGAAGGCAGTTGATGCGATATTGTAAACAGTATTACCAACATACGAGCCTAATAGCAGCCATGCCATCCACGCCCTAACACAACCCGAACAACGGGTCGAGCCAAGCCAATAAAGACAATGGGCACAACAAACAACGCACGAACTGGAAAACATCATGCAACCAGGGTGCTTAAGATGTCAAACCAGTTGTTCATTATTGAAACGTTTTTTTTGAAAATCGAGTTTTTCTTTTAGAAATTGCGGGGCGTTTGGTCTTTGGATAACGGGATTTGTTTTTGACAGATACACGATCTTATGTTTGACTATAACGTGGTTTTATTTCACAATAACGTGGTCAAAACAGTGTTTGCATTGTACTAAGCGCGAAACCGAGTACATGAGTATAGTTTGAAGTTTGAGTATTTTGCGAGCCTCGGGGGTGGCGGGGGGTACAGTTCTCAGTTTTCGGTGGGTGCAATCGGAGGTTTTCGGAGAGCTTCAGCCCCCTGGATATTCAGACGCCAATGATCAAAGCATGTGTAACATGGTTTTTCATCTTCGTAACGGGTAAATACAGATATGAGAACGGGTAAAACAGAAATTTCACAATCCTGGCTAAGGGCCTGCCTACATTTCATGTGATCGTTCATTTAACGGAACAATTTTGCCAGAGGAAGTCATGTCTATGCACAACTTTCAGTTCCCCGGAATGGGAGCGAGTGACGAAAAACGAACAGGCCATGTTGGAGCTTGTGTTCGAAGAAGACGGCGAATTCTGGTCAGTAACGTCTTCTTCTTCACTTTGATTCATTGCGAGGTCGGGGCTACACCATCCCATCTGTTTCGCCTTAACGACAACAGTTAATTTCAGCTTTATGTTCGATGCTCAGACAGTATCGCAAACGTGCAGCCAACAAGTTTAACTTATCTCAAACGTAGCCGCAATGCTGTTTCACCTATAAGTTTGAAGCGTTGCGATCTTGCCCATGCATTATGCGTTGTGTGTTTCTAAATCGTCGACCATGTTATGCCTAAGTGATTTTCCACCAGCGGGGGTGTCGACTCTTTCTTAAACGTTAATTACTGTAGAATTATTAGCGTTTTCCCTGTCCTGTTAAGTTATAAATGTTCTTGGATATTTACCTTACATCGTCTATGAAACGAAAGCATGCGTGTTGTGAAGTAACGTCAACAACTATAACTGGTGCTGTCATTATGGGTGCCATTTTATCCGTATTTACGTACACGTGTGTAAGCGCGAATCTCGTGGAGAAAATATGACCGGCACATTCTGCTGACGTCAGTGCATATCAAATACGGAACTAGCGATACGTAGAATGAACAACGTGTAGCTGGAATTGTCTAATACTTCCTACCTATATCGATCGTCTACAATTTCCCAAATAAAAAATTTCCCCACTTCTTCCCTGCTCTTTTTCGGGGTTCCTCCACACTATCCCTCATCGTAATGTCGGCCTTCTTCTCTTCTACAAATGTCTTATATTTTCCACTTTACCGATCTTACTATTTTCTCACTCATTCTCGGTACATGTGCACTCATTTTCGATACATGTGCACTCATTATCGGTACAAGTGCACTCAATCTCGGTACATCTTCTTCCTCTTGCACCCTTGCGCTCCTATGTCACGTAGTTGGTAGGTTCTTCCGTTGTTTTCTTGTTAATTCTCTCCATTCCTCTCTGTCGTCGGCAATGACCTTTCATTCATGGTTGTTCCCATCTGCCCTCACTTTGTCCCCATTCATGCTCTCATTCCATCTCACTGTTTGTCACCCTACTTGTTGTGTATCACGCTCTTCTGCTTTCCGAGCTCTTTTTGACAGTCTCTCTTCGCTCAGTCTCTGTACATGTCATTCCCATATCAATCCGCCAAATATCTATTGTCATTTGTAGGATTTATCTTCACTCTGATTTCTTTTTGTAACCCCCGTCTTCCTTTTATTTTCTCCTGTCACTTTACTTTTTCCCCATAGTTTATGTTATTTTGTTTTGTTTTATGTATATTTGCTCGCTAGATGGGGACACTGAATCATACAAAAACAATGTAAAACGTAATATGGACTTATCGCATTTCTACACGATTTCAAATCGAAATTACAGCTTTTAGGCAACAGAATGTGGCATGTATCATTGGTGAATATTTCGAGGTGGTTGTTCGGGCGGCAGGATGGCGTGGGAAGATTTCTGTGCCAACTTCACGTCAACGGCAATCTGCTACATCGTAAACACATCATTCTTCAGCCTGACGAGTGCGTACTGTGAGAGCGTCTTCCGGGGAGAGTGGGTGACTCCCCACCGGGCCGGGGGTTCAGTGTCGTGCTCGGAGAACTTCCTCGATAACCCACAGGTAATTTGGTATTCCTCCCATTTGTTGCCCAGCACAGAGAACCGGAATCAAGCAGTTCCTCCACCCGGGATTAACTGGCGTGGTAATTTTAACAGGAAATCTTCTGCGTTGAAAGTGGGAAAATCTGAAATCGTTGACCATCCAAGGGTATTGCGGTTGGCTGGTTAGTCATATTTTGGCGTACCAATGACAGTCGTCGTGCTGTTAGTACAAGTTCCGACTGACGTATCCATGACAGTCGTCTTGTTAGTATAAGTTCCGAGTTACCTACCCATGACAGTCGTGTTGTTAGTACAAGTTCTATTGACGTACCCATAACGGTCGTGTTGTTAGTACAAATTCCGAGTGACGTACCCATGACAGTCGTGTTGTTAGTACAAGTTTCGATTAACGTACCATGACAGCCGTGTTATTAATACAAGTTCCGAGTGACGCACCCATGACAGTCGTGTTGTTAGTACAAGTTTCGATTAACGTACCATGACAGCCGTGTTATTAATACAAGTTCCGAGTGACGTACCCGTGACAGTCGTGTTGTTAGTACAAGTTTCGATTAACGTACCATGACAGCCGTGTTATTAATACAAGTTCCGAGTGACGCACCCATGACAGTCGTGTTGTTAGTACAAGTTTCGATTAACGTTCCATGACAGCCGTGTTATTAATACAAGTTCCGAGTGACGCACCCGTGACAGTCGTGTTGTTAGTACAAGTTCCGAGTGAAGCAATCGGAAGAGAAGGTCGTATTATCTATCATCCACCAAGATCAGAACAGTCGACCCAAGGTCGGCCTGTCCGTCGGCATCATGATCATCCAGGTACGAAACTCTCTCTCACGCACACTGGGGTAGAGTGACAGAACTCTGAACTCAGAATCAATTTATTTGACCTATGAATACGATACATATACAATGAATAACGTAAGTAATAGATAAGGTCGGAAGACTCCCATTAAGATATATAATATCGCTAGCACTGGAGCCACCCATAAATATAAACAACAACAAAATTTACATGACACAAATCAGAATAGCATATGACTTGTTTTTATAGTTAATAATTACTCATTGTATCAACATACGTACATACATAATACAAGGACTGATTATATGTACTCGTGTACACATTGACGTACATATGGATACTTAGGTATACATTTCAATACGTATTACGAATTACAAATAAAGCAATTATGAATACGACAACTGGATTAAAAATTTAAAATAAAAAAAGTTATTTGTGTATGTTGAAAAACCATACAGACTGTGGGTGTAAATTTTATTAATGATAATACTTGGTGTATTGTTAAATATCTCTAATATGTTGTGTCAAATGCATTTTTTGCCAAATTCATGCTTGAATCTGGGCATAATACAGATTATTTCTTTCACGTGTGCAGTGCTGATGAATATCATATATGTGTGTGTTTGGAAAAACATTGAAGTAGTAGGGTAAAAGATTGTTAATTAATTTGTAGTAAAATTGTAATTGTTGGATTTTATAAATGTCATCCAACTTTAACAATGAAGTCTATTAAAATTAGGACTTGTGTCAGCATTATATGATATTTATTTAGGGATATTATTCTTATTGCTTTTTTTCTGTAGACAAACGGACATTAAGGGGGGCAGATGAATTTTGCTGTTTGCTGTTGGACACTGAGGACAAACGGACATTGTGGTAGAGGCGTACATTGGGGGCAAACGGACACAGGGGGCAGAAGGACATTGGGGGACAGGTGGCCATCGAGGGACAGAAGGGCATTAGGGATAGACGGACATTGGCCACAGGCAGTTTGTCAGTCATTGGATACTGTGTGTGTGTGTGTGTGTGTGTGTGTGTGTGTGTGTGTGTGTGTGTGTGTGTGTGTGTGTGTGTGTGTGTGTGTGTGTGTGTGTGTGTGTGTGTGTGTGTGTGTGTGTGTGTGTGTGTGTGTATATAGTACTCAACGACTGACAAACTGCCTAGTTAATTCTACGTTTTTCATTAAAATAATCCTAATCGTGTTCGTATTATTATTTATAACTTTTACAACTATTCCATGACGTTGGTATGCTACGATTACCTTTTTTTGCCTTCGGTTCAGGTGGAAGAGAATCGGCGCTATCGTCTGCACAAACAAATCCACATGGAGAATATACAAATTTCCCGCTACCTTCGTTTTCGTTCGTCCATGCGGCCCGTTCTACGGCGGGGGGTCTACGTCGCTATCCCATCAACCTTTCATCCAGCTGAGACCGGAAGTTTCCTACTGCGCATGTTCACACGGAGCAATGCAGGAGTCTGGTAAGCTATGATTTTTGGTAGGTACTAATAGTCTCAGCAACGAACGATTTAGGTTGGACAAAAATGTTAACAAAACTTTCTCACCTGAAATGGATATGTCTCACCACCAAAAATATCCCAACCGAATCCACCCATGGCAAAACCTCTTTTTCGGCTCAAATTCAAGATGGCCGACATTATCCAACTAACTTTAGGATGTCCATTCGTTTGGTGACACTTTGGAGGTCTTTATAGGTCAAGGTCATGCGACGATGTCAAGGCAAAATTTGATAAAATAATCTGGAAATAAGCTGGATTCGGACCAAAGTGGCATGACTTTGCAACGAAGTGAAGTTACAAACACATATTTAGATGTCATTGCAACCAAGGTTACTATGCCTAATAATTTAAACCACATTTTACAGGTGATTATAGTTCAAAGTTACGTTTCAATGTCAATATATGCATATTCTATATATTTACAATCCTGTATGATCCTGATCAACATCCCGGTCATCATCATCCTGGCTCTCCACTTGTGTCACATCCATGCATGTGAAGCCCTTGCACTGGCCACATGCTGGTGTGCACTGCATTCCATTCTTATGGCAGGTGCACGTTTTCTTATCGCAGTGACCACCGCAATTGCATCGAATTATTTTGAGGAGTCGCTCTGGTGCCGCAGGCTAAGACATTCTGATAGGCTCGAGACCACCAGAAGATGCTACCCAACCCCAAAGCTCAGGGGAGATATCATTGCCACGCCATCCCTGCACCTGATGATAAGTCCGATGGCTATGGAAGGCGGCTGCATCATTTGTTGGCGGAAGCTTCTCTGCAGACACGTATTGTGTAGATAAGCGAGCGAAAAATGAACAACTCAGAACACGTCCAAAACATGAAATTCTACGGTCGCTAGCACCCGACGATCTTGGTATAATTTGAAAGGATGCACTTTTGTTATTCTAGCGTCATCTAGGTAACGGTAACCCGTTTAAAGTACATCGATAAAATGACCTACAATCACGCCGTTTTCGGTGTTCTGTACGGTTCCGAACGATGTTGGCGGCGGGTGCTAAGTACACTAATTGTCCAATTGCTGCGCTGTTTTCCTCATTTGCATAGGTTCACATATGCGCACTTTACAATTTCTTGATTCCATGTTATAAGCTCCACCCACTTTTAAACCGCGGCGAATTTGATGTGCTTGATCGCAGCGAAACCGATATATCTCTACGTCGTCGTGACGTCATAATAACGTACGCCAACCAACGGGTCTAAATTCGTTGCGTTATTTGGTTGATGTACGTGATTGTGACGTCACGCCTACTTCGCGTATGTCATTTTAGCAGCCGTTTGAAAGTGGGTTGAGCTTATACCATGGAATCAGATAGTGGTGCCTCAATCGGTAGATTGGTGAACTGTGACGTCGAAACAACATCGTTCGCAGTGTCTAAGACACCGGAACGGGCCCGGTTGTAGGTCCGTTTTTAGTTAATTTTAGGAATGATTATCATGAAACCATTTATATGTTTGAAAAACAGAAAGGTTAAACTTTCAAACGACATCAATGTTGTTGAGATCCGATTAGCAGTCGTTCAAAAGGCGTTTTTGGAACGTGTTTGACATTTGTTCATTTTTCAGTCGCTTATCTATTTTTGGTAGAAGTGGCTACCTTTAGCAGGAACTTCGCTACCCGTGCGTCGTTGAGGCACAGTGACGTGGTGCATTCTCTCCTGCCTTTTCGATGTCCTCTTTCGAGGAAGATGGAAACATGAGGACGGAGGTGGACTTTTTCAGTGCTGCATATACTTCGTGAGAACGGTCACTTTGCCAATTCCATATGGCCTTGACGTGGTATCACACCCACTGAGAGCGTGCAGAAAGAGCAGAGCTTCTGAGAGGGCTGGATCCAGATTCTTCTACAATGTAGTGATGCATACCGATGTACAGGTTAACACTCTTATATGTGGCATCAGCATGTTGTATCATGAGTTGAAATAGTCTGAATCTTCTGCGACAACAGCTGTGCATGGTCAGGTATATTCACATATCTTTTCATAGAGCAAGTTCTGACGGCTGGCGTTAAGTCAACTGGCTTCAATGAGAGTACTCGTCTTCTCTTCCTGCTCTCAAGACCCGTATGTGCTGATGCCAGCCAGTCCATTTTAGATATAGCGGGGTTCTGTTCGAAGTGATGGGCATCATGAACTGGCTGCATCACGAATCCGACGTCATATGTCCGATATACAGAAGCTGCTTCAGGTGTTTGTTGAGCGGGGATCATTCAACACAACCTCAGAAAAGCATGTAAGTCTCTCAACAGTGTTGATGGCAGAGGAGTCAGTAAACGTGGTCGATGCTCAAAGTGTCGGAGATAAGATACTAACGTCCATGGTCGTTCATTCTGTGGCAGAGTACAAGTTCTCCCAGAAGAATCAAATGAAGATTCTAGCCTCAGTTGTCCAAGTCGAAACGCATCGAGGTGGATCCCCAGCGTCTGTACCAGCGTCTTCTTTTCATGGGTATCAGCGATATCCCCATGTCTGACCTCTTCAAATATGAGTTGTGCTCTTACCCCCACCTCTCTTCGACAGACACATGTGCATGCGGACTGAGGACAAAGCGGAGCTCATTCACCATCTCGTGAAGCTTGTACCTACATGCATCGTCTCAGCCACGCCCGAGAAGGGCTTGTAGTTTATTGTTGATGGGGAAGGATTGCTCCATACGTTCTCATTGCCCAAGCACTCCACCTATGCTATGTATATCCGGCATGTATGCAGCAGCTATGGCCGTGCGTTGGTTGTGTTTGACGGATATCACGGCTCCAGCACTAAGGAGGAAGCCCGTTGTCGCAGAGCAGGGAACGACGTTGGTGCTTCAGTCTCAGATTCCGTAGAAATGCGTTTAACCATGAGCAAAAAAGCTTTCCTTGCCAACACATCAAACAAGCAGACCCTCATCAACCTCTTTGCAGAGCACATGGTCAACGCATACATCACAGTTCAGCACGCAGAAGGGGATGCTAACTACAAAATCTGTATGTTGGCATGCCTTTCTGCGAATAAAACGCCAAAAGCTGTTGTCGCAGAAGATTCAGACGAATTTTATCTCATGATACATCGAGGTGATGCCACAGATAAGAGTGATAACCTGTACATGGTGACATCGAAACAGACTACATTCAAGAAACATCTGGATTCAGCCCTCTCAGAAGCTCTGCTCATTCTGCACGCTCTCAGTGGGTGTGATACCACATCAAGGCCATATGGAATTGGCAAAGTGATCGTTCTCACGAAGTATATGCAGCACTAAAAAAGTCCACCTCCATCTTCATGTCTCCATCTTCCTCGAAAGAGGACATCGAAAATGCAGGAGATGATGCCCTACTGGTTATGTACAGGTGCACCACATCACTAAGCCTCGACTACGCACGGGTAGCGAAGTTCCTGCTGAAAGTAGCCACTTCTACACAATACGTGTCTGCAGAGAAGCTTCTGCCAACGAATGATGCAGCCGCCTTCCATAGCCATCGGACTTATCATCAGGTGCAGGGATGGCGTGGCAACGATATCTCCCCTGAGCTTTGGGGTTGGGTAGCATCTTCTGGTGGTCTCGAGCCTATCAGAATGTCTCAGTCTGCAGCACCAGAGCGACTCCTCAAGATAATTCAGTGCAATTGCGGTGGTCACTGCGATAAGAAAACGTGCACCTGCCATAAGAATGGAATGCAGTGCACACCAGCATGTGGCCATTGCAAAGGCATCACATGCATGAATGCGACACAAGTGGAGAGCCAGGATGATGATGACCGGGATGTTGATCAGGATCATACAGGAAACATGACATTGAAACATGACTTTGAACTATAATCATCTGTAAAATGTGGTTTATATGATTAGATAATAAACTTGGTTGCAATGTCACCGAAATATGTGTTTATAACTTCATTTCGTTGCAAAGTCATGCCATTTCGGTCCGAATCCAGCTTATTTTTTCCATATTATTCTACAAATGTTGTCTTGACCTTGACGTTATCGCATGACCTTGACCTGTAACGACCTCGAAAGTGTCAGCAAACGAATAGACATCCTAATGTTAGTTGGAAATTACACCTCAAACGTGTTTTTATGTTGCTTACTTCCAAAATGAGGTCAATTTGAATATTATACCTTGTATAATATCGGCCATCTTGGATTTGAGCCGAAAAAGAGGTTTTGCCATGGGTGGATTCGGGTGGGGTTTTTTGGTGGTGAGACATACCACCACCGAACCCATTTCAGGTGAGAAAGCTTTGTCAACATTTTTTCCAACCTCTATGGACCGCGATCACTTCGTTGCTGCGACTATAACGTTTGTCCAGCCCTTGGCTAGAGGCCCGTTGTCCCGGTTATTGGAACGGGTTTTTGAAAAATCGCAATATTTGGTTTGTTTTCGTTTTTGGTTTTGGTATATAGGGATTATTATTTTTCAGAAAACATGATCTTTTGATGGACCATAATATGATTTTATTTTCCCAATAAGAATATCAAAACGTTGAACACACTCTATGCTACACTTCATACAAGCCATGACACGCTTTGGAACAGAGTACAGCCATAAAACACAAAGAAAACACAAGGAATTCAACGAAAGACAAAGTACGCAATATCCACGCACGTATCTGGCTGTCTGTCTGTCTGTCTGTCTACATACATGTACGTTGTATGAACGTCTGTATGTCTGCATGCGTGCGTGTCTTTATGTTTGTATGTCTTAATGTTTGTATATCTGTATGATTGTATATAAGTGTACATACATTCTTCACTCCCTCATCCAACTCTCTACATATACTCACACACGCCCACACGCCCACACGCCCACACGCCCACACGCCCACACGCCCACACGCACACATTCACACACTCACGCACGCATTCTCTTTCTCGCTCACACACACACACACACACACACACACACACACACACACACACACACACACACACACACACACACACACACACACACACACACACACACACACACACACGCACGCACACACACACACACACACACACACACACACACACACGCACGCACAAACGCACACGCACACACACACACACACACACACACACACACACACACACACACACACACACACACACACACACACACACACACACACAACGGGCAGAGTTAGCGTAGAATGGCTGTTTAAACCCATAACATATATATATAGCATAACTCAGTCGAAATCGACCCGTGTTTGGAAATGACATTGCTCGCTGGGTGTTGGCCTAGTGAGCTGAAAGACTACGGTCCAGATACACACAACATGTACTACTTGTGTCATTGCATCCCCTTCTTGGCCGAGCCGTCCCTCATCACCCGGGTTGACGTGATGGAGACTGACGGGCCTCGAGGGCGAGAATCGCGGTGAGATGTAGACGGTCTTGGTGTGTGTGTGTGTGTGTGTGTGTGTGTGTGTGTGTGTGTGTGTGTGTGTGTGTGTGTGTGTGTGTGTGTGTGTGTGTGTGTGTGTGTGTGTGTGTGTGTCGGTGTGTGTCGGT
>OZ023207.1:49303168-49367086 GCA_963995525.1 Escarpia spicata | reverse complement strand
TCAAAGTGTCTCTTTTGAAGATTAGGTTTGTGTTACATTTTGTGAAGTCAGCTGCGAAGGGGAGAAGATAAAAGTACCTGTGGTGAAGGATGCAAATCCGCGTGTAGGAATCATGGGCGCTATATTTTATAGGAGGCGCCCGTCTGTAGATTCAATTAAAATCAAGGTGAGACGTCGTGTTCAACGATTAAGCTCAGGATGCTCTGGCGGTTTTTCCGTCAGAACCGACCCGATCCGACTCGATCCGACCAGTCGGTGTTAATTTTAGTCGTCTTGTCTATAAGCACGTCCGATTGACATCACGACTACTTTGTGTCAGTCTGTCGTAATCGAATATTTAGAATATATATCTGTCATACGGAACGACTGAGCCAGTCTGGGACAGTATGGTCGGGAATCTGTGGACGGGTCGTATATATCCTATGTAGGGAAACGAATGTCAGATTGTTTATCAAGGATTTATCACAGGTCCTGAATTACGACGCTGGATGAATGCTTGTAACAATGAAATAGTTGTGTACGTAACAGGGGCCTTTCAATTGAGGAAACCGGTGCTACTTGAAACAAAGAGAACACCTTACGCTCTTATCCACACGCACACACCCGCTTGCGCTCACACGCACGAACACACGCACGACTGCCATGTGTTTTGTTACCGCCACCATTATGTCATGTTTGTTTTGGTTAGGTGACGGACACGAGTCACGTGATTGGTCAGGCGACTATGATGGACTTCAGCGAAGTGGACGGCGAGGTGAAAGAGCTTCCCCTCGCACCGTTGAATGACGTCCACGCTGTGGTCAGATTGACCACAGTTCTCGCAGAAAAGGACACTCTCTGACCACATCCGGTCATTTTATTTGGACAGACACTGAACACGCCCGGTCACATTGTGACTCCAACATTCGACCACCTTAGTCGGATACATTGTGACTTCAACATTCGACCACCTTAGTCGGACACATTGTGACTCCAACATTCGACCACCTTAGTCGGACACATTGTGACTCCAACATTCAACCACCTTAGTCGTACAGATTGTTGTGACTCCAACACATTGTGACTCCAACATTCAATAACCTTAATCGGACACTTTGTGACTCCAATATTCAACCTCCGTAGTCGGACACATTGTGATACCACATTCAAAGATCTTAGTCGGACACATTGTGACTCAAATATTTGACCACATTAGTCTGTCACATTGTGGCTCCATGCTATGATGACAGCGTCTTCTTGAAGACGGCATGAACACCAGCTTGACGTAGGTTCCGTATGCAATACACATTAAGACTCGTACGTGTGTATTTGCTGACATAGAGAATTAAATTCGCTGACACCGTTTCTCCGCAAAGTGAGAATGTTGCGGTTTTGAAAGCACAAAGTCTAGTTGACCATGACATACAGTTTCTTAAATTTAATAAAACAAATGTAACAATTCTTACATATATAATATACATAATAGACTTGCGTAATCATCTATTTCCAAGTGTTTTTTCTTCCAAATACCGACATGTTGCGTCAAGACTGTACACGCATGTGCACACGCACACACGCACGCGCACGCACACACACACACACACACACACACACACACACACACACACACACACACACACACACACACACACACACACAGACACACACATAATATATATGATTTTTCATTCCAACCATGCTGTGCATACGTATAATACGCTAAGTACCCAAACGTGCACTCACGAACGTACACGCATATGGATTGTCGCACAATCACACACGCACACACCCGTACATGGAATCGCCTACGTTTGTGCATACACACGGGTGGCCAAAAAACTTATCATACATGTACACATGCGTACATGAAGTTCAAAAAACGTGTACGTTTCACACGTCCGATCACACAACCGTACACGTACATGCACGCGCACACGTACACATATACAATTGGTCAAATGGCTACATGTCCGCACACGCCCACGCACGTCAACATACATACATGCACATGCACGAACGCATGCAAGCACATGCTAGAACAGAGGTATGCTCAACATTGCACTTGCATTCATGTCTACGTCACGACGGAGACACGCGCACACACGGGCGCGCGGACGCACGCACGTGCGCACCAGTGCACCAAAAATGATACACGTATACGCCCAGAACCATACAATTTCTTACGATTTACCTTCGAGTTTCCATGCAAAAGCGATTTTCCTAAATTTACGGCGTGGAAAATTATTTTTAATCTGGTCAACCAGCGGTGTAGTTTTGGTGTGACGTCAAACTGCACCTGTTCCCAGGTAGGGATGTAAATGATAAGTTTAAATTGCACACCCGTTGTTTTATATTTGTTATATAAAATGACCTGATATAGTTTGCAGTTAAGTTACGTAATTCAATTAATGTGATGAATTATTTTGTGAATATCGTTTTTAATGAGGAGATCATCATTCAAAATTTGCTGACTGAACAAAATGTTAATACTTTTATTTGAAATTAACAAAACATATGACCAATACGTAGTTACATGGAAACAAGGTGAAAGTCGGCCGAATTAATTAGTTGCGTTTCTCTGGACCGTCATGTTTTCATAAACTATTTATATAACAATTAATTTTGCCTACTGGTTGCTGAGGATTAAAGCGCTATATATGTAATTGCGGACACTGCGGATTACTGCTACCAGGGCCTTTAATATAACATCGATTTGTCAGCTTGAGCACTAATTTTATCACAGATAACGTAGATAGTGTAACTTTAGCGACAAATTAGTTAATTAAATTAAATTTATATGGCTGATCGTTCGAGGGATACTGGGATCGATATTCACATTCATCAAAGCTATTTACATTATTTATGGAATATTTTGGCACATAAAAGGTCAACTCGAGGGGAGCTCTATCGTGTGTAATTGTTGACATTTTATACCATTCGTACTCGATCACTGAGGCAAATTAATTACAATCTCACTCAGTTAGATTGCTGACTTAATCGTCAAAATGATTACAATTACCATAGTCGGATCCAGGGGGCTGAGGGTCACGTGCTCCCTAGACGTTTGGAATTTCCTTTAGAATGTGCCCGCGTTAGCGTGACGTGCCCCCTAGATCTTCGATTGTTGGTATTTCTGGCGAATTTGAAGGTGGGGTGCAAATGGAGGTTTTGGGGAAGTCAGAAGTGTTGGTATTTATGACAAGCCTCAAGGTGTTGCAATTTCAGGATTTTGGAGAGTCAGAAGTGTTCCTATTTCTGGCAAGTCTCTAATGGGGTGTAATTGAAAAATTTCTGGTCCCCCTAGACTACTCTGTCTGGATTTTCCCCTGATCACGATGGCTATTTACATGAGCACAGTAATGTTGCCATGTTGCCTGGCTAACTACAATGCATGAAGTCAGATATGGGTCTGCTCCATTAAGTGTATTTGCAATTGTTCCATCTACCTTTACAAAAGGTAAAGGAAATATGGTAAGTTCTTATACAGCGCAATATCTAGTCCTTATGACTTTTCTGGGAAGCATTCAGCCACGCTGCAATTAATGCGCGGAGACTATTCGAACACATGTCATGCTATATATAATGACAGCAAAGATGCTGTAATCAATACACAGACAAATGTTAAGCCGTTAGTGTAATCATGAATGTGACCATGATTACAAAATGGAGAATTATCCGTAAATGTAAATATTTGCCAAAATAATTATATAAATATTGTCATATTTATCAAAATATATCATACGTATTAATCCCTATAATAACGATTGTTTTAGGGATATTAAAATTATTATATTTTGATAGGTTCAGATGAAGTCATATTCTGAGTGAATTCATGTAAAACTACTTTTGATATGAAGTGTGTTGTCAAACGATAGCGAACAATTTGGTTCTTAATATATGTGTCTTGTCCCATGCATTAAACTCTAATTTTATGTTCCATTCTATACAATGCACACACAGTACACAGCATCCATTTTGTTCAACTGATCGTGTTTGTATATTGTTTGTTGTTAACAAATTATGATTTATCAGTTATTATATGTTTGGTTATATAACCCATGGAACAATAAATAGTAGGCCTGTTATGAGTCTGCTTGCACTCGTTTTCTAATAATCATACTCGAAATCTTACTCATACATTTAAATATTATGTTTCTGTTACTGTTTAATAATCAGCAAATCCCAGCTGGGCATCGCGCCAATGATGTTGGTTGCTCTATGAGCATTGCGCACGGCCTAGCAGTTCCTTAAATTGTGGGGCGTCCTTTGCATTAACTAATGACTCTTCTAGGATATTCCATACAGTAATAAACTACCAATGGGAATGCAATTTAAACATACCTACATGTGCATTTTAACGTTATAATTATTATACGACGAAGTGATGACACATCTGACATAATACATTATAATGTGTATATCTCTAAACCGAAATATAATATCAAACAAAATTAATACTTGCGGAAACAAGTCCGTGTTGACTTGCAAATCGCGCGTTGCTAGCGAACGCGCAGAAACGTAACTGGCGCCTTGTGACGTAATCCACCATCTTATGAGTCATTCGCTCCGCGTCTAGCTGGCGATTCCGAATTTGTAAATCAAAATGGAGTGGCTGTTTTCTGTTGTAGTTATCAAGTTATATCTGCTTGTAGTACAATCGTATTCTGCAGAAGCAGGTAAGCTGTTTATACTTTGTAATTTGCATGTCAACACGTCAATTGGTAAATTAGTTAAATAGTTAGTTACTCAGACTTTGTTAACATTACTATTAATCACTAACATAATCTTAGACTTAGTCGTGAGTCACGTACCATCGGTGACGTTATTTACGCATGTCGATTTTTAGCCTGCATTATATTATACTGGTGGTGGCAATATTCGTGTGTCCAATCATGTTTTGCCATTTTTTATTAAACCTGATCAAATTCTTCCGTAAGATATTTATGTTCAAAATCTCTAACACAAATTCCTTACAATTTCTACAAACAAACTGATACAAAAGTTGTTTTGACTGAAATACTTACGAAAATATTCCGGCGAAATCCGTGGGTCCTATCTATGACTATGCTGTGTAAATTGTTCGCGTGTCACGTTAGTCAGTGCGAGACCTTGCAGTGTATTAAAATAGGCAAAGAGCGTTAGAACACGATATTTCAGTAAGGCGAATTTGGACCTGTCCCAAATATTCCGGACGTGAGTACGTTCTTCCTCATGGTTCGCCATTACATCGTAACCCTAGAACGTTATGGTCGCCGGGCATTTGCATGCGCTGGGCCGACATTGTGGAACTCTCTGCCTCTGGAATTACGCGCGATTGAGAACACTAGACAGTTTGGAAAATTATTGAAGACATTTCTGTTCTCAAACTAATATGGCCAGACATAATTTAACCTTTGCTTTATTCATGCATATAGTTTTAATACATTTTTAGTCTTATTTATCTCAGGGTCACATTTTAGTATCTAATCAAATTATTTAATGTAAATTAGGCTTTTATTTTATTTATTTTGTATTTATTTATATATATATTTTTATTATATATATTTTTTTTTCAGTAGGTTCAGCTGTTCAGCACTTTTGCTAATCGTTTATTTTATCATTGCATTTACCCGTAATTTTACTATACTTAGGCTTATATATATATGCATACACTATATACTAGGATATTGTTTGCTAATTTAATTTATTTTCTTATTTGTTCTCTTAAAAGTGTTTTTATGCTTCTTATATGATTGGCAATTTGTAAACACCCGTGAACGGGGGTCATTAGTCCCGGATTTGATGGTGTATAAATAAAGTTTATTATTATTATTATTATTACAAGGACGAGGTCTAGTTCCTGTACTGTTTCACTGCTCGTGCGGTAGTTGCATGCCATTTCCCCAGGTCAACAGACCGCTCCCTCTAGCTTTAATATTCATCCGACTTTCTAAAGTTCCTTCTCACGGAGTCGTCGTATCTATATGGTGGTCTCATCACCCGACTTTCCCTCCATCCTTCATTCCCTCTCTCTCTCACACCCTTTTCCCCTTCCCTCTCAGTCCCTTCGTGCCTCCCTTCATACCTCCCTTCCTGTCTCCCTGCCTGCTACCCTCCCTCCTTCACCCTCCCTCACTCTTCCCCCCTTCTCCCCTCCCTCCCCCCCCTCTCTCTCTCTCTATGTATATATATATATATATATACTATAATATTGAATATAGCTATTTGCAGTGTTGATAGCGTTCCGAGATCGGAGCGTCGATGTCGCCTGCGTCATCGGGCACGAACGAAGTATCGTAGAAAGTCTCAGTAATCTCACGATCACGTGGCGCGATGGTTCTGGTCACGAGATCGTCCAAAACGGCGACAGATATCACGTGACTGAGTATGGCGACCTGACTATCAGCCGTGTCCGTCTGTCTGACAGTGGCGAGTACACTTGCAACTTGACTGGGTCAGGAGGCGGGGAAGTGAGGGGCGCTAATGAGGTCCACAGGAACTTCACGCGCAGGATGATGGGTAGGTTTAGTTGTATAATAGGGATATGTAGGTGTGTGCGAACATAAACACATGCACACCTCCGTGCATATCATATATTATTCACGCACGCAAGAACGAACGCACGAACGGACGCACGCATGCACATGCATGTATGCACTTACGTACGCACGCACGCACAGACATATACACACATACACACACGCGCGTGCATACACACACGCATGCACGCACACACACATACGTACACACACACACACGGACGGATGGACGAACGGACATACATTCGCCCGAAAGCACGGACGGATGGACACACACGCACACACACACACGCACGCACACACGCACACACACACACACACACACACACACACACACACACACATAGTTCATTGGCGATTAAATATCGGTCAATCATCCTGACTCATAATATCATTTTAATTCACCGCTCGTTCGTGCAAACAACGATTCCCCTGATCACTAAACAAGATTTCCCTCATCAGAGACTGTTAATCTTCTTTGATTTACCCTAGTCTTGATTTATTATTCAAAGCCGCCTGTTACTGTAACCTACTACACAGAGGGAGGCACCCATGGTGATAGTCAATTTATCAAACAAGTCGCCAATGCTACACTTTGCGGCATACGTCTACTTACGTGGATATAGTGACATTTCATATATTTTTTATATAACTGTTCCTCACCTTGCGTCAGTGTTGGTCAATTCAAACTGGCACCCAAAACTCATATTTTCAAAAGTAATCTTAAGATTATTTAGTATGTTCACCATTGCCATTTCGATTAATTATACTTTTTTAAAATCTTAATTAATGTATTGTTATAACGCATTGATCACTGTTGTTATTATTATAATTATCTCCATCAACACGTGTCTATTCTTTTACAGAGACATCATATCATTTGATTTGATTTAGTAGTACTAACAGCATATTTTGCAATTTTGTGATTTTAAATATGTATGTTTTATCTTATTAATTTATTTGCAATGCGTAGACTCGATATACCACTGCTCAGCAGGTTTCAAAAGTTTCGACGGGGCGCTGCATAAGAAATGTATTGATTAATATATTACAGTGGAACATCTTTGTTAAGGTCACCTTCGAGACTGGGCCAAAGTGACCCGAATAGCGAGGTGACCGTATTAGCAGGACAAATTTCCCATACTGTTATACAAATAATTTTGGGACTTCCCCGTGGTGACCTTAATTTCGATGTGGCTACATTACTGAGGGTGACGAGGTTCAACTGTGTTATTTTTATAGCGGCGTCCCTGCCACGGATTGTGTCGGTAGACATTCTCTTCTATGAGGTCGCCAACTGCAGTGGACAACAGGTGACCGTCAAGAAGCGACAGATTACGTGGGAACTGTGCCAGAGCGCGAAACCAGAGCGGTGCCGCTTCAACGTCGAATATACGTGTTTCAGACGCTACGGGCGGGTAAGATTGGAGATTTGGGGCGCAGTGGCGTTGTGTCTAGAGCATCGGAGTCTCGACCGAGGGAATGTGTGCTGCCGTGTCTAATCTTGGGCAAGTTTGTCAACTCTACGATGCTTCAGATCACTCAGCTGTATGAATGTGTACATTGCTATAAACAGTGGTGGATATTTGTGCACGAATAGTATTCGCGCATTAATTGCAGCGTGGCTGAAAGCTTCCCAGAGAAGTCGAGATGGTGTTCGATTGAACAGCTTTGCCAGGGACTAAAGTGTTGCGCGCTTTGAGCAGTCCTATGGACTGGATACTGCGCCATGTAAGAACTTACCTTGACTTACATTTACCTTTTTGTGACCGACTTAGTGGTTGTTTTTCTCCACTTTCCCTGTAAGTCAAGAATGAGGCTTGCTCGATTTCGGGTTCCTTTTCTTGTTCGTCCCTCTCACTGATTTTGAGCTGCTGTCTCCATTAACCTTCCCCCTCTATATTCCGCTTTCATCTTCCATTCCTCTCACCATACCTCCGAATCGCTCTCTACACAATCCTCCCAAAACAGTCTTACTCTAGGTCATATGCATCTCCTATTCCGTTCCACTCTCCGGGCATCTGCTTTCTTCGCCATCCATTCCACATCTTCAGCCCACTTTAGTTGACAATATACTATTACGGGGGCCTGCGCAGACGCTCTTTGGGTAAGTTCTTTGGGTTTTAAACGTTTTTATTCGTAACTTGAGTGCTTCATCGATGCAAATTAGTTTTCTAAATGTATTAGTCATACTTTGCAGTGAAGTCCCTATTGTAGAAGTTAGGGAGTTCACTGCAAATAGGCCTTCTTCTTTGTCCTCTTGCCGTCTGATATTTCTGCTCTGTGTAACACAATATGATAAGATCTTACTCAAAACTTCAAGACCTTGTTCAGACTTGCTGTTTATGTACGCTGGCTTCAGAACGAGCTGGTTGTGAACATCTCGCAAGGTGTCGCCAGCGTCGACGTGAGCCCAGACAACACTGAGTGTGGAGAGAAGTGTCTGACAGAGGCACTCGTCGCTAAACTACAACAGGTACTTGTCGTCACAGTCTCGCTTAGTCAACTCTCGCGTGAACTCGCCGAGAAGAGAGTGTGGGGACCGTTTCGCTAGGATAATGAGCTCACATCAAATTGTCCATAATTGTTTGGCAAGTGTGGTAGTTACACGATCGCCTCGTTTTTCTCGCTCTTCTAAAATCACTGCATTGGCTCCCTATGCGACATCGCATTATTTTCAAGATCTTGACAAATACGTAACAAGCCCTTTCATCCGAACAAACACCATATTTACAGTCACCCCAGCAAGAAAACCCAAACAACTTCAGTTGGTTGGATCAAACCTATTTTACTTCTTTACGCGGAAACTCCCGCCTTCTCGTTGTTGCACCAACTTTTTGAACTCACTCCCTTTTGATTACATTATTATTATTATTGTTGTTGTTGTTGTTATTATTATTGTAATTTTATTATTATTGTTATTATAGTTGTTGTTGTTGTTGTTGTTATTATTATTGTTATTGTTCTTGTTGTTCTTGTCGTTGTTATTATGATTATTATTATTGTCATTGTTGTTGTTATTATTATTATTATTATTGTTGTTGTTAGTGTTAATGTTGTTATTATTATTATTGTTGTTGTTGTTATTATTATTATTATTATAAGAAACATAATCCATCACAACAAATGCTGCTGGTGATTTGTCACTGTTTAGAAATGATGGCTTCAGTCTCGGATATGATCGCCCAAGACAGAAGCTGGAGATGTTTGAGCGTGGCTCGGAATTTGCTACTCCGATAACGCACACGAAAAAGATATACCAAGTTCAGAAAATATCAGGGGTCTAAGCCCCCCACTCTATCTTTTTTGGGGGAGGGCTCAGCCTCAAGCTCCTCTTTCCGTCGCCTATAATGTGATCATATAATATTTTAGTTTTCAAATAGCTGTAGAGAGGTTTATGAAATGCTTTACTGTTGTTTCTTTCTGCAATTCAGTTTAGTTGGTGTGAGTCTTGCTAATGTAATCACAGTCTAAAGTTGGCTCGAATGTTTCATATAGAAAGTCTTATTTAATTAATTAGCCAGAGACTAAATGTTATCGTTTACTCAGGGTAGCGTATCCTCGTCGTTAAAACTGGATCCTTGGTGTACTTCTAATGGTGGCGCCACGTAGCGGTGAATGTATACTCGCGGTTGATATCTCCACAACGCGTTTACAAATCCTAGCAATACTTTCTTGACGAGCATGCTTGTATGAATTATTGCATGGTGTGTTTTAGCAAATAGTGTGGGTATAACAAATCTGTTTTAAATACCACATTTTAAATACCACATCGGGACAACAATAATAATATAACTAATAAAAATAGTAATAAATAATAAAAACTAAAAATATTCGGTTGCATGTCCAATTAGTAAAAAAAATATCCAGTTTCAAAACAATCTTTATTTGCAATACGGCCGAGTCGGGCTGAATACACTGCTATACCCTTTGATGTTCAACGATGCGAATTTTCCCACGGTCATCACAGCCGACTTCCAGTAAAAAATTACCACACCCGCTAATTCCGGGTAGACGAACAGACTACGTCCCTTTAAGTATAAGGTACTTGAATCGTGAACATGTCTGTTGACCTTTCCAGAATAATGCCACTGTGAGTCGTGTGATCGAATTTGAGCAGCGGCGAATTCCTATTTACAACACGAGTCCACTGCTAATGCGACACGGCAGGCAACGGGTGTATTACACGTGCGAGCCGGGGTACGAGATACGACGCCGCAGACACTTGTGTTGTACGTACTAGCAAAAATACCCGTCACACGACGAGATGTCTTGGTAGACGACAGTCGTGCTAGCAATAGCTATACTCGTTGTTTGTTCAAATTGACGAAGGTCCGAGATAATGTGAAGTTCGCGCCCATCGATAGGCACTAGTCGTTATAATACTATAGTGTATAATTCTCAAATAATCTATTCCTGTCGCCATGCCGTTGGTATGAGTGTAGACATAAGCAGTATTGTGTCATTGTCTACTCCATGTTGCCATGCCATTGGTATGAGTGTATACATAAGCAGTATTGTGTCAATGTCTATTCCACATCGCCATGCCGTTGGTATGAGTGTAGACATAAGCAGTATTGTGTCAATGTCTACTCCATATTGCCAAGCCCGTGACGCAGGGGCCGTTTTCCCGAAGTACTTGCTTCCTATGATTGTTAGGTTACGTTTTACATATTACGCGCACAATACGTTTTATGTTCCGAACAACTGGTTTACCATATTAAAGGTGGCAAATTTGACCTATTTTAAAAAGAAATAGGTGTTACGTCTGATTCTAGGGGTCGTAGATTAATTCCTGAAAGCTTGGAGCTTGATGTTCATGTCGTCTAAGAAAAATACGTTAACCTACACGCTATACATGCGCTAGCTCGATTATAAGTAGATAAGTCCATATGTTGTTGAGAGTGTGTAATATTATACTCTGCGGTGTGCTTTGGATGAGAATTCCCATATTGGAGGCAACAGGCGCCGTTCAAAAAGCATCCTGAAGCATGTTTTGCTATCAGAATAAATTGGCCAGGTGAAATGTTGTAACACTATAGTGCATTAGAGTAATAACGATAATCAATCACATTCTTTAAAAAAACCAGCGTAATTATAATATGCCAAAGCAACAGATGGTGCTACGCGAGTGACACTGCTTCCTTATTAAAATGTTCTGGTTCTCTGTTAATATTCTTGACAATACTCGAGCAAGCGTGTTTATATATGGACCGTTGGTCTCTGATCTTCCAACTGGCGATGTATTTCAGAAACACTACGATGTTTATTTTATTTATATTTATTTACTCACGCATTTTCTATATGCACTGCTTTTCTGGAGGATCTTTCTCCTGCCTGGGACAATTTAGTGGTGATCAACATCCAGACGGCGCCACTGCTAAGGCGATAATTGATGTCACTGGCTTGTTTTTGATGTCGTTTTTTATGTTCATATCGTCGACGTGTTTCAGTGCCATGCAAGCCTGGATTCTTCCTGCCAGTCGACAAACAGCGATGCAGGCCGTGTCCCGCCAACACGTTCCAGAGCGCCTACGGGGCTATCCGCTGTCTTCCCTGCCCCCCACACAAGACCGCCCTGAGAGAAGGCGCCATGTCGGAGGAGGGATGTCGCGACAACACTGGTAGTTATCCCTTTAGTTTATCTATTTATTTATTTGCGTTTATTATGCCTTTTTAGGCTGACTAGTCTATCATCAACTCGTAACTTATTGATTTCTACATTAACTTGAGTGTTTTAAATTAGTTTTGTTTACTATTATTTATTTACATTATTATTATTTATTATTATTATTATTATATTAGTTATTATTATTATTTATTTAATGTAGCTTATTAAAATCTCTAATACGATATGCTAATCTGCTCATAATTATTTGTAAGCGAAACAAAATATAATGCTTTTAATTATAATTACAAATATAGTTGACCTACACTGGACTTTTTAGTGCAATTCTGTAAATCGCCTGGAATTGTATGTGGCGAGACATAAAATACAAAATACATTGGCGTCGGAACCGGATGGCTTGGGGGGGAGGCTCAGTCCCCCAATAATTTAGGTGGGGGCTGGATATATATGATTAGTCCCACAATATTTAGGGAAGGTTGTCGGATTTTGAGGTGCAATTTGGTTTTTGTCTGGCTCCAGCGGGGTTGCAAACCGATGTTTTTGGAGAGCCTGAAGGTGTTTTTATTTTGTAGTGAGCCTAAGTGTGTGTGTGGGGGGGGGGGGGGGGGAGGGTGCAAGTAGAGTTTTTTTGGCGAGCCAATATTTAACCTGTTCCGACGTCAGTGAATTATTATTATATACAGTGACAACACCTTCTGGGTGTTCATAGTTCGGACGGGATTGACCAGTCTCAACCGAGAATGACGCGTACTTCCCGCGTGCTGCTCAGTGTGTGTCACAGTCGCTAAACTTAAAGTTGCCTTCTCAGATCGTCCATTTTTTTAATACAAGTTTCCAGTGAATCAGAATGCCATATACACTACATATCACTTTCCTCCACACCACGTAATCTTTTTTCCACATAATATGCAATTTTAACATAAAAAGGCAAAATATACGAAATATGTCCGCGTGCCATACATTATTCTGCAGGCTCGACATGGCAACCGGTAATTTCACAAAGACATAATCTTTCGAATAACAGGTCAAATCCCATAGTGACACACACATTATATATATATATATATATATTGTGTGTCACTATATATATATATATATACACACACGTACACACACACACACACACACACACACATATATATATATATACATATATATATATATGGTAGCATGTTTAATAAAATAAGTAAACATTATGTTGTACTTAGTACTACAAACACTTGTTTAAAAACAGTTTAAACATTTCAAACAAAACTAAGTCTGAGTCTGAATGCAATTAAAAAACTAAATCACAAGTAAAGCTGCCCTATTCTCAATAGTCCCCTTTCGACCGCAAAAACATCTCCGAAAGACGTTTACCAGCTCACACGATACGCCACGTGATCCAGGTACGCAAAACAACACCATGAGGCCGATAGATCGTGTGCGGGAGTACGTGCGTACGCACATCGTTATCGTTGCGCTGTTCGCCCTAATTTTCTTGTCGATGATCTTCACCATCAGGTACGTGACACCGTACGTTATTTGTCGTGTACATATCAATGTAATTATTTGTCAGATGCGAGACAATGTAAGTTTTTTGTCACGCACCTGGCATTGTGTCTCATTTGTCAGGTACGTGGCACAAACATTTTGCTAGCCAGGTATGTGATACTGTACGTTATTCTCAGTTACGTGACACTATGCAGGTACGTGTCAATCTACCTTGTTCGCTAGGTAAAACATTTTACATTATTTATCAGTCAAAGTTGTTACAAAATATACCTATGCAACAGTTAACTGCACATAATAAAATTGTAGGTAGTAACACTTGAGATAGTAAAACGAACATTGCTAGCTACTTGTTACCTATAATTACGTTAAAGCTACCAATAGTTCAGGTCTGTTATACGATATAAACATTTCACACATCAGTCATCAAAGTGCTCATGTCAAGTACCAAATCCACGTTGCCATCAACCGTAGTAAAGACGATGCGAGTTCTTGTTAATGCCAATTGCAAAATAATGCTTTGTCTAAAACATATTGCTTGCTGCTGCTAAAATAATAGTTAGTACCTTCACGATGATTGTACGCAAAGCGTGCATATCAACGTATGAAACGCAATGCAGGCGGGCGGGCGGGCGGGCGGGCGGGCGGGCGGGCGGGCGGGCGGGCGGGCGGGCGGGCGGGCGGGCGGGCGGGCGGGCGGGCGGGCGGGCGGGCGGGCGGGCGGGCAGACGCACGCATGCACGCACGCACGCACGCACGCACGCATGCACACACCCACATACCCCCCCCCCACACACACACAGAATTAAAACTTGTTAGTCAATGTATATGTCCGGATTAAAAATTTTCCTCCGCGTAAATGAATCATACCAGTAGTGCTTGGTATTTCGGTTCCCGTGACATGTTGTCGATGGTTAAAATTGATGTCGTTGCACGTTCTCCGCGTCTGTCTTGCAGTGCTCTCGTGGTATCGTGTAGACAGAACAAACCTCGGGTAAGAAAATTAAATTGTGTTGTGGTATGTTTGCCGAGTTGATTGGTTTATATCTTACGAATGCACCGGTAGTGGTAGGATTGTGGTAGTACATTATAAGTTCGCCGTGGAAATATGATGATTACTTTTGAGTAATTAATGTGTAGTGCTTTCCGTTTGTGGCGTTTTGGAAACAGGACAATGAGCTCATATATAGATAATAACAGAATCCATTGTTTACTCTTTTCGTGGTACACCGGCGAAAGCGTCCCGGTGGCATGTCTTGGTGTTAGTATTTGTTGGTCGGTACGTTATATAAAAGGAGCAGAATTGAAATTAAAAGCAAAATATGAGCTGGTGATAATGTTGGTTGAACGGCCGATAGTTTCACTGCGCTGCGACATATGTTGGATACAGTATTATATGTATATGTGTATCGCGTTTGTTTCTATTAGGGCTACATAACCATCGCCCAGAACGACACAAAGGTCTCCAAAGGTAAGGATTTCGACACAGAAAAGTTAGGCCTCGCAGACGGCCTTACCATTTCCTCAGACTCAGATGAGAACGACATATTTACGCAGGCGTCCCCAATTCCCGTCAAGGGAAAGACTTCCGGTGAGGAGGTCACAAAATGGAGGCCGTTGCTATGGCGACGGAGCGAAAGCGCGACCGGAAGCGGCGACGCAAGCGTGATTGAAAAACCGGTCCTACTCCCGTTTCCGCCGGGCAGCTTCCGGCGAGAGCAGGTCGGAGAGGCAGGTGGGAAACCACGTGATGTGGAAGGAGAAGTAACGGAGGAGAGGAAGTTGAAGCCAACGAGTCGCTGGGCCGTACGTGGCAGACAGGTATCACCACACATAAGTGAATATGTGCATACGTACACGCACGCACGCACGCACGCACGCACGCACGCACACAAACACACATAGACGCGAGCACGCACACAAACACACATGCATACATATATAAATACAAAGATACATACATACGTACATGAATATATACATTCATACATTTGTACATATATATATATATATATATATATATATATACATACATACATATACCAGTGTATGTATGTATGTACATACATATATACATACATCCATAATATTAGTAATGACATACACGCACGCCACGTACGCACGCACACACTGACATAATTATACTACACTCGTACTACACACATAAACAAACACACTAACGCATTCTCGCACTCTCGCACGCACGCGCACACCCACCTGCAATTCCTCAATCACGCCATCAACACTTGTTGCAAGAACAAGAATCGAACATCTGTGACGTCGTACATCTGACGTGTGACCCCGTACACCTGAACTATGACCTAGTACATCTGAACTGTGACCCCGTACAGCTGAACTGTGACCCCGTACATCTGACCTGTGACCTTGTACATCTCAACTGCGACACATACATCTAAACTTTGACCCCGTACACACGAACTTTGACCCCGTACATCCCAACTGTGACCTCGTACATATCAAATGTTATCTGTATGTCCACACTGCCCTCACGTTCGCAGGAGTTGGCCGCACGAGATCGTCGTTCGCCGCGGCGCGAGTTGTCCTTTAACACCAACGTGACGTCACCCACGTCGGTGACGAACGAGAGACGTGTCTCTATGGCAACTGTCCGCGCATACGACGCGGCGATTGTTAACTCTGCCCCGGGGAAGACTCGATCCGAGGCGGCGAGGCTTGCCAACAAGTTGAGCCGACTGCCTTCAATCAACGACTGCGTGAAGACATTGAGTTCGTACAACCAAGCAACCGGGGCGAAGGCGACTCCGTAGGGTCAGCCGGACACTATAGACTCGCCGTCGTGGCATGTGTAAGACGTTACGAAACGATACACATGCATGGTGTAGACGACGTAAATAACGATAATAAAACATAATCAGACCAACGGTACTATCTATGGCACGTTATTTAATGTTAACCTGCTACAATTGTCTATCCATCACGTGACCGGTTGCCTAACAAAATCTCCGTCAACTCATCAAAAATGGATGTCGAACGTGTGTGCGTTCGTGCATTCCATCGGATATTTGTTAAACAATTCTGGCCGCAAAAGGGTTTCTTTATGATCAAGACATCTAAGGCAATGTTGTTAAAGTGAGAACTATGCAGAAATATAAAATAATAATACAAATCACATATATAACCGGTATCAAAATAGACGGATCCATCACCTGACCGGTTGCTTAGCAAAATATCCTTCAAGCAATCAAAAATTGGATGCCGAACACGTGGTTGGGTCGGTTTATTTATATATATATATACTGTACTGTATATTATACATATATAAATGTATACATATATAAATTTTAATAACGGTTGTCACTCGCACATTTTTAACTTTGACGGAGGCAAACTGCAACGAAGCGGATCAGTTAATTATTTACAGTATTTGTTTTGTTGATACTGAATCGAGGCCTCGATCAGCGTTAATTCAACCACATGTTTAAAAACATCATGGTGCGACGACTATTGGCGAAATGCCACCCCCTCGCCGTAAGTAGGGTTCCAGTCGATTGTCCCACACGATGACACCTGATTTAGAACGAGGACATAGATATATGTATCAGAGGCTCAGTATCGAGACGATGTGGCACTGGGTTGCGCAAGCGAACGCCGGGGGAAAGTCCGGTGTAGTGGGAAGCGGCAATTGGCAATATCACTTCGGCGATATTGACACCCAGGTTGAATTGATTGAGCAGAAGAAGCGAGAGATTGCGTTAAAGATTTACTTATTTACTTGATCGCCTTCGTGTGGGGTCACTCACCAGGCCGATACCAAAGAACGTCAATGTTGCCTGTCCATTGCAAGCTTAATTACTTGTCCCTAGCTACACCCGCTTGCCTTCATCTCCGGCTCCATCGATCTCCCCCATGCCTCCTTCGAGCTCCCGATGCCTCCTTTGAGCTCCCCCACGCCTCCTTCGAGCTCCCCTTGCCACCAGGAGTTCAACGAACGGCCACTCTTGAAATAGTCGTCAGCGGGATTCTGCAGACCTGTCCGATCCATCCCCATCCGCGACGTTTAAGCTCGAGAGAGATGGACTGCGTATATGTCATTTCACGTTCCGTGTTGGCGATTTCATTTGGCCAATAGATACGTCGTAACCTCTCATCGCACTAGTTTAGAAAATAAATCCAGCATCTGCATCGTCAAAGACGCAGAACATAAAACATCGGGAGGATGTGAATCATTATGCTGTTAGATCAACAATTGCTGTCCGGGGTATAGGAATACCCTTAATCGTTTTATTTATGAAGCTACAACAAAATAATGTATTGCAGAGTGTAAATATGTTCAGCCCAGTATAGGCGCAAGCAAAACAATTTTATTTTGCAAAAACGTTTTTTATTAATCCTGGTAGGTAAAAATAAGCTATCTGAGTTGACATTCTTCGTTGAAAACGCATACTCTAAGAAAACTAATTAAACATTTATCCAGAGTAAATTAATATGTTTCTGTTAACTTAATATATAAGCTACATTTGACTGTTGTTAGAGTTTCTATTTTACGATTTAGCGATATTATATCATCCCCTTCATATTTGTCCTTAAATATTTTCAGCACGAATTTAGTTTATATGCACTCACAGCTCACTGAATAATGTTTCTTCATCTGTTATGTGGCACCACTGTTGGCTTATGGTCACCGGACCATGACGATGGTCACCGGACCATGACGATCACCGCAGTTGCTGTGTAACTCGCATAATTTGCACACGAATCAGGTAAGCTATGTACACATTTCACCGTACATCTATTTAATCTCAACACCGTTACCAACATTTAGTATACAAGACGCAATTTATTCTAAACAAAAACGAAAATATAGTGAGATAGGCAATAGTGAAACATCTAGATATATAGTTACAATGGACAGTAATAAAGTGCCGAAATTTGCGTAATATCCAGAAAACCAGTAATACCCTTACCATGGCCCGAAGCAATTTTTTTAATTCTTCCTAAAATCTGTAAAGTTATATAAAAAGTAAAAATGAGTTTAATTAGGCTAGCATTAGTGCACACATCAGAAAGGATCAAAATGGTTATAATGCTATTTGAAGCACTTTATGCTACATTTCTGTACACAGGCGTGGTAACGGCGTTAAATTGCTTTGCTCCAGCATATAGCATAGTAAATTTCTTAAGAATGATGTCAATTTTTCGACGAAAGTATTACATATTCAGCGTAGCCATTTACTATACAACAATTTGCATACATCTGACTAATTAACTGTGTTATTCAAACATAAGTTTTTGCTTTGTTCAACACCCTAATTGGTTGTCTAAAAGTATAATGACTCATGTCTTTAACAAGACGCAGGCGAAACGGCTGATTGCGGACAACAAGGCAGAGCACTTCCACGCAAATGAACTTGCTGGCGAAAGGCACATGTTCAGTTGCCTGTAGGACGCGAAGAGGCTTCTCCTGTCAACTGAACAAGGCATTAGGAAGCCAGCTCCATCGGTTCAGACAGTTGCCAACAATAACTCCAACGACGGTAGCTTCTTGGAACATCTACGGGATCTAGTGTATCAAAATATCACTACAATAAAAGACAAGTGGGGTCGACAGCAGATCATAGATAGGTGTCGGCGCGACACATCAGCAAGTTTAACGTTACGCTGGAGACGATTCTCCTTCTTCTTCTTACGTTCAGCTCATAATTTTGTATCATAAACAAAGTATGTGGCTAGAGTATTGTCGAGCTTGGGTGGAACGTCGCAAGTAACGGTGGCGTAGCGCTGGCTTAAGTCTATTGATTATTGTGAGAAGCTTAGACAGATTCGAAGACCTTATAGTCGGTGCGCACATAGCTTCGTGTGCATAGGTTAATTACTTTAGGCAGGCATGGGGAGGAGATGCTTTCTAAATGAGTGCACTCATTGATTGATGGACAGCTACTGAGTGTATATGAAGGGCGCGGAGAGGCCACGGTCGCCCCCCCCCCCCCCAGCCTTTCGTGTTTGTGTGACAGCTCTGCCGTGTATTCCTCCAACAGGGAATCTTCACAGCCATTCCCCCTCCAGTTGTGACGTACGCATCCAGTTCCTTACCCGATCAAGGCTCGCCCCAAGACGACATACAAAAGTATGGATACTTTGTCACGTTTCGTCCGACCCAACCAGACCAGACCAGACCAGACTAGCCCAGATCACACTCACCCGACTGCAATGTATACGTAAACTTGAAAACTTTCGATTACGTCTGGGCTAGTCGGTGTCAGTCTGACGTATTCGAAAGTGTTCAAGTTTAGGGATTATGACGTCACGCCACCTTCGAGCACAGCGCAGTCGGTTTAACGTATACATTGCAGTCGGGGTGAGTCTAGTCTGGTCTGGTTTGATCTGGTCGTGGGAAAAGTGCCAGTGTATTCCAGCCTTTACACGACTCGCCTCTGATGTTGAGACCACAGTTAAACTTTCAGTTCTGTTAAAGACAAATATATACATCTAGATCGTAATAAGTGAAATTTGAAAAATACTTTATATGAACTGACTGCAGTAGACCAGGCATATAGGCAGGTTTAATGGGAGAATGTTTTGGCAGTGCAATGGTGTGCATTTAGAAGAGCTTAGTTAGCGGAGTGATTTTTTGCCATTTTTGATCACGTGCGTGCATAAATAAACGTGGCTAGTTTTGTGAATAGTGATGGGCACTGTGCATGGATGCGTTTTAAAAGAGCTGGAGGTAATTGATTTTGATGACATTTGATCGGCACATCATTGACACGATGGCGGTGGCTGTGAAGTAATTTAAGATTGTTTTTAGGTATAGCGCTCGGTTCAATTGTTGTACCGTCGAATCGCGATCGGAAAGGGACTGCTATTGAGGCACTTACACGAGTTTCTGCGATTGTTTGGGAATGTTCTATATAACTTGCAACAATCGCTTAAAATACGCAAAAGAACTGTTCAAATATACGTCATGTTTTAAGCGTTTGGTATGAATACTTCAGGAAATCTGTGCGTATGTCACAACCAGATAGCCCTAGACCCTTTATATATAATTTATGATATGATATTATATGATATAATATTATATAATATATATATATATATAATATATATATATATATACATACTTTACTTACTTAGTCCCTTGACCGACTTGGTCGTCTGGAGGACATAAGCGACGGAGGATATTTCGCCATTCTTGTGTGTCAATGGCTATGGTGAGTTGGCCGTTCACTCCTTGACATTGTCAAACCAACATTAATCTCTGCTGTCATGCCTGCCATCCACGTGTGTGTGTGTGTGTGTGTGTGTGTGTGTGTGTGTGTGTGTGTGTGTGTGTGTGTGTGTGTGTGTGTGTGTGTGTGTGTGTGTGTGTGTGTGTGTGTATACAATGTGTGTGTGCGTGTGTGTATGTGTGTGTGTGTGCGTGTGCGTGTGTGTATGTATACGTGTGTGCGTGTGTGCGGATGTGAGATGGGATTCAAGGCAAAACGCGATATATCCATTTTGTTGGGTTTTATAAAATATAATTTTTGTGTTTCATCCTCAAAATTTTAATAAAAAGGAGTGTATGAAGTTGGGATGATAAGAACGTTCACAAACATTGAAATGTTCTTTTCGAAAATTTGTTATACGAAATGTGATATTCAATAATGTTGTGTCAAAATGCGATATATCCAAACACAGCCAATGAGCTGGGTATGCTTATATATATATATATATATATATATATAACTCTTTGTTATGGATATGTGGCGTTTTGGTATAAATCAGATACCTCAACACGTGGTAAACTAAACGTTTCCTCTGTGTTAAGGCAACACGTTCAGTAATGTAATACCAATAGCGATCGTATCGGTTTCGTGATATCTAATAAATCAAACGTTGATACCACAAAGTAAAGAGCTGTGTCAAGGAACAACAGCAAAAGGCAACCATGAGAACTCGATCGCAACAGCTGAAGAAATAAGCGCAATGTCATGAAGTATCTCATAACTGTTCTCCCTCGTTGCACGGGTCGTTTACATGGCCGCCCAGAATAGCAGGGCGGCCATGACAGTCCAACTGCCGACGTTAGCGGAGGAAGATTCACGCATGAAAAGCTTTGCCCCCGCGAGGGCTGCTTCCCGGTTGCACATATCCTTGGAGCAACACGTCGCGTTGATTATCTGACCTACCATCTTGGTAGAACCTGGATTGCAGATGCCCGGCTTTATGCAGGTTGACGATATTGAACATATTCTACTCGGATTTTTCTGAAATGAATTAATAAATCAGTGAGTGGGCGTTGTCATCAATTGCTTTCTAAAAGGAGGCAGTGTATTCCCAGTTTTTTACATTTGTTATTTAATATAATGTTCTTAATACAATAATAACTATCTTGAAGATATATTGTCCGCCAAATTGTGCTTTGTACGCCCGTAACAACGTTTGCAATTTGGAAGATACGACCCGGAGTATATTCAACTGGTAAACAAAACACCTAGTTTCAAAACAAGGTTTACTTGCAATAATGCCGAGGCGGTACACTTTGATGTTGAAGTTTTTGTCCATTTTCCCACGTTCAACATAGCAGACTTCCTATTACAAATCCCGACTCTGGTTAATTGCAGAGAGAGGAAGGAACCTCCTCCCACGTAAGCCTAAAGGGACATTGCTACGGTTCATTGCAGAAGGTCACACAAGCGGCTGGACTGACGCATGAACGACCTCAGTAAAATGTGTATCAATCAGCGTACGTTAAAAGTGGTTGACCTTATGTTCTCTATTCACATATATCAGTGGGCAGACCCCACCCGAACGAATACAGCTTAACTGCGTAAGCTTTGTTACGACATATCCGGAACTGCGCATAGTTGATAAAGTTAACCTTCTTGTTGTGCTAAAGAAAACCATAATATCTAGAAAATGGTGATAGTTGAAAAAAAAATTTGTTTGAACTGCGTGCAGTAAACCGGGCACAAGAGCAGGTTCACTGGTAGAATGTATTGGCAGTGAAATAACGCGTATTTTGAAGATTTTAGTTAGCGTAGTGATTGTTTGCCATTTTTTTTATAAACGTGCAGCAAAACGTAGTTATTTTTATAAATAGTGATGCGCACTAAACTCGAGAGTATTAAAGTGTGCGTTTTGATACTATGAAACGCATCCCAGTGGGAAATTCATACACTAAAAATCTGCCAAAAACATTTACTAGCATCTGAGGCCAGATTCACGAAGTCAACTTAAAGTTACGCAGTTACATATCGTTAAGCATTCGCCCCGACGTCATTGTGTGTTTATTTATACGTGTAATTTACAAAGATTATTATCTTATCTTTATTTAGCTGAGGTACCGAGCGTTGCCAGGAGAAAAAGGCAGTCATACGTATTTTCTACAATGCAAGTTACGCTGGCTTGGTTATGTACGAAGGATGCAAGATGGCCGCATGCACAAAGACATTCTCTACAGCGACCTGTCTTCCGGCAGGAGGACTGTTGGACGGCCCCAGCTGTACTACAAGAATGCCTATAAGCGTGTCATGAAGGCGATAAATATCAACCTTCAGTCCTGGGAGGAAATGGCCGTTGATCGCACCAGGTGGAGAAGTCTTTAATGGAACCAGCTCAGGGCAGGCGACGAACAGCTGCGGAGGCTGGCTGAAGACAGGAGAGCTCGTGGAAGGGAGCGCCAACCCTCTAACCACCCAGAGACGACTTACATATGTGACTCATGCGGCATTATGTCTGAGTGCAATAACATGAAGCTATGTGTAGCTACTGGGCGACAATTGGGACACTGCATGACACACTGCCCTAGATGTAGTAAATATATCGAATGCTAAAGAGGGGGCTACTCATTCGCTATGTTGCCGATACTGTTTTGGAATGGTAGCCCCTAAAATCCTTACATCGGACGAAATTCGAAAAAAATATTAAATCAACAAACCACCTCAGTGGGCCCGCTAGATCAAATAGAACATGCCAACTGAAAACATGCCAAACTAACGGTCCGCAGACAGAGAAAGAAAGACACAGACAGAGAACCGTATTATGCCATGATGTAGTAGGAAAACAGAAAATAATGTTATGTTGTTATGCAGTTAAATATTTAACACAAACTAAATATTTGCAGCTACATTGAAAATGTTAAGTTGGTGCACTCAGAATATGGTCTCAAAGTGGAAGATTCTAATGAAACATCTGACATCCGTTTGGCTGACATCTTGTTCATGATGCGTAGGTTTGACCAATAAATCAAAGCAGCGTTTTGCTTAGCGCGAAGCTGCCATGATGACATGTGTTCTCTCAACGACTTGGTTATAGTGACTTACACGTGGCATGGCATACGGTTCGGTGAACTTGTACAAGGCCCGTTTGCAGATATACGCGTTTTTTGCAACAAATGCAGAACTGCCTACGATTATATCTTTTCTGTAATCATTATGAAAATTGACGGTACGTTACGACATTGCGGAATCTGTCGCCGTATAATGAGTATTAGGATAATAACATTTCCGACTACCAAAAATGATGGTTTTTATTTACGTTTTACAGAATAGCTAAATAAGCCCACTACCACTAGTCAGGGTTGCTAAGTTTGGCAACAAATCGAAGTAGGTTGCACATGCGTCTATTCGCGTAGGGCAAAGAGGCACCTTAAACCGGCGATTTCCAACAAACATCCCTCAGATTTCAGCACAAGGGGAGTGTTTTTAAGATAGTGTTAGATATTCTTTGCGATCGAAGGGGATAATATTGGACATTATTTGCGGTCGACGGGGCTAGTTGGAGATTGTTCGCGGTCGTCGGAGGTAGGCCTGGTGTTGGAGCTCGTTCACGATCAACGGGGGTAGTGTTGGTGATTGTTCGCAGTCGACGGGGGTAGTGTTGGAGCTTGATCGCAGTCGACGGAGGTTGAGGCGGAGATTGTTCGCGGTCGACGGGGGTAGTGTTGGAGCTTGGTCGCGGTCGACGGGTGTGTGTCGGAGATTGTTCGCGGTCGACGGGGGTAGTGTTGGAGCTTGATCGCAGTCGACGGGGGTTGTGTCGGAGATCGTTCGAGGTCGACGGGTGTAGTGTTGGAGCTTGATCGCGGTCGTCGGAGGTTGTGGCGGAGATTGTTCGCGGTCGACCGGGGTAGTGTTGGAGCTTGGTCGCGGTCGACGGGTGTGTGTCGGAGATTGTTCGCGGTCGACGGGGGTAGTGTTGGAGCTTGATCGCAGTCGACGGGGGTTGTGTCGGAGATCGTTCGAGGTCGACGGGGGTAGTGTTGGAGCTTGATCGCGGTCGACGGGGGTTGTGGCGGAGATTGTTCGCGGTCGACCGGGGTAGTGTTGGAGCTTGGTCGCGGTCGACGGGTGTGTGTCGGAGATTGTTCGCGGTTGACGGGGTGTGTGTCATAGATTGTTCGCTGTCGACGGGGGTAGAGTTCGAACTTGGTCGCGGTCGACGGGGGTTGTGTCGGAGATAGTTCGCAGTCGACGGGGGGTAGTGTTGGAACATGGTCGCGGGCGACGGGGGTAGTGTTGGAGATTGTTTGCGGTCGACGGGGGCGGTGTTAGAGGTTGTTTGCGGTCTACGGGGATAGTGTAGGACATTGTTCGCGGTAGGTGGGTTTGTGTTGGAGATTGTTCGCCGTCGACGGGGGTGGTATTAGAGGTTGTTTGCGGTCGACGGGGGTGGTGTTAGAGGTTGTTTGCGGTCGACGGGGGTGGTGTTAGAGGTTGTTTGCGGTTGACGGGGGTGGTGTTAGAGGTTGTTTGCGGTCGACGGGGATAGTGTAGGACACTGTTCGCGGTCGACGGGGGTTGTGTTGGAGATTGTTCGCGGTCGACGGGGGTTGTGTTGGAGATTGTTCGCGGTCGAAGGTGGTTGTGTTGGAGATTGTTCGTGGTCGAAGGTGGTTGTGTTGGAGATTGTTCGCGGTCGACGGGGATTGTGTTGGAGATTGTTCGCGGTCGACGGGGGTTTTGTTGGAGATTGTTCGCGGTCGACGGGGTGGTGTTGGAGATTGTTCGCGGTCGTCGGGGGTTGTGTTGGAGATTTCACCTCGGCGGGAGGAAGGGTGCGTACACTGCCACACCACATTCAGCGTATGGGCCAGGAACACCTACACTGTGATCTGAATCAAGCAAGTCTAAAAGTCTGCCAATTACTAGTACCGTAAAAATAATAATACTAATACTACAAATTTGACACATGAATGTTCTTTATTTGTTGAGTTAATGCCGTTTCAAGATAGCGAATTAATTATATGGACATCTAGTTGTCAGCTACACGGCAATCAAACAGCCGGCCGCGCATATACTGCATGATTAAGCATCGGCGATGTTCAAACGGCAATAACTAAATAATAAATCGTGTCTACATCCAGCGGCTTATTTGCAGACAAGATTATTACATTTAAGGTCATATCACAAACAAATTAAATTCCTATATTGCAATTTCAAGTACACCGGCTTCACGTGAAATTGCAATATAGGAATTTAATATTTTGCGATGTTCAAACAGCAATAATTAAAACAATAATGCACATTACGGTGTGCATCCAGCGACATGTATGCAGGTACCATTATCATATTTATGATCATGTCAAATAATGATAAATTCCACGACTGAAATTTCATGTACAACTTAAAATAACAGGCCGCACCGCCGCACACCATACTAAAGGACAGGACACGGTCAGTGGCATCTACTTCGGCGACGTCACCAACTAGCTAGGTGTTGAAACAAACTGTGCAGAATATGAACAGAAAAGCGCGACCAAAAAGGGCCGTGAAAACGGTGACGGAGAGGGTTAGAAATATTTTTGAATAGCATTATACTATTATTTTGCTTAAACTCAGAGCACTATTAGTTTGATTATGGTTCTATGATAATTGTAATAACATTTTGACCTATTGTGACCGTTCCGTAACAGTTATTTCAAAAGTACTACTTCATCTGCGTACTAATACAATTAGTATTACTTGTAGAACACTAATCAATATAAAAGCAAAAGTGATGAAATGGTGTCACAATGATACTTTACTACATACACGCAAATGGTAATTTCAGCCTGAGATAGGGAATTTTAAATTGTTGTGTTACATTATGCTCAATGTCGACAACGTGTTATCATGTAGTTTCTCAATGAGCACATCCTAATGTATTAGCAGCAAACTGTGTCCACTTTACAGTCTAAACGGGATGGTAGGCCTACGCATGTCGACGGTAACGGTAAACCTCAACGAAAGCAGTATTCCGCGCGGTACTTTGCTAGTACACGCAGCGCGGTAAGCCTCGATGGTATGTAAACGCATTCCTAATCACATGAACAGTTTGTGGACACCATAAAACTTTGCATCTAGAGAAATGCCGCTAATTCAGTCGGCCGAGTATTACCTTGCTTCCACGTAACTATTTAATGGTCATAATGTATTTTGTTATTTTTAATAACATTTTATTCTTCTACACCATTTGAATGCTGAACTCCCCATGAAAGACAATATTAGCAACGAAATAATTAAAACAAAGTAATGGAATTACTTAACTTCCATGCAATTCAAACTAGGCCAATTTAAAATAAAACAATAGATCTGGAATTTACACTTTTTATTGACAACCGTAAATGTTGGTGCATGTGCAATTTCACATCACACCAAAACAACAGCGCTGATTTGTCACATTTATAGCGCGGTTTTATTTTGGAAAATCGTTTTAATTTAAATTCTAGACGGTATATAGACGAAACATTTTATCGTTCGGCGGATTACCGTCGTATACGTGTGATTGACCCTGTCTTATTCTAATTACAGTGGTTTTATATATACCTCATTCCGTTGTGGTATGCCGTTACCGTCGACGCATGTACTAGGCTTTAACTAAGACCTCTGGCTGCACGACTTACGTCTTCCATTATTGCAGTTGTCATGCATGATTCCTCATCCTTCCCGCATGTTTTTGACGTAAGTTTAACTGCCCGGCAGTCTGTACTCTTTGAAACATATTTATTATCTGGACATTCGAGGTTAAAGCATGCGGTGGTATCGCACTTGAAAGAAAAAGTATCTACAACAAAAAGAGATGATTAAAAGTGCACTCACATTTCCATGAGTACGTAATTTTATTATACGGCCAACATTCTATTAGAATGTTGAGAGAACGTGCTATTGGTGGGGCACAGTGGCATGGTCGTCATTTTTGTTTGAATGCCTATACTTTCTGCTGTTCTGGCATACACATGGTTGCCCCATAACGGTTCCTAAAACAACCCATAAACGGACATACAAGCCTGTTGTTTTCAATACTGTATACACTTCCGACCCATGTCAGATTCGTATACTCGGTACACCGACTTTCCTATTACGGCGCCACTTTCGAACTTGCATAGGTTTAGCTCCACTCACTTTTAGACAGCGGCGAAAGGGACATTCTCGAAGTCGGCGTGACATCACAATCACGTAAATCGCCCGACCCGACTCGACCAGACCAGTTGGTGCTGGTTTAGTTGGGGCGGGGTCAATGTGCTAGTTAACTTCCAATTGTAACCTGGGTTAGTCTGTTTCAGTCTAACATAGAGGACAATTTTCAAGATTATGTGATTGTGACCATTGCAGGTCATCAGCAAGATCTAATACGTTTTGTATATTTGTTCATGTAGATACTTGTAGAAATTATGTGTCAGTTGTCAGAGTGAATTGGGTATTCACTACCAAGTTACCAGGTCAGAATAATGAGTCTTCTTTCTGCATGCTATCTCATCTCAGGCCCAGAAATTGGTCTTTCTTCTTTGACGACTTCGTCATCCACCGAAAAAGTATCACTATCCATGCATTCTTCTCACAGTGAACCAGAGAAGATCTGGGAATAATTCAAGGATGGCCTCTTCTGTGGAAAGAATACGCGGCATGATATCACCAGCAAACGGACACTAGGCCTACTCGTCGTTTTCTTCAAGTGGCGTTGACAATTTGGAGATCATTGAAGACCCCGTTAGCACGCACTTCGTGAATGTAAAAATGGATATGCGAAATGAGTTGGCTACCTAGCCTTGAGTTGTGGTAACATTTACCATATTCCTTTCTTGTGAGCCGTTCAGCTGATTGATCTCCCCAAAACATGAGCAATACAGCCCAGCCTTATTTATACTAAATGTATGGCCTCTTTGTTTGATATCGTCACCTGCAATTATTCTCCCCTTTCCAAGAACACGATGATCTTTCCTCGAAGACACAATGACATGCTGTCTCCATGATAACCAGCGATCCTCCATAAGGAAGAAGTGGATACTTAAATCCGATCCAACCTTTCGTGGCACTACATGGAAACAGTTTAGACAACAGACAGAGTCGTTCTTCAGGTACAGGCAATTGTGCACAGTAGACAGCATAAGTTGATTCATTCAATTGAAGTGCGAAACATCGAGGGGTTTGCTAACACTTCTGCAACTAAAATGGCCAGATCCAAAAGTGACCTCGCACAGATATTCAGTGTTCACGGTCCTAGGGAGATATCTGGTTCAGCTGTCTTGATTTTTCCTCATTAATGACACGTCTCAATGTTTCAACAAGACTCGGCTTGATGAGATCCTCTCCGTTTGTAAATGACTTCTTACTTTCAGTATGATATATTCTTAACTTCCGGTAGGCCTCCGTCTTTGCACAACATGTATCTCCAAAGTTTCATGCTACAAGAGCCTATTCGTAATGAATATTAATTACTGAAAAAATCGATGCTTTATAAAGGTTGTCTTACCCCCGGAAAATGAACAAATTACCCCCAAGGGGGTATTTACACGCAGGTTAAATACCGCTGGGTTAAAACAATGTTTAGTGGCTAAATAAAACAGAGAGCAATGATAAAGATTCGTCTTTGATTAAAAAAGAAGAGCTACGCACATTCTTTATATATCGTATAGTATAGTGTCGATGTGTGTACTTTATAAATGAAGACTTTTTGATAGTGGTTTAGCCTGAAATTACAAAAGTAGTTCAGGTTCATATTACAGAGGGTCGTGACATCAAGTTTGAACTGCTACAATATGAAATTGAAACTTTTATACCGCTACCATAAAAATCTAATTGGGACATTCCATATATAATCAGTCAAGAATTTATATTTTTACATTTAATTTGTCCGTCTTCGATGCTGACAAAACTTGGTGTGTTTGGTTTATGTTCATGCATATATTTTACAAACCAAATTATAGGTCAATTGGACCTTCCTTTCCAGAGATAGAGATAATCAAAGTTTGACTTGACCTCGCCTTTCCTAGGCGACCTACCGATGTGATGTTAGTGTCATTTTAAAACTCTTAGAATTGTCTATATTTTTTGACAACGGACAAAACAACAAAATAAAAAAATACATTATTTTCCTTTGACCTGACCTAGTAAATAAACATGTAACCTCCAAGTTAGCTGATTTTTATGTTGGACCATACATATTCAGCTTCAATCAGTGAAACTTTGATCATTCGCATTTTTTTAATTTTAGGAATTATGCAATTTTATATGCTTTTTTAAGTCGCTCTAATGCTGTAATATAGGAACAAAGTACAGTTATAATGCTATGTCAGTACTTATGCAAACAAAGGCTGTCTCCCTAGACTTTTCTGTTTTGTTATCACCACTAGTAAAAATGTCCATCCTTCGGATGGCGCTACGGCAGACATTTTGTAATTTTAATTACGTCGGTCTATTTCGTTGAACCCCGCTAAAAGTTGCCGCATCACCGCCTTGCTCGGAAAACAACATGATCGCATGGTGGCAATTACCTGGGTTTACATTAAGTTAGCATAACCAACGAAAATATGTTTTGTTAAAATAAACGCAAAAGTCAGTTCGGTAAAATACATGTGGTGAAAGGAACACACTATGATTAAGTATAAACCAACTTTGCTTACTTATTGGATTTTGTTGTCAGTGTTTTGTTGTACATAGGCATAGCGCGAATAATGGCGCAAGCGTATTTTCGCGATAACGTAGTTTCCCCGTTTTAAAAAGCACTTCATTCAAAGCAACTATTCAAACAATTTGTTTGCACAAATTTCATTAAATAAATGGTAGATATTTATAATCTGGATATCTGTGGAAGAGTCTTTTTACAGGTTTTTGTTGAAACGATTTTTCTTATTGCTTACGGAGAAATTCAGAAGCACCTGTAAACATACTCGTGTAGCTTGTTTCTACAAAGCATAAATCATAAAAAATCTAAAGATACACTTTGCTTTTGGAGTGGATATTCTAAATCAGTACCAGATTTTATATAAATGGTGTCTATACAACTTGTTAGCAAACCTAATTTAGCAAATTTTTTTTAAATACAATCTTCAGAATTTAGACAAAAGTAACCATTGGCATTGTGTGGCACACCAATTTAATACCAGTTTAATAATTTGTTCTGCAGAGAAATTACTGAGTCAATTTGGTTATATGATGACATATATAATATGAGATTCAGCAAAATATCAAATGACAACAGAAACTGGTAGATAGAAGAAACCGTTCTGCGCCAATGGCTATTAGTTACTATTCCATGATTGTAGTTCAATGGTAATATTGTCGTGACCCCTAGTTTCCGGGTCACGGCCTCGCATGTTTGGATACTTCCTGTTGTGAGTTGCAGTTTTGTGTTCTCTTATTAAAACACTGTTCTAGTTACGCATACGTACTAGTGTTTGTTTGTGTGACTCGAAGTGTGCATTTGATCGCCTAATGGCGTGGTGGCAGCGCTCACAACGAACCCGCTCACCAAAACGGGCACAATAAAAGCAGATACACATTGACAGTCCGCCGATCTCACGGCGCAAACAGCTAGCCGAAACGGCTCTGTATCACTAGCAGGTGTGGTAACAACATGGCTAACAACATGCAACGCGCACCGAGACAGTGGTGCCTCACAAAAACGGAAACGGTCAACACATTTGAGAACTGGCGCCAGAACCTCGTCTACACCCTCTCACTCGACCCAAACTTCGCCCAGTTTATCGCCACTGACGCTAAATGGAAGAAGCGATGTGCAGCACATCCAAACCGCGGCTTCACCGACGATAATGGTCATACAGCCATTCAGCAAGCCTACATGCTCGATCTAATGTTAGGCCAAATAGCGAACTATTGCCCAGTCATATCGCGCAACACGATAGCCAAAAACTCAACCAGTTTATCCGGTATCTGGCAAACTATCCGACTGCACTATGGGTTCCAGTCTACAGGGGCCCATTTCCTGGACTTTGCTGATATCCACCTACAAGCTGACGAACGCCCCGAAGACTTGTATCAGCGCCTAGTGGCCTTCGTTGAAGACAACATGCTACAAGAGGGAAGTGTCATTCTGCACCACGGTGACGTCATACATGTTGACGAAGAAATGTCTCCTTCCCTAGAGAACATGGTAGTACTGACCTGGTTACGACTTATCAACCCCGCACTGCCTAAGCTCATAAAGCAACGATATGGCACAGAGCTGAGGTCAAGAACACTAGCATCGATCAAGCCAGAAATATCACAGGCACTCGAATCACTACTAGACGAGATTGCGTCTGCTGACACCGCAAAGGTTATGCGCACCGAGACTAGGCCTAACCTACGCGGACAAAGACCAGCGTTCTCAAGACGACAACCGGCACCATCTAACAACCCTAGGCGTCCCATGAGCGTGAAGACTTGCCCTCTTTGCAAACAAGTAGGCCGCAGTGATGTACACCACTTCCTCAGCGAGTGCTCGTACCTTCCGGAACAAGATCGCCGCTACATGGCTAAGGTACGACAAGTCAGGCGACGACGATACCTACGAAGTTTATGACGAACGCCCCGTAAACACCACTACCGTGCAACGTATCGATGTACGACAATCGCCTTACCTCGACGCGTTCCACGACCATCACGCCGTTCGAGTGACGATCGATAGCAACGGGCAATATGATCCGTCATGACACGGCAGTGAGATTGGGGTGTACTATCAAGAACTCTTCCCAATCGGCTCACCAAGCTGACGGATCATCGCCTCTAACCATAGTTGGCGAAATTACCATATCACTCGCCCGCAAAAATAAATCATTCCAGTTCTGTGGACTAGTGGTACAGAATCTGGATGTCGAGATGCTGGCCGGGAACACCATTTATGGAAGTCAACGACATTACCATCCGTCCCGCCAAACGAACCATCACCCTCGCAGAGGCACCACGTACACATATGGTACAACACAGAGGGCCCTCAACAGGCATGCAGTCCGCCGTGCCCACATACTGCGAGCGCCACCAACCAACATCACTGTGTGGCCAGGCGACTTCGTGGAAGTCGACCTGCCTTCAGACGCGTATATCGCAGACGCCACATTCGCTCTGGAACCACGTCACGATACCACCGGCAACAAAGGAGTACACGAGAACGATGTGTGGCCACAACCTTCACTAATCACCAGCGTAGAAGGTGTATTGCGCATACCAAATCTCACGAACTCCACTCGCACACTGAAAAGAAACGAACACTTTTGCCAAATCAGAGAAGTGTTCGTACCCGACAAGGCAACATCCATACCAGACAGTCAATGCACCAGCGTAGCCGTAAGCACACGCACACGCAGCTCGAATGCTACTGCCATCAAACACTCAACAGCGGTCACCATCGATCCTGATCACGCGCTCTCCCCCGACGAACGAGCGGCATTCCGATCGATCGTGGAAGAGTATGACGACGTATTCGACCCAAGCTACAGTGGATACAATGGTCACGTGGGACCATTCAAAGCTGTTGTCAACATGGGCCCAGTACAACCGCCCCAACGTAAAGGACGCCTACCCCAATACGCACGAAACCAGCTCGTAGAACTCCAAAACAAGTTCGATGAACTCGAGACGATGGGCGTGCTCGTCCGGCCTGAGGATGTACCGGTCAACGTCGAGTACCTCAACCCGTCATTCCTGATAAAGAAGCAAAGCGGAGGACACCGACTCGTCACTGCCTTCACTGACGTAGGCCGCTATAGCAAGCCGCAGCCTTCATTGATGCCTGATGTCGACAACACCCTACGAAAAATCGCACAATGGAGGTACATAGCGACTACCGATATGTCAAATGCGTTCTACCAAATCCCTCTATCGCGTGAATCAATGAAGTACTGCGGAGTAGTCACTCCGTTCCGCGGTGTACGCGTATACGCTCGCTCAGCGATGGGCATGCCCGGGTCCGAAACCGCACTCGAAGAGCTGTTGTGCCGCGTACTGGGAGATCTACTCGAAGAAGGTGTCGTCGCTAAACTGGCAGACGACATATATTGTGGAGGAAACACCATCGCCGAACTCCAACAGAACGTAAGACGATTGCTCCAAAGCTTCGCCAACAGCGGGTTGCGCCTGTCCGCTGCCAAAACAACGATGTGCCCTACTACGACCACGATACTTGGCTGGGTGTGGAACGTCGGCTCCATCCATGCAAGCCAACATCGCATCGCCACCCTAGCCAGCTGCGACGCTCCACTCACAGTCAAAGCGATGCGAGCATTCGTCGGAGCCTACAAAATGCTAGCACGCGTCATACCAGGATGCTCCGCCTTGCTCGCCCCGTTCGACGAAGTAACGGGTGGCAAACAGTCAAGTGATCGCGTCACATGGACCGATGCATTAAGAGAAGCCTTCAAACACGCACAAACCAGTCTTCAGACTAACAAGGCTATCACATTACCTCGGCCAAGTGACGAACTATGGCTAGTGACGGACGGCGCTGTCAAACAGTGCGGTCTAGGAGCCACCTTGTACGTGATGCGCAATGGCAAATTGATGCTGGCCGGATTCTTCAGCGCAAAACTCCGCGGACGACAGATCTCCTGGTTGCCATGCGAAGTAGAAGCACTATCCATCGCAGCCGCTATCAGACATTTCAGCCCGTATATCGTACAGTCAGCACACAACACAGCGATACTCACAGACAGCAAGCCTTGCGTACAAGCCCACGAGAAGCTTTGTCGCGGTGAATTCTCCGTCAGCCCGCGCGTATCGACATTCCTATCAGTCGTCAGTCGGTACCAGGCAACTATTCGCAATCTCGCCGGTTCAGCTAATGTTCCATCAGACTTCGCGAGTCGCAACGCACCCACATGCCGGGAACAACAGTGCCAAGTGTGCTCCTATATACGACAGATTGAAGAGTCAGTCGTGATGCAACGCGTTACAACAGACGACATCACATCTGGGAAAGCTCGACTTCCGTTCACCAATCGTTCAGCATGGCTCGGCATTCAAGCAGACTGCCAATACTTGCGAAGGACTCATTCACACCTTACACAAGGAACACGACCATCCAAAAAGGTGACAAACGCGAAAGACGTCAACAGATACCTTAACGTCGCATCAATCGCTCGTGACGGTCTACTGGTCGTACAACGTAACGACCCACTGAGTCCTACACGAGAGTGCATCATCGTACTGCGAAAAGTCCTAGACGGACTAGTAACGGCCCTGCACATCCAACTGGATCACCCGTCTTCGTACCAGCTAAAGCAAGTCATGCATCGGTATGTATTCGCTCTCGACCTCGACAAGTCTGTCGAGTCCACCTCGCGCAGCTGTCATCACTGTACGTCGTTACGGAACACCCCAAACCTAACTATCGCGCAATCTACCACCGATCCCCCAGAAGTAGTGGGTATCTCATATGCAGCCGACATCATCAAACGAGAAAGACAACTGATCTTGGTGCTACGCGAGTGTGTAACATCATACACAGTAACATGCTTCGTCAACGACGAACGACGCGACACGTTACGGGACTCCATCATTCAACTCTGCATCGGCCTCCGACCGCTTGATGGACCTCCTGCCGTAATACGCACAGACCCAGCTCCTGGATTCGCAGCTGTCGTCAACGACGCACTGTTGAACAAGTATCGACTCACCATCGAACTAGGACGGGTCAAAAACATCAACAAAAACCCTGTGGCCGAAAAAGCCATTCGGGAACTCGAGGGTGAAATTGTACACCAACAACCGACAGGCGGCGCCATCACGCAGGTGCTACTGTCTGTCGCTACTGCCAGCCTCAACGCCCGAGTACGAAACAGAGGAATGTCAGCTCGTGAGCTGTGGACCCAGCGTGACCAATTCACCAACGAACAATTACCGCTGAACGACTATAGCATCATTCAACAACAGCATGCCTCGCGCAACGCTAACCACGAACACAGTCAAATATCGAAGTCTCCTCGCGGTTCAGTACCCAGACCCCAACATATCGACATTGGCGACATCGTGTAAACTACGCTCCAGGTGTCGGTATCTCGTAGTGAGCACAGAAGGAGAATGGATCAACATCAGCAAGTTCGCCGGTAACCAGTTGCGTGCCACGTCATACAGAGTGAAGCGAACAGAGTGCTGCAAGGTGGCAGCTGAAGCTACCCACGATCTTCCAGTGTCGTACCAGTATGACGAACTAACACCCGCAGATGACCCAGCTCCTCCAGAGAAACCTCCAGACGTACCAGTTCAACTCTCGTACCCTCCAGTCACAGCAGCTCAGCCCGTAGAACCATCAACAGCCGAGTCTCATCGACAAGAAACGGCGACAGTCAACAACGAATCGACAATGTCATACGAGCCAGATCAACATAGCTGTCCGCCCGAGGAACCTCCGAGACGCTCTACAAGAACTCGGAAGCCTCCTGAGTATCTGAAAGACTTCATCTCATGAACCTTTATCTCTATAATCATTATTGTATGTCTATATGATAGCTATCTCATAGTAGCATACATAATTATGAGAAGAAAGAAGTCACGTCAATGGCTATTAGTTACTAATCCATGATTGTAGTTCAATGGTAATATTGTCGTGACCCCTAGTTTCCGGGTCACGGCCTCGCATGTTTGGATACTTCCTGTTGTGAGTTGCAGTTTTGTGTTCTCTTATTAAAACACTGTTCTAGTTACGCATACGTACTAGTGTTTGTTTGTGTGACTCGAAGTGTGCATTTGATCACCTAATGGCGCTGATGTATACACAAACGCAGAAAAAAACAGTTGCGCCGTTTTAATAGGACGACGTGTCCTTACAACGTCTTATGATGTACGTAGTCAAACGAAATGGTATTTGCCCCTAACAAATAAAAACACCAATAACATGTATTTCTATAGTCACCTACCATAAAGAATTCTTACTGTAGTCATCTCTGAAATGCCCACTAGTCATAAATATATCAAGCCTGTACCAAAATATGGTGAAGTGAAAATATTGAAATTCATGACTGATACCGTGAAATTATTACCGATATTATAACTCAACAAAACATCTATATCCAATGAAGTTTTGATAGAATGCTAATAAAAGCTCTCTGACCTAGAAATGTGTTTGAAATAACATAATTCCTTCAAATGAATTCACCTAGCTAAGTGTCTGCGAAGTCCAAGCATGTCAACAGACAAAACCAAAGGAACTAATAGTACCACTATACGCATGGAAGCATGTGAAGGCATGTGAAGGCATGTGAAGGCATGTGAAGGCATGTGTATGATGTATAATTAGTAAAACGTGTGCAACCATTTCAACTGTTACGGATATATTTAAATTTTGACCTTAGGTGAGATTATTGTGCAACCTTTCCCGTAAAATCACCAACTACATAAAAACGTTATACAGTGGTACTTCTCTATTCCGCTTTACATAATAGACAACAAACTTGGACAAATTCTAAGTACCATAAGATAGCCATACAGAACATTTCTTCTGATACATATTTAATTAAATTTGTACAATTGTTAGGAAGATTGTTTACAGTGACGAACTTATAATTTTAAAATGATGTAAGGCAAAACACAGACAATAATGTATGATAAGTAGAGTCACGACCGGATAATTCATGTCACGCCAGAAATCGTGTTAGTAGTTTTACAACATTTGAGTTTCGCCCGTTTATTCTACAATTTTTGCACAACATTGAACACCTTTGTGTTACAGACTTAGAATATAGCTATATTACGGGAGAATGTGCGCAGGTTTTTGATAAGACATCATACTACCATCATTCAGTCACTGGCACCAGTAATATAAATACACGAAAACTAAGTTGTTCTATCTTAAATAAATTAAATCGTAGAAATGCTCAGTTCATCATAATATATATACAGTTGTTGTGTGTATATATATATATTATATATAATATATATAATATATATATATATAATATATATATACATACATATATATTATACATATATATATTATATACATATATATATATATATATATGTATGTATATAATATATATATATATAATATATATATATATGTATATATATATATATATGTATATATATATATATATATACACACAATATTACCATTCTAATTATTAATAATTTTATTAAGCAAAATACATTATGTTTTCGTTGCTTCCAGTAACGTTTGCATACGTATGTAAACACAGGAAAATGTGGCATTCGGCGCGGCGGATTTTAGCGTGAAGCGAAACTGACCGACGTAAATTGTCGACGAAAATCCTGTTCACAAAAGGACTCTGGCGTCATAAACTGCGCGCATGGCAAGTGTTTACCTTAGAAATATTAATTACGGTGTACGTCCCATTTATGCATCACATATTTTTGCAAAAACCTGATTAAATGTTACGCAAGATTTTGTTGAGTTTTTTAATCACAATCAAACGGCAACCATTATAGTTAAGTAGGCCTACGTCAATTTCGCCGTATGTTAAAAGTCGCCGTACTAACATATTGCGGTAGCGGCCTATATTTACCTTTGAAACAACGAAACCGAGGCGCGGTGAAGGGAGCGCTCCGTGAAGAAGACTTTGCCAAACAAAAAGTTGTTTAAAAAAAACTCCGCTAGGAATAATTTGGTTGGTAAAATATATGTGATTAATAATACAATATGGAACTTTGGATGTTACAGAAAAAAACCAACGTGTACCTAACATTATTATTACCGCACGTATTTGGGCTAGCGTGTCTTCGCGGCAACGCGATTTCGCCGTTTTAAAATTGTAGGTATTTCACTTAAAACAACTTTTCAAACAATTTGTTTGCACAAATGTGATTAGATATACGGTAGAAATTTTGAATATGAGTATGTTATTGAAAAATGTGTCCAGATTTGTTATTGAAATGATGTTTTCCTATCGTCTATGGCGAAATTCGGGACATCCAGTATAATTAGGCATTATTAGTTGGCCTACTTACCCACTAGCGCACTGGTGAAAACTACGGCGAAAATGACTAGCTTCTTCATAGCTGCAGGTGGCTGATGTGACGTTGGAACAACGTGCAGTTTAAATAAAATTCGAAAAGCGAATTGTGTTTGCAGCAGCGTTTTGGTTCCATTGCCTACCTGACCAGCTGCAGAATTAACGTTGCGTTTCGTAACCTTGACTACGAAGTTTCCGTTTGTACGACGCAAGTTCTGTTCCCGCGTTACGCTACGCTCCCGGATTGCATCACGCGGGAAGAGTCGTCGTTGTGTTGAATTCGCCGGCATCTCAACGCGTCTTCTAATCTGTTGTGTATATATAGGCCTAACATGTTTTAATTGGCCTGATAAAATACTAATAAAATTAGTTCGTCTTTTTACGCCTATGTCTTCGAAAACCAAGCCCACAGACACATCAGCTTAACAGGGTTCGATCAGCAGTAATTAAAAAGGTTGTCAATCATGCATTGATAGGCCTGCCTATGGCTATACCGGGGGTCAGCAACCTTTTTGATTGGAGGCCCAATTAAATTACGTGGGTTAAATCAGCGGGCCACATATTAATTTGTTAATATTGGTTATTTCCACCTCAATCTTCGTGGAAACTGACCAGTGCATTACGTTATGATGCGCATATACTATCTAAATATGCATTCTAACTCATATGTGTTGAAGTCGAATTTAGGTTACACATATTGGCAGTGTATAAATAAAGTGTTCTTGTTATTGTGTTTATAAAATATCGATGGCTAATTTTGAAAACATTTCTATTAATATACATATTATTCAAGGTCCGCGATGCCGTCGTGCAACATACAGTTTGAACTTTGCGTGTGTGATAAGTTTAAGAAACTGTTCAGTCGGCAAATGAGTTTGGCTGCAAGATACATCTCATTGGATGCCACTTTGAGTGCCACATTACATTTTTATCAACTTCACCTACACAGCTTCCAGCGCGTCCTTGATTGTTAACAGCAAGTATGAGCTCAACGAATGCTTCGTACGTGTCCGGCCTTTCTGGTTCGTTTTCAGGAGAGTTGATAAAAGCAATAGAACTTCGCGTCTCTCACAATTGCGACTTAATTTCGAATGCGGAAACGAACTGGAACCAACGAATTAGAAGAGTTATTTGGTTTGATATTTTCGCCTCTTGAGTTGAAAATTCGGCAGACTGAGATGCGTCACGATATCGACAAGAAATGAAGACTCGCAGATACACCTGGGGGCCAGTAATCTTACGCCTGAAAATGTCTACTCCACGAACAAGCGAATTCCATGTTTCAGCTCGTGCAAGCAACTCGTACATGAAACCTGGACTCAGCTGGCGCTCTTCGCAGTAGATTAAGATATCTTGATATTGCCCATTCATAACTGCCAGGAGGCGCTGGAACTGCTGGAAGTTTAGACCATAAACGGGAACGTTGTTGACGATCTTCACGACTTTTTCATTGATTTGCTACACAGGCTTTTTTGTGGAAGACATGATGCAATGGGCCTGAAGAAATTCGAAATGACACCTGTACCGTGTCGAAATTTTCCAATCAACGATTTGTTCTTTTGATCTTCCTCCGTCGGAAGGTGCACCATGCAAGTATACTTATTGTCATTCCGCGGGCCGCATTGTATGAAATGTTGCGGGCCGCATGAAATAGCTTCGCGGGCCGCAGGTTGCCGACCGCTAGCCTAGACCCGCCTGAAGGATGTTTCAAATGTCGGCGGAATTGCATAGTCTCCCAGAAGTTGGGCCGTATCTCCCGGTCTCCGGAATACAGGCAAATCTGCACTCGCCCGTCTTCGAGACAACGAGACACCACAGGAGACGTGTTGAAACGTGCTGAACTGCTGAATTTCCGGCGAAAAATCTCCAACAGCACTGCGCCCGTCTTCCGATGTCAGCGCGACGAGACAGCACGACACGGGAAGCATGCTGAATCGCTGCTGAATCTCCCTGATTTCAACAAAAAAGTTGGCAGGTGTAGAATTGTGTATTTTTAGTAATGTTACAACAAATACCACTCACACATGTACGACTCGCGCGCACGCACGCACGCACTCACGCACAACACACACACACACACACACACACACACACACACACACACACACACACACACACACACACACACACACACACACACACACACACACACACACACACACACACCTCCCATACACACACAAACATGAAGGGTTTCAATTATATCTATGTATATATATAATCATCCTCCCCTAGTGGTCATCATCATCCTCTTCCCCTAGTAGATAGCAAAGGAGGATCCAAGGGGCTGGGGGGCACGTGCCCTCTAACCATTAGAATATGGCGTACCCGTAGACCTTTTTGAATGGGTCCACGTCACCGTGCCCTCCCCGACCCTTGGAAATGTGCCCCCTTTCAGGTTACAATAAGGTGTAGAACAGCGTTTCTCAACTGGATTTACTTAACGACCGCCGCCTCCGGGTCTTTAGTCACCGCGACCCCCTACTATGTACGCAGTGGAAACATACGTAGGAATCGACGCCATTTTTATTTCCTAGTTACTACTAGTTAGCTACTTTGCAAATTTCCGGATATTTGACCCTCATCTACATACAAAACTCTATCAGATTCACGACGGATTCGTGTAGCATTCTGGCATCTACATCACTCTATTGGAGCTCTTCTTGAGTGTTGTCGTCCTCCAGAGCGCCAGTTTGACACAGAAATGGGTTTTGAATAAGATAAACGAGTCTTTGAAACTCGGCGACCATTGAAAGTATTGTGCCAGTTCCGTTTGGAATTTGAGCAAGTGTGCACAAATCGTGTTTTTCATCTAGCTGAAATCCATCTCGGACTCTTCAACAAATTGTGTCAGTGCCTGTGGGGAAGGCGGCGAAATGGGACATCTCCACTTTGGTGACTCAAAGATCAAGTTTGTGTCTTTGAAAGCATGAATTTTCTTTGTTTCATCGATGATTGTCATCTATCTTCCCTGCAGCAACATATTCAATATGTTGAGTCTGCCAAATATGTCCACCAAATACGCTAACTGCAGCAGCCACGACGCGCCCACGAACTTCGGAAGCAACTCCATCTTCTTCTCCCACAGGAATTGAGTTACCTTAGCTCGGAGAGCGAAAATGCGGTCAAGATTTGTCTTTGGAAAGCCAGCGTGAAGGAGAAGCATTTCGTATTCAGCCCCCGTATTCTGGCACAGTAGACTAAACAGACGCGACCTTAAGGCGTTCGACTTAGTTCATTGTCTTCACAGTCGTGTCCAAAACTGCCTTGAGATCACCAGGTAAATGTGTCTCTGCAATAATTTCTTGGTGCAAGATGCAGTGTACATCTGTACACCAGAGATGATCAGAAATGATCGGGAAAACGAAGGAGACTAAACAAATAGGATGGGTGTTGTGTACGAGTGATATGTCATAGTGGCTAATTTGACTTGTATTCGATATATGTAACTGGAATACAATGCAACTGTCTAAGTAGGGGCAGAGATGGTGAGAAACGAGGTGCTTTTAGTACTACACGTGATAATCAATTATCTACACGTTAGAGTTTAGTTAAGGCCTTTTTAGCAATATCGTTTAGGAGTGAGTTGCAGTAGTCAAGGCGACTGCTAATTAAAGATACTGATATTGTCTTAGCAGTAGATAAAAATAAATGACGCCGAATTCGGCGGAAATCACGTATATGGTAGAAACAGGATTTACATACTTGAGAAATGTTCTGCTTAAAGCTGAAATCACTGTCAAAGATAACACCTAGATTACGAACTGTATCTGATTGTGATGTATCATTACCAAACATCTTAACTGGAAAATAGTTAACAACCTTGTTTCGTTGTTGGTTTGTGCCAATTATAATTATATCAGTTTTATCTGGATTTAGTTTCAATTTACTTGCTTCCATCCACAGCAAGATGTCAATGTCATTTAAAGTTGATAGAGATGTATGTGTGTCAGTTGGTGAAAGTGATATATACACCTGTTTATCGTCAGCATAAAAGTGATGATTTATATTATGATTAGTTCTGACTCGACTAAGGGATGTAGTGTATAAGCTAAACAGAACAGGGCCAAGGACAGAACCTTGTGGGACACTAAATTGAAGATGTTCTGGACAAGACAGTGAGCCAGATATGTTAATGCTTTGATGTCAGTCTGAAAAATATGAACTAAACTACTGAAGAGCCTTGCCAGATATACCAAAATGGAAAAGAATGTCGTGATCTATTATATCAAAAGCAGCTGATAGATCTAATAAGGTAAGAGCAGTCAATTTGCTATTATCCATATTGCATACAATGTCATTGTGTATTTTAAGAAGAGCCGTCTCATTTGAATGACATTTCTTAAAAGCAGATTGTAGATCATTTGATAAATGCTGTGAATAAATGTGTTCATGGAGTTGATTTGCAGCAACCTTCTCCAATACTTTCGACAGAAAATTAAGATTTGAGATAGGACGGTAATTGTTAAGGTCATTTTTGCACAGAATTTGTTTTTTAATAAGAGGATTGACAAGAGCTTGCTTGAATTCGTGTGGAACAATACCATCCTGCATTGACATATTTATAATATTTGTAATTGGATAAACTAGTTGATCAATGCAACTCTTCAGTAGAAATGTTGGAAAAGGATCAAGACCACACGATTTGTTAGGACACTTTTGTATGATAGTGTGAACTTCACTTGTAGTTGCAGGTGTAAAAACATTGTAATAACGTCATTAATAACAAAACGTGATCGAATGTAACCAATCGTATCCGTGAAATATTTTGAAAACATGCTGTATTTAGAAAACGTATCCAATGAAGAGGTATCAGGCAATACTTTTGGTTTCTCACGATGAAGGACACTGTTGATGGATTTCCTCATTTGGCAAGGTTTTTAAGAATTTGTTGATACTAAATTCGTATAACAGTCTGATTTTGCTTTTGACATCATGTGGTTGCACAGATGTAACTGCTTAGCATAGATATCGACGGCGACGTTTTGCTTGTACTATGTCTAGTGACATCCATGGTGACGGTGGACGAACTTTTACTTTTTTGTTTGTTTGGGGGCATGTTTATCAAGAAGATTACTTAGTGTAACGTAGTACTGGTTTACTAGCTCACACGGTGTAGTTTTTGGATGAATTAAGATATCTGAATTTGTAAGGTCCTCACGAAGAATGTATATATTAATGTCATGAATAGGTCGGAAAGTAATACACTGTTGTGCTGGTCTTGACTCGACTCTGAAACACAGATCAATAATTACAGTATGATGATCTGATAATCCATCAGTAACAGATACCGCCTTGGTGTTATTGCAGTTTGACCTAGTGATAAACAAGTCGAGCCAATGCCCATGGATATGAGTAGGGAATGTGACATGTTGTTGTAAGCCAAATGTTTGAAGTACATCCATGAATAACCTAGTATTAAGGATAGGTAAATCAACATGGATATTGAAATAACCTGGAATATAAAATTCTTCATGTAATTGTAATGTTGTTTCAAGAAAATCTTGAAATTCATCAAAACATGTACTTGTTTTTCTAGGAGGACGATATATGCAAATAAAATTAGCAGACATAGATGGACCTTTTATAAGAATACACAATGCCTCGAAGCTGTGGTACACAGGTGAATGAAGGATTTCTCCGTTGAGCAAATCAGAAACTAGAAATGCGACATCACCACCTCTACCTGACTGACGTGGATGATGGTGTAGAAAAAAGCCAGGAGGAGTGATGTCAGCAGGACAGGAGACAGTATATTTTTTTGTTAACCGTGTCTCAGTCATTGCTAAAATATAAATATGTTTTGATGTTATTAAATCAGAAAGGCCAGCAGATTTGTGACGAACAGATTTAAGATTGGTAGTCGCACAGCGTATATGATGAAACGTTTTTGGATCAGGATTAATTGACACATCACCTGCCAGAAGGAGAATAATAGATAATTTAAAAGATGGATTACAACCTGATTTTTTTGCGTACATAGACCAAGACAGGAAATATTTAAAGCAGGGGTTTTGGCAAAACTGATCTGTGCACTATTTTGAGCGAATATTCTAGATTGATTATAGGTATGGTAAATTTCATCTTTACTAGAGTAACGTTTGTCTTGAAAAAATACAGGTAGACACAAGAAACTTGTCGTGCCCATGAAGAGAAAACACATTTTGTATAAATACTTAAACCAATGTCGACTTAAAAGGCTTACTGAGATATACAATTAATACATGACACTGAAACTACTTTAAAGGAAATAAAAACAAGACATTAGCTAAAATCCGTTTTCCATGTATATACAAAGATTAATATTGTATGTAACATTTGAGAACATTAAAACATACAGAAAAAATACATATGTAGCATAAATTCGATTAAAAACCCGTCTGTGTAGCGATTCCCTCAATTTAATGAGCTAGGCGATCATGTGGTTTCGTGTCCACTAAATCGTTTCCACTAGAATATCCCACTTTGAAAATAATTTTTTTGTAAATCACAGGCGTAATATTGTTGATTGCAGTTGCAAATGGCTAGATTGTGTTAACTCTGCATATGTCCACACAATTGCCTTTTGTTTCCCTTTAACTGAGCGACGTCATACGATACGACATGCATACCTTGGAGGTGTCGAGTCGGAGCACAGGGCCGTGTGTGTAGACACGCGTCCTGCCCCTCCTACTGCCGCCCACTACGGATGTAGCACCATTTAAACAGGAGTAATTTCGTCATCTAGATCCGTGCGAATTTCTCCTGACATGATTCTGCTTCGCGTAGCCGACGCTCGCACGGCGGCGTGAACCCAGCGGGTAGAGTGTCAGGCCGCGTGCGTGTGGTTGATATGGTGACCGTTAAAAGAACGCAGTCTGTTGAACATTTTTTTTAAATGTATTAATTAATTAATGTCATGTTTTTAAGACTATAATAACCTTGTTGAAGGTATACTGCCCGCCAAATTGTGTTTAGTAAACCCGTAGCAACGATCGCAATTTGAAGGCACGACCACGGGTGCATGTTCAAATGGTAAACAAACATCCAGTTTCAAAACAAACAAGTATTGGCATTACGGCCGAGTCGGGCTGAGTTAACGGCTATACATTTGATGTCTAACGATGCTCACTTTCCCACGGTCAACACAGCAGACTTCCAATTACTACTCCCACTAATTCCATTTAGACGAACAGATTACGTCCCTTTAAAGGAATAAAACCCCCTATCGCTTGAATTCATATCATGTTACATCCTGCTGTATATTTTTCTTTCCACCAAGAAAATAAATATTAAGACTTCAATAAATAAATAATTCCACGTTATACGCTGTGTTACTGGCATTCTTCGGATATGCATATTTTGGCGAACTTTTCGGTATGCCTATATATGACGTCACACGCAACATATACTCGCATCAGGCCGACCCTTTCAATGCATTCAGAGCATGTTTACAAGGATAGCTTTTGGGTCGAAACGAGCGTCAGAATGAGTTATTGTGCAATATTCCGACGTAATACAAACACTAGTCATCATAGAAGAACAAACAGTTATCTTACGGGAGATAATCTACACCAATAAACCTACATAGCAAACATACATTGTATCCAGCTACATAAAGTAACGTGTATAATATAATAATAACACTAGATTATTGACATATGAAGGAGGAGTTGCACAGTTTATCATAACAACTTAAATCAGTCAACGAAGTTGCGTTGACCTCGGTAGTTTAAGCGATAGACCCGTTGGTTTCGTGTGATCTGTTTTACAATCGGGCGACGCCGGTTCAAGCCTAACACCGAACCATTGATTTTCGCGACACTTTTAAAAAAAATGTTTTCATGAAGTAATGTAAACCAAATAATTTTATACTATGATGCACAGTTTGTAAATATTTAATAATTGTTGCAGTAATTATTTATTCGCCACAAAAATGATAATTATATATAACGGTGCATTTGTATATTTCTAAATTTCATTTACCTCACAAATATAATGTAATGGATATATAATGTATTAATTATATATATATATATATATATATATATATATATTATACAGTAATGTATTGTAATTATATATGTGAAAACAAATTATGATTTGTCTGGATATATAAACATTAGAAATATACAAATGCATTGTTATATATAATTACAATTTTTTCATTTGTGTGGCGAATAAATAATTACTACATAAATTTAAAAATATTTATAAACTGTGCATCACGGCTGACAATTTGAGACACGCCCCCGATGCTTAAGCAAGGCGCGGTGTATTTATTTATGTATTGTGTTCATTATAAATTATTATTATTCCCAGCTGCTGTTTTTGCTGATATAAGAGTAAAGTAAAAAGGTAAGTTCTTATATAACGTAGTAGATAGTCCTCAGGATTACTCAAAGCGCTTTACACTTTACTCCCTGGCAGACCTGTTCAATCGAACACCATCTCGACTTTTCTGGGAAGCATCCAGCCACGCTGCAATTAATGCGCGAGGACAATTCGTACACAAATATCCGCCACTGTATATAGCTAGGTACTAATTCACTGGGGGTATAGGTTTTAGGTGAGCTACAAAAATGTTGAACACTCCCCCGTCTTCCGTTGAAGCTTCCGCTCAGCCCACCCAACATAGGCCTACTAACTGCAGGACAAACAACGTATAATTGCATTAACTAAATATTCTCTGGAACCCGAAGGGTTATCTGGGGGTGACTTTTCCTGAATGTTGCTGCCCATCCATCACCAGCCAGTTCACTTTCCATATCCAAATATTCTGGATTCAAATTCAAGAATATGGTCGCACAGCTGTTGTTCCTCTTTCTCAGAAAACACGGGTTTGTGGCATCAAAGGCCCGTTCTTGATATATCTGTTACCGTTCTCGACGTCGCCCATTTCGCCCTGTGTCTGAGGGTTGTTCTTGGTACTTTGAAGGTAGCCGCTGCTGGTTTCACGTTGCTTCCTGAGCTAACCGCACCGATGGCTTTTGCCATAGTTACATCACTCCACGCTTGCTGTTACTTGTTCGTTTATAAGTTCTCATCATTTTAAGCTGCATTAACAGACACACGTAGGGTGTTAACCGAATGCAGCATAAAACAATCATGTGCAGAGCAAAATAAATTAATGGGAGGGCAGAGTGTGGGCGTAACGTGATTACCTAACCGATAGCATCCACAATCTAATTTCGACCATCAATCTTAAAATTTACTAAATGTCCACTTTAATGCAATGCTGTAATTATTACTGTATATGATTACACAACAAATAGACTAAACAACTAATAATGAACAATACATTAGTTATAAAAGAAACTTAATTTAACAAATACGGCAAATTCCGCAAAACGTCACTGGGATTAGAAAGGTGATGTATCGCGGTGGGGGGGGGGGGGTATTTCCCATCCCCACCCCCGTATCCACTTCTGATGTCCATATTTGCGTATTTGTTAAGTACTCACTACTCCAAGTAACGTATTTGTTAAGTACTCACTACTCCATGTAACGTATCTGTTAAGTACTCACTACTCCATGCAACATATTTGTTAAGTACTCACTACTCCAAGTAACGTATTTGTTAAGTACTCACTACTCTATGCAACGTATTTGTTAAGTACTCACTACTCCATGTAACGTATTTTTTAAGTACTCACTACTCCATGTAACGTATTTGTGAAGTACTCATTACTCCATGTAACGTATTTGTTAAGTACTCACTACTCCAAGTAACGTATTTGTTAAGTACTCACTACTCCAAGTAACGTATTTGTTAAGTACTCACTACTCCATGTAACGTATTTGTTATGTACTCACTACTCCAAGTAACGTAAAACGCACGGGGATAACTAAACACAAATATGTCCAATTTGCCCCGCCTGTCTAATATGCTCCATCCACTTTGCCCCACATTCGCTGTCGTAACAAATGTGACCCATTCCCATACGCTATTCCGCGAACATTGTTCATAACCTAGTTTTACCTACACATACGTGTAGCACATCACACGCTTACAAGCGTTTTCAATATTTCTGATATACACGACTAGGAAGTGCGTTCGAAACAACGACAAATCGCAAGAAAATACACTAAAAGCGACTTATCGCCAGAACGTAAAAATAACGACTGATTTGGCACGCGAAGGGTTCGTGTACCTAATATTTGTATTACATCAACGTTAGATGGTGCAAGTAGGCTGAGCTTAAAATGTTATTGTCCACTTTGCACCAGTGGCCGCTTTGCCCCGATCTCCCATATATAGATGACACCTCATCAATGAGAAACTACATGGTGATATCGAGGCTTTGAAGACGACGACATCATTCGTGAAGGCGACAGGCGTTCCCGTCTAAGTGAAGGACGAAGACGAAGTAATCACAATCGTGTAATATGTGAAGAGATGCACAAGACCATAATGGCCGATGGATCAAATCGTTCTTGTTGGCACCTGTTTCTCAGTCAATTACCTTTTCCCTCGTAACATTTCGGTCGCCAGACGACTTCGGCTAGATGCCGACACGCTAGTCCTTCTGCGCAGTGCAGGTATATCCCGGCGGCGACCTGAGTGGAATCGACGTCTCGAGGATCCGTCTAATTTCAGTAAAGCGCGGTGGGACAGCCACTCGATCGATAAATTCAGAGGTCGGATCCTCTTGCAGCCGTTTGTAATCTTGCACAAATTCGTTCACTTTACATGGCTCCAGTTCACTCAGATGCACGAGTATTTGGCTATAAACAGTGGTGGATATATGTTTACGAAAAGTATTCGCTCGTTACCGACTGCGTGGCTTAATGATTCCCAGAGAAGTTCAGATGGTGTTCGATTGAACATGTATGTCGGGGAATAATATTTAAAGCGACTTGTGTATTCCTAGATTGGTAGGTGGTTTGATTCGGAATTGTATGATACAGAAGATAAATGAAAGACAAAGCGTATATTCATGAATTTGCCATTATACACAACATAGTAGAGACCGTTAACAATACACCAAGTATTATCATTAATAAAATTTACACCCCAGTCTATATGATTTTTCAACATACACAAACAACTTTTTTATTTTAAATTTTGAATCCAGTTGTCATATTCATAATTGCTTTATTTGTAATTCGTAATACGTATATAAGTATCCATATGTACGTAAATTTATACAAGAGTACATATAATCAGTCCTTGTATTATGTATGTATGTTGATACACTGAGTAATTATCAACTGTAAAAAAAGGCATATGCTATTCTGATTTGTGACAAGTACATTTTGTTGTTTATATTTGCTAGCGATATTATATATCTTACTGGGAGTCTCCCGACCTTATATATTACTTACGTTATTCATTGTATATGTATCGTATTCATAGGTCAAATACATTGATTTTGAGTTCTGAGTATACAATCTATACAATTCCTGGTTGGGAGCAGAGCCAAGGCTGTTACCAGTAGATATACAATGTTATAAAAGAAACAATAAAACTTGAATCACTGGTCGCTGCCAACCACTGATAGTGGTAAACTTAATAGTCTGGTATAATTCTCTCACTGAACGACTTGTTTATCAGAATAGCTATTGGAAGAGACACACCTCCACAAATTTGTTTTATAAAATAGGGACTAAAATTGTCAGACTCACAACTTTTCTTGTGTTTTGGCAGACTTCACTTGCATCAGTGGAATTAATAAACATACTATTCATACTTTTACCACGGCTTTTGTAAAGGTAAGCGGTAACATTGGTTTGGGGCTTAGGGATAATGTTTGTAAAGAAATAAAAAAATATATTCGAAATTTGATCAGGGTCATTAATTAAGTCAGTGTTGAGCTTGAAATGTGTAGGGATACTTGATTGATAATTTTGTTTCCCGATTATTGTTCGAAGTATCTGCCATGTCTTTTTAGAATCATTTTTGAATTCGTGTAATAGGTTAGAATAGTAAGCTGTTTTAGCTATATGCCTTAGTTTATTATAAAGATTTGTGTACGTAGTATAACGAACGTAAGTGGAACGTGTCCTTGACTTACCAATATATTTTCGATAAAGTTTACTGGATGTTGTAGAAGATATCATTAGACCTTTGGACACCCAGTCATTCCTGATTACATATTTTGGTTTGATCTTAATAAGTTTATCTCGGGCAAATTAATCACCAACATTGTGGAGTTGTGTCATAAATTCTTTAAATGCATTAGTTATATCTAACTGATGTAAGTGAGTCCAATCAATTTCTTTACGACCGGAAGTTATATGATGGATGGATGCTTCGGAAACTGACCTATGTTTGAAGATAAACGGCTCGTGTAATGGTTTGGGTGATTTCCGTTTACAAGGTAAACAAAATATAGGCAAGTGATCCGATATGTCGTTATAAAGGATGCCAGAATGGACAATTGAATTGGTATGTCTTACATAAATATTATCAGTAAGTGTTGCATATGTATGGGTGATACGTGTTGGTTAAGTAACTGTAGGAACCAGGTTATCACCAAAAACACATCGAGCATGTCAGTTAAGGGTTGATGCGAGTCCAATTTAATTAAGATAGTCGACATTTTGATCTGTTCCAATTATAACTTGGTGAGTTGAGTTTCGAATTTTTTTTAAATTGACTCATAATATTTAAGTAATGAACTTAATTGTGTATTGGAAAACGGTAGACTATGGACTGAATACAGCGGTATATAAGAACTGACCTCATACTTTTTACTATAGATAGCGTTAGGAACGTTAAAGGGATTCTTTGAGAATTTGAATCTCTTTGTAGTGTAATCAATTATTAGGTAATCCTGTTAATATGATTATTTCATGTAATTCTATAGTTTTATTTCATTATAATTATGTTTTATTAATCACAAATGACCCTGGCAATATATCGAAAAAATAACTCCGCGTACGCGGAGTTTCTACTTTGCGCCCACCTTCGCGATCCGTATAAGGCATGCTTATGAATATTCGGGACTGTCCGTCAGACTTCGGTTAGCTACGCCGAGTTAATAGATGCAAGAAATACGTCATAAACATGTGTGCATATGGATTAGCCACCGCCATGCGAATGAGTCCTGACCGATAAAATTATCAAAATGAAACGTGGACCAGCTGCTGTATATGTCACAGATTTAGCAAAGAAAAGAAGGAAATTATATGGAATAAACGGAGAATGAACATAGCGACAGTTCATGACAGACAGACACGACCTCTTCATGCACGAAGCCGCCGATGCCGATGGGGACGCCGACAGCGATGTCATATTGAATGATTGGCATTGTTTTTGTTGGAATATAAAACCTATGGTACTATCATGTTCCTTTTTCACCAGGTACATCTGGCTATACATTTTGAAGTTTTAATGAAACGTTTAGATAACAGAAACTTACTGAAGCCGAAAAACATTCAATAAATAATGAACCCATTTTATTTGCACCATAAATCCAGCTGCTATTTCCGTAAGCATTATAAATACATTATACATCACTACATTAATTTACGGTATTAAAGTAGGACAGGTGGTTAATTATGTACTTTTCTATCTACATAAGGTTTACTTTTAGTTTGAAAAATGGTCTATAAAGAGCATAACATTATTGTCAACAAAATATAAAAATTTATTGCATTAGTTTAAAAACACGTTTTATTTTTTACTGGGAGTGCAATAATTACTTGTTCTGCCCATCATTGAGAGTAAAAGATATTGAATTTGTTTCTGTCGAACTCCCGTTTCGATAACAAATAAAATGGCCATTGTATGATGGAAATAAAGTTATAAAATTACAACACTTTTAAAGTAACGCATATTTAAAAAACACTGTTTTCAGTCATCATTTGTGTATTTAGCTCAAGAAGATCCCTAAAATATTTGGAATGTTGTGGAACATTGATATTTTATGAATTTTCAAAATTATTGTAAAAATAACTTTGTCGACACCCTTTTTATACATTACTCCCAGTATAATTCACTTAACACAAACATGTTTCAACAAATTTGGAATAAGAAAGCATAAATTGTATTAAGTACTCCTACTTTGCAACATAATGACAGGATGATGTGCATTTGGATGCACAAATCGATCGATTGCACAAATCCATTTGAAACGTAGTGATGTACATATTGCCAGCAGAAACCACACGGAACTAATGTGGCAGAACAAAGTCAGACATCGTCTTCACATCCATTTGAAACTCGAAGTGAGGTACAACTTCCCAGTAGATGTCGCACAGAAAAGAATGGGGCCAGAACAAAGTCAGACATCAACTTATGTCAGGTGACCCATTGTCCAATTAATGGCACTGTTAAGTAGAGGTCTTCAATTTCCTCTTTCCATCAGCTCAGCTATTTCCAAAGTTCCTGCATATAACCAAATTTGAATTTAGGAAACTGAGCCTAAATATCAGTTAACTAACTCAACACTATGCAGATTAATTCAGTTTATATATTGGATTATGGGACTTATCACCAAGTGTACAGCTGGCTAAATGGAAAAGAAATACAAAAGAACCTTGTTATGTTGATTCAGTCAGACTAAAATCCCAATCCATTACTTTGGCCAACTTTTAATTTGCTTCTACATAATTACCTGTATGCATTGGTCATATACAGTGCACTCCAGATAACTCGAACTCACATAAGTGAATTTTCGATAAGTTAAGTCAATCTTTTCCTCGGTCCAGGGCACAGGTCCCAATAAGGGGACCTTCAGATAATGTTCTAGTTATCAGAAATTCCACTTATCAGTATTGTCATGGGTCCCTGGAGGTTCGACCTTATCCAGAGTGCACTGTATATTTTCCTTTATTCTTGCTCTAATAATTAATGTTGTATATAATTATACATATGGGCCATTGTCGTGAAAAGTGTACAGTAACGATAAAGTAACATGTCAAAAATAAATGTTTAATTTGTTTTAGCGAGTGCTATTATTATCATCAAATGTGCTATTCACACGAAGCAGCGCAACTTGATCTGATGTATTACTAGATTTTTTTTTAATATATTAATGGATAAAAACTTATGTATACTAGAGTGCAGATCTGCTGGTGTCAAAAATTCGTGCATAGTTTTAGTAACTAGAAAGGCGAGACCTTTGCCTAAGGCTATGTTATTTACTGTAGTAGAGGCTCGACAGACTCAGCGACAATCCCAGCGGCAGCTGACACCGACTGCAGCCGTCCGCGTCGGCGGACGTTATAATTCTATTTAATCGAAACGTTACTCGGCTGTCTGCATTGGGAAGCAGGAAGAATAAACAAAACATACGCTTCATACACGTACAGAAATAGGTGTCAATATACATATGTCTACAAACTGCTTATTTACAATGCCATTGCTTGAATCAACTCACCTCGAAATCAGACATGTTAGCTGTGTGGGTGACGTCATCGGTCGGTGTGTGTGTGGTTCACTGCGTGTGCATGAATATTCATTATACTCGGGCTGCAGAATTAATCATCCACGTGGCAACAAGCTCAAAATGAATCGCGTAAACACAACTGTTTTTCGGCTTTTTGCGCAGATAACACCCAAATTATGCATATACATGCAAAACATAAGTAGCAGAGATAGTACTTATGGGAAATTAATACGTTTTGACATGGTACACCTCGAATGTATATTAGCTTATAAAGAATCCCTTTAACAATGCCACCAGTGGCAAAATAAATAGTGGCCTATCCCCAGACGGCGCCGTGGTACGCTGTCTTGTCTCGTCTCAGCCACACTCGCCGATGACAGGTGTAAGGTTCACACCAAAAAATGGCCACGTTCCCACGGAGACGGTACCGCTGGCTGCACAACCACGCAATACGTTTAAAGCTTACCGATCGTGTGCAGTCACTGCACTTGATAAAAAGGCCTAAGTAAACATCTAGCTATAAACTAACTAGTGTGTGTGTGTGTGTGTGTGTGTGTGTGTGTGTGTGTGTGTGTGTGTGTGTGTGTGTGTGTGTGTGTGTGTGTGTGTGTGTGTGTGTGTGTGTGTGTGTGTGTGTGTGTGTGAGTGCATTCGAGTGCGTGTGTGCATCTTTAAGCGAGCATACATGCATGTGTATATGTATGTATGTATGTATGTATGTATGTATGTATGTATGTATGTATGTATGTATGTATGTATGTATGTATGTATGTATGTATGTATGTATGTACGTATGTACGTATGCACGTATGCACGTATGCACGCATGTACGCATGTACGCATGTCTGCACGTGTGCACGTGTGCATGTGTGTGAATGTATGCATGTATATATGTATGTACAACGTAGAGCGGACAAAATTACACGAGGTTCGAAACGACAGCACAATATTTGAACCGTGGTTCCATGAGCTCTCCGCTATTGCCATTGGTAACATTACCATCTTCCTCAACACATTCAAAGTTATTGAAACGCAGTGTAATCACCCCAGCTTCGTCTGGTAAAATTCCTGCAGTTGATAGAATCTTCTAGCGGCGAATAGGCGCCTATAAAGATTATTTATTATTTGCTAATCCGCTTTCTGTTAATCTAAAAGTAGGTGTAATCGCTACTGTTTAGCTATAATGTCTTACACATGCTAATAGTCTGCATAAAACACGTATGTGTTCGTAAATGTTAGAGTACAATTCCATGCATTATAAATACCATACATTCGGTTATATTCTTGAAAAAAACAACTGTTTTAATACCTTTGAAAATTCAAATTGTGGACATTATTATAGGGCTTATCCGGTTACCGTTTAATTAAAATATTGCATATTATAAACTAAATGTGGTATAACGCTTGGCATTCAACAATTTCTCGCCTGCGTGGATTTCCACGAAGCTTTATCCGATTATATCAAATCTACAAATATAATTCCTGTACGGTTAAGTCATCAATGACATTTATCTATTCGATTATGTCATATTAAAACGTATACACGTCTTTTTAAAGTTTGCAAACTAATAAATACAATACTCACTTGTACTTGGCATTTTATTCGTGTTGACCTATGAGCGTTGTTTAGACCATGTTATCAGCGAATATCGATGATGTCATAAGGCGTACGTCATGCATTGCAGTCCTGCTTGGTGAAGCTGCCAGGTGGCGCGGCGAACGTCGCAAAACAGCAGCACAGACTATCTCCCTAGACGGAAGTAAGTGTCGCGTATCATCGTTTGGACGCGCCAGGTGGGTTAAGCAACGCGCGCGCGGGATACCTATTCGCGGTGAGAGTTGCTTATTTGCCGTCGGCGGCGAAGGTAAACGTCGACTTTGTACCGTTGTACGATCTCTTGATAGATAAGTGTTTGCAGTTGGACTTCACGCAACACGACTCGACGAGACAGAGAGAAGAGAAAGGTAAACTGGGGCTTAACTACTGGTAGCAGCCGAGCATAAAATATAATGTAGGTCATTGTATATAAGTACGTCACTCTCCCCGTTGTGTTTTCGAAAGTATATCTCACTGGATAAGCCGTCTCTCGATATATATATGCCACTATTTCAAATAATATACAATAACCGTGTGTTCCAAATGTTGTTTAGATCATAGCGGGTATACTAACTGGGCAATGGCAACGAATCTACCACGTAGTATTTGAATGAACCATTAACGTGGTTTGTTTTGTTCGCTGTGTGTAAGTATGTGGATTATACACCTTACAGGACATGTAATCCTAGTGTGTAAGTATATGTCATTAATGTCAACACAGCCGTCCATCGACGTACGCTAGTGGTCTAGGTACAATTCGCTTTTCGTCATACGTGACATTCTTCACAATGTATTAGGTTAAATATTGTTTTAGCCACAACGTTAAATTGTAATTATTAATAGGTATATATAATGCTGTATACAAGTATTAGCAATTTGGTCAAACGTAAGCACTCTTGAGCATATTCTTACACTGGACACGATTGTAAAATAAATGTTTATAGTAGTAATAGTGTTAGACCAAAGTGAAATGGAAATTAAAAATAAAACCATAATCATAAATTAAATTAAATGAATTAAGAAATACCCCACAATGCCCAACATCTTATTTTCTACCAAACCCGAACGCAGCATATATTAATTGAAGCCGCATGTACGTGTTATTCATCGTTGAATATAACAATTAAATAATGTGTAAACCGACACGCTTGACTGACTCGATGTGTACGCGTGACGTGTGTCAGGTATCGCGTTTCATACTTCCTCGTTTTATTGGGGATCGTGGGTCGAACAATCCACGGCTACGCCCTCGGCACGTCGTTAAACTACCTATAGTGTGCACACGCTAGTTTGTCTGTCAGTGTTGGCCTTTCAAAACACGCCCCACTTGAACAACCATGGTAGTGTTTTGCTTCTCAACTCTCTACATAGGTTTGACGTTTTGTTTAAAACACACCGGACCGGTGGCAATTAATGTTTGTCAAAACATATCTGGGTATGTATGATACATATGTATGATATATATATATATGTGATATATTATTCACGCACTCACTCATGTCGGTCACTGAGGTCGAACGTAAGTGGCTTCAATCATCCGTTTCCCGATCTCCCTGTCAGTCATTGCCGTCTTTAGGTCACCCACATCTTCCTTTAAGCAGTAGATGTAAATTGCTGCTGGTCTTCCTGTCTTGGTTCTTCCATGTGTCGGTAGCCACAAGATGGTCTTAAATGTAATGTCATCCTTATGTCTGTAGCAGATCAAGTCCACTAGTCATGGAAGACATTGACCTACGGGAATAAAACCTGGAAGACAAACCCATCACATAGGTTAGCATGGGCAGCGGCATGTGGCTCGAATAAATGACTTCAATTATATGCTATGTCAATTAGTAAATATGAGATTGAGGGGGAACCGACGCGCTGGGACCCAGGCACCAGCGGGAAATCAGCGAAGACCTGGAGGGTCGAACAGCCGGCATCGACTCTCATGCGAAGTCCGGTTTGCCACCCTCAAAATGGGAACAATGACTGGGAAACGAGTGGAGGTGATGAGCTAATGAAGATACGGTAACTGTCAGTGATGGGGGTACAAGAAAGGTATATGGAACAGAAAACTGAAGAAACAACTGAAAGGAAAAGTTTCGGAAGCCTGCGTTGTACCAGCCTGTATATATATATATATATGGGTTTGGAACACTGGAACTGACAGAGAGACAGGAGGAGAAACTACAGGTAGCAGAAAACAACTGGTTCAGAAGAATATGTAGAATAACCCGAGAGGATAGAAGGAAGATGAATGAATTGAGAAAAGAGATTGGAATGAAAGAGCACCTATAGAGGAAAGTAACCGGTAACAGAATGAGATGGGCGGGACATGTACATAAAATGGGTGAAGACAGACTGGCGAAAAGAGCGTGGAAAGTAGAAGAGGTAGACGAAGGAGAGGAAGACCAAGGCTGAGATGGAACGACAACATAAAACGAGACCTGGGGAGGGCTGGCGTGAACAGCCACGAATGGATGGCCATTGGGGACGAGAGAGAGAGAGAGGTGGAAAGAAGAATAAGAAAAAGAAGAAGAAGAATTTGTTTTATTTGACCCAGACATTTCAAATAATACATACAATACATCCATGTCAAAAAATAAATAATACAAATATATAACCTTATGGTAAACATGGTATAATGTGTGATAAATAATGAAAAGTAGGGTCAGGAGACTCCTCTAAGACTATGGTAGTCGCTATCGCTACCACCGAAAGAGCTGAATAGAAAAGTAGATGAAGCTACCAAGTGACCTGGACCCCACCCCGCAAGGGAGCAAGGGGAAGAAGAAGTTTGTAGCAGTGTCCGACAAATCTCATTCGTCTTCTTCTTATTTTATTAATGACTTTATATTCCACTGCATAGGACTATAAATATCTCAATAGAAGCCAGCTGTATCAGCTGATGTAGTAAGTTGACCACTCGCAATCGAAAACACCACAGTGGTGTTTAGAATATAGTTTCAAGATACCGTTTAGCATTATGAGGAGGGAGGGAGGGAGGGGGAGACGGAGGGAGGGAGGAGGAGGGAGGGAGGGAGGGAGGGAGGGAGGGAGGGAGGGAGGGAGGGAGGGAGGGAGGGAGGGATATATATATATATATCACTCCGTGACATGCGCATGTGCGCATGTGTGCATTTATGCATGTATGCATGTATGTATGTATGCATGCATGTATGTATATATGTATGCATGTATGTATGCATTTATGTATGTATGTATGCATGTATGCATGTATTGTATGTATGCATGTATGCATGTACGCACGTGTGCGGGCATGTATGCGTATGTGTGTGCGTGTATGTATGTGTACACGTGTGTACATGAGTGTACGCGAGTGTATTCTTCTTCTTCTTTCATTATACTACCAACATCACTTTTTCGACCGAAACCTCCGCTCAGCGTGCGACTGTTTGTATGTGTGTATTATTCGACACGAAATGCCGACTGCGGTGTTTACTATACGACTATATACGTCGTTGTGTGTTTAAACACTACCACCTCACGGCTGTCGTCTAACTTGTTACCGCTGCTCTACGGAGTGTGATAATTGACGCTCTGTTGTTACGAAGAGACAACTTGCTCGTTATATGTCGACCTCGTGACACATAACCCGGCACTTTCTCGTTCCGCATGACGTCACCTCAACATCGAGGCAAGCAATACAGGCTTATAACAATGAAACATTGAATGGGTCAGAGCACAGCTAACACCGCTGTATTTCACAATAATAATGACACAATTTTTTGGTTAGTCCTATTTATGAGTTCTTTATTCGTGACAAATATTTGTTTCACAATTAAAGAAGGTATGAGATCCAAAGGCACAATGTAGTGTTGGTAACGGAACGGTGTAGTTGGGATATAAGAAAGTATTCATTCTCACATAGGATAACAAACGACAGTAGCAAATGTCGCCCTACGTTGGCTACTTTACTTCCCTTATAGGTTTCGTGACTCACCAAAAAAGACAGCCACATTTGTGCCAGTGTGCTTCCGTCATTAACTGACATATACCGTCTATGCAGTGCCAGTAGGGAGTGCTGGAGATGAATAATCAACCTCAGAAACCTTTACCCTGCTATCAGGATCTACCCCTCGGCTGCCCTGCGTAATGTCCCCCCACACACGCGTTGAACACTGGTCGTTTGTTGGTGTCTGTTCTGCTTGGGCGCATACCACCAGTAGAAGGCACACGCATGTACAGGTTGTAGCCAAACGGGGGCGCTCACGACTTTCTTAGTAACCCAACCTTATGTATTTGTCTTATTGACAAACTACTGTCTGACTCCTGTCAAAACGATGCCTTTTTAAGTTGAGTGATATACACACCTTTTTCTGTGGACAGACGTGAACACCCACAACAGTAACTGTACGTGTTCATGGTGATGGATCCAATTCAACTGTGTATCCTTTAACGTGTAGAACGACATGTGTGCCATTACAAAAAAGTATTCCTATGGTGCATGATTGCGTTAATTTCTCATTGTCCACCCAATTTCGCAAACATGTTTTAGACAACAAACGGGAGCACAGTATGTAGATCTTCGGTCACTGAATCGGTTCCAATCGTCTTATTGCCCTTTCGAACCTTTTCACTCCATGTTGCTTCAGTTCACTCTGCTGTACAAATGAGTACCTGCCACAACGATTGTCATTTGTGTACAATTACTGCATTAATTGCAGCGTGGCTGCATACTTCCAAAAGAAGTCGAGACTGTGTTCGATTGAACAGGTCAGCCAGGGAGTTTAAAGTGAGTTGAGTAGTCCTAATGACTCAGAATATATTACGCTTTCTATATCTTTAATTACCAGCAGTGTACAGCGTAACATTGGTTAGGTTGTGACTATCAGTTAGGTTAAAGGTAATGCTTTGTGTCGCGGTATCCAGTGTGTAGGACCGGTTGTGGCGCATTTCTCGCCACCCCTGGCAGACTAGTATATATATATATATATATATATATATATCTGTGTGTGTGTGTATGTGTTTGTGTGTGTGTGCGTGTGTGTTTCCGTGCGTGTGTGGCGTGCGCGCGATATTTTAAAACCGAATTCTAACTCACATCGCACGCAAAGTTGGACAACTGGTTATTTGTGAGCTACCCAAATATGTTATACATCTTGTCTTCCGGAAATACGTGTTGGCGTTCCCCATGTCTTCCTCAACACAACCGTCTATAACAACAGTCTGTCAGACCAAATGTGTAATAACGGTAAAGGTGGGTTCTTATGCAGCGCACTATCCAGTCCTAAGGACTACTCAAAGCGCTTTACACTTTACTCCCTGGCAGACAGGCAATTAATGCGCGAAGATTGCGTACACAAACATCCACCACTGTCTGTAGCCAGGTACTTCGTCATACAGCTGAGTGAACTGGGGCAACGCAGGTTCGAAACGACATCACAGGATTTTTCGCGATTATGAGTGCGATGCTCTTACCACTGCGCCACTGAGCTCCATTGTAGAATCAGTTCTCGCACACACGGCTTCTCTCGCCATTGACAGGTGTCCTTTCCTACCATCCAGGCTTCGCTTCGTTGGTAAAAAACAGGATTTCAGCTACAACATGACACTTATTTTTAGCCCCATCTGAGCCACACAATGCGTGCTGGTGTTATCGTTACATTCCGCGTTGCTCACAAAGACAGGTCTTTAATAATACGGGAGCGTATCAAGATTAAAGCGTTTATGTTCACAATCACTAATTAATGTATTGTACAAGTATAATTGTCATATGTTTTATAATATAGAAATCAGCATACGTATATGTGACATGGAATAATGACATCAATACGGTGATAGCAAGTAGACAGCAGGATTATCGCCATGATAATTGTTATTGTGGATAAAACTACTAAAACAGATGTTTAATATTGATGATATCGGTAGCAGTTATAGAAGCAGGTGTTGTAGAGCGAGTGACGGTGCTCCAAGTTGGTGCACGCTTCAGTTCGTTCAACATTCATGCAGACTCGGTTAAGTAGACGTCTTGTGTTCATTCATGCGTGACCCTTTTTTGAAAGACGTACGCCTTTTTGTATGCGTCAAATACATTTAGTCTAATGGAGTGTTCGATCATTCGATGGTAATGACCTATTGGCGACGACGAATGAACAAATCCTATCATGCTACTAGGACGGTCATCATTTAAATAACTATGCAATCATGGCTTAAACAAAATGATAATTTCACGATGACAACAACACAAGATCCGGTACTGGGTAACTGCTACAACAAAAACCTTGTATCATGACAATGTCAGTTGCAGTACCAGGACACGTCTAGAGCAGACAATTATCTACATAACTGCAGTGTCATGACGCATTTGTCTCTTCTGATACAACGCCGTGGCATATCCTTTTTCAAATAATGATTTAGGTAGGACACTATATTACCAGAATCAGTGCCATGACGTACCAAGGGCAAGTAACAGCCCTAGTGAAGTCGGCTGTGATGCTGCATGACTTAGACGCGCACAAAATGCCCGTCCCCTGACGGGATGACTTAGCAGGCCATGCGTGACAGTCGTGATAGCAATAGTTATGAAATGTTAGAAAACACACAGCGTCGCTACATAAAGACCTTAACGCACCCGCACACTTATGAGATTGTTAGAAATTATATAAGCAACCGGCATATCTATATTCATTTCTTACTCCTATAAGAAAGCCTATCCAGCTTCGATCATCTAGTTTTGATTTATATTTTGTTTCTAGAGTTAATACCTACAGTGGAACTAGGGCTTTCTCTGTTGCTGTGCCGACTCTTTGGAATATGTTCCCTCCACGTGTTATATCAGTTGAAAATATTACACAATTCCGCCGTCAGTTAAAAACTTACCGTTATAAACGTAGCTCCTTGGTGGATCTATCCATATGCTGACAATTATGAGATTGACCAACGCTGCTGTTTTTATTCGCCGCGCAGCTTGGTGCGCAAAATAAATTACCTTATTCTTTTTTATACTCAGTCGCTACCTGAATTCCATAAATATTTTATGTTCTAACAACGGTCTGAACATAAATTATTCAAAGAGATTATACAAACGAACGCGTAATTTTCGTTGTGACGTTGGCAAACCGCGACCAAACCTGGAAGACGTGCGTGCCGCAGCTTAATGGACCAACTTTCAACCACTTCACGTCACAATCAATTGTAAATGTCGGAAGGTCGGCAAGAAAGTAAGTATGTATAGCGCTCACATACACATTCGTGAATACAATAGTGATTTTGGTGGCCAGACCAACATATTTAGGAATATGGTATTTGAGTATTACAAAACAAAAAATGCTTTATGTGTGTGTGTGTGTGTGTGTGTGTGTGTGTGTGTGTGTGTGTGGCTGTGTGTGTGTGAGTGAGTGTGTGTGTCTGCGTGCGCACGCGCGTCTGCCTGTGTGTGCATGCGTGTGCGCGTGCGTGCGTGCGTGCGTGCGTGCGTGCGTGCGTGCGTGCTTGCTTGTGTAGGACTTTGATTTTACAAACTCCTGTTAAATCTTGTCACATGTGACGTTACTGTCGTAGAACCGGCGTGACGGTGACGTCATATACCCTGCCACACACACCGCGGTGACCAGTTCGTCGCCATGACGACCAACGGCGTGACGGACGTGACCCGAGCGGTCAGTGACGCGGACGTCGCTGTCGACAAGGTGGTGAACGTGCGCGCAGAGAAGCGACGCATCCTCAAGAACATCGTCCTCATAAGCATCGCTTTCCTCATGACCTTCAACGCCTTCCAAGGTCTCAGTCGGCTCCAGTCGAGTCTACACCGGGTCGACGGCATGGGCGTCATCAACTCGAGCGTCCTCTACATCTCCCTCGTCCTCTCCTGCCTCTTCCTTCCAAAGGTAGGTACTCCCTTACTTTGGCTGCTATTATGTTACTTTTGTTGCTGCTATCTTACTTTGGATGGTATTGTGTTACTTTGGCTTCTACTCTCTTACTTTGGCTGATACGTTCGTACGTTGGCTGTTACTCTTGTACTTTGGCTGTATCGATACGTTCGTACGTTGGCTGTTACTTTTGTACTTTGGCTGATACGCTCGTACGTTGGCTGTTACTATTGTATTTTGGCTGCAATTCCATTGCCTTGGCTGTTAGTGTGTAGTATTGGCTGTTACTGAGTTACTTAGGCCGTTCCTCTTTTTGTTTAGCTGCTACTCTCTTAAATCAGCTGTTACTCTCTTACTTCGGCAGCTTCTCTCGTACTTTGGCTGTTATTTTCTTACTTCAACTGCTAATTTATCACTTTGGCTTTATTGTTCTCTTTCTTTGGC
>OZ023207.1:49283168-49300668 GCA_963995525.1 Escarpia spicata | reverse complement strand
CAAACAAGATGTTTCTTACATAAGGTGGTAGAATATACCCCTGATGCTAAGTTCTGTTTGGTGTATGCTCGGGCAGCTGGCATCACGGGATCAATCATCTCTGCGACTGTGCTCAAGACAGGCACGGCAGAGACGGATTTATCAGATGACTTCATCCTACAGACGTGCGGTGCCCATGATTGTCCATGTAACAACTGCTCAAACACGAACTTCGAGAAACCCCCACCCACCACGGTACTGTACTTTTGCTGATTCTTACGGGTGGAGGCTTATCTTGAGAGGGTGGGTCTTAGTCCACACTATTTTGAGGGTTTTTTGGTGGGCATCATTCGAATTGCAACTTCAGAGTTGAATTTGCAAAATTGCGTAATAAAATTGTCAACAACACCCAGCTGTTTTGGTGCACAAATATGTTACCGCGAAAAACCTTCATCTCGTCTTATAAAGATATGTCCGACAGCGGAGGGCTGAAGCTCCGGGTCAGCCCCATCAACATTAATTTCGTTTCGACGCCAGTGACCTATGTCCATTACTTGACCAGGTAATATGACAAGGTATTTCCTGTGTTTTCTGTCTGACATCGCGTCGACAAGACGAGACCTGAGTCCCTCTCAATACTACATCTCAGAGTCAGGTTGTTGTCATCAAAATTGTCTGTCTGTATGTCTTTCTCTCTTTCTGTCTGTCTGTATGTCTCTCTCTGACTGTCTGTCTGTCTGTCTGTCTCTCTCTCTCTCACTCTCGGTTTCTCTCTCTCGTCACACTATTAGTATGGATCATGGTCCGTGTACGCATAATGCCCGCCTGTCGTCTCAGGTGTGTGTACATACATGGTCCGTCTGTCGTTACACTATAAGTATGGCCCATAGGCCTTGTACACGTATGGTCAGTCTGTCTTCACAATATAAGTGTGGACCATGGGCCGTTTATACATAATGGACCCTCTGTCGTTACAATATAAGTGTGGACCATGGGCCGCTTATACATAATGGACCCTCTGTCGTTACAATATAAGCGTGGACCATGGGCCGTCTATACATAATGGACCCTCTGTCGTTACAACATAAGCGTGTACAATGGTGTGTTACACACATAGTGCGTCTGCCCTCATACTATAAGTATGGACCATGGTACGTGTTCACACATGGTCCGTCTATCGTCAGGTGTGGATCATGGTCGGCGTGTACATGGTCATTGCCTTGCTGGCCGTGGTGCTCGTGTGCGTGTTCGTGGACAACCTGCCGGCCGACCTGACGGAGAAGCGGGGCAAGGTGGGCAAAGAGATCCGACAGCTCGTGGCGGCGACGGCTTTCCATCTCCGGCACAAGAACCAGCTCATCCTCATTCCCCTCACAATGTACAGCGGCTTCGAACAGGCCTCCTTCAACGCCGAGTTCAGCAAGGTAGGCCAAGCACAGGTCGGTAGGTGAGACAGTAAGGTAGGAAATGTGTGTGTACGTGCGTGCGTGTGTCCACAGTTACACAGCACCACCAGTACACCCGCACATCGGGAAAGTAAGTAAGACCAAACAGCACAGTAGGCCAAACACTAAGTTAGACTTAACAATAAGTTAGACTTAAAAATAAGGTAAGCCAAACAGATGGATGACATCAGTGGACTTATATACGTATCTTATGCAATATAACACTAAAGTGTTGTTCAATTTTGTTACGTTAATATTATCATGTTAAATATTGTTAGTTTTGGTTTAGTCCTGTTAATTTTTTTAAATTTTAGTTTGTTTTTTATTCACTTGTGGTCATGTTGTCGTTGCAGTCGTTCATAGCGTGCAGTGCCGGTATATGGAAGGTCGGCCTCGTCACGTTACCGTTCGGAGTAGTTGACGCACTGGTGTCGTTTGCCAGCGGTCACGTTGTCGGCTACACAGGCCGACTTCCTGTCTTCGTCGCGGGTACGACACAGAACAACATCATCTCGCATAACTCGTCTTCTTGGCTTTGTGTATATTATAACACATGGACTTTTCATCAGTCTTTGTGATACTTCTCCATCTTTCTGGTCTTCTGCAGTTGTTTCCCTCTCCCAGCTGTTAATTCTTGCCCTTTCGAGTCCTGTCTTGACACTGTCCCTCTGTCTTAGTTTCTGAGTTCCTTTTCTCATTCTATCATCTTCTGCTGTTTTTCACGCTCTCTCTCCCTCCCTCCCTCCCTCCCTCTCTCCCTCTCTCCCTCTCTCCCTCTCTCCCTCTCTCCCTCTCCCCCTCTCTCCCTCTCTCCCTCTCTCCCTCTCTCTCCCTCTCTCCTCTCTCTCCCTCTCTCCCTCTCTCCCTCTCTCCCCCTCTCTCACTCTCTCCCTCTCTCTCCCTCTCTCCCTCTCTCTCCCTCTCTCCCTCTCTCCCTATCTCCCTCTCTCCCTCTCTCCCTCTCTCCCTCTCTCCCCCTCTCCCCCTCTCTCCCTCTCTCCCTCTCTCCCTCTCTCCCTCTCTCCCTCTCTCCCTCTCTCCCCCTCTCTCACTCTCCCACTCTCTCCCTCTCTCCCTCTTTCCCTCTCTCCCTCTCTCCCTCTCTCCCTCCCTCTCTCCCTCTCTCCCTCTCTCCCTCTCTCCCTCTCTCTCCCTCTCTCTCTCTCTCCCTCTTTCCTTCTCTCCCTCTCTCCCTCTCTCCCTCTCTCCCTCTCTCCCTCTCTCCCCTCTCTCCCCTCTCACCCCTCTCCCCCTCATCCCCTCCCCCCTCCCCCTTCTTCCCGCTCTCCTCTTCCCCCTCTCCCCCTGTCCCCTCTCCCTCTCTTCCTCTCACCCTCTCTCCCTCTCTCACTATCTTACTCTCTTGCAAACACATTGTCTCTCAATATCACTCACTCTCACTCAATCTTACTTTCAATGACCTTCTCTATCTCTCTCGCTCCCTCTCCCTCCTTCCCTTCCTCCATCCCTCCGTCCCCTTTTCCCTCCCTCCCTCCCTCTCTCCCTCCCTCCCTCCCTCCCTCCCTCCCTCCCTCCCTCCCTCCCTCCCTCCCTCCCTCCCTCCCTCCCTCCCTCCCTCCCTCCCTTCTTTCCTCACTCACTCACTCCTTCCCACCCTCCCTCCCTCCCTTATATATTGTTGAGTGAGTACAAATAATGTTTTGTGTGTGTGCATCGTGGCATCAGGTCTGTCAAATGTTGGCAGCTGTCAGACGGTCACTGCCTGCCCATAGATACAGGTGTCACTGGGCTTTATGATATCAGCATGGCAAATACCCGTCTAGGTCTAGCATAAATGAAGGAGTGAGAAATTGGTCTGTGGGGAAATGAGGTAAGATAATTTCAGGAATTTTACAAGCCATGTGTGTCATAGAAATTAAATATACAGTGACGTTTTGAAGGAAATTGTTACATAATCTTTGCAGGAAATCAAAAAATTACACTCCGAGCACTTCCGTGTGTCCACTTACACTCCGGGCACTTCCGTGTGTCCCAATACACTCCGGGCACTTCCGTGTGTTCCAATACACTCCGGGCACTTCCGTGTGTCCCATTACACTCCGGGCACTTCCGTGTCTCGATCTTCTAGTTCTTACTTACTGTTTCATCCTATTGTCAACACTAACACTGGAACGAGAGATTTTTATGTTGCTGCACCAACTCTTTGGAATATGCTGCCTCTTATTATTAAATCAGTTGAACATATCACACAATTCCGCCTTCATTAAAAAAAACCTTACTTTTATAACCTTGCTTATTCACCAAACCCCCCTTATATATTCGCCCGTTTGTTGCCAATTTGAATAATGCTGATCGATTTTTTGATTGGCCAACCTCGTTGTCATGATGCACCTCTGAGGTTGGTTTCAAGGATTTAGGCACAATGGAAGTTACCTTATTATTATTATTATTGTTAATAACAAAAATGCCTGTCACCTGCCTAGGTAGTTGACAGTCGTGATATAAATTTTTACTGTTATGTTGTTAGAAAACACACATAATTACATAAACAACATAATGCGCTCGCAGATAGATAGATACCTACCGTTGTTTGTTCAAAATTACAAAGACCGGAGAGAATGTGAAGTTCACGTCCATCGATAGGCCCTAGTCACGATAGTGTCGAATTATCAAATAATTATGTTAATTTATATATAGCTCTTACGTCCTATTCTATGGGTCGTAGATTAATTCACGAAAGTTTGGCGCTCGAGTTTTGAACCGTCTATGAAGAAAACGTTAACATACCCACGTACCTACGCCAGCTCGATTATAAGTAAATTAAGCGTCGTTTGTAGGCATGTTGGTGGACCTCGCCATCCAGATCGTGCTGATGACGTGGGTGCCGACGTCGACGTCACAGTACGCTCTCTTCATCATCGCCGCCATGTGGGGCTTCACAGACGCCATCTGGCAGACGCAGATCAATGGTAGGTGGCGCAATATAGGTCATTTCCGGTTTGTCCCTTTGACAATCCTGTCCGCCATCAATCAAATAATGGTAGGTTTACTGTATAAGTGAACAAGTTTACAGAATTAACTGATACTGCATGTATATCATAGTCATCGTTTCATCACCACTCAACATGTCTGTTCGAGTTTATTAGGTTTTATTCTCACATCCTCGCTGGTTGATCCCGATTTTGTTTCCAGTTACCAGCCATCTCAAAAGCTCATCTAATTGAGAGCATCGGTACAAATACTATCTCGATACATTTACCTTCACAGTAACATCTTATTTCCTTAGAAGGAAACAAAAGGCATCTTTTTGGAACTGCGAATCTAAAAAGTAATAAAAACTAACCATTAGAAACTACAATAAAAAATATTACGCCAGCGGTTTACTAGAATAACCCCGTTTAAGACACATAATTAATGCACGGATTTCGCCATTGTGCTAGAATGCCTTTCGCTATCAGTGCCTTCTCTTCCCAGTTCCCCAGTCGCTAAACTGAACACATTACTCAAGATGGCGTCGCCTAATTCTTTTTGGCGTTGTAACTTCTAAAAAAACTTCATGTCCGCATGCTGCATGGCATTATAACAGTTGGTACACGTGTAACTCTGAATAGACGTGAATGCGAAAAACCAACATGTGAGCATGGCATTATAACAGTTGGTACACGTGTAATTCTGAATAGACGTGAATACGAGAAACCAACATGTGAGCATGGCATTATAACAGTTGGTACAAGTGTAACTCTAAATAGACGTGAATACGAGAAACCAACATGTGAGCATGGCATTATAACAGTTGGTACAAGTGTAACTCTGAATAGACGTGAATACGAGAAACCAACATGTGAGCATGGCATTATAACAGTTGGTACAAGTGTAACTCTGAATAGACGTGAATACGAGAAACCAACATGTGAGCATGGCATTATAACAGTTGGTACAAGTGTAACTCTGAATAGACGTGAATGCGAGAAACCAACATGTGAGCATGGCATTATAACAGTTGGTACACGTGTAACTCTGAATAGACGTGAATACGAGAAACCAACATGTGAGCATGGCATTATAACAGTTGGTACAAGTGTAACTCTGAATAGACGTGAATGCGAGAAACCAACATGTGAGCATGGCATTATAACAGTTGGTACACGTGTAACTCTGAATAGACGTGAATGCGAAAAACCAACATGTGAGCATGGCATTATAACAGTTGGTACAAGTGTAACTCTGAATAGACGTGAATGCGAGAAACCAACATGTGAGCATGGAATTATAACAGTTGGTACAAGTGTAACTCTGAATAGACGTGAATACAAGAAACCAACATGTGAGCATGGCATTATAACAGTTGGAACAAGTGTAACTCTGAATAGACGTGAATACGAGAAACCAACATGTGAGCATGGAATTATAACAGTTGGTACAAGTGTAACTCTGAATAGACGTGAATACAAGAAACCAACATGTGAGCATGGCATTATAACAGTTGGTACAAGTGTAACTCTGAATAGACGTGAATACGAGAAACCAACATGTGAGCATGGCATTATAACAGTTGGTACAAGTGTAACTCTGAATAGACGTGAATGCGAGAAACCAACATGTGAGCATGGCATTATAACAGTTGGTACAAGTGTAACCTTGAATAGACGTGAATACAAGAAACCAACATGTGAGCATGGCATTATAACAGTTGGTACAAGTGTAACTCTGAATAGACGTGAATGCGAGAAACCAACATGTGAGCATGGCGTTATAACAGTTGGTACACGTGTAACTCTGAATAGACGTGAATGCGAAAAACCAACATGTGAGCATGGCATTATAACAGTTGGTACAAGTGTAACTCTGAATAGACGTGAATGCGAGAAACCAACATGTGAGCATGGCATTATAACAGTTGGTACAAGTGTAACTCTGAATAGACGTGAATACAAGAAACCAACATGTGAGCATGGCATTATAACAGTTGGTACACGTATAACTCAGAATAGACGTGAATACGAGAAACCAACATGTGAACATGGCATTATAACAGTTGGTACACGTGTAATTCTGAATAGACGTGAATACGAGAAAACAACATGTCAGCATGGCAATATAACAGTTTGCACACGTGTAACTCTAAATAGACGTGAATACGAGAAACCAACATGTGAGCATGGCATTATAACAGTTGGTACAAGTGTAACTCTGAATAGACGTGAATACGAGAAACCAACATGTGAGCATGGCATCATAACAGTTGGTACAAGTGTAACTCTGAATAGACGTGAATACGAGAAACAAACATGTGAGCATGGCATTATAACAGTTGGTACAAGTGTAACTCTGAATAGACGTGAATGCGAGAAACCAACATGTGAGCATGGCATTATAACAGTTGGTACACGTGTAACTCTGAATAGACGTGAATACGAGAAACCAACATCTGAGCATGGCATTATAACAGTTGGTACACGTGTAACTCTGAATAGACGTGAATACGAGAAACCAACATGTGAGCATTGCATTATAACAGTTGGTACAAGTGTAACTCTGAATAGACGTGAATACGAGAAACCAACATGTCAGCATGGCATCATAACAGTTGGTACACGTGTAACTCTAAATAGACGTGAATACGAGAAACCAACATGTGAGCAGGGCATTATAACAGTTGGTACATGTGTAACTCTGAATAGACGTGAATACGAGAAACCAACATGTCAGCATGGCATTATAACAGGTGGTACACGTGTAACTCTGAATAGACGTGAATGCGAAAAACCAACATGTGAGCATAGCATTATAACAGTTGGTACAAGTGTAACTCTGAATAGACGTGAATGCGAGAAACCAACATGTGAGCATGGCATTATAACAGTTGGTACAAGTGTAACTGTGAATAGACGTGAATACGAGAAACCAACATGTGAGCATGGCATCATAACAGTTGGTACAAGTGTAACTCTGAATAGACGTGAATATGAGAAACCAACATGTGAGCATGGCATTATAACAGTTGGTACAAAAGTAACTCTGAATAGACGTGAATGCGAGAAACCAACATGTGAGCATGGCATTATAACAGTTGGTACACGTGTAACTCTGAATAGACGTGAATACGAGAAACCAACCTGTGAGCATGGCATTATAACAGTTGGTACACGTGTAACTCTGAATAGACGTGAATACGAGAAACCAACATGTGAGCATGGCATTATAACAGTTGGTACAAGTGTAACTCTGAGTAGACGTGAATACGAGAAACCAACATGTGAGCATGGCATTATAACAGTTAGTACAAGTGTAACTCTGAATAGACGTGAATACAAGAAACCAACATGTGAGCATGGCATTATAACAGTTGGTACACGTGTAACTCTGAATAGACGTGAATACAAGAAACCAACATGTCGGCATGGCATTATAACAGTTGGTACACGTGTAACTCTAAATAGACGTGCATACGAGAAACCAACATGTGAGCATGGCATTATAACAGTTGGTACAAGTGTAACTCTGAATAGACGTGAATACGAGAAACCAACATGTCAGCATGGCATTATAACAGTTGGTACACGTGTAACTCTAAATAGACGTGAATACGAGAAACCAACATGTGAGCATGGCATTATAACAGTTGGTACAAGTGTAACTCTGAATAGACGTGCATACGAGAAACCAACATGTGAGCATGGCATTATAACAGTTGGTACACGTGTAACTCTGAATACACGTGAATACAAGAAACCAACATGTGAGCATGGCATTATAACAGTTAGTACAAGTGTAACTCTGAATAGACGTGAATACGAGAAACCAACATGTGAGCATGGCATTATAACAGTTGGTACAAGTGTATCTCTGAATAGACGTGAATACGAGAAACCAACATGTCAGCATGGCATTATAACAGTTGGTACACGTGTAACTCTAAATAGACGTGAATACGAGAAACCAACATGTGAGCATGGCATTATAACAGTTGGTACAAGTGTAACTCTGAATAGACGTGCATACGAGAAACCAACATGTGAGCATGGCATTATAACAGTTGGTACACGTGTAACTCTGAATACACGTGAATACAAGAAACCAACATGTGAGCATGGCATTATAACAGTTAGTACAAGTGTAACTCTGAATAGACGTGAATACGAGAAACCAACATGTGAGCATGGCATTATAACAGTTGGTACAAGTGTATCTCTGAATAGACGTGAATACGAGAAACCAACATGTGAGCATGGCATTATAACAGTTGGTACAAGTGTATCTCTGAATAGACGTGAATACGAGAAACCAACATGTGAGCATGGCATTATAACAGTTGGTACAAGTGTAACTCTGAATAGACGTGAATACGAGAAACCAACATGTGAGCATGGCATTATAACAGTTGGTACAAGTGTAACTCTGAATAGACGTGAATACGAGAAACCAACATGTGAGCATGGCATTATAACAGTTGGTGCAAGTGTAACTCTGAATAGACGTGAATACAAGAAACCAACATGTGAGCATGGCATTATAACAGTTGGTACAAGTGTAACTCTGAATAGACGTGAATACGAGAAACCAACATGTCAGCACGGCATTATAACAGTTGGTACACGTGTAACTCTAAATAGACGTGAATACGAGAAACCAACATGTGAGCATGGCATTATAACAGTTAGTACAAGTGTAACTCTGAATAGACGTGAATACGAGAAACCAACATGTGAGCATGGCATTATAACAGTTGGTACAAGTGTATCTCTGAATAGACGTGAATACGAGAAACCAACATGTGAGCATGGCATTATAACAGTTGGTACAAGTGTAACTCTGAATAGATGTGAATACAAGAAACCAACATGTGAGCATGGCATTATAACAGTTGGTACAAGTGTAACTCTGAATAGACGTGAATACGAGAAACCAACATGTGAGCATGGCATTATAACAGTTGGTACACGTGTAACTCTGAATAGACGTGAATACGAGAAACCAACATGTGAGCATGGCATTATAACAGTTGGTACAAGTGTAACTCTGAATAGACGTGAATACGAGAAACCAACATGTGAGCATGGCATTATAACAGTTGGTACAAGTGTAACTCTGAATAGACGTGAATACGAGAAACCAACATGTGAGCATGGCATCATAACAGTTGGTACAAGTGTAACTCTGAATAGACGTGAATACGAGAAACCAACATGTGAGCATGGCATTATAACAGTTGGTACAAGTGTAACTCTGAATAGACGTGAATACGAGAAACCAACATGTGAGCATGGCATTATAACAGTTGGTACAAGTGTAACTCTGAATAGACGTGAATACGAGAAACCAACATGTGAGCATGGCATTATAACAGTTGGTACAAGTGTAACTCTGAATAGACGTGAATACGAGAAACCAACATGTGAGCATGGCATTATAACAGTTGGTACACGTGTACCTCTGAATAGACGTGAATACGAGAAACCAACATGTGAGCATGGCATTATAACAGTTGGTACAAGTGTAACTCTGAATAGACGTGAATACGAGAAACCAACATGTGAGCATGGCATTATAACAGTTGGTACAAGTGTAACTCTGAATAGACGTGAATACGAGAAACCAACATGTGAGCATGGCATTATAACAGTTGGTACAAGTGTAACTCTGAATAGACGTGAATACGAGAAACCAACATGTGAGCATGGCATTATAACAGTTGGTACAAGTGTAACTCTGAATAGACGTGAATACGAGAAACCAACATGTGAGCATGGCATTATAACAGTTGGTACACGTGTAACTCTGAATAGACGTGAATACGAGAAACCAACATGTGAGCATGGCATTATAACAGTTGGTACAAGTGTAACTCTGAATAGACGTGAATACGAGAAACCAACATGTGAGCATGGCATTATAACAGTTGGTACAAGTGTAACTCTGAATAGACGTGAATACGAGAAACCAACATGTGAGCATGGCATCATAACAGTTGGTACAAGTGTAACTCTGAATAGACGTGAATACGAGAAACCAACATGTGAGCATGGCATTATAACAGTTGGTACAAGTGTAACTCTGAATAGACGTGAATACGAGAAACCAACATGTGAGCATGGCATTATAACAGTTGGTACAAGTGTAACTCTGAATAGACGTGAATACGAGAAACCAACATGTGAGCATGGCATTATAACAGTTGGTACAAGTGTAACTCTGAATAGACGTGAATACGAGAAACCAACATGTGAGCATGGCATTATAACAGTTGGTACACGTGTACCTCTGAATAGACGTGAATACGAGAAACCAACATGTGAGCATGGCATTATAACAGTTGGTACAAGTGTAACTCTGAATAGACGTGAATACGAGAAACCAACATGTGAGCATGGCATTATAACAGTTGGTACAAGTGTAACTCTGAATAGACGTGAATACGAGAAACCAACATGTGAGCATGGCATTATAACAGTTGGTACAAGTGTAACTCTGAATAGACGTGAATACGAGAAACCAACATGTGAGCATGGCATTATAACAGTTGGTACAAGTGTAACTCTGAATAGACCTGAATACGAGAAACCAACATGTGAGCATGGCATTATAACAGTTGGCACAAGTGTAACTCTGAATAGACGTGAATACGAGAAACCAACATGTGAGCATGGCATTATAACAGTTGGTACAAGTGTAACTCTGAATAGACGTGAATACGAGAAACTAACATGTGAGCATGGCATTATAACAGTTGGTACAAGTGTAACTCTGAATAGACGTGAATACGAGAAACCAACATGTGAGCATGGCATTATAACAGTTGGTACAAGTGTAACTCTGAATAGACGTGATTACGAGAAACCAACATGTGAGCTGGCATGTGGTGCAAAGAGGGACACTCGACGCGTCACCGCAGCGTCTTGGTCGACGTTGCTCTATACGCTTATTTGTCAAGTATCTGAGACGTGTCTCAATATGTGAATCGTTGGAAACTAAGATTTCACTAGAATCGCCCACTTTGAAAATATATTCTTAGTAAATCACAGGCGTGATATTGTTTATTGTAGTTACAAATGGTTGAATTGTATTACTTATGTTAGATGCATAGGGCCAAACAATTGCATTTTGTTTCCCTTGAAGTGAAATATAATTCGTCCATTCTCGGTTGAAGCCCTCTACGGGACGATCTTCCGAGATGAGTCGGAGGCGGCCTTCTCCAATTACCGGATGTGGGAGTCCCTCGGCTTCATCATTGCCTTCGCCTACAGCAACTACCTGTGCACAAGCGTGAAACTCTACATCCTCACGACGATGCTTCTCGTCGGCATGGCTGGCTACATCTACGTCGAAGTCACGATGAAACAAAAGTCCGCCAGTCGCGACATTACCACCGACATAACCCGCCGGGTGTCGCCACAGTCGGATGGGAATAGTCAACAGCCGGTCGTCATGAAGTTGACGACTAACTCAGACGGGAGTATGTCGGTCGGCGGTAATAACAGCAGAGCCGACAAGAGTAAAGGAATGGATGGTTATGATAACAAGGCTGCAGAAGCCGAGGTTGATGCCGTTGACGAATTGTGAATTATATACATTGCGGCCGACCGCTTTTTATTGTTTGTTACAATGATCGTTCTCCAAGAAGGTGGTGTTATGAATATTTAATAAGAGACTATTCACGCAACTGATGAACAATCGACTCGAAGAAATGGTAACTGTAACTAGCATTATTTCATTTAAAAAACACATGGGATACTAACGAATTTAATTTGACTTAACATGACTTTAATGCCTACAACAACTTGACCTCTGCGTTCTCACACTCCCCCGCTTCGTTCTATTTAGAATACACCGATCTGCTGTTAGAAAGGACTTAGTATGTTCCTAGTTTTTCAAGTATTAATTCATATAATGTTCTTAATACTATACTGTCATTGTTGAAGGTGTACAGCCTGCCAAATTGTATTTTGTAAGTCTGTAACAACAGTGGCAATTTGAAGGCACGACCCCGGGTGCATGTTCAAATAGTAAACAAAATATCCAGTTTCAAAACAACCTTTATTCACAATACGGCCGGGTTATCTGTTACACCCTTTGATGTTCAACGATGCTCACTTGCCTACGTTCAACACAGCAGACTTCCGGTTAAAAATGAATACACCCACTAGTTCCGGGTAGACGAACAGAGTACGTCCCTTTAAGAGCGGCAGTCTGGTTCGTGTCTACTTTGGTCACTTCTCTTCCGTCGCCTTCCTCATTTTCTTTGTCTTCCTTAATGCTATTTTAGTTTTCATTCAACTAGGTGTATATAGAGATTTTTTGCCAAGAAGTCGTGATTTCTGTATGTCTGACAGCGACCAAGAAGGCCATAATTGACCTATCCATCACGTGACCAGCTGCCTAGCAAAACCTCCGCGCCGTCACAGTGACGCGTTGTATCGCCGCCTGGGGCCGATTTCATGAAGCGAACTTAAAGTAACGCAATCACTTAGACTCACGTGTTTTGCGTATCTCCTACGTTTGCTCATATTAAAAAAATCACTTCGTTTACTAAGGCAATCATCTTAGTGTTAAGAACGTTTTAGCCGCTTCATGAAACCGGGTCCACTGGACGTTACGTGAACAGTGCGGTGATGTTCGACATTGATTTCAAAAATAATAACTGGCCTACTTATTTTATTGCTGAGAACAATGTATTAGACGCTGATATAGTTGGTTAGACTTGACTGTGTGCGTTCTTGCTGGTTGTTTCGTTCGTCTTCGTGATGTGTCGTTTAGTTGCAGGATTTACCGCGTATTTTTAGTATGACGCAGAAGATTGACGCGAGACAAATATTGTTTTGTATTTAAAGGAACTGTATATTTTACGACTTATATTTCCTTTTACTCAATTTGGCACCTCGATAAATGTAACTCGACTTCTGGTTTGGTCCTTCCAGCTTTCGTATTGTTGCAGTGCGAAATATAACAAATCCATTCCACATGTTTAAAGCTGCTTCTTCAAATCGCAAGTTCAGTTCCAAACATGCAATGTGTGAGTGGTTAGCAAATGAGTAAATATTTTATTTGACGATTAACCAAAAAGACCATTAAAAGTTGCACCACCCAGCTAGCGGGTAGGCTACGTTAGATGTTTGTGTAAAAATAATGTCTACTTTTAAAGATTTTAATATAAATGTGGTATTATATTGGCAATGTGTAATGTCGATTTCAATAAAGTTTTTTTATACCACGTGAAGTGCATTGTTTACTCTGAAATATATACATATGTGTGTGTGTGTGTTTGTTTGTTTGTGTGTGTGTGTGTGTGTGTGTGTGTGTGTGTGTGTGTGTGTGTGTGTGTGTGTGTGTGTGTGTGTGTGTGTGTGTGTGTGTGTGTGTGTGTGTGTGTGTGTGTTTGTGTGTGTGTGGGGGTGAGTGATTGTTTGTTCATAAACTCAAACAAGACACCATATGGTAATGAAAGGGAAGCTATCGTCTGGGTTGTTGGGGTATAGGGGCTCGGGGATAGGGAGGTCGTAGGATAGGGGGTCGGGAGATAGAGAGGTCGTAGGATAGAGGGTCGGGGGATAGAGGGGTATTAGGATAGGGGGTCGGGGGATAGGGGGGTCGTAGGATAGGGGGTCGGGGGATAGAGGGGTCGTAAGATAGGGAGTCGGGGGATAGGGGGGTTGTAGGATAGGGGGTCGGAGGATAGGGTACATTTGATCAAGTAGAGTTACAACTACAAGTACATTTAACAAGATTTAACAAGATTGCCATCCAGAGAATTAACTCTAGATGGCAGGTGGACAAGGAAGCCCTTTTATCTACATATATCCAGCCCTTCTGAGGTATGAGTCGATTTTATTTTAAAACATATTCACACTACTAGCACCCACACAATCATCAGATAATCTGTTCCATTCAGTCACAGTCCTTTCATAACCATTCAATATTTTAAACTTCTGTCTGATCTCAATCTCCTGGTCTCTAGTGTTGTTAAACCACATTTTTAGGCGTTTTTCATAACTAAGATCCCTCAGTTTTTGTATCATTTTAGTCGCTCTCCTCTGTACTCTTTCTAGCATATATATATATCCTTCTTGCGGTATGGCCTCCACGCTTGTATACAATATTCTAAATGAGGCCTAAGTATTGTTTTGTACAGCGGTATGATTAGTTCTTTTTCTTTATATGCTATATTTCGCCTAATCAATCCAAGGATTTGATTTCCTTTTGAAGCTGCAATTCCACAATGCTCTGAAACCTTCATGTCAGCACTACTTGTCAGCCCTAAGTCTTTTTCTTTTACAGTAGTACTTAGTACAGTTCCCCCCATTGTATATTTTACATATTCGTTCCCATGTCCTGTGTGAAGGCATTTACATTTCCCAAAATTGAACAACATTTGCCACTTATCAGACCATTAGATCAACCTGTCAAGTCTATCTCCATCACTTTTAATCCTTCTAAACACTTTTGTATCATCTGCAAATTTCAACACCTTGCTAGCTATATCATCGTCCAAATCGTATATATATATATATATATATATTAAGAATAATATAGGTCCCAGTACTGATCCCCGTGAAACCCCACTCAAAACTTATTTCCAGTTTGAAGCCTCCCCATCAACAACTACCCGTTGTCTTCTGTCAATCAGCCATTTTTCTATCCAGTTAATTAAACCATTTCCTATGCCATGGGCCTTTAGTTTAAGCAGTAATCTTTGATGTGGCACTTTGTCGAAAGGTTTTAGAAAATCTAAGTAGATGATATCTACTGGTGATCCATCATCTATCATCTATTTGGTCAGGTCCACGCCGTACTAATCTATAATAATAATAATATTCAGCCAGGTTTTATATAGTGGGGAGTGAAGCCTCACTAATATAGTAGCGTGACCTGATCATCGTGCTCCAATTATGACTTGGGATTGTTTTCCCAGGAATTCGCTAGGTCCCAACACTACTGCAATGTTGTAGCAATTGTCATATCGTGCTGTAGCACATGTTATCCGTCAGATGGCGCTAATGAGTAGGCTGATTTCTCAAGTCAGTTGTGTGACCAAATTTAATAAGATTTAACAAGACAAACATTTTGCTACCTCTTTTAATTCATCGGTAGCCCCTGTTCATGGTCAGTAGCATCACGCACAAAAACACAAACATGTGTTCTGTTACCTGCTAGTTAGTTGCAGTCGGGTCCTATTCTCTTTAGTTGTATCGCATTTTCTTTCTCTCTTATTCTGTGTCTCGCCCTACAGGTATTTATGGGCCGTCCTCGTGTTCTCCTCCATCGGTGTTCCCCGTGAGTTATTGTGCAGTGGTGTTTGTTGGTGTTTTCCTATATGTGTGTTCCATCCAGCACCGTCTTATTTCTTTGCGCCGATGTCCACCGGCTGCTGCTTGGTGTGTACTCGCAGAGATTAGTGACATGCGATGACAATGACTTCACTCTGTTGATAAAGGACATTGCAGTTTGCTATCTCTGCTAGTTACAGGCGATGGCGAAAGACAGTGTACTATCTCTATGTGTTTCACTTTGTTAGTCTGGCTCTGTATGTCTGTATGTCTGTATGTCTGTATGTCTGTATGTCTGTATGTCTGTATGTCTGTATGTATGTCTCTCTCTCTCTCTCTCTCTCTCTCTCTCTCTCTCTCTCTCTCTCTCTCTCCCTCTCTCTCTCTCTCTCTCTCTCTCTCTCACTCTCTCTCTCTCTCTCATCCTCCCTTTCTCTCTCCTCCTCCCTCTTTCTTTCTCTCTCTCCTCCCTCTCTCATTCGGTGGCTAAACAAAATTGCCTTGCAGGTAATTTTCTCCGTGGCTTATGTAACACTACTGTACGATATATTGTTATTTATCCCAATGCTTGTCTAGTCCGTTTTTAACAGCTTAGGGACGGGTTGGCAACAACGCTTTCCGGTAGCGAGAGTCTGTCATTGACAATTCTGGAAATGAAACAATATTTTCTTAGCTGTGTATTCGCTCGTTTCTTGAATAACTTCTGGTTGTGTCCTTCTGTGTTCGATGTTGGGCTGTTGAGAACTCTGTCGATTTTTTAACTTATACACTTGCATCATTCTATGGAACGACCTTCTTGAGAACATTAAAGATCTTAAAAGTCTCAACACATTCAAGAAACGTTTAAAACATACGTTTTTAAATCGGCATATAACCAACGTGATTGCATCACTTTTCCCTGCTTCCTATTTTAATGACGTATTATATACCCATATTATGTATGCATATTTGAAATATTTGATTCGTGTTATATAGTTATTAATTAAAAGTTTGCTTACATACTTATTTTTATTAATATTATACTTATTGGTTTTATTTAACTGGTGCAGTTTTCTGCAAACAACCCAAGACATTTTATTTTAAGTGGATCAACGTCGTCGTCTAACATGGTCTAACATGGAGTGACGGTAGATTTAGTGTTTTCATATAATAACAATAATAGCAATAATAGCAATAATAGCAATAATAACAATAACAACAATAATAACAATAATAACAATAACAACAATAACAACAACAATAACAATTCCCGGCCTTAGACCACTCCCTTCCTGAATCAACTAAGTCCCTAGCTACACGTCCGCCTGTGCGTGCTTGTTGTGCAGCGAACCGTGACGTTGAACTGTGGCACTTGCGAACGGCTACAATAGGCAACACGCACAAAGGCCGAGGTCGCGCGGTCACCAGCGCTCGCGTCACATTTACCAGGAGTACTCAATCGATCGCGCCGGTGCACCTGCGTCACGTGACGATGACGTCGATGTTGACGGCAGGTAAAGAAGGTTAGTCGCGGCGACGGTGTGAGTGGTGTTCGTGTGTCTGTGTGCTCGGGATCGCACTCTCGCTCGGCGTCTGTCTCTAGTAGTGGTGTGTACGGCCACTGAAGGAAGGTGTCATTAGGGAGTCGACACGCGTTGGACAATCAGACAAGTCCAGGGTTTGACGTCAGGCTGCAGCGTTGACGATGTGGTGAAGCGTAATTTAACAAAACTCGTCACAGATGGCCGGCTCGCGACTCAAACTCTAGGTGAGTACTAACCCGTTATAACGGGTCATTCTGCCGTTGTCACATACTCGACGGCTAGCTATATGTCACACGGTCGGCTACTATATATAAGGATACACAGACGTAGT
>OZ023207.1:49265668-49280668 GCA_963995525.1 Escarpia spicata | reverse complement strand
CCCGTTGTTATTGAGGTGTGACAATTTAGTGTCAGTGGCAGCCAAGTTGTTATGTTTTGAATTAACGCCCTCTGGATACGTATTGTGTCTACGCCTGTTCACACAAGTCGAGTGTCTCTAGACGTCAGGAAGAGGTGATAAATACCTTTCACCCATCAACATGTCATGCGTGATAAATAAACAAACATGGCATCCGTTCATCACGTGTTCGTGGCGTGTTGATTGTGTGGGTGTTTGAAGCGTGAACACGTTTCACCATTTATATGCATTGTATATGTACCTCTTAAGGGCAGGACACACACGTAAAAAAAACGTTGGACTCTCGCTACATCAAAGGACTCCTTGACCACTTGCTATCTGAAATTAATTATCTGGGTGATAAACTTGTTAAATCTTGAAAGTGCCTGTATAATAACATTATAGTAGAAGTTTTACATTGCTCGGTAGTTGTAGAGACTGAAGAGTATACGTATACATATAGTAATCATCAATACACACACACACACACACACACACACACACACACACACACACACACACACACACACACACACACACACACACACACACACACACACACACACACACACACACACACACACATATATATATATACATATACATATATATATATTATATATATATATATATAATTATATATATACACACATGAAATAATATTATACAAAACAATGTTAATGGAATACATTAATACAGCATTCAAATGCACATGTAACCTATTACAAACATTTAAACATTATTTAAAATCCTGACATCTAGATATATCCCATAACCATAGGGGACATACCTTCCTAAATATTCAAACCTGAACACGGAAGCGCATTCGTGATCAATTTCACGTTTCTTTCAAAGTCAATGTCACTCGGCGACCCCGGCGTTTGACGGCGTTTTGTGAATGCCTCCGTTGTTCCGTGTAGGCGGATACAGCCACGTTAAGATGGCACCCCTGCAATGCTGCGACATGACATTCCTGTTAATGTAAAGCATTCCTTTGAATTCTTCAGACAATGGTTGTATCACAAGAAAACGTACAACAAGTGAACGACTGTATGTGTAAACCACGGAATGGCATGATATATGACTAATAACAGCGATATTAACAGCATGCAACAAAAAAAGGAGAGGCGGGTCCAAAGGGGGTGGTATGGAAAGATAATCAGATAAAAAAAAGTAACAGAAAAAGTAATGGAGACGGTTACACATTTTGCCAGGAAAAGCACAAGAGAATTGTTCGGAAAGAAAGTAATATAACGTGTTTTTAGGAATTTAGTGAAAATAAAGAAATAACACATTTTGGCAGGAATATACATTATATACATTATAATATATGTTTGAACTAATAATTAATCTTTTAAAAGCATTTTTGAGTGTTTTCATCATGATTCACAACATCTTAAAAAATGTCACTAACAAGCCACCCTTTCTCAGGTCTCAGCAGTTTTCTGTTTTTTATAGTGGTACACTGGCGTTTATTAATCCGAATGTTATATCATTTTAATCATTGTCCGTTACGGGCCCAAGCCAGGACTGTGACATTTTCCAATTTGCCCATTACATTAAAAAAATTTACCCGGCATGTTCTTAAAAAACCTGGTTTCATATGAATTGGTCATTGGCGTCGCAACGTGTTTTATTATTCAGGGCGCTTAGGCTTTCCGAAAACCTCCAAATGCAACCCTTGAGACAGACCCATTATTCGAAAAACCCGTTGATATTTTCCCGTTGCTATTTTCCCAAGAACCCGTTCCCATGACGGGACAATTGGTCTCTGGTCCGTTACTAATTAGCGGTTGCATTTTTCCTGCTACTTTTTCGTACAACCGTGTGAAATATAGCGAGCACAAGGCACATTTGTCTTTCACAAACAAGATGACTATTCGGCTCACCGCTCTGGCCGTTGTCGTTATTGGGATCACCTAACGGCAGTGCGTTATATGATCCTCTGGTTGACGCCTGTCTACGCGACTGACACATCACACACCAACTGTTTATTCTAACACCTGCGTTGGACATTATTATGATACATAACTTAGGATTCCGATATAACTTAGTTGTATATTATGGTACTAACAACCTCGACCGTTTGCACAACACCTGCTCGCGGAAAAGAATGAAAGCGTTTTTCTTCTTCGGCGTGCGCTTAACCTTAACCAAGAACTCTGGTGGCTCGTGTGAAGGTCAATGTGCGTTTAACCTTTTATTGGATGAATTATTTCAACTTTTCCAAATAAAATCTTCACCACCTATGTTATGATGTTGTATCCAACAGACCATATACAGAACAAAATATATGAAATAAATATTAAAATACAATAACTTTATATGGCATTGCTGATTTTGCATTGATTATAGTTTTTTTTCTCTTCAAAAAAATGGGAATAGACCAAGCAAAACGTTTAAAACTGGTACGTTGCCTTGTATATTAATATTTATTTCATATATTTAAAGGTCTTCCAGTAGTCCAAATACGTTTGTCTTTACTGGGGTTTCTGTAGGCCAGGTTGTCGTCCAATCTGTTTGGGTGTGTATGCTGAACGGACCTGTAGGAGGTGTTGCACTGTCATTGGAGCTGGGCCACAGGGACACATGTCGGTGTTTTCAATTTGTATTTGTATGTGCATATGGTGTCTGAGTCTGCAGTGTTCAGTCCTATGGCGCACCATTATGCTGTTAATTGGTATGTTGTTTCAGCCATCTCTTCTTCTCCTTCCTGTCCCGAGACCATATCCAACAAGATATTCCACCTAACAGGAAATCATCCGCATCATCGTGAAAAAGAGAACATAAAATGGTTCGGACACCGCGAACAATGATTTGACAGTGAGGATAACCTTGCTTTGGACCCCAATAGGAATACAAAAAGGGGCAACCCAAGGAGACGAACCACAATGAAAGCACTGAATGCTGCAAGGTTGGCATTGACACAGCGGGAAAAAGTGTACTATGAGAGAGGGAACTAGCGAGTTTGTTTGCACGCATTTTGTGCAGTGGGCATGAAGTGGATAGATATTTATGTTTATCGCGACAGGTGAACAGTAGGGGTCGGTGGTCAGACTACATGTAGCAGAGGTCAATACCATAATTGGGCCACTCGTGAGTTGAGGGTCATTTATGGGACCGGGGTATTCATATAGGAGCGGCAGTCAACATCGCGTCTAATCAGTAATCACCCTACTTTAGACCAAGGATTATCGTTGATAACGACATAATGATACCCAGCCTGTTTGATAACAGATCGGTCGGTCAGAGAGTTTCTACACACAACGACTACTGTGTCTAAACATATTTCTTCGTGATGATCACAAACCTTTCTCCCGTCAATTACTGGTCTAATAGAAGACGCCAAACGGTGGACACGGTAGACGTTATCAAATGGGGTCAGGTCACTTGCGAGAAGATTGTTGTACCACGGATGAGCGTTGCTTCGTGACAGGACAGTATTCAAATTGATATATTTATATAACAGGAAAACTGTTTTCCCGCTACTACTGAAATATCACACACATGCATGCACACATGCACAAATACACACACGTTATACACTTGCAAAATACACACACGTACACACCATTCCTTCTCTCACACACACACACGCACACACACACACACACTCACGCACACACACACGCACGCACACGCACGCACGCACACACACACACACATGGTATGGTACATATGTGCGTGTGCGCGTGAGTGCATATATGTGCTCGTGTATGAGTATTTGCACTTGCGTGTACACACACACACACACACACACACACACACACACACACACACACACACACACACACACACACACACACACACACACACACACACACACACACACACACACACACACACACACACACACACACACACACACACACACACACACACACACACACACACACACACGAGTACGTACACATACATACAAGTGCAAACGGTGACACAAATGCAGCAATTAGGCTGCCATGTTTTTGTTAGATGATTTTCGCTGTGTCTGCACGCGCCGACCATACGTGATCGTGCGCTCAGGCGTAACTGTATAATGTACTGTTTTATGATGATAAACGTCGGACACAGACAGCGAGACAGGAATGACCTAGAGCATGATGACATTTCACGACGACCGACACTCAAATTGACGACGTAGCTTAGTGCCCCGTTAACCCTTGCAATAGTTGCATATTTACGCGGAAACTGACGATATAAGCTACTGATTATCTGACCAGTGCAAACATATTTAAATGTGTTATTGAAACACGTATTTGCAAACTCGGTGATAAGAGAAGTCCTATAACGAGAGGATTTCACTCGTCGGTAAACGAAACAGTCGGTTTTAGTTCCATGTTAACATCATCACTATCATACATTTGCGCGCTTTATGTAAACACGTCTATATGGAGAATCCTCACAGCAATATTACACATTTTAAGCCATTAACCTGACCATGTTATTGAGGTGTAAATTTAATAATTTATGTCGATGTTAGCAAATGAAAAAACAAGTAAAGTTTGTTATACAGTTATATGTTTTACGAAAACTTTTGTATCTACGAAACATATTTGAACTTTTGTTGAAGGAGATATACTTTTTCTATAATAGCAATATTAATGATAATAATAATTATCGTCTATAGCGCGTAAGACCTGGAGTAAGTAATAACGACAAAGTAGTCAGCAATGTATTTAACATTTATACGGCTGGTCGTTAATTATTTTAATGTGAATGTCAATATCGGATTAAGTATTTCATGCTATGTTAGTTTCACGTCAGCCGACATATCGTTTATTATGGCATTTCTGCACGTAACATATACCGTATTATGGGCGTGTCCCTGGTCTCACTTTTAGGGCAAGCGGTTATGAGGTTGAACATGTAGCGGTCAATATAGATTGACCGTTAAATGTTCATGATTAAGCACTTGTGTTTTTCGTTAAACACAACATCTGGAAATAACTCATTATCATTTAAAAATCATGTGAGACTATGGTCACGTTTTGTAAGATTTATTGTTTCAAATCGCATTCCCACCCTAAAGCGTCGGCGATCCCTTGCTGAAATTATAATTCTTGTGCGTACCTGTTCGCCTTACAATTGTTGTATGTTGCGCTCTGAGCTCTGCTGGATGTCAAAATAAAAATAAAATATAGTTTACACGATACTATAAAGTCCGATCTTTTTATTGTAACATCGTTGTCTGTATTAGCATGTAAAACATATTTTTTCGAACATTTTGACATCCAGTATGTGTGTTAAAATAATACGAATAATACGAATATTAATAATAATAATAAAAAGATGAAACTCCTAACGCGCCTATATCCTCAAACAACAACGATGTTACGACAAAAAGATCGGATTTTGTACCTTTAACTCGCGGATGATTAGATGCTCTACAATGCGTAACGTACGTGTGTAGTTACATTTATTCTAAAAATGTTGGATGTGATTGTTATCGATGTTCACTCAAGATATGATGTGAAACGTTCAGTAAAACTCGATCTGTTGTCTGTTGAATAGCTGGTTAAGTTTAGAATGACGTGTGTGTCTATTGTATGCTTGTTTAGCTGTCTATGCACCTGTCTATATACGTGTCTGCTAAGCTACACAAAACATTCGTAGAAGTTAGGTGAACACAAATTCGGTTTTTAAAGTGTGGATCTAAACAGACTTAACAATAAATACAAGTTTTAATAGAATGTAAACACAGTGCCAAAACTGGTGCCCGGGTCAGAATATGTCGTTTGTAAATAGAGAGAGAGAGAGAGAGAGAGAGAGAGAGAGAGAGAGAGAGAGAGAGAGAGAGAGAGAGAGAGAGAGAGAGAGGGAGAGGGAGAGGGAGAGGGAGAGGGAGAGGGAGAGGGAGAGGGAGAGGGAGAGGGAGAGGGAGAGGGAGCACGGAAGGACAACACCAACACAAAAACCCGCACATCATAAAGAGCACTGCGCATTCACGTGAATATCCGAAGCACTTTAATCAAACACTGGGCCCAGTGTAAAATAAGAAATAATGTTCTGATAGTTCTAATGACGAGATGCACAAAACCTACATACAAAAGTTGCACAAACGAACAAATCGTAAGTTTGATTTTAAACAGAATTAATTTTAAATTATATAAACTCTGAAACACAAATCACCTTTAAATTGATGCTTGCAGACGTGTAACAAACGACTGATTAAACCTAGTCGTTTACATCAAACGGCCCCATCTACACTGATTTATGGCATAGCAATGGGGATTATCCGGTCATGAGTGACCTCGTTAACGACGGTGGCGGTCCTTCTGCCGTCGCCAAATTAATTCCCATTACCGTTGACGTTACGGCGATGTGTGACGTCACTGCGTGTCGACAGGTGTGACAGTTATGACTCACGCCCATAATATACGAGCGAGGGGCGTTGTGATTACCTGGGCAGGTGACATAGGGCGGACGGACTGACGCACGGAACAAGGCAGTGCTGGATACTCCCGTACGACTAACTGAATCTCGCCTCCAACAGTTACTGTAGGTTGATGGGTTATATGGTTGGATGCGGTTGGGTTATGTAGGTTGATGAGTTCTATATAGGTTGTGGTTGTGCTTTGTAGGTTGTGAAAGTGGTTTGTTAATTGGTGTGTTATGTATGTTGACGAATTCAATAGGGTGTATTTGTGCATTGTAGTTTGATGGGTTATATGTAAGTTGGCGAGTTCTGTATAGGTTGATGGGTTAGGTGTATGTTGACGAGTTCTGCATAGGTTGGTGAGTTCACGGGCTCGACATAGGTTGATGAACTATATGTGGGTTGACGTCTTCTGTACAGGTTATTGAGTTCTATTGAGTTATTGACGAGTTATGTTTAGGTTAGTGAGTTTTATGGCAGGTTGACGTGTTCTGTGTAGGCTAACGAGGTTTGTTGTATAGGTTCACGACTTCTACGTAGGTTGACGAGTTCTGTTTAGGTTGTTGAGTACTACGTAGGTTGTGGTTGTGATGTATAGATTGATGAGTTGACGAGTTCTATATATTTTGACGAGTTCACTGTAGGTTATGGTTGTGATGTTTATGTTCACTAATTCTATATATCTTTGTTTGGTTCTACGTTTGGTACCAGTGTAAACTCGCTCTATGCCAGTGGGATTATATAGTGTATTTGCTATTTACATATAAAACATAAAAATATACGTTCTTATGTAGCGCAGTACCTTGCCCGTAGGATTTATGAAATCGTGTTAATCTTTATTCCTTGTCAGATATATTCACTCGAACACCTTATCGATTTATCTACAATTAATGCGTGAAGATTATTTTATTCGTACACAAATATCCACCAATGTATGTAGCCAGGTACTCACAGTTCATATAGTTTAGTGAGCAAAATTTCCCAAAGTTCGAAACGGCAGAACATGATTTGAAACAAGGTTCTCACGATTGAGAAGCCGCTGCTCAGACACCACCCCGGTTCCACAAATGTTGTGTTATTTGGTATGTTCTGTTATTGCAGTAAACATTTCTTAGTGGCATGGATTATATTTGATTGTATGTTCGTAGTTAACATAATGTAGATCTGTCATACACATCCTTCAATCGGCTTACGATTGCTTTCCGTGCTAACCGAGGCAGCTTAGCCTTCGGACTACATATGCGTTTTATTATCGACTGGAGTTGACCTCGAAATGAGACTCAGGTGTGAGCAGGCACGGTCACCTATATATGCGGGCAGGACTGGCGCTGGCCGATACAATAGAGACAAAGAGTGGTGGCGACACTTTTAGCACAAATCAAACAGGATATATCGCTGAAAGTCGGCATAGTTGGTCGCCGGTAAATAGGTCATGTGGCCTTTCGCGACACAACATATAGTATATTCGTTTTGCATTGAAGATTGGCTGCGTTGTTGGGCAAAGTTTTGAAGTGTATAATTGTTTGCATCAAACGAAATGTGCGAATTAGTTGCGTTGTGTATCGTGCTAATTCGCTCTGGTACGTGGAGCGCAGCGGCACTGTGTTTAGAACATCGGACTCTCAATCGAGAAAACCCTGGTTCGAATATTGTGCTGCTGTTTCGAACCTTGTGCAAATGTGTTGCTCTCTCTATATTGCTCCAGTTCACTCAGTTGTATGAATAAGTACCTGGCTATATACAGTTGTAGATACGTATCTCCAGCCATTCTATGTGAAAGGCTGAATGCTTTCCAGAGAAGTCGAGATGGTGTTCGATTAAACAGGTCTGTCTGGGAGTCAAGTAACATTCTGATGGATGAGTAATTAAACACGACAATTGCCACGTGAATCATTCATGATCGAAGGTGTATATCAATGAAGGTTCATACGTGGCACTGTGGCAGACTCGCGTGACCCTGCTGAGATTGATGGCTCATTCAGGCAGTACATATTGATATGATATGGTGGATAGTTTACGGAATTAACGCACATATGCGCGCGCACTCACGGGATATAAACGCACGCACGCACGCACACACACGCAGACGCACACACACAAACTATATGGGTCGAGCTTTGCTAGGCTTTCAAACAGATCAGTAATTTGTAGCCTGCTGTAACAAAATAATTATACTCTATATACCAGCAGTGGTGCTTTCTGTTCGAGTGCGCATATCGGCGCTAGAGCCTCTATTTACACGAACAGTTGACATAATACAATCGCACTTGACTTAGCAACGCCACGAACGCATCAATATATAACTTAATTGGTTCATCTACACGAACGCATCAATATATAACTTAATTGGTTCATCTACAAGAACATTTATTTTACTACAATTTCGTTAAACCCACTTCGCCTGCGTATTTTCGAAGATATAACAACATATGCTGGTCACGTCTACCTAGTGTATATGCTACAGGATGTACATATTCCCACACAGGGTAACTTGCACTGGACTCACTGTCTCTAGTAAGTTGTAGTAATGTCACGAAATATGCCATAACATGTACAAGATTGGTAAAATGTCTCGTAAAATCATTAGTATTAGTCTGCACAATGGTCTTTCGCAGGTATCAACACTCGATTGCGGATTGTATGCGTCATTACATGGTATATTGATCAATATGGCAGGTTACCGAATGACGGCTAATGGACCTACATCACTTGCTCCAAGTGTTGACACAGCATTACAAGTAGTACTTGATGGTGAAGCGAGAACGCAAACCGGCTCGCTAATTGGGGGGGGGGGGGGGGGGGGGGTGCACAAGCATACGTGCATTCGCATGCGTGCACGCACGCATACACATTATTGCAATGTTATTACAATCTATTAAACACACACGCACAATCACACACACGCCTGCACGTACGCATGTCCATACGCGCGTACACACATACACACACGCACGCACGCACACACACACATATGCCCACGCACATATATAGGCGCGCACGCACGCACGCACGCACGCACACACACACACACACACACACACATACAGTCATGCACACGAACACTCTGCTCTGCTCTGTATGTCCTTGTGTCCCATTGTATATGAAAAGTATCACATGACATAACATGACACGAATGCATAAAGCACATACATAAAACCAATTACAGAGGCAAACACGATTACTTATGTTGTATCCATTGTTTCAGGAATCAGGTCGCCAGGGACATTTTTTCACAACTTCACCAAAGCCACTACAAGACGGGCGAATACTTCCGTCAGTCTGCGTACAGTTAGATACAACGTGACCTAGACAACATCAATAACAATATGTCGCTACTCAGTGCCATACACAGTCACTGTGACGAGGACATGGCCATGACCAGAACGTCCGCTCCGGTGGTCATGTGGCCTTCAGAATAAACCACCTTGACTGGCCCGTGAATGAATCTGGCAGCTTGAGCCCTTTTCACGTCAGTCTACGCTACAATTCAGACAACTTTTAGGTAATATAGACAACGTCGGTATGTAATTTATGATCTATAAATAGAAGCAAAAGTGAAACTATCGACTTACAAACAAAACGTCTCATCAATCAAAGTGAAATAGATTTAACGTAAATGCTCATTGCTCAAGATGAATTTCTTCTGTAAGAGCAAGAAATTCACGATCTCTGATCGTGAGCGGACGTATCGGGTGCGGTACCTTGGGAATGTCCAGACGGCTCTGATGAAGGGCGAAGGGTGCGCCGACAAAGCCACGGCAGTCTTATGGAACAACCATCGAAGGAACAGCAGTGTCGGCATCGACATGAAACTGACGGTGACTGCGTCAGGGTTGAAGGCTCTCACCCTGCAGCAAGGCCTAACAGAGTACTGGGCGCACCGGATCACATACTGCATCGCCCATCCCAAGTATCCGCGGCTTTTCGTGTGGGTCTACCGTCACGAAACGACCCGAATGAAGGTAGAGTTGCGCTGTCACGCGGCTCTCTGCAGCTCCGTCGCTAAGGCGAAAGCAATGGCCGTCGAGCTACACGATAAACTGGCTCTCGCGCTCAGCGAGTTTGTCCGAGAGAAGGCGAGAAGACAGACGTCGCGATTGGTGCTGCAGCGCAACGTGTCGATGCCTCTGGCGAATATCGGTCTCCCAGTGAGAACGAAGTTTCTAAGCACTGGGCAGAACTTCAAACCTCCCATTCAAAGGTCGAGGACAGCGCCGAAACTCTGCGATATCACGGAGGATAGAGAGAAGGAGATAATGGCAGAGGAGGAGGAGGAAGCGAGGATACGAGAGGAGAAAGCGAGGTGTAAACTGGACTCACTGTCGGAAGGGGCCGAGTCGGACTACGAAAGGTAAGACAACTTTAACCATTTTTAAAGGAGTCGGTGTATTCCTAGTTTGTCATTTATTAATTGATATGTTCTTTAGACATGTGTTGAAGGTATACGGCCCGGTGTGCTCGCCAAATTGTGTTTAGTTGGCCCGTGACATCAGTCACAATTTGGAAGGTACGACCAAGGAGCATGTTCAAATAGTAAACAGATCTCTCAGACAAGCTTTATTTGCAATACGGCCGAATCTGGCTGAATTAACTGCAATACCCTTTGATGTTCAACGATGTCACATTTTCCCACGTTGAACACAGCAGACTTCCTGTTACAAACTACTACGCCACCTAATTCCTGGATCCCTTTAACCTCTTTAGAAAAAAACGTTCTTCTCACAGTGGAATATGAATGAACGGAAGACATAATGATGATTTTGTAAATGCTAGAGCTTGAGTCTGTTTAACAACCAAGTTGATAAATATATGAGAAATGTGAGCTGCCCACAGGTACGACATTATTGGACTCTCGATAAGACAACCGTTTTCCTTTTTTCACTATTGGTGAAGAAGGCACTCGTGATTTGAATCGTGACTTTGTCAACGCTATTGGTGAAGAAGGCACTCGTGATTTGAATCGTGACTTTGTCAACGCTATTGGTGAAGAAGGCACTCATGATTTGAATCGTGACGTTGCCAACGCTATTGATGAAGAAGGCACTCGTGATTTGAATCGTGACGTTGTCAACGCTATTGGTGAAGAAGGCACTCATGATTTGAATCGTGACGTTGTCAACACTATTGATGAAGAAGGCACTCGTGATTTGAATCGTGACGTTGTCAACGCTATTGGTGAAGAAGGCACTCATGATTTGAATCGTGACATTGTCAACGCTATTGATGAAGAAGGCACTCGTGATTTGAATCGTGACGTTGTCAACGCTATTGATGAAGAAGGCACTCGTGATTTGAATCGTGACGTTGTCAACGCTATTAGTGAAGAAGGCACTCGTGATTTGAATCGTGACATTGTCAACGCTATTGGTGAATAAGGCACTCGTGATTTTGACAATTTCGACTGTCTTAACGGTGAGGATGAGAATGTACGATGATGATGATTATTATGATAATGATGATGCTTATGGTGATGGTAATGGTGATGATGAAGAATAGGATGATGATTATGATGACGATGATGACTACGACGCGATGATGATGGCGGTGGTTATTGGTGAGCTTATAATGTGGACGATCTCTTGATGACGGTGATGACTATGAATAACGATAACGCTATGTATGATGACGACGATGATTACATCAGTTATGACATAACGCCGACGGCGCCTGTAGCGACGGCGGCTTCGTGACGTAATTACCACCGGAAATGCAGTACGGATTAAAAACTGTGAAAAAGCGTGTGTACGATTAGGTTATGTGTCACGTACGTTGTGTACGTGCATATCGATAGAGGCACCCCTCCCAACGTTTGACATAGAACGTCTTCTTCCCCTTGCGCTTGTGTGGGGTGTGGTCAATGCCATTCGCTCAATTCTGCCTCCGCAACTATTTATCGCCATCTCTCCCGATCACCTGTGGTGGTCTTCCACTCTCAGCCGATCGTACGTGCCCTTTCGAAACCTTGTTATTAGCTATAGCTTATTTGCACATCCATCAATTTGTTGACGACTTTCGCCTAGCACACGAGTACGAGAATGCTTAACCCTTTGGTTTTGTTGCGCCACTGAGCTCGGACTGTCTGAGGATATTGGCTTTGAAGAAGTCATTTATTATTGTTATCACTGTTATCTCGATGTTGGACTTCCTATGTCTTATTTTAATTCCGTTTGTCAATCTTTCCTCGTCCATTCTGTCCAAATGCAGTAGCGCAGCGGTAAGAGCTCCGGACTCTCGACTGAGAGAACGCGGGTTCGAATCCTGTGCGGCGGTGTCGAATCTTGGGCGAGTTCGTTACTCTACATTGTTCAGTTCACTCAGCTGTATGAATGAGTACCTGTCTATGGGCAGTTGTGGTTATTTTTGTACGAATAGTCTTCGCGCATAAATTGCAGTGTGGCTTTTAAAATGCTTCCCAGAGAAGTCGAGATTGTGTTCGATTGAACAGGTCTGCCAGGGAGTAAAGTGTAAAGCGCTTTGAGCAGTCCTGAGGACTGGATACTGCGCTATATAAGAACTTACCTTTACCTTTGAAATGTCCTACCCGGCTTCGACCCCGAGGCACCCCTTTGAAAGCGGCGCGCCACCATGTAACACAGTTACCACTTGCTCCTAAAACGCTTGCATTTTTACAAACATATGGTTCAGTAAAATATACTTTGGCGACCAGTAGATTGTAATATCATAGTTTACGCTGTAAAACGACCTTATGATAGAAACGAACGCAGAAACTCTATATAAAAACAATTTAATAAGCGACAACACAAGCAATTGTTAATGTGTTGACAGAGAGATTTAAAAGTAGGACGATGAAACGAGATGACGATGATGATGATGATAGCGTCCCCTGAAGACAGCGTCATTACGGTGATGGTGATGCTGATGTTAGCGAAACACACGTCTTTACGTAAATACTACCGGAAATATAACACTTAACAGTGAGAGTAAAAACACCGTCGTAATGGATATAAGAAAAAGAGTTGGATTGAACAATGACATTGATGACGTAATTAGCACTGCGATTGTGATTCCTCCTGTATTGAAATACACACGTGTAAAGTTGATTGACGGATAATTTTCGTACGAGGCTACTGAATACTTTGCATGTGCGCCATTCGTGAGACGAATTCTAGGTTTGATCATGGGCGTGTTTCCTGTGCCCAACGCATGTTAAAGGGGTGTTGTCTCTTCCTCGTTTTTTATAATAATTATTATAATTATGCTCTTAAAGGGAGGATCTGTGTTCCCCGGTTTTTGTATTAAATAATATGACGTTATTAAGTTTAGAATGAGACTGCTGAAGGTATACTGCCCGCCAAATTGCGTTTAATAATCCCGATACTTCGCTAGCTATCTCAATGTTTCGCCCGCGAAAAGTAAACAGACATTCAGATTACAAACACGTCTATTTGCCATAATGGTATTGTGTGTACATTAGCATCACTTAGTATTGATTCTTCGCCGCGGACAGACAACCTTCCTTTAATACGGGTAACGCATCCAGGGTATGAAGTTACACTTATTATATAATCAAATATATACATATTGGCAGGTCGAGAGGCGATATTTCAACAAAGGTGGAAACAGGGAAGCACAAGAAATTGCATACGCAGGCATGCACACACACGCACAACCGCACGCGCGCGCGCTCACACATACCCAAACAAACGCACGCACGATATCACGAACACACACACACACACACACACACACACACACACACACACACACACACACACACACACACACACACACACACACACACACACACAGACAGACACACACAGACAGACAGACGGACACACACACACACACACACACACACACACACACACACACACACACACACACACACACACACACACACACACACACACACACACACACACACACCACACACACACACACACACATACACACACACACACACACACACACAATAGGGGCTAACCGTAACCGGTATCATGAAATTATGGAACAATGGATATTTCACTGGTACATGTTTTTTATGACAATAATAATGAAATATGCCCAAATTATGGAATGCGACTTCTATTCATGGAAACCGTTGTGGAACGACACTTTAATGCACTCAACATGAAAAGCGTTTTTAAAAACAAAAATCTTATAGTTATTTAGGGGATCCGTTATACAAATTAACAATGGTGGTATACTAGTAATACATTGGATGCGTCCGGTGTTGCACCTGCTATCGACAGGTGGAGAACACCAGGTATCTCACGATACCAATGCCTTGCTATAATGCCGTGCTTTGTGATGACAAATGTTTATGGCGCTAAGCTCCCACGATATATTGGCACCGTTGTATTGTTATCACTACAACTCGCGTGTTTTCATGCTGTTAGCAGTGTCTTTGTAGCGTCTACATCGGCATGGCTTTTGCATGAATTAATGCGAGGGTAACTTTGTCATCTGTGGAAGTGGATGTATAACTGAACTCATGTGCTCATTTGGAAATGTGTGCTATGTGTGTGTGTCAATTTGACCCGCAACTCTCTACATATGTCAATTTGATTAGCAACTCTATATATGTGCCAATTTGACCAGAAACTGTAAATATTTGTTCATTTGACCGGGAAATCTGTATA
>OZ023207.1:49216487-49265468 GCA_963995525.1 Escarpia spicata | reverse complement strand
AAAGCAAAGTGACCCAAGAAAATAGTAGAAAGACTAAGGAATTGAGATACGATATTGGCCTGAAAATGAATGTAATTTGTAGCAATCTCAAATGGACAGGTCATATGCACAAAATGGGTGAGGAAAAAGTTAAAAAGGAATACAAAAACCAGCAGAAGTTGATAGATCGATAAAACAGGAAGCCCAAAATTAAGATGCCACTGGAATATAAAATAAGGATAAAAGGGAAGGTCCGTACGATGCAGAGTTGAAGACCATCGCAGAAAACCAATAAATATGGGGAAATAATAAAGATTGAAGAACGGTCCACCGGGGATTTAGAACATCGAATTCTCGATGGAAATATTCCGCGTTCGAATCCTCCTACAACCATTTCGAACCCTGGACACGTTCTATCACTTTACGTTGTTCTAGATCACTCGGCTGTTTGAATAAGTGCGTGGCTATAGACAGTGGTAGATATTTATGTACGAACAATCTTCGCGGAAAAACTGCAGTCGAGATGGTGTACGATTGGCCAGGTCTGCCAGGGAGTAAAGTATACAGCGCGTTGATCAGTTCCAAAGATTTGATATCGTTTTTGTGTTTTTATATAATGAGGGTATCGCGAAGTAAAAACGAACTGACATGTAGACTTAAAGTCTGGATACACTGGCGCTTTACGCCCGACCAGACCAGACCAGATCAGACCAGACTACGTCAGACCGGCGCCGACCAGCTCCGACTACAACAGAAGTACTGGAAAGTTTGCAAGTTTACGTGATTATGACGTCGCGCCAGCCTAGCGCAGTCGGTGCCTGTCGGTGTCGGGAGTTCATTAAAAACATATAATTCCTTAACCTTGCATTTTGATATTTCCTCTACGTTATTTGAGATGACTCTTAAGTTTAAACAAATGATGATAAGGTATTTGACTTGTTAATGGTCCATTACTTTTGAGATGATCACTTAATTTGGCATAGCTGATCTCATTAATTTTTTAGGTGTCCCTTTTAAATGCCCCCCTTTTCCCTTGCAACTCTGGGTGAATCTACCCTATTGTTTGCGACATGTAGTTACTGCGTTTCTTTGGAGGTTACATGAACGACATTCCATGTGTTCTCTCAGAAACCACGCGGCTGACTCTTTCTGAGAATCCATGTTAAGTATACTTTAGTGAACGTCGACTGGGTGGTAGCACGGCTAGCTGATATACGGGTGAACACGGGGATGACGACTGGGCGTCAGCACGGCTAGCTGTTATAAGGGTGAACACGGGGATGACGACTGGGTGTTAGCACGGCTAGCTGTTATAAGGGTGAACACGGGGATGACGACTGGGCGTCAGCACGGCTAGCTGTTATAAGGGTGAACACGGGGATGACGACTGGGTGTTAGCACGGCTAGCTGTTATAAGGGTGAACACGGGGATGACGACTGGGCGTCAGCGTGGTTAGCCGTTATATGGGTGAACACGGGGATAACGACTGGGTGTCAGCGTGGTTAGCCGTTATACGGGTGAACACGGGGATAACGACTGGGTGTCAGCGTGGTTAGCCGTTATAAGGGTGAACACGGGAATGACGACTGGATGTCAGCATGGCTAGCCGTTATAAGGGTGAACACGGGGATGACGATGATGAGGAGGAGGAGGAAGAGAATGGTGTGGTTGAGGATGTCATTGTCGTAATAATGATGACCGTCATCGTTTGATTATCTTTCTCATCATCATTATAATAATTTATCATCCTCATCATCGTCGTCGTTATCATTATTATTAACATAATAATAATACTAATTATTATTATTATAATCATCATCGCTATGTTCATCACCATCGTCACGTAATCATCGTCATCTCTAAGGTGATCCCTTAATTTTCTTCATCTCCCTCGTCATCAAAATAATCAGTTATCATCCTCACCATCACCGTCTTCATCATATATACTAACTTAATCATCGTCATCATAATCGGCTTCACAGTTTTTTATTACCTTACCGGTCGATTTATTTAAGTACTGGTTGATTATGGCATTACCGGTCGATTATTACATTAATAATAATATTAATAATAAACTTCAGTAGCATCTGTATCCTCAGGCATCTGAGCTCGGGGGCCAACATACAAGAATCATTGGATAAAATCGTGAACAGGGAGGAGCAAGAGTCATCACCAGTCAATCATTACATTACTGGTTGTAACTCTAGTCTACCGGTAGCGTTACCGGTAAGCGACAAACAGTGGCGACGCATAGCGAGTTGCTAAGAACTAACACGGTTCACTGGTGGCTCATTATTAGGCACGGTTCCCTAATCATTAATGGTTAATATTAGCTTACTCCACAACCATGACCAATGTTGGTTTTGGTGAGAAATATAAATACTTTGTTAAATCTATTTTGAAGGATAATATCCACCACAGAATATGTAAACTTTCTCTGAATATCAAAGAACAGGTGATGCAGGAAAAGAAGTGGCCGGGTTGTTCAACGTTCAACCATTTGAATCTGTTGATGCTCATACCGGCCATCAGCGGATTGTGTTTGTCAGATACATTCCCGTGGTGACATAACGGAACAACGACATCGAACTAACAATCAAAGGCGAAGATGTGATGAAGAAACGTTCTGTATTACAGAAGCTGAATGCCTTGATTGATACAGTCTCTGGGAGAGTGGAAACAAGTACCCTGAACTAATGACTAATTCAGACCATCCAGCTAGATTATAAAGTTCATGAACTATATCTATTTTGCACGTTAGTCACCTGGCTGACAATCAGATACTAAATCGACACGAACTCTGACGGACCTTACCGAATATTCATTAGCATGCATTATATGGAACGTGAATACTGGCGCGAACAGGAAACTCTGCGTGTTTTTGACATCGATGGAAGTTATCTGCCCTAACTTTTGGAGCGAGGAGTCGCAGTGAGTAGATAATCTGACCCGGAACAGAGAGAACCTGATTTCGAATCATGTGCAATCTACGTTGCTTATTCAGCCGTATGGATGAGTACCTGTCTATAGAAAATGTTAGATAGTCGTGTACGAATATTCTTCGCACGTTAATTGCCGCCTGGCTGAGTGATTCACTGAGAAGTCGAGATGATGTTCGATTGAACAGGTCTGTCAGGGAATAAAATGTGAAGATCAATGAACAGTCTTAAGGACTGGATATTGCTCTACTTACTTACTTACCTTTATCGAGTATATAATAGCCGCACCCAGTTAGAACGGTGATGCAAAGCAAAATCGAGGAAATTGGTAATACACAACACCGCAATTTAACAAAACAATCTTGAAATTCACCAGATATTGGTTTAGTTAGCTGGCATTCAAAATAATTCCTTTCGGTTTCTTCTTGATATCAATAAACTATGAACGAACTGACAACTTTCCGAAGAATGCCGCACTCGGCTAACATTTGTTAGTTGCCGAACGCAAGTAATGGGTATGGCAGTTTAATTTGCAAATATATACCTTCTCCAATATAGTAACATACACAGAAAGAGGTGTAAAGTAATTTCTTATTTTGGAAATATGGGCGCCAGATACTGTTTCATAAAAACATAGAAGCATAATCCATTCTTTACTGGATAGTTTATCGGCATAACACGCCTATTTCTCGTCTGGATTTGCGTAGCAGAAAAGCAAATTGCACGAGTTCATTAGTCGGTAAGCCGACTCATCCATGGCCGTCTGCTTAGCCGTCTTGGTTGTGCGTTGTTGTTCTCCGTTTCCACTGTAAAGAGTCAACCGCTGCTCGCTCTTGACCGTGATGCTCGAAGAAGTAGAACTACGGGCGCAGTAATGCAATGAACTGTAGTGAATACAACGCTTATGTATAATATTCGCGTCGTCACACCGGCTTCGAGTCTCTCTTTTTCTTTACCAGCATCTGGTAGTCTGGTCAGGACTTCCAGTTCATGGCACTTACGCCTGTGCTCCACAAGCGCAGAACGGAAATGTTGGACTAACCTTTGACTATAACGACAAGGCAGCCTCTTAGTGCGCTGACAACCTAGTACACTTAAATTGACCTCAATTAAGTCTGCAATTGCTATAAAATAGACTTCAAATACGGGTGTGTCATCTACAGGCGTTGTCTTAAATTACCAAGGAATTCTTTTGGAAAGAATAGTGTTGAGGGCGGATCGTTGTGAAGAAACTCTTTAAAAAGGGGGGTAATAGAGGAAAATACTGAGGACTACTGAGATGTGATAGTTATATATGTGAGACCTATACGTGAGTGGTTCTGACAATAGTTGAAGGACCGCCTCTGCAATTAGCCTTAATTAGATGGCCAAACAAAAAAGTAACTCGAGCATTAATCACCAGGTGTCGTTACTATTCGGGTAATAGACCATTGTTGGCACGAAGCCGCGATGTGTTTTGAATGTGAAACCATTGTTATTGGGACTGTTGTCGTTATTATTATGACGATATTATGAAGGCAAATATTCTATTTTTGTTGATGTTGCTGAAATGTTCTACCAAATAGATGTGGATAATTACACACACATACACACACACACACACACACACACACACACACACACACACACACACACACACACACACACACACACACACACACACACACACACACACACACACACACACACACACACACACACACACACACACACACACACACACACACACACACACACACACACACACACACACACACACACACACACACACACACACACACACACACACACACACACACACACACACACACACACACACACACACACACGCACGGATGCACACACACATACACACTCACACACACACACACTCACACACACACAAACAAACACACACAAACACATACACATACACCCCCCACACACACACTCACTCACAAACACAACCACATTGTACATATCACTTGGCCAATATTTTGTAGATAAAAAGAAAAAGACAAGACCAAGCACTCAATAACCACACTGCAGCAGGTTTTAATATGAATAAAATGTAAGTGCATTTGCATTTGAATATCAGAATCAAAACGTTTTGCAACTGCATTTGGTTCAGTAAAACTTGCAGTTGCATTTCAATGTCATGACCAAAACACTTGCATTTTCATATAAAATACTTGTATTTCCATTTGATTAAAACAGATGCATTTGCTTTTGACTAAAAAAACATTGCATTTCATTAAGAACAGGATTGTTATCAAAATTAGCATAAATTACTATTTTTCAAATATTTTCAAAATCGTGCGGTCTTCCCAACTCCGTCCGCCAACTGTGTTTTGGATTACCAAGGCATGTCCTCCTCTTTCTTCGTCGATAAACCGACGAAATCCGGTGATTTTAATAGTTCTGGGAGGTCAGCATGCACATTTTAATAAAAAATTGTTCTCTTTGATAATTTTTGATGCGTTTTCATTTTATCTTGCTGTAACTCGTTGTGAAACTAGTGCCGCCCGAAGAGTCCCCCAGGGCGCAACCACGGGGGAAAAACCACAGTAACGACACGTCTGCGTAGAAGGATCACCGTATTGTCATCTAGCGGCATTATTTGAGGAAACTGCTGACAGCATCAGCCACGTAAAACAGTAAACTGAAAATAAGAAATGAATCATTCACTGGAAAATATTGGTGTTCGACTTTCAGCTAAACGATATTTGAGACGACCTCGCCTACGAGTTAAGATGAAGGGCGCGGTGACCTGTACTGATCGCTCCACAAAGTACAAATTAAACACGTTATTTGAGAGTATTTATTTCGTGAAGATGGCAATTTTGTTGATCCACGCACAATTAATGTCGCCCCTTCCGGAAAGCTGTCATCGTATGGTTTTAGTTCATCTTTTTTATCTTCTTCATCTTCTTTAATGTGGTTTCTACCTCACCCGGTAGTCATCAGTGCAGGTCCTATTAATGTCCTGGCAGCAGTCCATGCACTGGATCACGTAAGGCCACCGTCTGTATGCAGACACACCACACGGAACATTATTTTTTAAGAATACGGTTGAATCTATCCTTGTATATGGTTGTGAGTCTTGGACGCTGACACAAACACTCGAGAAAACACGTGACAGTTCATACACCAGACAACTACGAATATCTGCAACGTGTCCTGGCGCGATCACGTCACCAACCAGGAACAGGACGACAATCTGCCACGAATGTCCTCCGCCGCGAGGAAACGTCGTTTACGTCTGACAGGACATGCAATGAGCCACGACGAAATACTGCTAACCGAGTTCTCATTTGGAAACCCTCGGGCCCTTGGAGAGTTCGCCAAAACACGACCCTGTGAGACAGCATTGAGAGGGATACAGGCCTCGGCAGTAAATGTCTGACTGCCACGATGACAGACAGAAAACTGTGGAAACTACTTATCATGACATCAGTAAAGTAAAATAATTAATGTCCTCTGAATGCAAAACCCATTTACATACATAACGTACAACAATATTGAGGGCGAACATACATCGTGACTCCTTAATAGCGTTCTTCAACTGGCAATAAATACTCAAGGACAAATATAATATAATAATGTATTACTATTGTGTGACGTTTCAGTGTTTTATTACCGACTGTATAAAGTGAATCAAAATCGGCTGAGTTGCCAATTATAATTGTTTTATCGCATCTATTATTTTATAACATTAAACAGTTGAAATTTACGTTGGTAACCAGACAGAAATGACAAATACGCGTGCCACATACCATTTTTCAACTCGATGCGCGTGGACAAGTGTATAGAATGTCTTGAAGACCCGTAAGTATAGTTTAGGTTAATAAGTATACATAAAACCGTGTGTAGATTGACAGTGACCGTTTGCCTGTTTGATATTATCACCCTTGCTTAACTTTACACTTCGCCACTTCTAAGCTTAACGTCGTAATAAGATTTAACAAGATTTAACAAGATTGCCACCCAGAGAATTAACTCTAGGTGGCAGGTGGACAAGGAAGCCATTTGGCTTATCGAGAGTCCGACCCTTTTATCTATGTGTATCCCACTCTTCCGGGGTATGTGTTGATTTTATTTTTAAACATTTTCACGCTACTAGCACCCATACAATCAGCGGATAATCTGTTCCATTCATTTACACTCATTTGTGAAAATGAGAACTTTCTTATATCTAATCTACACTGCTCCTTTGGTAATGTAAATTCATATCCTCTAGTTCTTCTATCTTTCTTAAGTGAGAACAAATATTTATATCAATGTTTTCATAACCATTTATTATTTTAAACACTTCTATCTGATCTCCTCTCAATCTCCTGGTCTCTAGTGTTGTTAAACCGCAATTTTTAGGCGTATTTCGTAACTAAGATCCCTCAGTTTTGGTATCATTTTAGTTGCTCTCCTCTGTACTCTTTCAAGCATATCTATATCCTTCCTGCGATATGGCCTCCACGCTTGAATACAATATTCTAATTGAGGCCTAACTATTGTTTTGTACAGCGGTATTATTAGCTCTTTTTCCTTATACGTTACGTTTCGCCTAATTAATCCAAGGATTTGATTTCCCTTTGAAGCTGCAATTCCGCACTGCTCTGAAACCTTCATATCAGCACTAATGGTTAACCCTAAGTCCTTTTCTTTTACAGTAGCACTTAGTACAGTACCCCCCATTGTATATTCTACCTCTTCTTTCCCATGTCCTGCGTGGAGGCATTTACATTTCCCCAAATTGAACAACATTTGCAATTTTTCAGACCATTTTATCAACTTGTCAAGATCATCTTGTAAATGTTGTCTATCTCCATCACTTTTAATCCTTCTAAAAACTTTTGTATCATCCGCAAATTTCAACACCTTGCTTGTTATTTCATGATCCAAATCGTTGATGTATATTAAGAATAATATAGGTCCTAGTACTGATCCCTGTAGTACCCCACTCAATACCGATTTCCAGTTTGAAGCCTCCCCATCAATTACCACACGTTGTCTTTTCCTATGCCATGGGCCTTTAGTTTAAGCAGTATCCTTTGATGTGGTACTTTGTCGAAAGCTTTTTGAAAATCTAAGTAGACGATATTTACTGGTGATCCCTCATCTACCCACTTAGTGATGTCTTCCAAAGAACATAACATATTTGTTAAGCATGACCTCGCTTTAAAAAAACCAATGTTGAGATGGGTTTATCAAGATATGTTTAACAAGAAAATCCATCATGTGATCTTTAATTAGTCGTTCTAATAATTTGCAAATCACTTATGTTAAACTCACTGGTCTATAGTTCTCTGACTTGTTTCTCGAACTTTTCTTAAATAACGATATAATGTTTGATAATATAACCGTATATCAACATTTCACTTCGGCGTTGCTCGAGGTAGGTGCCCAATAGAATTCGTTGTCTGAATCTGGCTTGTTGAACAGCCCGCGACAGTCGGATTTATCCGGATTGAGGGGGTCGTCAAAGTGGCTCTTCCACGAGTCACGTCAGCTCGTCACGCGGGACGTCGGCTCGGTGTTGTTTAGGACACGTACACCGATTAATACACCAACCAAGAAACACACGATCACGACAGACACGTCCCTTCCAGGACTTATGATAGGTTGTTTGACTCAATCGCACACGATCCTATCTGCAACCATTGATTATTGTTTCTGTTTCTGCACAATTACTTGTATGCAATCACACAATAGTGTATATGTCTCCAAACATACACTATTATGTCAATGCAATTCACGATTTCTTTGTATCCAACCATCCACAATTGTCTACGTATCCCACCTCAAATGATCATATCGAAATGTACACATTTCTATATGTATTGAGGCATACATAATGCGTAAAACCTTTACATGATTGTGTCCGTATGAACTCGTACATGATTGTACATTTATCCAACCATACTCGAGAGTATGTGTATGAAACCATCCATGATCATATCCATCAATGCGTCATTGCATAAGTATATAACCATACATCATTGTAAGTACACAACTGAATCCGAACCAAACCGTAAACGATTGTATATGTATCAACCATAGGCAATTGTAACGTTATACAATCTTATATAATTGATTCACTGTATAATCTCGCACGACTGTATGTGTATGCTACCATGCACGATTTCCTTGCATTCCACCTATTTTATCACTACGAAATCATACATGAATTTATGTGTGTCCTTCAATAAACACGGATCAGATATATTCGATTGTTTATGTAACCAACCACACACAATTTTATCCATCTATATACGTCATAGCTTCAGTATCCAAACATATACGAGTATATTTGAATCCAACCACATAATATTATTATTATTATTTAATCCAACCACATATGACTGTATTTTAATCCAGTCATAATTATATGTATTTTAATCCAACAACATCTGATTTGTTTCTTAATCCAACCACATATATGATTGTAGCTTAGTCAAATCACATGTAATTGCATATAAATCTAACCAGATATGATGATATTTGATCCAACCAAACAAAAAATCATATATTGAATTTCAAAATGATGCACAAAAAAGCAGACGTACCGATCCATTGTGCGTTGACATTTTTCACTCACAGGCATGTCACGTTGACAGGCGATAACGAGAGGCCAACTGAGTCACATATAGGCGTGGCGTCTATGCCTGTTTGCGCAGATATCATCTTCATGCTGAGTATTTTAGGTTATGATGCTGCCAATGAACATAACTGTAATCAACTGTGCGTTGTATTGTAGGAAAACAATGAAAACACGAAATACAAGGAAAACACAACAAGCTAAATCCCGGATAACGTTGGCATGGCAGCAGCAAGTGCGCGCGCATGTGTGGGTGTGCGCGCGCGTGCGAGTGCATGTGTGTGTGTGTGTGTGTGTGTGTGTGTGTGTGTGTGTGTGTGTGTGTGTGTGTGTGTGCGTGTATGTGTATGTATGTGTGTATGGTGTGTGTGTGTATGTGTGTGTGTATGTGTGTGTGTGTGTGTGTGTGTGTGTGTGTGTGTGTGTATGTGTGTGTGTGTGTGTGTGTGTGTGTGTGTGTGTGTGTGTGTGTGTGTGTGTGTGTGTGTGTGTGTGTGTGTGTGTGTGTGTGTGTTCATTTCGCATGCGTATGTTACGGGCAAGCGGGACACTAAAAGAAAGAATTCACTGGACACTTTTGCAAACTCACTCAAAATCACTTGGCAAACGAGTGTTGTCTGTCTATCTGTTTGTTCGTATGTCTGTATAATTTGTCTGTATGTCTGTCTGTCTGTCTTTCTGTCTTTGTGTTTGATGATGCCATTTTCACCAATATTCTTATCACCGTATCAGCTTTACCTTTAACAGCCCTGCTAATAGTAAACATAACCGAGTCAGTGACCCTACTTTACGATCAATACCCTACTAATAATATAAACAAGAGAACGCAAAATTCGAGTACAAGTATCGATATCATTCGGGGGAAAGAAGAGGAGAAAAACATGTGTGAGCATGTTGTTAAATACCTGACAGGTATCTATGAAACTCACACTCCTAGGCAGAGGCGCCAGATGACATACTCACCATATTGCCTTGCTATATACTGATCGAAAATTATAAATAGATGGTGGCGACGTAATTGGTATTCACGATACCCCAACTAAATGCTGGGACATATCGGCACTTTTCGCCTGACCCGACTCGACCCGACCCGACAAGACCAGATTCACTCTGACTGCAGCGTGTACGCTACACCGACTGCCACCGAATGCGTCATTCTCGAAGTAGTGGCGTCACGATCACGTAAACTTGAACACTTTCGACTACCTCAGAACTCAGAACTCAGAATCAGTTTATTTCACCTATATAAAGCGTATATATAATATATACGTATATATATATATATATATATATATATATACATATATATATATATATATGTGTGTATATACAATGAATAAGTTAATTAATAGGTAAGATCGGCAGACTCCCATTAAGATATATAATATCTCTAGCATAGGATTCACCCAATATATATAATTATATATATGTATATATATATATATATATATAGAAACAACAACAACATTAACAAGATACGATCAGAATTGACACCAACTAGTCCCGACTTCGTTCGTCGTTCTTTCTGTTTTCATTATGTTTTCCTGCAACAAAGCGCACAGCTTATTACAGTTACGTTTATGGGATGTGTCGTAACGATGAACCTGCTAAACTAAAACGTATTACCTGCGCAAACGACGCCTACATTAGGCACCTCTTAAAGGACGTTTACTTTTTGCACAATTGTACATTCAGAGCATTTCACCGGAACGACCGTATCCGATTACAGAACGAAGGCACATACACGAAGCAAAGAACAACTGGGCTCCCAGTATCTCGTGTTTCGGAGATAAGCCTGGAGTCAACACATAACCCGTCGGTACGTCTGCCTTTTGTGCTTCAATGTTACATTCAACATACGATTAAACGCATCGTAAATATGCTGCATTCAGTTACAGAATTATTAATCCATCCACTTTTATAACATTCGCAACACTAGTGAAACAGAAATGATGACCTAATGGAGAACTGGGACGGAAGTTAAGAGAAATGCGATACATATTTATGATTCCACCTAATAGTAATATCATTTGTGACATATTATCGGAACGTCGTGTAGTGAACCGACTCAGGCATCGTTAACCGTATCCAAGGACAGTCATTAGATAGTAAGTCGCGCAGGTCAATTCTACACACGAGACAAAATTGTTGCGTACGTCATAACCCACCATTTTTTATTTTGGAAATCTATAATCTCATCCTTCATTGTTCATTTGTTTTCCTCAACAAATAATCCAAAAGTGATGTAATACATGCATTTGCGTATCCAGAGAATATAGAATTATAGACAAATACAGTCATGTTGACCTCCTTTCTCAACACATTGCTCTTTAAAATATATCTTCAATTTTAGTAATAAATCAAAATCTACCACCAATATGTTACAAAATGAGGTATAATTTAAAGCTGATAATCTATGAAATCCAAAAAGCTACAAAGATTCATTACACAGTGTTTGGAATGTACGCCTACTTTGCCGTGACGAGTGATATATGAGGTTAAAATTCAATTACAATCACACGTGATTTGATCAAGGTACAGTCATTATGTGTCTAGATTCTGACATAAACATTTGTGGTTAGATTCAAATACAATCACTTGTGGTTTGATACAGATACAATCATGTGAATTAATATACAATCATATGTGGTGGTATATAATCGAATGTTTTTCGATTCAGATACAATAATAAGTTTACTGTGATGTGGTTGGTACAAATGTAATCGTGTACTATACGAAACGTTATACACATCGTTGCATGATTAGGTAGTGAAACCAGTTGCCTATGGTTGAATAAAACTACAATCTCGATGATGGTTTGGTCCAGATTCAGTCGTGTACGGTTATATGCATGCAATGTTGCAAGGTCATATGCTTACATAATGATATATTGTTGTATATATATATATATATATATACTGTATATATATATATATATATATATATATATACATATTGTGTTTGTATGCATGTACAACATTGTATGGTTATATACAACCAATTGTGTGAGGTTGGAATCAGATACAGTAGTTCATGTTTGGATGTTAACACAATCGTGTTTTATTGGATGCAGCTACAGACTGTGCGATACTGAATCAAACAACGTACCATGAGTCCAAGAAGTACAACGAACGTGGCTCTCCTGGTCGTGTGTTTCTTGGTCGGTGTTTTTGTAGGCCAACATATTCTAAACAACAATCAACCGGCGTACCACGCGAGGAGCCGACATGACTCGTGGAAGAGCATCTTTGACAACCCACTCAATCCGGATAAAACCGACTGCCGCGCGCTGTTCGACAAGCCAGATTCAGACGACGAATTCTACTCGGCCACCTACCTCGAGCAACGCCGTCAATTTGAAGCGAATCTCAAACGAATTGTTGACTCTGAAAAAGAAAAGAGAAGTAAATTTGCTGTCGTCGAAGGTCACAGTGGCGGGGCGAAGCATCAGTCTCGCATGTACCATTGGTTGGCCGGGCGACCATGGGTGAACACGATCTGCGAGATAGGTTTCAATGCAGGACACAGTACACTGCAATGGCTGACCGGAGATGACCACGCGAACGTATACTCCTTCGACATCGGCTCGCATTATTATACTCGTCCAATGGCCGACTACTTAAACCGCACCTTTCACGGCCGGTTACATCTTATCATTGGCGATTCACTCAAGACGGTGCCCCAGTTTGTAGCAGGTCATCGTGACGTCAAATGTGACGTCATCGTGATTGACTGCGGACACACTCACGATGTGGCTTTCGGAGATCTACGGAGTATGCGAGAACTCGCAAACGTTGAACAAAATGTGCTCGTGTTGGACGATAAAAACATGGAGCCTTTAATGTCTGCGTGGAACTTGTTGCGGGCAGAGCGACTCGTCGTCGATAGATTCGCTTGCACGGACCGAAAGAAATATGGGCGAGCTTACGTTGTTGGATATTACGCGTAGGCGTCGGAACCGGGGGAAGTTGGGGGTCTCTGCCTCCCTAATATTATGGAGGAGGGGCTGGAGATAGGATGTGCTCTAAATATTTGGGAAACGGGTGCATTTCTGGATGGAATTTGATGATTTTGGAGAGCCTGATATGTTTTTGGCGAGCCTCGAGGGGGTGCCCATCGGTGGGGTTGGTGAGCTTCCAAAAATATGAACGTCACCGCGAAACCTTTCAACAGCACAACCCCCCGTCCCCCGTCTTCCGGTGTCAAGAACCGACATCGACAGCGGAGGGTGCTGAACAGAATCTCCGAGTTGGCTCAGCCCCTTTAATATTAATTAAGTTCCAACGCCAACAATCGTTGTTCAGCCTCAACTCATACACACTACCATGCGGAGGCGTCACGTAACACGCACCATATCGCCACTGCCATAGAGTGATCATACTTTAAAATTGGCTGCGCAGTCTTGTCTTGAGTTGATTACTTCAAACAGTCTCTACAGGGGCCAAAGAAGATATGTTTAAGGGGTGCGCATTGCATAGGATGGACGAACATAAATTTAAAAATATATAAAAAATATATAAATGTGTAATTCAGAATAGTGTAATTCAGAATACGTACGTTTAGACACAGACCATGTATCTAAAACTGCACAGTGCTATAAAGGAGATGAGTAAAAGGGAATTAGTTCTATCGGGTTGTCATGTTTAGAAAGGACAGACAAGAGAGAAGGGGAGGCGGAGTCATTCTGTATATTAAAGATTCCATACAGGCAAATGAAGTACAAATGAAAAGGGAAACAGATTGCGAGGAAGCTATTTGGTGCAACGTAGTTACCAGAAACTCAATATTAACAATAGGACTAGTTTATCGTAGTCCTAACATAAGACAAGTGGATGATGTAATACTGCACATTGCTATAAAGGAGATAAGTAAAGGGGAATGTGTTATAATGGGTGATTTTAATCATGGACATATTCAGTGGAAATAACTAGAGAGTGCTGGAGGTGATGACCAACAGTTTTTACTTCTAATACAGGACTATTTTCTTATCCAACATGTTTTGGAACAAACCAGAGGTGGGAATGAGTTGGATATAGTGTTATCTTCTCGAAACGAATTAGTGTATGATGTTAAACTACATGAACCTTTGGGATCTAATGATCATAACCAGATCCACTTTAGTATAAAAGCACTAATAGGGAATAATGATAAAAAGCGACGGAGGACAAACTTTAACAAAGGCAAATATAAACAGATGAAAACATATTTAGCACACATAGATTGGACTAACTTAATGAAGGACAAGACAGCAACAGAACGACCATTTTTAAAGATGAAATCGAGGGCATTATTGACAGATTTGTTCCCTTAAAATGCAAGGGAAACGATCTAGGAAGAAACACTTATCACAAGAAGCTATACGAAAGATTGCTTACAAACAAAGTATGATGATTTACAGAAACACAGGAAATATAGAAGACTGTAACAGCTACAAAGAGGCCCTTAACCTAGGTACAACCGAAATTAGAAAATCCAAACGAACTTTTGAGCAAAAATTGATGAATTATATAAAAATGATGGCAAGAGTTTCTACGTTTATATAAAGAGTAAACAGAAGGTTCGTGATAAGGTGGGACCACTAAAAAACAGTGTAGGAAACGTAATATCGGATGGGTTTCAAATGGCAGAGGCTCTGAACGAGTTCTTCAGCTCAGTGTTTGCTACAGAAGATATAAGTTCACTGCTATTACCTTTGAATAAATTTGAGTGGATGAATCAAGTCAATTAGGGCAGTTGTTTGTTACTCCTGAAATGATAGCAAAGAATATTAAGATGATGAAAGGAAACAAATCACCCGGAGTTGACGGGAAACTACCAAAACCTTAAGGAAATTGTACACCAAATCAGTACACCACTTGCAATATTCTTTAACTTGTCACGTAAAGAGGGAATCGTTCCACTAGAATGGAAATAAGCAAACATTACACCATTATTAAAAAAAAAGGATCGAGGAGCAAGACAAAGAATTACAGACCAGTGAGCTTAACATCAGTTTTATGCAAATTCTTAGAAACGCTTATTAGAGATCACATGGTGGAATTCCTTGTAAAACACAAATTAATAAATGAATCTCAACATGGGTTCCTTAATGCTAGGTATTGTCAATCCAATACATTATGCTTTCAGAAGAAATTACAAAGTGGGTAGATGATGGGTCACCAGTGGATGTTGTCTACTTAAATTTTCAGAAAGCATTTGATAAAATGCCACAAAGTGTGATCAGTTGGATACAAACATGGTTTCGAAGATTCCAAACTGGAAACCAGTTGTGAGTGGAGTGCCACAGGGGTTGGTGCTGCGACCTATATTATTCTTGATATCAAGCAGACGATACAGAAGTGTTCAGAACACTTAAAACAGATGCATATAAACACACTTTACAGGATGATCTAGCCAAATTGGTCAAATGGTCTGAAAAATTGCAAATGTTTTTCAATTTTGGGAAGTGTAAATGTCTCCACATATGGCATAACATGTGAACAATGAACACATAATGATGATACTATATTAAATAAACCTGTAACAGAAAAGGACTTAGGAGTAACAGTTATTGCTGACATTAAAGTTTCGGAGCAATGTGGATTTGCTGCTTCAAAGGGTAACCAAATACTGGGGCTAATTGGGAGAATTATCACGTATAAGGAGACACAGCTAATTATACCACTGTACAAAGCATTAGTCAGGCCACATTTGGAAAATTGTATACAAGCATGGAAGCCGTATCGTAAGAAGGACACAGATAAGTTAGAAAGAGTGCAACGAAGAGCAACTAAACTGATTCCTGAACTGAAAGATCGTGGTTATGAAAGACGTCTATTAGAATGTGGGTTGATAACACTAGAGACTAGGAGACTAAGAGAAGACCAAATATATATTTTAAGATATTGAATGGTTATGATAGGATATTGATACAAATATTTTCTTCAAACTGAAACCAGGCAGTATAACCAGAGGGCACAATGTAGCATTAGTCATTGAACTGTGTAGGCTGGATATGAGAAAGTTCTCTCAGAAGACAATAAATGACTGGAACAAATTATCTGACGATTAAATTAATTTCCAACAGTATCACTACTTAACCTTGAATTTTAATATTTTCCCTACGTTATTTGAGATGACTCCTTAGTTTTACCGAATGATGATCATGTATTTGACTTGTAAACATGCATTAATGGTCCATTACTTTTTGAGATGATCACATTATTTGGTATCGATGATCCCATTAATTTTTAGGTGTCCCTTTTTTATGACCCTCTTCTTCCTTGCCACTGTGTAAGAATCGATCCTAGTGTTTGCAACATGTAGTTACTGCGTTTCTTTGGAGGTTACATGAACGACATTCCGTGTGTTCTCTTTCTGAGAAACCATGTTAAAACTTGATTGAACTTCGACTGGGCGTCAGCATGGCTAGCCGTTATTTGGGTGAAAACGGGGATGACGATGATGATGAGGAGGTAGAGAATGGTGAGGTTGATGATGTCATTGTCGTCGTCATCATCGTCGTAATAATGATGACCGTCATTGTTTGATTATCTTTCTCAGCATCATTATCATAATAATTTATCATCCTAATCATCAACGTCGTTATCATTATCATTAGCATAATACTAATAATCATCATCGTTATATTCATCATCGTCATCTTCATCATTATCATCATCTCTAAGGTGATCCCTTAATTATCTTTATCTTCCTCCTTATCATCATGATCACTTATCATTCTCAACAACACCGTATTCATCATGTTCATGTACCAACATCATCATCATGTTCATCATCGCCGTATTCATAATCGTCTTCATCGTATTGTTATCACCGGTCGATTTATTTAATTACTGGCTGATTATGGCATTACCGGTCGATTATTACATTAATAATCATTAAAATAATAAACTTCTACAGCGCCAGGTATCCCCAGGAATCTGAGCTCAGAATAATATCCAAGAATCATTGGGCAAAATCGTGAACAGGGAGGAGCAACAATCATTACATTATTGGTTGTAACGCCAGTGTACCGGAAGCGTTACCGGTCAGCGACAAACAGTGGTGACGCGTAGCGAGTTGCTAAGAACTAATACGGTTCACTAGTGGCTCATTATTAGGCATTGTTTTGTAATTATTAGGGGTTCGTTACTAGCTTGCTCCATATCCATGTCCAATGTTGGTTTTGGTGAGAAATATACTGAAACACTTTGTTAATTCTATTTTGAAGGATACTGTGCACCACATAATATGTAAACATTCTCTGAATATCAAAGAACAGGTGATACAGGAAAAGAAATGGCCGGGTTGTTCAACGTCCAACCATTTGAATTTGTAGAAGAGTACGACAGGGTGACACATTATCGTCCAAGCTCTTTACGGCAACACTCGAAAGCATATTCCGAAGATTGACCTGGGAAACTAGAGGCTTAAGGATAGACGGAGAATATCTCAGCCATCTTCGCTTCGCCGACGACATACTCATATGTGCTATAACACCGAAAGAACTACAAAACATGCAGCAGGAGCTACCTGTTAAAAGTGAAAAACAAGGTCTGAAGATGAACATCTCGAAGACAAACGTGATGCTAGAAAATGACACACATCAATATTTATCAACACGACGCATATAGAGAACGTTGAAAGCTACGTCTGTCTGGGACAGCGATACAGTATCAGACAAAATACCACAACAAAAACCAAAGAAGAATCACGGCCGGTTGGATAGCATTCGCCAAATACCGCGACATATTCAAGGGTACCTTTGGAACCAGATTGAAGAGACACGTCTTCAACTCATACGTACTTCCAGCGATGGCATACGGCGCGGAAATATGGGCACTCACCATCCAGGCAAAGAACAAGCTAGCAGCCGCGCAAACAAAGATGGAAAGAAGTATATTAAACATATCGGGAGAGAAAAACAAACATATGTGTAAGACAAAAGACAAAGGTCATAGACGTGATCGAACAAATCAGAAGACAGAAGTGGACCTGGACAGGGCACATCAGCAAACTACGAGATAATCGATAGACATCGCGTATCACAACCTGGAGACCTTGCGAAGGGAAACGATCTAGAGGAAGACCGGCGAGACGGTGGAGAGTTGAACTAGACGAGTATTAGGAGGGCACCATCTGGCAGAGGATAGCGCAAGACACGCAGATTTGGTGATAACACGCCTATTTCACGATTGGATTTGCGTAGCAGAAAAGCAAATTGCCCGAGTTCATCGGTCAGTAAAGCTAACTCCCCCATGGCCGACTGCTTAGCCGTCTTGGTGGTGCGTTGCAGTTCTTCGTTTCCGCTGTAAAGAGTCAACTGCTGCTCGCTATGATGATGCTCAAACAAGTAGAACTACGGTCGCAGTAATGCAATGAACTGTAGTGAAGGCAACGTAGAGACTTCATTGTTAATACCCAATGTTGGAGTCGGGAACATTTTGCTTCTTGTTTTTGTGCATTTCCTGCTTATGTATTATATTCACGTCGTCACACCGGCTTCGAGTCTCATTTTATCTAAATGAACATCTCGTATCCTGGTCAGGTCTTCCAGTTCATGACACTTACGCCTGTGCTCCACATTGTGTCATTCAGCCGTGGGTTATACTTTTACGCAGTCTCAGTTCGCTTTCGGGAAGATTTGCCTTCGATTACAAAAACTTTTTCATAATAATTTTATACCTCATAGCAAAACGTTATAAAAATCGTCTTGCGGAAACACACACAGAACGACAAGTTTTAATTTTCAAAAATGGTGTGCAGATGTACTTTTAAAATGCATATAACCCTCACAACACCAACTTTCCCTGGAACCTAGTACACTTAAATTGGCCACAGTTACGCGTGCAGTTGCTATAAAATAGACTTCAAATACCGGTGTGTCATCTACAGGCGTTGTCTTAAGTTACCTAGCATTTCTTTTGGAAAGAATAGTGTAAGGGTGGGTCGTTGTGAAGAAACTCTTTAAAAAAGTGGGGAAAAGAGGAAAATACTGAGGACTACTGAGATGAGATAGCTATACATGTGACACCTGTACGTGAGCGGTGCTGGCAATAGTTGGAGGACCGCCTCCGTAATTAGCCTTAATTAGATGGCCAAACAAAAACGTAACCCGAACATTAACCACCAGATGTCGATACTATTCGGTTAGTAGACCATTGTTGTCACGAAGCCGCGATGTGGTTTGAATGTGGAACCATTGTTATTGGAATTGTCGTCTTTATTATTATGACGATATTATCAAGGAAAATATTATATTTTTATATTTGGTTTGCTGACAATTTCTACCAAATAGACACGCACGCACGCACGCACGCGCACACAAACACACACACACACACACACTGAACATAATGCTTGGCCAATATTGTGGAGATAAAAAAAAGTGAAGACCAAGCAATCAATAACCACCATACTGCAGCAGATTTGAAAATTAATAAAATACAAGTGCATTTGCATTTGAAAATGTCGCATTTGCACTTGCTTTGCATTTGGATATCAGGATCAAAACGTTTTGCAATTGCATTTGGATCTATAACACTTGCAATTGCATTTGAATGTCACGATCAAAAACACTTGCATTTTCATATAAAATATTTCCATTTGATTAAAACAGTTGCATTTGCTTTTGAATGAAAACATTGCATTTGATTAAGAACAGTAGTGTTATCAGGGTTAGCATGAATTAATAAGTTTCAAATAAACTAAAAATCGTGCGATCTTCCCAACTCCTTCCGCCATCTGTGTTTTGGATTACCAAGGCATGTCCTCCTCTTTCTTCGTCGATTAATCAACGGAATGCGCGGATTGTGAGATTCCTGAGAGTTCAGCAAGCACATTTTAATAAACATGTGTTTTCATTGATAATTTTTATGTTATGCATTTTCATTTTATTATGTTATAACTCGTTGTGAAACTCGTGCCGCCTGAAGAGTCCCCCAGGGCGCAAACACGGGGGCAAACACCACAGTAACTCACGTCTGCGCAGAAGGATCACCGTGTCGCCATGTTAGGTCTTAGGTGATTTACTCCAAACAGCCCAAACTTGAGCTAACGCAGGAGTTGTATGGTGCTTGTTTGTGCGCATGCGTTGTGGGTAGTTTGTTTGTTTATTTTATAGGCACTTTAGATGATTGGGTGTGGTGAAAGGGAGGTTCATGATCGCTGTTTGAAACGCTATGGGGCTTTCTAGTTCAGTAATCGGTGGTGGAATCATATTCCAGATTCGAACTGCTCGGGGGTAGAAAGAGAACACTGCTGCATTGATGCGGCACCTAGGGGATACGAGTTTTGGTCGGATTAGCATGTTATAGGCTGTTTCTTTTACTTCAGGTTTGCATGGTCCGAGGGTTCGTTTGATCATACCTAGGACTTTTGAAGATTTGGAAGCTATGTCGGTGATATGGTTAGCCCAAGTTATTTTAGAATTTTATTTTATTCCAAGATATGTGTGGCTAGAGGCGGTAGAGAGTGGTATGCCAAAGAGTGAATATGAATGTAGTCTGGGTTTGGTTTGGTTTGTTATTGGGAGATGCACACATATAGATATGTTAAATTCCATCTGCCATTTATTAGACCATGTTTGGAGTTTGATCAGGTCAGATTGGAAAGTTTCGTGGTCGGTTTCGGATGTGATTTTGCGATATATAATGCTGTCGTCTGCAAAAAGACGTACGGAAGATTGGACATTTTCGGTTATGTCATTTATGTAGAGTAAAAATAGGACAGTTCCTAGGACTGAGCCCTGTGGTACACCAGATGTAACATTTGTGCTGTCCGACAGGGCTCCATTGACTGAGACTCTCTGTTTGCGATTGGATAGAAACGATTTGATTTAGTTTTGTGTGTTTCCAGTTATTCCATAGAAAGCTAATTTGGATAGGAGGCGTTTATGGGGGACTTTGTCGAAGGCTTTGGCGAAATCAAGTAGGATGGCATCTATTTGTGTCTTAGTGTCCATAGCAGTCATCCAGTCGTGGACTGTCTCGATGAGTTGGGATTCACAAGACAGACCTGGTTGGAATCCATGTTGGAAGTGGATGATGATATTGTGTTCGTGTAGGTGTTTCCACATGTTGCTTAGAATGGTGTGCTCCATAACTTTGCAGAGGATGCATGTTAACGAAATTGGTATATAATTAGCACGGTCTGATTTGTGGCTTTTTTGTGTATTGGTGTTACTAGTGCTTGGAGCCAGTCATCTGGGAGTTTGCAATTGTTGTATGACTGCTGAAAAACGTGTGTGATGATGGGGGCAATTTCCACTGCAGTCTTTTTAAGGACTCTGGCTGGGAGTTCGTCAGAGCCTGTAGCTTTATTTTGGTTTAGGTTTTTCAGTTGCTTAATTACTCCGTCTATCCCGATTTCGAGGGAGGGCATATCGGGATAGATGGATGGAGCTAGTTGGGGGATGGGGTAGATTTCTTGAGTAAACACGGAACTAAATTGGTTGTTAAGTGTATTTGCTTTGTCGTGATCATTTGTGATTGGTTGGTCGTTTGCTTGCAGTGTAGGGATGCCAATGTATTCTCGTTTCTTTGCTTTAATGAATGACCAGAATTGTTTTGGGTTTGTTTTAGGTTGTCTCCAATGTGATTGTTTAGATAGGCTGAATAGGATTTGGTTGCAGCTTTAGTGGCTTGTTTTCGGAGTTGCCTAAATATTTCCCAGTCACTATTACGTCCAGTTTGTTTTGCTTTTTATGGCTTTTGTTGCGTTTTCTTTGCATTCTTATTATTTCACGTGTTATCCAGGGGAGGTAGGTTTTTGCTTTGGTGTTGCGGCTGGAAATATTATTGTTGACTAATGAAGTAAGATTATTCCGGAAAAAGTTCCAATTTGTGTTGACATGTGTTGAATTTGGGTTCGTGTCAAAGTATGTTGTTGTTAGTTGTTTTATGTTATATTTAAGCTTATCCCAGTTTGCAGATTTATATTCGAACACTTTGTGTGGTGGTTTACTTTTACGTAGTGTATTTAGGTTTACGTTAAAGGTCACAGCTTCATGATCACTCATGCCGGGAGTGGTGTGAGTGTTAGCAATTATCGATGGATTAGAAGTGAATATGAGGTCAAGGATATTGCCGGAATCAACTCGTGTAGGATCGTTGACCATGTTTTGTAATCCAAATTCTCTAATTATTTCTAGCAGTTTGTTATGCTTGCTGGCAGTTCTGTTGTCAGTAGTTTGCTACTTGCCCCAGTTAATATCAGGAAGGTTGAAGTCACCTGCTATAACTACATTAGGAGAAGTTTGTTGTGATCTGTACAGTTTTGTTAGGGATTCGTGGAGAGCTTCAAGGGATTGAAGGTGGTCTCTGGGGGGTCGGTAGTAGGATGCAAATTATATGGATTTGTTTCGATTGTTGTCCATACTATTTCACAGCTTGAGTTTAGTTTTGTAAGTGGTTCTGCTACAATGTAATCGCGGAAGACTATGAGAACTCCACCACTATGGGTGTTTCTGTCCTTTCGGATGGCGCTATAGTTAGGTGGTAGGAACGAATAGGTGGGATAGTTTTCGTCTATTTTGGTTTCGACTAGGAATATGATGTCAGGATTATTTGACTGAATAGTTGTTTTTAATTGGGTTGTCTTTGCGATGCTTTTGACACTGTTGGTATTGGTTAGAATTCCGCTAAGTGTGTTACGTTTGGTTTTCTTACGACGTTCAGGGGTTGATGCATTTTGAGGGTTTGGTCCAAAGGTTGGATCCCAGGTTTGGGATGTACGACTCGTGTTTGTTTGAGAGATCTGTGTGTGGGGGTCAATGTTTTGGTTATTTTGGTCTGTGTCACTAAGGCTGTTATATCGGTTGTGAGAACATTCCAATAAGTGGTCTTGGAAGAAGGAATTACTGTAGTTAGGATGGTCGCATTTCATGCAGGGCCAGGAACAGGAACTGTTACAGAGGAGATTATATTGATTTGGACTTATGTCACAACATTTAATGTGTACCCATTGGTTGCACCGGTCGCAGCAGACAGCTCGGTGATTTGAAGCAACAGGCTTTTTACAAAATCCACAGGGGTGTCTGACTGGGCCGGGGTTTGTTTGGATGTCCCCACAGAGGATTAGTAGGACAAGATAACATGTTTTGTGTCCCGATGTAGGGATTGCATAAGCCAGTTTGGTGTGGTACTTGTTACGGGAGTCTCTGGTGAAAGCTAGTGTCTAATACTTGTGTCAGTCCAGCAAGACCTGTCATATATTAGCAAACCATTTGGATCGTCCGTGAATTGGGTATGGTCCAGGTGTATCGGGAATTTGGGTATGAATGCAATAATGATACTAATCAGAACTACCACTGGTGTGCCCACTCCTTAGTGGCACCATCATAAGAGCAGCTATTGCACAAGCTGTTTTGTTTGTACAGTTATGTTAATGCAGTAAAACAAAAGCAAAAACAAGATATTACATTCCACTATAGATGTTTTTATGATTAAGTTATATATCACAGCTAATATAAAATCACAGTAGTAAGATCACAGTACATGTAAAAGACAGTAGTAAAATATAAAAATATATTGTATATTGTGTTTGCTGTTGGTTTCTTGTGTGTTGCTGACAGTGTACAATCCGGATTTGTAACAGTATAATACGTAAGCTTTGTGTGAATGGACTGATTTTTGGTTGTTTTAGGGGCGATTTGGTTTTGGCACGCTTTGTATAAGTTGTTTACAGATTCGCCATCTTGTTTTGAACTGGTTGTTATGGAAGCTAAGGCTAAACCTTTGTCAAATCGTGTCTTAGCGTGATTTGATCGCATATATCACCATGGGATTATATTCTGGTATATCTAAAATAGTACCTCACACAGTTAACAGTAATAAAAACGTTTAGAAATCGTGAAAATAATCGAAAACAGCAGAGCGAAAAATCGGAATGGACTATACCTGACGCATGTGCAGACCGTATCTAGCGGCATTATCTGAGAAAACTGCTGACAGCAGCAGCCACGAAAAAAGTAAACTAAAAAAAAAAAAAAAATCACTCACTGGAAAATATTGGTGCTCGACTTTCAGCTAAACGATATTTTAGACAACCTCGCCTACGAGTTAAGATGAAGGGCGCGGTGACCTGTACTGATCGCTCCACAAAGTATAAATAAAGCACGTTATATGAGGGTATTAATTTCGTGAAGATGGTAATTTTGTTGATCCACGCACAATTAATGTCACGCCTTCCGGCAGGATGTCGTCATAAAGTTTTAGTGATAAAAGTAAAACCGTATGGTTTCGGTTTTAATTTCACATATCCGTCACGAACCCTTTGTCGTACATGCTCATCCGGTTTCTTTAATGTAGTTTCTATGTCACCCGACAGTCATCAGTGCAGGTCCTATTAATGTCCTGGCAGCAGTCCATGCACTGGATAACGTCAGTATGCAGACACACCACACTGAACATAATTGTTTAAGAACACGGTTGAATCGATCCCCGTATATGGTTGTGAGTCATGGACGCTGACACAAACACTCGAGAAAACACGTGACGGTTCATATACCAGACAACTACGCAAAACCTATTCACATACATAACGTACAACAATATAGAGGGCGAACAGACATCGTGACTCTTTAATGTCATTCTACAACTGGCAATAAATACTCAAGGGCAAATATAATATTGTATTACTATTGTGTGACTTTTCAATGTTTTATTACCGAGAGTATAATGTGAAGTAAACTCAGCCGAGTTGCTAATTACAAATGTTTTATCGTATCTATTATTTTATAACATTAAACAATTGAGATTTACGCTGGCAACCAGAGGGAAATAATAAATATGCGTGCCACATACGGTTTTTCAACTCCATGCGCGTGGACAGTTATATCGAATGTCTTGAAGACCCGTAACTACAGTTTACGTTGATCAGTTATACATAAATTGGTGTATAGATTGACAATGACCGTTTGCCTGTTTAGTATATCACCCTCGCTTAACTTTACACTTCACCACTTATAAACGTAACGTCGCAATAACCGTACACTCAACACTCCACTTCAGTGGTCCCCATGAGAACGGCTTTTTAGCCTTAGTGGGAATCTTCCTCACACACACTTGATCATGTTAAACTATTTGTTATTATTATAGGTATAACGTTACACACTTATTGTCTGCCTGTCTGCCTGTCTGCCTGTCTGCCTGTCTGCCTGTCTGCCTGTCTGCCTGTCTACCTGTCTGCCTGTGCGACTGCCTGTGCGTCTGTCTGTCTACCTGTCTGTCTGTCTGTCTGTCGGTCTGTATGTATGTATGTATGTATGTATGTATGTATGTATACATGAATGTATGTATGCATGCATGCACGCACACACGCATGCACGCACACATGCATGCACGCACGTCCGCCCGCCAGCCTGCCCGCCCGCCCTCGAAAGATCGGGGGAGTGTTCACGTGATCTTATAAAGGTTACTCGCAACTGAAATATTGGCACGGTTAATCAAAGTGCGTAATGTATCCATAATGTCATAATTATGTCGTCAAGCCGAAACAATATCGCTGGGGAAATCCGATATTCGAACTTCAGGAGAATGGAAAGGCGGGGACGCCTACTGCTTAGATGACTTACAGCGAAGACGTCATCAAACAGTCCAGGCAAACATATCATTGCTATGGAATACATTCTATAGATAATATTTGTGTATTGAGTCCACACACAAAACCACAAGCAGATACACGCACACACTCACGCACGCAGGCACGTACACGCGCGTGCATCCATACCGGATAGCTTATTAACAAACATTTTAAACATGATGGCATATGGTGTTTAAATAAGCTGTGTTAGTTTATGTGTGTGTGGGTGTACGTGTACGTGCGTGTGGGTGTACGTGTGTGTGTGTGTGTGTGTGTGTGTATGTGTGTGTGTGTGTGTGTGTGTGTGTGTGTGTGTGTGTGTGTGTGTGTGTGTGTGTGTACGTGTACGTGTACGTGTGTGTGCGTGTGTTCGCGTATGTGCGTCTGTGTGCGTTTGCGTATGTATGCGTGCGTTCGTGCATGTTTGTTGCGTGAGTTTGTTTTCATATTGGTGTGTTCGTAGACTCCCTAGTGTTTCCAGAGTGACCATTTATATGCTAGTTTGAACACAATCTGTGAGTGGAATCAGCACAAATATTTCACTACCACAAAATATTGTTGTAACACAACTGCTCAGTTTTCTTTCATCTTCACGTTGAATGCTTACGATTGATGTGTACTTATGTTTGTGGCGCTCCCTGGTGTATCCCGCTCTGGTGTTACCAACGCGTAGCGTTTTTGGCGTGAAGGAATGCATGCAAAGAGTGGGACTCTTCAGGAAGAATCACGCACTAGAACGTGCACATTCGTGTTCTCGTGGACACGTGAAGCGCGTTTATATTTCTCCATTATTGTGATTGACCCTGACACGTTCGACCAACAACTGCACCAATTAACAGAACGAAGACGTGACGTGGTGATGAAGTTCGATACAATGTTGAGGCAATAGATTGGTGTAATTATTGTGCGGATATGTGATGCGTATATTCTAAGGGGTCAGTAATTAGTGATTGACACGCACAAGGGTCGCCTGGGGTGGGTGTGAGAGAGTAACACTGCCCCCTGGCGGTAACGGTCACATCGTTTCTCCTTGGTTACACCATCGCGTTCATCCGATCACTTAAGGATCATCTCAGACCGTCGATGTCATAATATATTATATCAGACGAAATTACTTTCATCTGGCTTCAGTTACCCAGCTCCCTAGGCGAAAATTTGTAAACATTGATGTGGTGGTATTAATATATTAAAAGTATCAACCCGAAGCGTAAATGATCGGTGTCTGATGCCAGACGAAACTATCTCTGTCTCCCCCAAGTAATTCTGTCTTATAGTGAACATCGCGTTCATCCGACGACGTATACTACTTGATCTCTACATTGTTTTGTAATGTGTGTGTGTGTGTGTGTGTGTGTGTGTGTGTGTGTGTGTGTGTGTGTGTGTGTGTGTGTGTGTGTGTGTGTGTGTGTGTGTGTGTGTGTGTGTGTGTGTGTGTGTGTGTGTGTGTTCATTTCGCATGCGTATGTTACGGGCAAGCGGGACACTAAAAGAAAGAATTCACTGGACACTTTTGCAAACTCATTCAAAATCACTTGGCAAACGAGTGTTGTCTGTCTATCTGTTTGTTCGTATGTCTGTATATTTTGTCTGTATGTCTGTCTGTTTGTCTTTGTGTTTAATGATGCCATTTTCACCAATATTCTTATCACCGTATCAGCTTTACCTTTAACACACCTGCTAATAGTAAACATAACCGAGTCAGTGCTTAATGCCGCTTTCAGCAGTATTCATAAACCCTACTTTACGATCAATACCCTACTAATAATATAAACAAGAGAACACAAAATTCGAGGACAAGTATCGATATCATTCGGGGGAAAGATGAGGCGAAAACAATGTGTGAGCATGTTGTTAAATACCTGACAGTTGTCTATGAAACGCACACACCTAGGCAGAGGCGCCAGATGACATACTCACCATATTGCCACTGCTGTAGACTGGTCGAAAATTCAAAATAAATGGTGGCAACGTAATTGGTATTCACGATACCCCAACTAATGGCCTGAACACACTGGCACTTTTCGCCCGACTCGACTCGACCCGACAAGACCAGATTCACTCCGACTGCCATCGAATGCGTCATTCTCGAAGCCGTGGCATCACGATCACGTAAACTTGAACACTTTCGACTACCTCAGAACTCAGAATCAATTTATTTCACCTATATAAAGTGTATATATGTAATATATTATACATAATATATTATATAATATATATATATATATATATATATAGGTATATATAGATAAATATTTAGATATATAGGTATATTTAGATATATATTATATATATATATATATATACACACACACAATACATATACAATGAATAATTTAATTAATAGGTAAAATCGGCAAACTCCCGTTAAGATATATAATATTGCTAGCACAGGATTCACCCAATATATATATATATATATATATATATATACACACACACATATATATATATATATATATATATATATATATATATATATATAAATATACATACATACATATGTTGTGTTTATATGCATGTACAACATTGTATTGTTATATATAACCAATTGTGTGAGGCTGGCATCATATACAGTAGTTCATGTTTAGATGTTGACACAATCGTGTTTTATTGGATGCAGCTACAGACTGTGCGATACTGAATCAAACAACGTACCATGAATGCCACTAGTACAAAGAACGTGGCTCTCCTGATCACTGTTTCTTGGTTGCTGTTTTTTGTTGGCCAACGTATCCTAAACAACAATCAACCGGCGTACCACGCGAGGAGCCGACATGACTCGTGGAAGAGCATCTTTGATGACCATCCTCAATCCCAATAAAACCGACTGCCGCGCGCAGTTCAAGAAGCCAGATTCAGACGACGAATTCTACTCGGCCACCTACCTCGAGCAAAGCCATCAATTTGAAGCGAATCATAAACGAATTGTTGACTTTGCAGAAGAAAGGGGAAGTAAATTTACTGCCGTTCAAGGTCATAGTGGCGGGGCAAAGCATCAGTCTCGCTTGTACCATTGGCTGGCCGGGCAGCCGTGGGTGAACACGATCTGCGAGGTAGGTTTCAATGCAGGACACAGTACACTGCAATGGCTGACCGGAGATGACCACGCGAACGTATACTCCTTCGACATCGGCTCGCATTATTATAGTCGTCCAATGGCCGACTACTTAAACTTCACCTTTATCGGCCGGTTGCATATGATCATTGGTGATTCACTCAAGACGTCGGTCATCGTGACGTCAAATGTGACGTCATCGTGGTTGACGGCGGACACACTCACGATGTAGCTCTCGGAGATCTACGGAATATGCGAGAACTCGCAAACGTTGAAAAAAGGTGCTCGTGTTGGACGATAAAAACTTGGAGCCTTTAATGTCTGCGTGGAACTTGTTGCGGGCAGAGTGACTCGTCGATAGATTCACTTACACGGACCGAAAGAAATATGGGCGAGCTTACGTTGTTGTATATTACACGTAGGCGTCGGATCCGGAGGTGGTGGGGTGGGGGTGCGTAGGTGGGGGAGGACTTAGCCCCCCAATAGTTTGGTGGAGAGGCTGAAGACAGGATTTGCTCCCAATATTTAGGGAAGGGTTGCATTTCTGGATGTTTTGGCGAGCCTCAAAGGGGGTGCATATCATTGTGGTTGGTGAGCTTCCAACATGACGAACGTCACCGCGAAAACTCTTCAACAGCATAAACTCCCTTCCTCCGTCTTCCGGTGTCATCAACCGACATCGACAGGCTCAATTGACGAATTGGCTCAGCCCCGTTAATATTAATTAAGTCCCGGCGCCAATACGTTTCGACAAGCATGACGTCACGTGACACACACCATATCGCCACAGCCACAGAGTGTTCATACATTAACGTGGCTGCGGAACCTTGTCTTGAGTTGATTATTTCAGACAGTCTCTTCAGGAGCCAAACAAGATGTGTCTATGGGGTGCGCATTGTAGAGGATGCATGAACATGAATTTGAAAATATATAAACAATTTAAATGTGTAATCCAGAATAATGCAATTAATAAAATGTGCGGTTAAAACACAGTCCATGTATCTAGTGTCTAATACGGTAGGCTGGAGCGACAAAATGGCTTACTGGAGCGAGTGTTGTTAAATTTCTCGTTAGATACTTGCAGATATCACTAGGCATAGAAGACTCCGGTGGTTTGGCCATGTCTGCCGTATGCCAAACGAGAACCTCATAGCATAGCTTTCAAGGAAGTCTTTAAATTACACTGGAAAAGAGGCAGATTACGGAAGAGGTGGAGTGACTAAGTTAGACAGGCCACTGGTCATCCGCTTTTAACAGCAGAGCGATGTGCTCTAGACAGAACAGAAAAGGAGGGGTGTGATCCCTGATACCAGCGAGGGGTCAAATTGGCCTAGGCATTTAAGTCAAAATCAGTAAGTCAAGGCTTGGAGTGTTTTGTTTTTGTTTTATTGTCTAAAACGTTATATGTCGAATGACTGCGTTTTCCTAGTACGCGGTCGTCCATAATGCGATCACGATACCATCGGAAGCTTGTAGCAATAGTATCACAGCTCACGCATTCCTCTCGCTATAGTAAAACTGTACCTAATAATCACCCCCTACCTTTCGGTGTTGCTTTGTAGTGATGAATGACCCGTCGCGCCATCTCTAGGAAACGTGTCAGATGCGCATGAGGGCGCTACAGATATGACTGAAAGGAATCACCAGAATTCGGTTATTTGAGACAAATGTTTATCAATTTGCAAATGTGTAACGTCGATCTACTAAAATATTTCTTTCGGGTTAATTGTTGGAATATTACATAATAGAATGTAAAGGTAAACGTAATTTCAAAAAACATGTAGTTGTTGGAACAGCTGAGAGGGATTTACGTCCCTAACAGATCTGTCCATTCGAACAATGTCTTGACTTATACGAGAATCATTCAGCCATGCTACAATTACTGTGCAAAACCTATTTCTTCATAAATACCCATGAGTGTTTATAGCCAGATACTCAATTATACAGCTGACTGTACTGGAACTTCGTGGATTTAGTTTTAAAATGTCCATGCTTCGAAAGGGCAGCAAGATTATTCGAACTCTGATTTTTCTCCACTGCGAATATGATGTTCTAAATACTACGCTACCGCGCTCCATACATAAATCAGACACAAACACGACCATCGATTGGCTAAAGCCGGGATACACTGCCACTTTTTCGCCCGATCCAACAAGACCCGACCAGATCAGACCCAAACCCGACTCACCCCGACTGCAATGCATACTACACCGATTGACACCGACTGCGCTATAGCCGAAGCCGGAGTGACGTCATAATCACGTAAACATTTGAATACGTCAGACTGATACAAACTAGCACTGACGTTGTCGTGGCTTATTGCTTCCCAGAGAAGTCGATATGGTGTTCGGCTGGACAGGTCTATCAGGGGGTAAAGTCTAAAGCGCTCCGGGCAGTCCTATATAAGAACTGACCTTTAACTTTACAATCTTAAATCCCATTCCACGTTTGGAGGGGTGGTTTGCACCAACGTAACACATCTAGCGTTTCTGGATTTTTACGAACTGATGAGACCTCCAGTTATGGCGTGCGAGCGATCTCTGTCGGCGATTGGGTCAGATACTATACGACCTATTTACAGCATCAATAAAACCTCCACAAACAGTCCACCTCGTCCCCCGCTACTGTGTAGATTAGATGGGTCATTGTTGTCGCTGGGTTTGACGGGTAACCAGATTCGCGCATCAAACATCAAAGAATTTTCAATATATGAAAACCCTACATTATCCGTCCAACAACAATCACGGATGCGGGGTGTTACTACAGCTGGTCAATCGACATATCTATCACGTGAGCTGTTGCCTAGAAAAGGTCCGTCAAGCCGTCAAAAATGGATGCCTAACGCGTGGAACATTCGACCATTCTGTGCGCGCCCGAGCGCCGGTGTGTGTACGTCCGTGCGAGCGGTTGTATTTGCGTAGGTCTATGCGTGTGCACGTGTGTTCATGTGTGTGCGAATATGTATGCGTTGTTTTATGTATTAGGTGGTGCGTGCGTGTGTGCGTGCGCGGGTGTGTGTATATTGTAACACAAATCCTGATGATCATTGACACATTTGCAATACATTGATTATTTTGTAACTGTATCCAAAATCCGTGAAGTGCAATTTTTTTTTAAATCGCACATCATAGCTGAAATTGGCGACGCTGTTTCTTATAAAGAGATTAAACACATGTAATATTACAGACATGAATCCACAGAAATCAGAAATCCGTCAACAAACCGTACCGGTATTATATAATCACTTGAGCGTGTTTGGTGCAGCACATCTGTCCTCGTCAATGGGAATAATATTGTATCAGTTGGTTCTAGATATGTAAGCGAGCATCGCGAATCAACCGCACCAATTGCACATTTGCCTCTGACATCAGTTCGAAAAGGCGGCAGCGATGTGTGATCGTTGTCTAGCGATATCAGAAGCAACTGCACGGGGTATAACCAAAGCATTTGAAGCAGGAATCAAAGTCACTCGGTAATATATTATATGTTACACTGATTACGCTGTTATTACGTATTCTTGCTTTGCGTGTTGGGTGAGAATTCCTGTTTTGGAGGCAACTGCATCGCTTAAAAAGGAACATGATGCAAGTTTTCTATCAGAATGAATCGGCAAGTTGAAACAATGTGACGTCATCATTTGAGTAGTGAAGGTAATCAATTACATTCTCATAAACACATCATATTCGTGTTATACATTTGAGTAGTGAAGGTAATCAGTTACATTCTCATAAACACATCATATTCGTGTTATACATTTGAGTAGTGAAGGTAATCAGTTACATTCTCATAAACACATCATATTCGTGTTATACATTTGAGTAGTGAAGGTAATCAGTTACATTCTCATAAACACATCATATTCGTGTTATACATTTGAGTAGTGAAGGTAATCAGTTACATTCTCATAAACACATCATATTCGTGTTATACATTTGAGTAGTGAAGGTAATCAGTTACATTCTCATAAACACATCATATTCGTGTTATACATTTGAGTAGTGAAGGTAATCAATTACATTCTCATAAACACATCATATTCGTGTTATACATTTGAGTAGTGAAGGTAATCAATTACATTCTCATAAACACATCATATTCGTGTTATACATTTGAGTAGTGAAGGTAATCAGTTACATTCTCATAAACACATCATATTCGTGTTATACATTTGAGTAGTGAAGGTAATCAGTTACATTCTCATAAACACATCATATTCGTGTTATACATTTGAGTAGTGAAGGTAATCAGTTACATTCTCATAAACACATCATATTCGTGTTATACATTTGAGTAGTGAAGGTAATCAGTTACATTCTCATAAACACATCATATTCGTGTTATACATTTGAGTAGTGAAGGTAATCAATTACATTCTCATAAACACATCATATTCGTGTTATACATTTGAGTAGTGAAGGTAATCAATTACATTCTCATAAACACATCATATTCGTGTTATACATTTGAGTAGTGAAGGTAATCAGTTACATTCTCATAAACACATCATATTCGTGTTATACATTTGAGTAGTGAAGGTAATCAATTACATTCTCATAAACACATCATATTCGTGTTATACATTTGAGTAGTGAAGGTAATCAATTACATTCTCATAAACACATCATATTCGTGTTATACATTTGAGTAGTGAAGGTAATCAGTTACATTCTCATAAACACATCATATTCGTGTTATACATTTGAGTAGTGAAGGTAATCAATTACATTCTCATAAACACATCATATTCGTGTTATACATTTGAGTAGTGAAGGTAATCAGTTACATTCTCATAAACACATCATATTCGTGTTATACATTTGAGTAGTGAAGGTAATCAGTTACATTCTCATAAACACATCATATTCGTGTTATACATTTGAGTAGTGAAGGTAATCAGTTACATTCTCATAAACACATCATATTCGTGTTATACATTTGAGTAGTGAAGGTAATCAGTTACATTCTCATAAACACATCATATTCGTGTTATACATTTGAGTAGTGAAGGTAATCAATTACATTCTCATAAACACATCATATTCGTGTTATACATTTGAGTAGTGAAGGTAATCAGTTACATTCTCATAAACACATCATATTCGTGTTATACATTTGAGTAGTGAAGGTAATCAGTTACATTCTCATAAACACATCATATTCGTGTTATACATTTGAGTAGTGAAGGTAATCAGTTACATTCTCATAAACACATCATATTCGTGTTATACATTTGAGTAGTGAAGGTAATCAGTTACATTCTCATAAACACATCATATTCGTGTTATACATTTGAGTAGTGAAGGTAATCAGTTACATTCTCATAAACACATCATATTCGTGTTATACATTTGAGTAGTGAAGGTAATCAGTTACATTCTCATAAACACATCATATTCGTGTTATACATTTGAGTAGTGAAGGTAATCAATTACATTCTCATAAACACATCATATTCGTGTTATACATTTGAGTAGTGAAGGTAATCAATTACATTCTCATAAACACATCATATTCGTGTTATACATTTGAGTAGTGAAGGTAATCAGTTACATTCTCATAAACACATCATATTCGTGTTATACATTTGAGTAGTGAAGGTAATCAGTTACATTCTCATAAACACATCATATTCGTGTTATACATTTGAGTAGTGAAGGTAATCAATTACATTCTCATAAACACATCATATTCGTGTTATACATTTGAGTAGTGAAGGTAATCAGTTACATTCTCATAAACACATCATATTCGTGTTATACATTTGAGTAGTGAAGGTAATCAGTTACATTCTCATAAACACATCATATTCGTGTTATACATTTGAGTAGTGAAGGTAATCAGTTACATTCTCATAAACACATCATATTCGTGTTATACATTTGAGTAGTGAAGGTAATCAATTACATTCTCATAAACACATCATATTCGTGTTATACATTTGAGTAGTGAAGGTAATCAATTACATTCTCATAAACACATCATATTCGTGTTATACATTTGAGTAGTGAAGGTAATCAATTACATTCTCATAAACACATCATATTCGTGTTATACATTTGAGTAGTGAAGGTAATCAATTACATTCTCATAAACACATCATATTCGTGTTATACATTTGAGTAGTGAAGGTAATCAATTACATTCTCATAAACACATCATATTCGTGTTATACATTTGAGTAGTGAAGGTAATCAATTACATTCTCATAAACACATCATATTCGTGTTATACATTTGAGTAGTGAAGGTAATCAATTACATTCTCATAAACACATTATATTCGTGTTATACATTTGAGTAGTGAAGGTAATCAATTACATTCTCATAAACACATCATATTCGTGTTATACATTTGAGTAGTGAAGGTAATCAATTACATTCTCATAAACACATCATATTCGTGTTATACATTTGAGTAGTGAAGGTAATCAATTACATTCTCATAAACACATCATATTCGTGTTATACATTTGAGTAGTGAAGGTAATCAATTACATTCTCATAAACACATCATATTCGTGTTATACATTTGAGTAGTGAAGGTAATCAATTACATTCTCATAAACACATCATATTCGTGTTATACATTTGAGTAGTGAAGGTAATCAATTACATTCTCATAAACACATCATATTCGTGTTATACATTTGAGTAGTGAAGGTAATCAGTTACATTCTCATAAACACATCATATTCGTGTTATACATTTGAGTAGTGAAGGTAATCAATTACATTCTCATAAACACATCATATTCGTGTTATACATTTGAGTAGTGAAGGTAATCAATTACATTCTCATAAACACATCATATTCGTGTTATACATTTGAGTAGTGAAGGTAATCAATTACATTCTCATAAACACATCATATTCGTGTTATACATTTGAGTAGTGAAGGTAATCAGTTACATTCTCATAAACACATCATATTCGTGTTATACATTTGAGTAGTGAAGGTAATCAATTACATTCTCATAAACACATCATATTCGTGTTATACATTTGAGTAGTGAAGGTAATCAATTACATTCTCATAAACACATCATATTCGTGTTATACATTTGAGTAGTGAAGGTAATCAGTTACATTCTCATAAACACATCATATTCGTGTTATACATTTGAGTAGTGAAGGTAATCAGTTACATTCTCATAAACACATCATATTCGTGTTATACATTTGAGTAGTGAAGGTAATCAATTACATTCTCATAAACACATCATATTCGTGTTATACATTTGAGTAGTGAAGGTAATCAGTTACATTCTCATAAACACATCATATTCGTGTTATACATTTGAGTAGTGAAGGTAATCAATTACATTCTCATAAACACATCATATTCGTGTTATACATTTGAGTAGTGAAGGTAATCAATTACATTCTCATAAACACATCATATTCGTGTTATACATTTGAGTAGTGAAGGTAATCAATTACATTCTCATAAACACATCATATTCGTGTTATACATTTGAGTAGTGAAGGTAATCAATTACATTCTCATAAACACATCATATTCGTGTTATACATTTGAGTAGTGAAGGTAATCAGTTACATTCTCATAAACACATCATATTCGTGTTATACATTTGAGTAGTGAAGGTAATCAATTACATTCTCATAAACACATCATATTCGTGTTATACATTTGAGTAGTGAAGGTAATCAATTACATTCTCATAAACACATCATATTCGTGTTATACATTTGAGTAGTGAAGGTAATCAATTACATTCTCATAAACACATCATATTCGTGTTATACATTTGAGTAGTGAAGGTAATCAATTACATTCTCATAAACACATCATATTCGTGTTATACATTTGAGTAGTGAAGGTAATCAGTTACATTCTCATAAACACATCATATTCGTGTTATACATTTGAGTAGTGAAGGTAATCAATTACATTCTCATAAACACATCATATTCGTGTTATACATTTGAGTAGTGAAGGTAATCAGTTACATTCTCATAAACACATCATATTCGTGTTATACATTTGAGTAGTGAAGGTAATCAGTTACATTCTCATAAACACATCATATTCGTGTTATACATTTGAGTAGTGAAGGTAATCAATTACATTCTCATAAACACATCATATTCGTGTTATACATTTGAGTAGTGAAGGTAATCAGTTACATTCTCATAAACACATCATATTCGTGTTATACATTTGAGTAGTGAAGGTAATCAGTTACATTCTCATAAACACATCATATTCGTGTTATACATTTGAGTAGTGAAGGTAATCAATTACATTCTCATAAACACATCATATTCGTGTTATACATTTGAGTAGTGAAGGTAATCAATTACATTCTCATAAACACATCATATTCGTGTTATACATTTGAGTAGTGAAGGTAATCAATTACATTCTCATAAACACATCATATTCGTGTTATACATTTGAGTAGTGAAGGTAATCAGTTACATTCTCATAAACACATCATATTCGTGTTATACATTTGAGTAGTGAAGGTAATCAGTTACATTCTCATAAACACATCATATTCGTGTTATACATTTGAGTAGTGAAGGTAATCAATTACATTCTCATAAACACATCATATTCGTGTTATACATTTGAGTAGTGAAGGTAATCAATTACATTCTCATAAACACATCATATTCGTGTTATACATTTGAGTAGTGAAGGTAATCAATTACATTCTCATAAACACATCATATTCGTGTTATACATTTGAGTAGTGAAGGTAATCAGTTACATTCTCATAAACACATCATATTCGTGTTATTCATTTGAGTAGTGAAGGTAATCAATTACATTCTCATAAACACATCATATTCGTGTTATACATTTGAGTAGTGAAGGTAATCAGTTACATTCTCATAAACACATCATATTCGTGTTATACATTTGAGTAGTGAAGGTAATCAGTTACATTCTCATAAACACATCATATTCGTGTTATACATTTGAGTAGTGAAGGTAATCAATTACATTCTCATAAACACATCATATTCGTGTTATACATTTGAGTAGTGAAGGTAATCAGTTACATTCTCATAAACACATCATATTCGTGTTATACATTTGAGTAGTGAAGGTAATCAGTTACATTCTCATAAACACATCATATTCGTGTTATACATTTGAGTAGTGAAGGTAATCAGTTACATTCTCATAAACACATCATATTCGTGTTATACATTTGAGTAGTGAAGGTAATCAATTACATTCTCATAAACACATCATATTCGTGTTATACATTTGAGTAGTGAAGGTAATCAATTACATTCTCATAAACACATCATATTCGTGTTATACATTTGAGTAGTGAAGGTAATCAGTTACATTCTCATAAACACATCATATTCGTGTTATACATTTGAGTAGTGAAGGTAATCAGTTACATTCTCATAAACACATCATATTCGTGTTATACATTTGAGTAGTGAAGGTAATCAGTTACATTCTCATAAACACATCATATTCGTGTTATACATTTGAGTAGTGAAGGTAATCAGTTACATTCTCATAAACACATCATATTCGTGTTATACATTTGAGTAGTGAAGGTAATCAATTACATTCTCATAAACACATCATATTCGTGTTATACATTTGAGTAGTGAAGGTAATCAATTACATTCTCATAAACACATCATATTCGTGTTATACATTTGAGTAGTGAAGGTAATCAGTTACATTCTCATAAACACATCATATTCGTGTTATACATTTGAGTAGTGAAGGTAATCAATTACATTCTCATAAACACATCATATTCGTGTTATATCAGTGGAACAGATGGTGCTAGCGGAGTGACTCTGCTTCCTTATTAAAATGCTTTGCTTTGTAATAGCCCTAAAGATTCACGAGTCACCCGTTGTTAGGAATCACCACAAACAAGAGGGTACACGCTGACAAACCTCGTGAGATTTAATTTCGTATTCATTTGGCGTAGGAGTTTATATTTTCCAAATCTTACATAGCGCAATATTCGGCCCATTAGACTACTCAAAGCACTTTATGCTTCACCCACTGTCAGACAGGTTCAATCGGACACCATGCATCTCGACTTCTCTGGGAAGCATTCAACGCGCTGCCATTAATGCGCGAAGACTTCGTACACAAATATCCCACCATTGTATATAACCAGGTACTCATTCATACAGTTGAGTGGTGAACAACGTAGAGTGAGCAAACTTGCTCAAGGTTCGACGGCAAGTGGATGCTAACCAGGTATACCATGGTTAGTAGTCCGAAGCTCTATACACTACGCCACAGCGCTTCACGTTGTATCGTCATGTTGTTAACAAATACAAATATTGAATATCCACTTGACAGACGAACTAAGAAATGTGCTATTTAACATATATTATCTATTAGTTTCCATCGGGCGGGGTTGAATTGTGACGTCATCTGCATCAGCCAGAGCATATTTTAGGAACTGCGGCAAATTAATTATGAACGCTGCGATAGAGTACCCAGCAATCTCTGCAGGCTCCGACAGACCACAGTAAATACTATTAAACATTTTGTCGTCGAGAAGGACACGCGTGGTAAACAGATCGCACGTTGTATAAATGTATGCATGAGGATGTAACAGTATCGTGTCTCGCATATTGCGAAAATAGTCGGAGTGTGAAATGTGCATAATATCATATTTGCGAACGTGGAATGCAATGATCAAATTAAGTTCTGATATATCTATCTATGCTGTCCTCAGGTTTGCTCAAATTGCTTTAATAATCTTATTATAATCTGGTAGGTTAATAGTCAGGGGGCTTTATCATTCAATTGTTCACATCGTTCTACAAGCACCATTTTTGAACCAGCACTAGATATAGCCAAGTCATTTCATTTTTTGGCGGGAGCCAAGCTGGGTTCCTGCTGTGGCGGCCATATTTGACAAATCCAAAGTGGCTGCCGCCCAGAGTAAATCTGTGCAATAACTTGAGAACAAAAACTAGTAGAACCATAAATGATACCACGTTTTAGGGGTTTTCGAGTATGGATAATCCATTTCCGGTGTTAGTTTGCTGATGCTAGGTCGAGATCACGTGAGAAGGTCACATCCAAGGTCATTTTGGCTCCAAATATATATATTTTGAGCCCAAAACATACTATATAAGATATTCGCCGTTCTGGTGTCATTTTTATCTAAACGTATCTTAGTTGGACAATGGATGAATCTGGAATGAGCTCTGGATACAGGTTTCTTCAATCAAGGTCAAGGTGAAATGTGCCCCTAAATGCGTAAAACTGCATGTATCTGTTGATGATTCAATTGATCTTACTGCGTGAGCAAAGGTTTATATATGTATTATAATGTTGGAACCGTTATTGAAAGGGGAATGGCGAAGTCATGTAATCAAAGTCAAGAACAATGATCATTAATTTGATTACATAAACTTTTCATTATGCACAACTGGGAATGTAACCCACTCTGAAACGCAAAAATGGATAGAAAATTCAAATTAAATGAATGTACCTAACAAAGTACAGCGCAATTTTTCTTATTCACTCTACTCGTATAATCAGACAATCTCGTCCATCATCCGTCTATCTGTCAACCCATCCATCCATTAGTAATAGTTCAATTGTCCACTTCGTTGTTATCATTGTTTAGGCAGCCACCCTCGCACTTGCACAGTGCTGTGCAACGAAGTCCTGCCTTGAAGTATTTGCAGTTCCCCTTGCACGCTTTCGTGCAGCGGCAGTTTAGGTGCAGGGCAAGAGCGACCATTGGAGAGGACGTTCGCCTGATTGAGAGCAGTGCCTCAGCCAGATCCTTGTAGTATCTTGTCCATCATCAGCTGCCACTTATCCTCCACACGTAAGGCTCTCAGCTGTATGATGAACTTATCCTCGCCCAGGATGTCAGGAAATTGCCACTACAATTGTTTGCATATGGCGTAGAGAGGCTGGTCGGCGCCAAGGACAGGGGTCTGACCGGGGTTGATGAACTCGACTACAGTTATCGATATTGCTATTAGCACCCTGAACAACAACATTGAAGAAACTCAACACTATTTCTTCTACAGGCAAACTGAGATAATGGGGCGAGAAGAAACCATTGAATGGCTGTTATTTCTTGAGGATTCGCTTTCTTAGAGCTATGGCGCCTCGGATCAATAAGAGAGCTTTATCTTGGTCGATCTGCGAGGAATTATAGGTTTCTGCTAGCACGGTGCCCACCCTATTCCTGCGTCTTTACAAAACGTTATTTTCTTTGTAGACAATTTCAGGGGAGTGCTTCTTGGCTGTTTTGTCTCTTACTTCAATCATTTTCAGCTGCCACATTATCTCATGTCAACATTATCTGCATCAGCCAATTTGGTAGCACGTGACCTTATGTAACAAGGTAATTGGCCAGATTAGGACTTAAGTACATTTTCATCTGGTTTCCGGGACGTACGAACATTTTATTCGTTATAATGATATAGATGAGAAAAATCACTGTAACAGAACTTAGAGACATCTGCCGTGACCAATGAGTATATCAATGGACGCAGAATAAACATATTGTAAACTCGTATGCCTAAGTCTTAAGTTGACAGTAACTAGGGTACATTTTCCACTAGGAGCATCAAGTGTCAAAACATATATTATATTTTTTATTGCAACACATTGATATCGTAATACAATTAGGATAACATGCTTGCGATATAACGCGGTGTACAGTGATCCTGTGCTCAAATTTGTTTTTATTTTGAGCCAAAAAACCTTGTATTTGATTTTATCATGTGACCTCGACCTGGAATCGACTAAATAACACCTGAAATGGGTTCCCCATTCTCGACGGCTTAAAACTCGAGCGCCAATTTTCAGGGATTAATTACTTCTTTATACCCAATATCGTCGGATAATCGAAACTGAATGGTGCACAGAACGAAAGGATTACGCTTTCTCGTGATCTTTCTCGCGTCTTTATCAATTCAATTCTTGGCAGACCTGTTCAGTCGATCACCGTTTTGACTTAAATGAGAAGCTTTCAGTCATGCAGCAATCACTGCGCGAAGACTATTCGTTCACATAATTGTCCACCCCTGTTTGTTTGTTTGCGTGTGTGCGTGTGTGCGTGTGTGCGTGTGTGCGTGTGTGCGTGTGTGCGTGTGTGCGTGTGTGCGTGTGTGCGTGTGTGCGTGTGTGCGTGTGTGCGTGTGTGCGTGTGTGCGTGTGTGCGTGTGTGCGTGTGTGCGTGCGCGCGTATTTGTTTATTTGCGCGTGCGTGCGTATGTGCGTACATAGGTATGTGCGTGCGCGTATGTGCGTGCGCGCGTATGTATGTGCGCGTGTGCGCTTGTGCGCTTGTGCGCTTGTGCGTGTGTGCGTGTGTGCGTGTGTGCGTGTGCGCGTGTGCGCTTGTGCGCTTGTGCGTGTGTGCGTGTGTGCGTGTGTGCGTGTGTGCGTGTGTGCGTGCGTGCGTGTGTGCGTGCGTGTGTGCGTGTGTGCGTGTGTGCGTGTGTGCGTGTGTGCGTGTGTGCGTGCGTGCGTGCGTGCGTGCGTGCGTGCGTGTGTGCGTGTGTGCGTGTGTGCGTGTGTGCGTGTGTGCGTGTGTGCGTGTGTGCGTGTGTGCGTGTGTGCGTGTGTGCGTGTTTGCGTGTGTGCGTGTGTGCGTGTGTGCGTGTGTGCGCGCGTGCGCGCGTGCGTCTGTGTCTGTCTGTCTGTCTGTCTGTCCGTCCGTCCGTCCGTCCGTCTGTCTGTCTGTCTGTCTGTCTGTCTGTCTGTCTGTCTGTCTGTCTGTCTGTCTGTCTGTCTGTCTGTCTGTCTGTCTGTCTGTCTGTGTATGTTTGTGCGTGCATGCGTGCGTGCGTGCGTGCGTACGTGTCAGTATATGAACGACTAACAAAAAACAACATCCCTCCAAAGAACCAACCCTGACAACCATTCACCCACGCTCAATTTAATCCTCACTGACACACATCAAATACTTCCACCACGATTCACAGCGACAATTTAACCCGCACTCTATCGAATTTTCCAGCATAGTTCACTCCCCGACAAAACAGCAACAGTTGCCGTGATAAACGTTCGCGGCAACCGAGAACAAAGTGCCTGCCTCGTTGAGCGACGGCTGCATCGCCACGGGCCGCCGGCCTCCCATCGCCTCACCGCCGTCGACTCATCAATAAGTAATGGCCTCGTCTGTTGCACCAAGCAGGTGGCCGCCGTAGCAGGAGCAACGATTTCCGTCAGTCTCTCTCTAGCCGCCGTACCGACAACATCGCTGCACCACTTGCCTCGCGCTACCAACAGACGGCGCTCCTGTATAACGTCGTACGTCATCGTTGACGACATCACAGTCAGGAAACAAGTAAGTGACGTACGTTGTGTGATGTACATTTACACAAAGTTGTCTTCTCCTTGATCTCTTGCGAGGTGAAGATACGTTATTAGGTATGTTTCACTAGTGTTGGATTCACGGCAAGGCAAACTTTAACAAGATTTAACAACCCTTAGTTACCCAGGGGCGTCTACAATTATGTTTTATGTGGGCCTCCACAAAACGCTTTTTGGGTAATTTATTTGCGGTCAAAACATTTTTCGACGTAACTTGAGTACTTCACCATGATGGAAATTGGTGATCTGAATGGGCACATGTCATTATTTTGCACTGAAGTCCCTATTGTAGAAGGTAGGAAGGAGTGAGAACTACTATAATACGACACCTGACCAATTACTGCCGACGAGTCCCCGTAGTCCTAAATCCCGCGCTGTTTTCAACACTATTGAAGATATAACGCTCTTCTTCACTTATCCATACCTAGCTATCCATCCGTGGCTTGTCGATGTCTCTCTTCTCTGTCTCCCCATCTCAATATCAGTCTTCCCCTTCTTCTTCTACTTCAACCAATCGTTTTCTTCTTCCAGTATTCACCTTTTCAACATTGGCCACTCATTCTTGTTAAACATGTCAGGCCCATGTCCGTCTACTCCCTACTACTTTCAAGTTTCAGAGTTTCAATGTCTTCGCTCAATTTCACCATCTTTATTCTACACAATATAACAGGACGAAATCGAAAATATAAAGGCAGTCGGTGTTGATCGCGTAATGTAATCGCCAGTGTTCTTTATTTAAGCGTATTTTCTTTGATCATCATCACCAAATACCCACCGCACAGAAATATATCACCACGTAGGTAGAAAGCTTCACATGAATATATTTACCCGTTTTAATGGTTTAATAAAAAACGAGTTTCTTTACAACGTAAACGTCGTGAACATATCCACAGATGCCAACGCATACTGCATGATAGGCCGTGTGCATAACTGTGTGATACAATATTGATCTACACACGTACGTAGTTTGGTTTGACGATAGTAAAGACAATGTTTACAGAGGTAAAATTAAAGTGTTGTTCAACTGTGATCCCACACGCATTCCAAGATATTGCTTCCGGGAAAGGATTGACAGCGTGAAATCGATCCAATTTCTGGGAAGAAAGACGTCATTCACGCACGTACACAAATAAAATGAAAACGTACGCACGCACGCACGCACGCACGCACGCACGCACGCACGCACACACCTACGCATACACAGATTTGCACCATGAAATAAACAACACCAACAAAACAAAACGGACAATTATAGTTATGATGTAACGCATATGTAAATTAATATGATTCTTTACTTAAAGTATTTTAATTCAAATTCGATAAATACGCATCCGGTCATTGCGACCGTTCCGCATTTGACGCATTGATTAACAATTTTGTAGAAACAAATATAAAAAACTCCTTACCGTAACACACTCACCGAGAGCTGGACGCCGCTACTTAAAACACAAACGTAACAACGAACATTGACTGTGGTCATAATCGCTGCGCCTTGCCACTGATTCACAGACCGACCCCGTCTCCTGTTGCTAGTCGGGTTAAACCAATTAACGTGTTTATATTTAGACTTCAATCGGCTTCGTATCTTTACGGGAGCTGCGTGGCAAGAAGCGCGGGCGTTTGGCCAGAACGGTCGAGAGGGCATTAACATCCAACATGTATGCCTTCTAGGCCGTCTCAGATAGAACGCACTGTCAAGCGTATTTATTGCAACGTGAGGCTAACGCCTAAGATCCGCACTGATTGTGAACCAAATGTTGGATTCCACCGCTATTGCCCACATAACGTGTTCATCGGAAAGTACGATTATTTGACTTATCCATTTTTGCGTAGGGTGTGTTGGCTAATCTTATATTGCATTTACTACTACAGTAGATCGTTCACATGGTAGCAATCAATATACGCTGATCGCTCCCTTATAGAAACGGGTTTTGCAGAACGTGTCAACATTTCAAAATTTGTCACCGTGCTGAATCGAAATTGAGGGGTGTCAGGTTTTTGCGTGTTTCTTCTGTAGAAACGATGTATGTCGTTTTCACGAATTTCCCTCTCTGTGTGAACTAACGAATGTTTGACAGTCTGATAGTTTTTTCTGGAATATGCGTGACGGTAAAAATAAAAATAAAAAATTTCAAAGGCTCCCATTGTTTTATTTATACTATAATTACCATATGTTGCTTAAAATTTGATGCGCCTAACTTTAATATTCAGAAACCATTACAATTGTTAACTTTTTTCGCAAACGGTCAATAATAATATTATTACGACATATACGATAACCATATTTTACTTGATTGTGAAAACCTTACCTCCTATGCCATAGGTTGATTGCAGAGTACAAGCGTTTTAAAATGTTTGCATATGTGACACGTACACGTACCCCGAGGCACAGCTGTCGAACACCCTCATTTCTGCAAAATAACCAGCATTCTAACTCTGGCCAATGAAAACATAATACGGATTTATATCGAATTGCACGTCAGAAATACCGACTTATACTGTAAAACGTGGCACGTCTGGGCGCTGTTAGGTGACGGTAAGCACACTAGACAGGTTGATAGGTATATATCGCGTCTCAGAATGAGGTCACTCAACGCAGCGAGATCGCCAGATAGGGCATGACGAAGATGTAAACATATTTTTTTCGTTGGGCGCAAGATCGTCGGTGTTCGCGCCATAAATGAATTGCAACGATCGTTTCCAGGAATGTCTGCTCTGCGTGTTTCTAGTTGTTTCTCCAAAAACAGATGTTCAAACATTTTGTATTAGTCAGAATGCACTTTTAGTATGAATTGAGTGCAAATGAACATGTGTATTAAAGGTACAGTGTGTTGACATTTATAGTCAACAATTCATCCACCTATGGCTTAATAGGTGGATGCATTATTGGCAAATGTTCTATCATAACTCACGTTGGTGCAGAAATACATTGTTATATATAATTATAAGGATCGCACATGCGTGTCTATAACAACAGCTGAAGCTATGGGAATTTGACTAAACTTGTTCACCATTTCAATAACACGCTGGCTGTGTCTATGGAGAAATCCAGCTTTCACTCAGAAGCAATTTTTTATAATCAGACAACTTGTTAACATGGTCGCCTATGGGAAAAACAACTGTGCTCTGTACCTTGCAGCCGCCAGTTTGTCAGAAACCCACCTTAATCGACTATACGGTCTGGGTGTTTCATTCATTTATATTTCATTAGACATATTTTGCTACGTCAAACGCGAAGATCAGAGCTAGTTTGGCGCTTACTTTGGACACGCTGAATTATTAAATAATTAAATATTTAGCAAAAACGATAGCCCTGGTCAATTGCTGACAGACGAATTTCCCTAGACCCGCAGTGCAGGAATTCCTTGGTGCACAGAAATGGCAGTGCAACTACGGTTTAAGAAAACATCAGCGCAATCAACGGTCTTTGGCAGGCACACGTTCATCAAACAATCGGCCATACACGTCAATCAGACAGCCTAATTGACTATTTGACAACAGGGAATTGATTGAGTTAAATTCGTATCTGATTTGTTTTCTCAATCTGCGTAGTTTTATAAATAATTCGACGAGGTGTTCCATGAAGTAGAATATATTGAGATAATGCGTAGGCCCGAAATACCTGCAGGAGCAACTATTGCTCTCGTCGTCTGCACGTAACCTGGACACACGAGAAGAAGACAGTGGCTAGAGCTTCGGACTTTCAACCGTATGAATGAGTACCTGGCTATAGACAGTGGTGGATATTTGTATACGAATAGACTTCGCGCATTGATATTGCAGCGTGGCTGGATGCTTCCCAGAGAAGTCGAGATGGTGTTCGATTGAACAGGTCTGCCAGAGAGTAAAGTGTAAAGCGCTTTGAGCAATCCTGAGGACTGGATACTGCGCTATATAAGAACTTACCTTTACAGGACCAGGAGCAGGAAGAAGACACATATATTTGTCTCCAAATACACAATATAACAGATTAATTGTATAGACGGTTCGCACAATTGAACATCGCCTAAACACCGATCGATGATCAGGAAATATATGTAGTGATGCTATGAAAATAGGAATGTCGTTTATGTTGAACAACAAATATCTCGATCATAACTGATCTTTCACTTGCGGAGCGCAGTGGCACATGTGTGGCAGCATTGAACTGTCAACTGAGATGTTCCAGGCTGGAGACCGTTTGTTACCAATTCAAACCTTGAGCAGGTTTACTCCACGTTGCTCCAATTTATGCACCAGTTCTAGTAGTGTTTTGTTATAGACAGTGTACATATGTCTTCGTGTTGTAATTACAATGTGGCTGAATGCTTCCCAGAGAAACCAAGTTGGTGTTCGACCTAACATCTCTGCCAGAGGGTGAAGTGTAGTTGTCCTAAGGATTAGATGCAGTGTTATATGAGAACTACCTTTACTGTACTTATCACTTGTGATTACCCGACGATGAGTCGTGTCAAGTTACTGCCAGTTCAGTCAAGTCGTCAGCTGTGAATTGAATACCTATTCAATTCAATCGACACAACTCGACCAATGGGCAAACACCATTTCACTTTGACTCAACACGAGATAATCAAGGGAAACAATTTGCTGCAAGTTGTTGATCGTGACAGGCAATTTGGCCTCTAAGTTGATAATTTCTTCGCACATGTGCGATGATACACAACGCGATTTCTGGGAACCGTTCACGCTTCTGTAGAATAAAGAAACACCTTCCGTACCAAGCAAAGAAGATGTTCTACAACAGCTGCACTTTGTCACAAGTGAACTGCTGTAGCACACTCTGGGGCAATGCCACAAGACAGACTCACTAAAGCGAATCTGCAAACTACAAAGACGTGCTGACAGAATCTTACGTTGTCAGATCGTTATTCGTTATTTATACATGACCATGGCAACGGCTGTTTTAGGTTTGTACACAAAATAACCTTTCATGTTTTAACATAACGGTACGTTTGTACAGTCTCCATCCAAACCTACAAGTTTTGTTTTCTCGAGAAAGTCAGTAGTACAGAAGCTACCCATCAGATGATAATAGCAGAACCTTCCATGAGCAACACCGTCGCACGTGCATAGCTGCAGTCTTACTACGTCGTGATAAACACATGAGTTATCTCACCGATATATATATATATATATATGTATAATATATATATATATATAATATATATGTATACGTGTAATATAATATAATATAATATATATATATATATTATATGTGTATAATATATATATATATATATATATATATATATATATATATATATATATATATATATATTATACATATATACTTATGTAGCGCGACATCGAGTTAAAAACTATTTTGATGTATAAAATAGTAATTAAAAAGAAATTATTTAAACATAAAACTAAATGTTATCTTTAAATTGTTTTCGTGTCGTATAATCACTCAAAACTTTAAGTCTTTATAGCAGTTAAAATATTTATTAAAATGTTTTCATAGTCCTATTAAAAGCTTCACAATTTGATTCACGCTGCTGCAGTTAAAATATTGATTACTAACCGAATTACCCGTAAAACGGCTGTCATAC
>OZ023207.1:49028987-49211487 GCA_963995525.1 Escarpia spicata | reverse complement strand
ACACACACACACACACACACACACACACACACACACACACACACACACACACACACACACACACACACACACACACACACACACACACACACACACACACACACACACACACACGTGCACACACACACACACACACACACACACACACGTGCACACACACACACGTGCACACACACATACACACACACACACATACACACACGCACGCACACACACAAGGTGGCTGACGCACATGCTCAAGCTATCTTGGAAGTTTTCCAAATCGAATGTGACACACGTGTCCACGTGACAGGGTGTGATGAAAGCAATGTTGACGACACTGTCAACAGTAACTACATTACAGACAAACCAAGGCAGAGCGTGATTTATCGTGATGAAAGCAATGTTGACGACACTGTCAACAGTAACTACATTACAGACAAACCAAGGCGGGGCGTGATTCAGCGTGATGGAAGCAATGTTGACGATGCTCTCCGCCGTAACTATGTTAGTAGAACAAACTAACGATATGCGTGACGCACGTGGTACAACGAATGACGTTACAGACGTTGATTGTTAGCTCTCGGTCTCGCTGACGTCATCACTTAATGAGCAATATAGTTTTGGGATGACATATGCGAGTCGTTGGAATTAATCAGTTGCCATTCAGTTTTATCAAACATCTCAGAAAGGCGGGTTATGCAGACCAAAAACTGTTCCGACACTTTAATCCAATGGATTGGTTGTCCTTCTGTCGTCTGAGTATTTTGTTTTTGACGACAATCTTATAAACATGGTTAGACTTACAAGTGTAGCATTTCACGAGTGTGTCATTGTCCGTCAGGTGAGATATTTAGGCCATGTAAGAGTTAAGTAATATTAGCTACAGTAGCAACACGCTTAGTGGAAATAACGCACTCACCGCATGGGCTTTGTTTACGTTAAAAAGAAAACTACTCCAGATAAAACCTTCGATTGTTCCCTTAATAAACAACCGCTGTCCTTATCGTTGTAAGTGCACCAGTTGAACGCCAGTAAACACAAGGTGCAATACAGCATTCACGTGTTTATGACTTCTGTAAACATCGAGATATTGCGAGTAACAATCTTGTTGTTGTTCGCCAACTATCGCGCCCTTCCTGTAATGCAGGCGTCCTGTTGTCGTCGTGTTATTCTAGGCACTTCTAGGAAGGTTGTGAACTTTGCACGGCTAATTACGGGAGAGAAATGAAATGAGAACCGTTGTGTTATATATCACCCGGTCTCGAGAGTCAACCGAAATAGACGGTGGTCAACGCTTCATGTACACCTGCTAAATTAGCACAATTCACCAGACGCGAGTGGGCTATGTTCAATACTGTAACTGCTAATTAAGGAAGGCCGCTACACGGGTGTCGAGGCCGTGTATTCGGCTGTCTTCACTTCCATTGGCGGTGGCCGTGCCAGAATAGACTTCCTCCAGACAGGACCTGATAGACGCTGCTTCTGCACGATTACTGTAGACTAAACCGACATTTCAGGATAAGTCGATTGTTATTCAACGACATGCACTTGTTACATGCATGCATACGTACGTATACGCCTCCATGTGTATATGCGGCCATGCGTACATGCGTTCATGCATACATGTATACAAGAATGCATATGTATACATGCGAGCATTCGAACACGCATACATGCGTGCATAGATGTACACATGCGTACACGTGTACATTCGTGTATGCGTACACGAGTATAGACGTGAATACATGTGCATATGCGTACATGCATACACGCGTGCATGCATGTACACGTGTACACACGCACACACGCACGCACGCACACGCGCGCACGCGCGCACGCGCACACTCGCACACGCGCACACGCACGCACGCACGCGCACGCACACGCGCACACGCGCACACGCGCACACACGCACACACGCGCACACGCGCACACGCGCACACGCGCACACGCGCACACGCACACACGCACACACGCACACACGCACACACGCACACACGCACACACGCACACACGCACACACGCACACACGCACACACGCACACACGCACACACGCACACACGCACACACGCACACACGCACACACGCACACACGCACACACGCACACACGCACATACTGGTGGGTCCACACCATAGTATCCGCTATGATGCCTATACAGAACAGAATCCCTATCGGTTCAGAAGTGATTTCACAGTACGTTGGTTCGCCTGTTTGTCGCTCTGACCCATTGCCTGAGTTGGGTCCCATCTGGCTATTATTGGATCAGGATTCAGATCACAATTTGTCTTCCTGTTGTGTCTCACAACAATATATTTGAAATTTGAAAAAAAATTATTTGAAAGGAATGCAATAGATCAGACTTGATTATGCTGGGTACTAGCATGTATTTGCACTGAAATAACGAATGTTTGGAAGAGTGTAGTTTGCCGAGTTTTGTTGGCAATTCTTTTGACAAAATAAACATTGATGGGCACCATTCACGTATGCGTTTTAAAAGAGCTCGAGGTATGTGGTTTTGACACAGTTTGATCAGCATATCATTGATATGATGGACGTGGCAGCTAAGAAATGTCAGATTATTCTCTGGTACAGTTTTCTTGTAATCTATCAAAATGCTAAAATGACCACCATTAAGAAAGTCACCAATGCTTTGTGTCCACCAATATAGCGTTCTCCGTGGTCGCGTCTGTCCGTTAGTTTGAACGCAGTTGTTGGTTGAACACGTCTTCCAATCTCCGAGCGGCCCGCAGCGTTATCTGCTGTCGTGTGGATTTAATTAATGTCCGTATTCGCCATAGATTGCGTGGGACGTTTCTTAAACAATTTGATTACTACATTTATCGCAGACTTTCCTCCGGCGTTGAACGAGGCGCCATTTGGAATTAGATGAGATGTCACTGACCGGGAATCGTGCATTTACAAACTATACTGAAGAGTTTTACGAATACTACGGGATGTTGTGTTCTGCCCCCGTGAGCATGTAGCTCCAACCGGATGATGCGTTTTTATAGTAATAACAAATAAATCAATGCCTTTTTTCACGAATGTACCATATAGTTGCCGCTGTAAATTGTATGCCTCATAAAAACGAGTAATAATATACAATTACTGGCGGACAACTATGTTATAAAATCCACACGTTACCAAGCGATGACGTTAACGCCTTTCATCGAATATTTGACATCTGGCTTTTTAGTTGACAAATTGGGCATAGTTTACTACACGTGCAAGTTGATTGATCATAAATTGCATAGTAGCGGCGGGGATGCTGTTTAAAATAGAACAACAATAAATTCCTCTGTGACAATTTATTTATACTCGTTCGCTATGATATTTATTAGTTCAGAGATGCGGTTTTCAATAGATACTAACTTTCACTTTTACCACAGAATAGCGTTATTATATGTAGCGTATTAACCAATAAATGATGTTGTATTATTCCAACATCGAAAACAAGTTAGCTTAACTTGATATCGTGGACTGTTTTTGTTATTAATAATTATGAGGATTAATTAACCACATTTTAATTTATTATATATATTCTAATGTAATAATGATGAAGTCTAGTAGGTGGTTAGTTAATTGTCTTAGTGAGTACCGTGCCTGGTTATTGGTTAATTTTTCATTGCCTTCTGCAGAGAAAAGCCACTGACAGGTCTCCTCTATCTGTCTTGTTGGATGCATTGCCTAGCGCTGTATATTCTCTTATTGGAAAGACAGGACGTCAAAGAAAATATTGATTGCATCACGTGTGGAAAGGAATCTCAAGGGCAAAGTCAAGATGTATAGAGGTCAGCGTTAGTCACATCAACATAATATAGAATATAACATAACGTAATGAACCATGTATATACATATATATGTATATTATATATATATATATATATACACATATATATATGTATATACTCACAATGGTTGAGTTAGGCTGTCATCAGATATATGATAACACACTATCAATTGGACCAGATGATAAAATGATATGATTTTAAAGGAATTTACCCTCACCCGACAGGTTGCTTTGTAGTTGATGGATGGCAACAAAATAATATAGTCACGAGACAATTGTCGTAACGATCGTAATCATAACAGGCACTTCGCCTTGTGTATAGTTCCTGCAGTATCTGGTTACTATTTCCATTAGAATTACTCCAACAGAAAAATATCATAAATGTCGCAATGGTATCCGCCTTCCCTTTCGTTTACCACTTTCGCTACAACAACATTAGTTCAAAATATTTCTTTCTTCAATTACCATGTTCTTGGCGATATAAAATGCAGTCGAATCTGGAGTTTCCCGGAGGATAAAAGTGCCGGTACTTCCATCTTTTGATTAGAAGGAGAATACGGCCCATATAGATGGAGACTGAACCACGCACGCTACGAGTAATCAGCAACGGACGCCACATGTGTCCGCCATCTCAATCGATTTTCTTGCTTCTCTGTCGACAATTATCGTCATAACTTCGTGTCGTATGTCACGTTCAAAGTGCATCTTCTTGGCAAGGAACGACCTTGTAATTATACCCAGAAATATTGTCTTAACCGCTTTAAAGTGTTTTCCTGTTTCTACAGAATTCGTAATCAATGCGGCAACAGACGCAATGATTGAACGTATCTTGATCAAGTTTGATTACGATTATTTTCAGTTGAAGTAACGAACTATATCCATTTACATTACGGCTTACATCATAACTCTAATTGTTGTTGTTGTTGTTGTTGTTGTTGTGTGTGTGTGTGTGTGTGTGTGTGTGTGTGTGTGTGTGTGGGTGTGTGTGGGTGCGTGTTAGCGTGCGTTCGAGTGTGCGTGTGTACGCGCGCGCGTATGTGTACGTGTGCCCATATATTGAGTAAATCAAAGAAATAGTAACAGCTTCATCGTTGTCTATAGCCCAAACACCCAGTGATCTGTATAGCATCCACGTGTTCCACGCATAACGTCCGTTACATGAATGAATGCACAAGGAATTAACGCAAGCATACGAAGTCATTTATTTTGCACGATTCGACTTAATCAATATTCGTCGCCACACTTGAAAAAAATTGCACTTTCTAATCAAAGCGGCGCTGTGTTGGATGCCTAATGCCGAATGACGTCACGTGCCGACGTCACGCACGCGTCTCGACTTACCCGCGCTTAGCAGACATGCGCGCTATACGCTGAAGATGAACGCGCAGCATAGACGTGTTTGACCGTTTTCTTACCGTCGGAAATGTCATGACAGTCGCATCGAACGTAGGGCTTTGACACTTCCGGATCAGTCAGAAAATGACGGACGCATGGGCTACGCTGCTTGGCTCTACTCGCAGTCATCGGAAGGAATATAACTGATAGTATAACGTCTACAGCTTTTACATGGTCCGGAACCTGAGCTGGTTCAATAAACAATATTCGTCAAGTATGTATGTATGTATGTATGTATGTATGTATGTATGTATGTATGTATGTATGTATGTATGTATGTATGTATGTATGTACGTATGTACGTATGTACGCACGTACGAACGTACGTACGTACGTACGCACGTACGCACGTACGCACGTACGCATTTATGCACGTTTGCTCGAGTGTGCGCGTGTGCGCGTGCGCGTGCGCGTGTGCGCTTGTGCGCGTGTGCATGTATGTATGTATGTATGCATGAATGAATGTATGAATGAATGTATGTATGTATGTATGTATGTGTGTGTGTATGTATGTATGTATGAATGTATGAATGAATGTATGAATGAATATATGTATGTATGTACGTACGTACGTACGTATGTATGTATGTATGTATGTATGTATGTATGTATGTATGTATGTATGTATGTATGTATGTATGCCAACGCATGTGATAGACACGGCACTTAGATGATAAAACACCTAAATCGTCGATAACCTTTTGTTTTGGTGATGATTTGTTTTGTCTGTGTGTGCGAATGCGTGCGTTTGTGAGCATGTGCCTGTGTGCGTTTGTTTAAGGGCTAACATTTCACATGTTTATAATAACATGGTGATTTCGTTGCACAGGATTAAACGCATCTACAGAGAAAGTGGGTATAGCCAGGTCGAGCTTTCTTTCTCTGGAACAACAACACGTTGTAAGATAATAGTTATCTGCGTTGTTTGGGTACATTTTACAGAGGTAGGACACTTTAGCCAAGATTGTAGCTGTTCTGTAAATGTAAAGAAAAAATTATGTTCAGATAATTTAAAGCATGTTTTATCAACAATATATCAACTACATTTGTTTACTTCTGTACGAATATCTGGATATTTTGTAAAAAGGTGTTACAAATGGGAAAAGTATTATCAAATGTTCACCGGGAAGTCAACACATCTGATATAACTCGTCAGTGACTTATCGTGGTAGCCGTCGAGTTTAAAGAGTAAATCTAAAATAACTAAAGAACACATTATATTTCAAAGTAAGTGCATGCTAAACTATTTAGAGTTAGTTATAAAGAAAGCTGATTTGCACCCGTCTGTGTTTTTGACGGAACCAACTTCTGCGTTATAATCCAGACAGCATCAATGGAAATCAGATGTGTGCGGACAAACAAACATGTTTATAGGGAGATGGATGAGGTAAAAATACAAACAACACCAACTTAACTGGTGGCAGAAAAAAGAGAGGATAGCAACAAACAACACCAACTTAACGAGTGGCAAAACAAAGAGAGGATAGCAACAAACAACACCAACTTAACGAGTGGCAAAACAAAGAGAGGATAGCAACAAACAACACCAACTTAACGAGTGGCAAAACAAACAGAGGATAACAACGAACAACACAAACTTAACTGGCTACAGAACAAAGAGAGGATAACAACGAACAACACCAACTTAACTGGTGACAGAACAAAGAGAGGATAATAACAAACAGTACCAACTTAACTGGTGGCAGAACAAAGAGAGGCTAACAACAAATAACATCAACTTAACTGGGAGCAGAACAAAGAAAGGATAACAACGAACACCACCAACTTAACTGGTGGCAAAATAAAGAGAGGATAACAACGAACAACGAACAACGAATAACACCAACTTAACTGGTGGCAGAACGTAGAGAGGATAACAACGAACAACACCAACATCAATGGTGGCAGAACATAGAGAGGATAACAACAAACAACACCAACTTAACTGGTGGCAGAACATAGAGAGGATAACAACGAACAACATCAACTTAACTGGTGGCAGAGCAAAGATAGGATAACAACGAACAACATCAACTTAACTGGTAGCAGAACAAAGAGAGGATAACAACGAATAGCACCAACTTAACTGGTGGCAGAACAAAGAGAGGATAACAACGAATAGCACCAACTTAACTGGTAGCAGAACAAAGAGAGGATAACAACGAACAACACCAATTTAACTAGTGGCAGAGCAAAGAAAGGATAACAACGAACAACACCAACTTAACTGGTGGCAGAACATAGAGAGGATAACAACAAACAACACCAACTTAACTGGTGGCAGAACATGGAGAGGACAACAACGAACAACCCTTTAACATTATGCTGTCTGTTTCACGTTTTTGATATAATAATGAAAGTAATGCTTGTATACCCTAAGGTGACCTTTTGTTGATGTTTACCTTTGTAAATAGGGCACAAGGTCAACAAATCAATACAAATTTGAATGTAACCTAACAAATGGCTGTATTTAATTTTCTTTGTAGGTCACGTTTTCTTATAATCACACGAAACGTTAACATGGTCGCCAATGGGAAAACAAACAGTCTGCTGAGCCATTAAGGCCATACTAAATAGGTTGAGATACATTATTATTGTTTTAATAAGCGCAAAAAAGGTTCCAAGTTTGAATGTTTAGCTCGCAAAAAGAAAACGAAAAATTCAGATTATAAACAATTCTATTGGCAATATAACGGACGCCGAATGGTTTAACATAATACAAACAATTATGTTGGCAATAAAACGGACGCCGATTGGTTTAACATAATACAAACAATTATATTGGCAAAATAACGGACGCCGAATCGTTTAACACAATACAAACAATTACATTGGCAATATAACGGACGCCGAATCGTTTAACACAATACAAACAATTATATTGGCAATATAACGGACGCCGAATGGTTTAACACAATACAAACAATTATATTGGCAATATAACGGACGCCGAATGGTTTAACACAATATAAACAATTATATTGGCAATATAACGGACGCCGAATGGTTTAACATAATACAAACAATTCTGTTGGCAATATAACGGACGCCGAATGGTTTAACAGCAACTGTCTTTCAAGTTCAACGCAGTAGCGATTTTCCCACATACAAAACAACCAATTAAGCGAAATGCCTGCCAATATTACCACGCTCGCTGAACTCGACTATCGCAACAGGCAAACAACCTTTAAGCGTGAACTGAAACCAGCGGAGACTGCGAATGTCAAAGGGTAGTGGACACCACATGATATCGTACATTACGTCTCAGTGTCCAGTAGTTCTTCACGTCAACACCACAGCCTGCAGTAGGCCTACATCCACGTGACACACTTGATGTCGACGTACGACTACTTTCTTGAAGGTCACGCGTAAATCGACACACGTAGCGCTGACATTTTCAATATTTAAGTAGGAACGCCGTTTATTTGACATTTATCGCGAAAACGCCCACAGCATTTCTCACATGAATGTCACTCAGATGGTCCAGGTGTCACGTGACGTTATTAATGTCGTGTGAATGTCATTCGATCAGGTGTCCTGTGACGTCATATTGTTACCACATCGTATGGGTGTCGTTAAGACAGCGGTTCTTAGCCCCTGGGCCGCGGCCCAAAATTGGGTCGCCAAGCCATTTTGAATGGATCGCCAAGGGTCTCCAGTATTTGAGCAAACTTTCCTTTATTGTCCCAGATGCATGCAAGGCGAATTTATAAATTATGCCAAAATATTCAACGCATTTTAAAAGCCGTCGTATTCGCGTCATCGCATGCATTTGTTATTGGTAAATAAATCAACATATATTTATATCAATTTACCACTTAGTAATTTACCACTCAATTAGCCTTCAAAGTACACTTTTACCTACAAATATCGCTTTAATCAGCGTGCCCAGACACGTTTTATTGACTGCCGCCTAACTTATTATCACCCGTTTGTGGTAAATTAGAGTAGTGGCATTCAAATATTTTCGAAATCGTCTGTCTTCCCGACTTCGTCCGCTATCTTTGTTTCTCATTCTTCGGCAATAAACCGAACGACGATGATTTGGCAATTCCTCGGTTTTCAGCAAGTTAAATTAATAAAATGCTCTCGTTTCTCATTTTCCAGGTTAAGGCTAAGTATTTTATCATCACTGTTCATCATTTATCAGTTTCACTTTCTGAAGGCATGGGTCGCCAAGCAAGATCAGCATATGGTTCGCCGCGTAAAAAGTTAAGAAGTGCTGCGTTAAGATATGATACATCCAGTACCAGCTACTCGTGCGGTGTAGGGGTTTCTGTCTGGCTAAAATTAGAAAGGAAGTGTGCATGAAGAGGTTGCGTCACAGCTTGCAATAGGCGACCCACCACGGCGATCAAGGTATTAAGTCGCACAGACACATTCCGTTTATTAATCATGCCTCATAAATGTTGTGATATTTGCACACAAAAATGCTTACTTATTACCTCACTTTACAATGGCTGGTTTATTTTCATCGACAAATAATTCAAAACTACAAAAAACGCACTTTAAAAACAATAAACAACATGAGTAAAAATGTCTTCGTGTCTCACTGAAAATGTCACCTTTCACTGTTTGCTTCTGATTTAGCAATATTTGGGGACTTTGCAAGCTTCTGGCAAATATGAGGTTCTGCCACAGAACTAATACATTAAACTCTATTGAAGGTATTTCAACAAATCAACACCTTATTTTAAAGCTTCTGATTTGTGGAATCCAAAAATAGGTACAAACTTTCATTTCACAATTTTGTAACTTAACACCCACGTTGATGTGGCATATCACGAATATCCAAAAACGATATTTGATGAGGAAAACTGACACCCACTTCCGTAGGTTTCTGTACGAAGACCCATAATGATAATGTTCCGCCTATATTCTTTACTTAGTGTATGTTTATACCAGATGATATTGCTACAACCCAGCCGTTTCAGGTTGACCCTTTTTTAGATTCCCTGTTTGACAAAAATAGGCCATGATTACGGTTACGAAACATCTGATATGTTGTTATTTCTGCAACACTGCCTGTACCGCGCTGCCAATTTATCTGAGCGCAAAAACAAAAGAACATTACCTCTCGGTACTTTCTCGGTGAAGCGTTATCAGTTGAAAGCAAAACAAGTCGTGCGACGTCGGTGCAAGATATTCTTGTTCCGTCGCTAATTAAGTTGTCTGCGTGACAATCTATACCGGAAGTGCACGGCATATTCTTGTCCTGACCCGATGACGTCATTACATGTTGTCGTTTGAGACGACGGCAAAATCCCGAACGGTTCATTTGATTACTCTAATTGTGGCGTCACGAAAATAGCAGCATTGATTAAAGTGGTTGTTTAATCTCAATTATAGGCCAACTCAAGGGTCGAAGGCAATCACGGCATTTGGCAATGTTCACGTTGTACATTTGACGCAACGACATTAGACACCATTAGCAAACATTATTAAGCGTGAATCATATCTGAATCGCAAATTACATTGAATGCATTTTTCTCAAATAATAATGTAGTCAATTTCACATGTTAATAAATATATTATCTATATTATTTATTCTGGAATGACAAGTACCCCATGGGATTACTGTTCACAGAGTTACTGCGATTGTTTTGAAATGTTACAAAATGGTTCTGGTAAAGGGTTATGAAACTCAAAAATGTTGAGGAATCAAACTAGAAAAAAACAAAAACTTTGCATATTTTAAAAAATACCCGTACATAGGCAGGTGCAGAAAATGTATGTAGACAGTAAGCGAATGTTCAATAAATGTGGTCAATTCATATAGGAGAAAACAATGTAATATTTCAAGTTGACCGCCACGTCCACGGTAAAGACCAACCTAAACAAATACTCCATTATCTTATTTAGCTATTGACATTTCCGTGAGACTTTCAGCTTTCTAAGTAAAAAAAACAGTTTCGCCGAGAAGTTCCCTTAATTTATAACAGTGATTTACTTCAATAAATCAACGTTTCAACGAACAACGATCGTTTTCATGAGGAGTTTAATGTTAGGACACAATGTTAGGACACACATGTTTGCAATTTTTACTGTGATAATAGAGCGACCCTCCGTCCCCATTCTCCCTCCCTCCCTTCACGTGTCATTTCCTCTCTCGTTCCTTTCCTCGCGATCTCCCTTCCTCACTTCCTTACTTTTCTCCTCCCTCGCCCCCACCGTCCCTGCGTCGCACACATTCGAATTGATTCTACACTAAGCAGTACTATCGTGATTGCTATTCGAGTTACATGTGGCCGCAGTAAGCCTGTGTTTATAACGCGGTATTAACCTTATCCGCGCACTGCTTAGCTTTGCATTACGTGTGTAAAACTCTCATAGTTGGACGCTAAGTCGCTTAACGTAGGACAAGTGCTTTAGCGTGACATTTCAACGAGAGAGTAATCACCTATGCTTCACTAACACACATGAATAATACATTTAATTAAATCAAAGACGTTAATCGTTTATTGCATTATATATGTGTATGCGTGTTTTTATCGCATTCACATCATTGTGTGAATCCGATCGCTTGTGCGTGTGTGCGTGTGTGTGTGTGTGTGGGTGCGTGTGTATGTGTGTTTGTGCGTGTGTATATGTTTGCTTGTGTGTCCGTACTTGTGTGCGCGTGCGTGCGTGTGCGGGCTCGTGCGCGTGCGTGCGTGCGTATGCGGGCTCGTGCGCGTGCGTGCACGGGTGTGTGCGTGTATGGGTGCGTGCATGTGCGTCCGCGCGTATGTGTGTTTGTGCATTGTTGGCGTGACGTGTGCTTTTGTACGTGCGCCGTGTATATGCTGGCTTGCAGCGTCATACAAGAATGCGAGAACGCGCGCAAAGTCGCACTTAGGCAAACGCGTTGTAGTCAATGTAGTTAGCATTGTCTACAAATGGCTGTCTTGTTTCAGGAATAGATTCATAACACACGGCGACATCTCTGAATGAGAAGAGAACCAGCGAACAGTACGTCAAAGAAACGACTCCGAGACCCAATCGAACGCAAGAATACTGTATATGACAACGTAACATATAACACCGTTTGACGGCAATTGTCCGTTGTCAGTGACGTAGCTGCAGTAACAATGACGTCACTGGTGACTATACTACTCCTCACCGCCCCACTGCTTCTCGTTACTCTGCCAACATGTTTGGCTTTAGAAGAGTCTACAGCGGACAATATTTCTGACATTCGTGTTGTCATGACAACGCCGACGCCAGCCCCGGCGGAGCCCAGGGAGTGCGTGTGTCCACCCGTCGTTGTCCCGAAGGAGACGGGAAGGAAGACGACACACGCGGATAAGGAAAGGAAGAGCGGCGGGGAACGGCGGGATATTCGACGTCGGGAAGGGGAGTACTGGCTCGTGCCCCCCTTCCTCATCGGAGCGACCAGCGTCTTCGTCGTCTACATCACGGCGCAGTGCATCTACCTGCACTGCTACACCAAGAAGAAGATCACCGGAATAACGTCGCAGCACGCGCACGCACCCAACCGTACCGGAGCACCGAACGGTGCCGTTCGCGTCCCCGCAGTTCTCCCGACGATCATTATCAACGACGACCCCTCCTCGTCGTCCTATTCCCAAGCCTTCCTCATGCCTTACGACGGACAACCGCGCAACTCTACCGGAAGCGCCCTCTCCGAAGACGCAGCCGCGGAATCGCAACCGTTCCTGGTGTTCCCAGAAGTGGGTGGAACGCAGTCGGAGGAGTGGGACGCTCGCCGTTGCAGTCTCCACTTGGCGGTACCTGGAGGAATCTCGTCTGCGCATCGAACGAGTGTCTGTTCTGCAGGACCTGTCATGGAGAACAGTTCTAGTTCCGGCGAACTTCGCGCCCCGAGAGGCAGCATATGTTATCTGCCCGTCGGACATGCTTTCAGCGTGCCGCCGCATAACGGTTTCGCATACCCGCAAGGCTTCCTGTTCGCGCGTAACACGTCCTACCGACAGGCATGCACGAGCGCGACGTCATCGGACACCGAACTAGCGCCTCAGTTAACACCAGTTTTCGTCGCCCCGCATGTTCCTGGTTTCAAACCGGGCGACGAAGATGTGTTCTTCAATGTGCGACTGCTGCAGGAATGCAACGCACCCAACCCAACCGGAACTGCTGACGGAAGTGAAGCGCCGCAACCGGAAGCAACACAACAAAACGGGTTGCATGCTGGGAACACCAACACGCCAAACTCCCAAGAGTCGTTGCCAATGGTGGAAATTAAAATTGATGACGAAACATCGCCGTTATGCGGTACTTGACGTCGCAGTTATGTGGTACGTGACGTCGCAGTTATGTGGTACGTGACGATGGTGTGATCAACTAGTCTAGTCGCTTTGGCGAAATAATTGGATTCGGGATGCGAATATATCACAAGTGTTTATCATGTACATTGATTCGCGCTGTACAGTGTATAGGTGACGGTGTAAATTTGTGAACACGGTGTTAATCATGTTTCAGCGCAAACGTCGGTTTGTTCCATGAAAGAGTTCGCGTTGGTAACTGAGGCTGAAAGGACATTGACAATATAAACTATCGGTTCTCCCCGGTTCTTATACATCGTGTGCCCAACCAAGCAGGAAGTCGCACTCTAGTTGCATCAACACGTTTTGAATCCTATCAGGGAACAGTTGCTGCATGACAATACGTTTGACACCAGCGTGCATGTACGCTATAAGCATGCTAACAACCTATTGTACTTACGTGTAATTGATTAAGTATACAGAGATACGTATACATACGTACGAATATTTGTGGAGGCAAAACGCATGATTGTAAATATATTTAATGTATATAATAAATGTGCACACACAACGGCGTTTACAAACAAGCACATACGCAGATACATTCTCACAAAAGTACGCACACACGCATACGTTCAAGCGCGCACACGCGTGCACGCAAACACCCTCAAAATGACACACGCACTCATACACTCGTAGGCAACGCGCGCATGCGCGCACATATACATAGTCTACGCAGTTATGTACACATGTTAGTTACCAAATACTGTCCAATTTGTCGTGATCACTTTATGTGTACACGTCACTACAACGAACAGTGCGGATACTGTAAAAGTGATGACGTCACACTGATGACGCCAGTATTATTGCTTTAAGACGGATTACTGTTGCACAGAGTGACACTATCAGATGCACCATTGGTGTGTAAACTGTGCATAAAGGTACAGATTCAGTACACACGTAAACCTGTGTTTAGGTAATATTATTGTCTTGTAATGTCGCGGAAATGGGATATTCCTGCTTACCACGACATTCTTTCAACGCAGTCGTTTCGCAATCCCATCTCAGCATGTTGACTGCGCCGAAAATACAAACGTGACAAACCTACGCACAAAAGAGTAATCAGAAATGAAATATAGAGACCATCGCGCACACACGCATGCGACAGCACTCAAGCACACACGCACGTACGCCCACTGGCACACATACGCACACTCACGCACACCCACGCGTACATATACGCACGCATACGCACACGCACGCACGCACACACACACACACGCACACACACACACACGCATACCGCATACCCGCACGCACACACGCACGCCCCTCACGCAACACCAACATCATCATCAACAACAACAACAACAACAACAACAACTACATCATCATCAACACCAACATCAACAACAACATCAACAAATACAGTATCAACATCAACAACAAAACAACACCATCAACAACAACAACAACAACAACAACATCAACAACAACTTCAACAACAACATCAACAACAACAACCTTAGTGTGTTTACAATTTCAAATAAGAGAACACATTACAACTGTTAGACACGGGCTGAAATACATGTTTGTTAAATCTCCACGCAACACGACATAGGTTTTCTCGGAAATCACGAAATAATGTATTCATTTAACACTAGCTAAGTAATAGGGATTATGTTGATTCGTTTTTATTATCGTCACTTTGTCCTAGAGGGCCGACTCTGCACCCCGTGGGATGGAGGAAGGGCGGGAGGGAAACTCGAGCTCAGCCGGAGAGACGCTCGGTTTGCGGGCCCAGGGTGCTGAGTCATGCCAAGTCACGTCTGCTGGTCTACCGACATTGATTAATTATTGATTGGGTTAATTCTCGCGTATACTAATGATCACTATAACTAGACCGAGCCGTAAAGTCGACGCTATCTCGTTATGTCATCGAGCACGAGTCCTTAATCACTTCTGCAGATATATGAACACAGTCGAATCCTGCGTTTGTAGATAGGGATGTCTTCAAATCTTATCCGCCAAGTGTGTTAGCTAACTGCTAGTTCTAGTAGTTTCCAGCGTTCGGCAACTTTCTATTAACTAACTAGTCTGTATTATTGTGGTTACAATGTAATGGTCTTATGAGGTCTCATTCAACTAATAAGCCTTTTAAAGAACATTATCGCCAAATCGACCTTTATATGCTGACACTGAGGGTGGTCACTGCCAGGGTGCTTGTCGACCTCGGTGGTTTTATTACGTCCCAAATTGAGACGGGACCGACATTAACGTGGTCTCCAAGTCACGAGGGATACATAGTCCACAATGTTGAGAGCCAGGTTTTTATACCAAATATCAGGCCGGCCCGGTCCGAGTTTCGAACTCAGAACGCTGGCATGCCAGGCGGATGTGCTGATCACTACACTACCGCGCTCCCTGTTGTTTGTAACGTCATCTCTTAGTCTTCTCTTCCTCTTTTTTCGGCTTTTTCTTCTTCTTCTTCTTCTCATCCTTCTTTCTCTCTTCTTCTCTTTATTTATTTTATTTCCTTTTATTCTTTTTCTCCTTCTCTCTCTTCGTCTTCTTCTTCATCTTCTTCTTCCCCTCCTACTTCTACTCCTTCATCTTCTTGTTCGTCTTCTTCAGCTTAAACTCATAATCTCATTCTGGATCATTGACGTACTCCCACGGTGTAACGAACTATCACGTTGTTATAATATTATGTCTCTACGAAATATCACCGACAGTTCAGTGTAAATTGATCATCTATAGTAACTTAATAACCCCGTGTGCGGCTTTCTGGAACATTTATTTCAACATTGAATGCTACCACTACTTCCTGATTGAACGTATTCCGCAATGGATGAGTTGCTAGAAAGATTGTAAAGAAACACGTGTTCGTGGTACGGGTGATTCTCTTACCATTGCAATTACACGGACAAACGAAACTTAAAAACAAATACAAATTATTCCCGGGTATTTAATCGCTGAAATATGCAAAATGGCATGTGGCAATTATAGTAACGATCTCCAGATCAGTGAATGGTCAGAGATGGTTACTCTTCGTTAATGCAAATCTGCCGAGATTATGCTGTAAGTGGCGGGACATTTCAAGAGATTCCTAACAGTTGGAGGCAGCATTGTAATCAGGCGTCGACGACATTGTGACATCTAAGAATGCTCTGATGCAGATGAAGGTCGCCAACCAGAAACAAGTCCAGACAAATTGCTTTGAACAAGAACGTTTACAGTTTTGTTGATAACCTATCAGGCATATTTTAATTGCTACTATAGCTGATGGAGGTAAAGACAGTGATGGTGGTGGTGGTGGTAGTGCTGAGGTCTTGGTGGTGATGGTGGTGATGGTGGTGATGGTGGTGATGGTGGTGATGGTGGTGATGGTGGTGATGGTGGTGATGGTGGTGATGGTGGTGATGGTGGTGATGGTGGTGATGGTGGTGGTGGTGGAAGTGGGGGTGGTGGTGGTGATTGTCTTGGTGGTGGTGGTGGTGGTGATGATGGTGATGTTGGTGGTGGTGATGTTGGTGGTGGTGATGAAGATGATGATGGTGGTGGTGATGGTGATGGTGATGATGGTGATGGTGGTGTTGATGGTGGAGGAGATGATGGTGGTGTCAATGGCGGCCGCCGTCCCTGTCATCGTTGTCGCCATTGTTGTCGTTGTCACTATGGTGATGGAGACAATGGTGACGATTATTCAGATAAAATATTGTGTGCGTGTGTGCGTGTGTGCGTGTGTGCGTGTGTGCGTGTGTGCGTGTGTGCGTGTGTGCGTGTGTGCGTGTGTGCTTGTGTGCGTGTGTGCGTGTGTGCGTGTGTGCGTGTGTGCGTGTGTGCGTGTGTGCGTTTGTTCTTGAGTGTGCGTGTCGACGCTGTCGTCGTTGTCGCCATTGTTGTCGTTGTCACTATGGTAATGGAGACAATGGTGACGGCGACGACGACGATGATACTGTATCCGTGGAGCATCAATGACACATGTAATGCGCCAGCAATCTACCTACTTCCACACAAATAAACCACTTCGTGCCATTCGGGACAGGCAAAACAAACACCATTTTACACTTCTTACGTAATCGTTTAGAACCTGCATACATGTCCTGCACTTAACTCATTCTCGCTGCCAGCAAGCGGAACGGTGGTGAAGCAGTCTTTGTAATAAATATCGACATTTATTATTGACGACACGAAGACAAAGGTTCGGCCGTACCTGGGATGCCCTGGAGACTTTCAGCCGATCGCACGGTCACTGATTCACTCCGGGCATTTTACATTGACACAGTTAGAGACCGTCGCAGCACCGCAGTGCACACTCCGTATGTCGTCCATTTAGTAAATGTTTCGCTTGACAGATCATTCAGATAAAATATTGTGCAGGTCTCTTCCGGTGAACACCAAGCGGCGAGAGACCCTCACAAAACATTACTTTCCTCCGTCTCGATGATTTCTCATCTGAGCGCGGTGGTGTAGTGGTTAGTACATGCGCTCTGAGTTCAAAACCCGGACCTGGCATGGTACGTTTGGTGTAAAAGCTTGGCACTTAACATTGGGAATTGTACACCCAAATCCCTCATACATCGAAGAAGATAGTGTCGGGGTGCAAAAGAACCACCGAGGTCGACAAGTACCCTAGGAGTGACCACCCTCACTGCCATCGTAGAAAGGTTGGTTTGGCGATACTCTTCTGAAAAAGGGCTAACTAGTTTAATGAGACCGCATAAGACAATAACATTCACCACAATATACAACCGGTCAGTTAGTAGAACTGCCGCTAGAAATAACTAGAACTGCCACTCTCTCATCATCATCATTCAACATTGTGCAGCCGTAGTAGCCCGTGGTTAGGCGAAGGCCTCAGCATGCCGTTACCAAATCTGCCTGTCTTGCGCTATCCTCTGCCAGATGGTGCCCTTCCACTACTCTCTCTATCTACTTTAATCTTGGTTTTGCTCTTCGCCGTCTGATGGCTGGAAAGGCTGTTTTATAAAAAGAGGAGAGGAATGTACAAAGCCTGGTGTTGATTGTTTTAAATAAATCGACATACATCAGCAGGCCGGAACTTCGATAAGTCAAATGCTTCCTTGTTCACTTGCCGTCAGAGTGTTATACTCTGGTTGGCAATATTGCTAAATTTGATTAAACTGTCAACAGTTTCCCTGTTATATAATTGATCGTCGGTTATTAGAATTAAAAACAATTCCTTTTGGGTGGCAGAACATACGCATAAGAAGACGATTCTCATACATATTTGTACTGAGTGGCTGTTATGACGGACATTTTAGCAGGTAAGTGACATAATACGTCTCCGACAGATCGGCCGACCTCGAAACAAAAGCAGGAAAGACGCCTAAAGTTGTCAACAATCGCGTTACGTCACTGTGACGTCAGACACGAATGCTAAAACAGGTAAAAACTCTTAACGTAAGCTAAGTTTATCAATATGAAGGCGCTAGTTTTCTTCCGAACGGTCCTAGATGAAAATCTGTAACGTTGGCATCCGAGAGGCAAACTGTGTTGGAGAAAAATGTAAACATTCCAACATATACATATGAGTACATTCACACACATGTAAACATTTACGCCAAGTCGATAATAGTTAGATAGGTGCGTGTGTGCGTGTGTGCGTGTGTGCGTGTGTGCGTGTGTGCGTGTGTGCGTGTGTGCGTGTGTGCGTGTGTGCGTGTGTGCGTGTGTGCGTGTGTGCGTGTGTGCGTGTGTGCGTGTGTGCGTGTGTGCGTGTGTGCGTGTGTGCGTGTGTGCGTGTGTGCGTGTGCGCGTGTGCGCGTGGTGCGCGTGCGTGCGTGTGCGCATTTGTACTTGAGTGTGCGTGTCGACGCTGTCGTCGTTGTCGCCATTGTTGTCGTTGTCACTATGGTAATGGAGACAATGGTGACGGCGACGACGACGATGATACTGTATCCGTGGAGTATCAATGGCACATGTAATGCGCCAGCAATCTACCTACTTCCACACAAATGAACCACTTCGTGCCATTCGGGACAGGCAAAACAAACACCATTTTACACTTCTTACGTAATCGTTTAGAACCTGCATACATGTCCTGCACTTAACTCATTCTCGCTGCCAGCAAGCGGAACGGTGGTGAAGCAGTCTTTGTAATAAATATCGACATTTATTATTGACAACGCGAAGACAAAGGTTCGGCCGTACTTGGGATGCCCTGGAGACTTTCAGCCAATCGCACGGGCACTGATTCACTCCGGGCATTTTACATTGACACAGTTACAGACCGTCGCAGCACCGCAGTGCACACTCCGTATGTCGTCCATTTAGTAAATGTTTCGCGTGACAGATTATTCAGATAAAATATTGTGTAGGTCTCTTCCGGTGAACACCAAGCGGCGAGAGTCTCTCGCAAAACATTACTTACCTCCGTCTCGATGATTTCTCATCTGGGCGCGATAGTGTAGTGGTTAACAAATGCGCTCTGAGTTCAAAATCCTGACCTGGCATTGTACGTTTGATGTAAAAGCCTGGCACTTAACATTGGGAACTATACACCCAAATCCCTCATACATCGAAGAGCACGATTCCGTCGGGGTGCAAAGGTGCGTGTGTGCGTTTGTACGTGTGTGTTCATGTGTGTGTCTTCGTGTGTGCGAGTGTGCGCGCGTGACCGCACCCCCGCTCGTACACAGGCAATCGTGCACGAGAGAAACTGAAAAGACACAATAATTGTTTGGCGGCCGAAGACAATTTTGTTAGCCCAGTGACGCCACAGAACGGACACAATCTCAACAAGGAATCATTCTTTGAAGGGCCCTACATTAGGGTCGACATCAAGACAAAAGGTTTGGTCAATCTCAAAATCCATAAGCAGTATTCCAGTTGTCAACAGATGGGTCAAGGCGCTAGAGAGGGAGCTTATTCCAAAGAGTTGGTGCAGCAGCAGAAAAAGCCCTAGTTTCAATGTTAGTGCTGACTCTAGGAACAAACAGTAGATCATAACTAGATGATTGAAGGTGGATGTCCTTTTCTTACAGGAGTAAGCAACGAATGCAAATAAGATGGTTGCTTATTGGATAGTATCTGGTATGTAATGATACAGATCTTAAATACGATACGATATCATACAGAAAGCCAATGCAAAGACTTCAAAAGTGGTACAGAGCTAGAAAATCGAGGAGATATTTCTGGGCAAAATCTGTAACACCTTTTCCTTCACATTTCTGTAAACAATTGATTACGCTGTCGCGCTTACATTTATCCGGGCGTTAAATTTTATTCGAGTGATATTTATGTGCATATGTAAAGCATAATATTTGGCACGAGTAGATCACGTAGTAATAAATAATATCCAGTAGTTAAATATGTTTCGTTTATTGTCGTAACATGAGCGTTATAGTTGTAGTACATGATTATAATTTGCTGTTTCAGATTTGTGACCAAGTATTTGAGTAAGTCACGTGACGTGTGCGTGGAGAGTAAACTGTTTTATGACAGAAATTGTTTATGTCTGTGGGAAACAAAATTTTTATAATTTATATATATATATATATTCATATATAAACATACATAACGCCCGGATAAATAAAAGCGCGACAGTCATAGCCGGTGTTAAATACAAATTCCCTAGATACGCGGATAAAAGTAAGCGCGACAGACAGCGCTCCTATGATCACTAGCAGAACGCATAAACCCGCTTGCATCAGTATCCGGTAGGTGGCATCTCTGTTTGTCATATCTCCGTTCACGGTGAAACAAGTTCCTGTTGTCTTTGCGGGCCACACGTCTTTCCTGATCTATGCAAAAGGTGTCAGACAATTTCATTAACACTTTCGCATTATACATCACCTAGGTTACCCCTTGTGCTAATTATACATATACCCCCTGTGTGAATCTCGAGAAAACATGTTATACATCACCTAGGTTACCCCCTGTGTGAATCTCGAGAAAACATGTTATCCCATTTCAACGATAAATAAAATAAAATCCATATAATAATACCGCTGTACAAAACAATAGTTAGGCCTCATTTACAATATTGTTTACAAGCGTGGAGGCCATACCGCAAGGACATATATATGTTAGAAAGGGTACAGAGGAGAGCGACTAAAATGATACCAAAACTGAGGAATCTTAGTTACGAAATACGCCTAAAAGAATGTGGTTTGACAACACTAGACACCAGAAGATTGAGAGGAGAACAGATAGAAGTGTTTAAAATATTGAATGGTTATGAAAATATTGATACAAATATTTTTTGTTCTCAGTTAAGAATGATAGAATGACCAGGGGACGTGAACTCACATTTGTAAAGGACCAGTGGGCAGCTGTAGATTAGATATAAGAACGTTCTTATTCTCACAAAGGACTGTACATGAATGGAACATATTATCTGCTGATTGTGTTGATGCTAGTAACAAGATTTAACAAGATTTCACAAGATTGTCATCTAGTAGCGTGAATATGTTTTAACATAAAATCGACACATACCCTAAAAGGGCGGGATACACGTAGATAAAGAAATATTGGACTCTCGATAACCCAAAAGGCTTCCTTGTCCATCTACCATGTAGAGTTAATTTTTTGGATGGCAATCTTGTTAAATATGGTTAAATATGGTTAAAATGCATAGCAAATACCCTTCGCTGACTCATTTAAAAATGTCGGTACGTTCGGCCTAGTAGCTTCTGCGAAAACTCATTTGCAATCGGTCAATGTTTCTCCTCAAACTAATTAATATTTAATTAATACACATGATAAATACGCGAAGACGAACACACGCAAGCACTCACATACAAACATACATGCGCGTGAGAACGCACCCGTATACATGTACGCACGCATGCACACACACGTACAGGCGCGGGCGCCGATACATCCACACACGCTTACACGCCCACGCATTCGCATCGCATATGTACACGCACACACACACACACACACACACACACACACACACACACACACACACACACACACACACACACACACACACACACACACACACACACACACACACACACACACACACACACACACACACACACACACACACACACACACACACACACACACACACACACACACACACACACACACACACACACACACACACACACACACACACACATTCACAAATACGCACACACACATACATACACACACATACACACACATACACACACACGCACACACACACAGCCACACACCCACCCACACACACACAGCCACATACACGCACACGTACACACACACACACACACACACACACACACACACACACACACACACACACACACACACACACACACACACACACACACACACACACACACACACACACACACACACACACACACACATTCACAAATACGCACACACGCACACACACACACACACACACACACACACACACACACACACACACACACACACACACACACACACACACACACACACACACACACACACACACACACACAAACACACATACATCACTGTCAACTCAATGTACACTAACCCGGCCTTGAGCATTCAGTAAATATGTTTTCGACGAATGTGTTCACCCGGTGTAAGTCGATAACACCGGAGACGGGTCAACAATTGAATCTGCCGCTTTATCGGCACAGCTGGAGACTGCTTGACAACTTTGGTACAGCTCTGTAATAAAATACCCGTTCCAAGTTCCCACTGTCTTGTTTTCCAACAGTTCCTGTTTGCGCAGTGTTATTACTTGATATGCATCGTTATAGTCCGAAACAGGCAGGTTTAGCAGTATGTGTTATTTTTGAATTATTGATATGGTTTGATGATTCATTGCCGCAACTTTAGTTAAATCGTCTCTGTTCATTTACGCATCGGGAATCGAGATTGTAAGTTGGTGTTCAGCTACGGTGTGTGAATAGTCTAAGTATTATATATATTGCTCTTTAATACACAAAACTATGTTAATATCATCGAAAACTAGCCTTACATTAAAGAACACAGATTTCCCAGGTATCTGTATGGTCCAAAGGGTGTCATGGATGTTGTGGGAGCATAGTGCGTAGTATATAATAGTATAATAGTCCATGGGGTGTGGTGTAATAATGAAATAGTTTTATTGTTGTATGACTTGATAAATGTTGTATAGAACGTGTTGTGCTGCAAAAGTAGGTTGACTTCAGTACAGGGTAACCAACCCGCCGAGTCATAGCCTCGCGGGTCTTTCTGCGAATGTGACACGCGGAATATGCGTTGCCATTATCCGGGTCAACAGTGTCGATTTCGCAATGTTGTGCGACTTGCTGGTGTAGCTATAAACCGGACCACACCAGTTACATCCAACGTCTGGCAAAACGCCGAGCGGATATAGTGAACGAACCCGGATATCGCGTCAACCTCGCTCACAAAATAAACTAATTACAGGATTACGGTGCGAGAAATGACGTTGCCAATAATTGAATGCCATATTTCCCAACAGCAAAGATGGATTTGTTCAGTGACATTATTTTTTATTTTATTTTATAAATTGCATACGCAGGCCCACCATTGGCTTTGATTTACACTGCAGTCCTGATAACACCGCTGATAACCCGCAGGCACTCCATCTGAAAAAAACACAGGAGACGATAATATTATGTTTCTTGTGCTCGCGTGTTCAATCCTCTACACCACTGCAGTATTTAGGAAACAACGTAATCGGAATTTCATCTTGTCTGTAGCTAAGTTTATCAAAGACAGCCGATGCTATAGGGCTGTATGTCGAATTTGTTCTGCAAAGGGCATAATTTGCTACCGAAAAAACATAACTATTTTTATTTTTTTTTGCCTTCTACAGCTACATGATTGTCTAATGAAATAGTGTCGCACCATTCTGAGAAATTGATTTTCACACACATACAGGAATGGAACGCACACGTACACACACACGCACACACACACAAACACACACACACACACACACACACACACACACACACACACACACACACACACACACACACACACACACACACACACACACACACACACACACACTCATTCCTTATACCGTCATTTCACATTAATTCATATTGGCATCAACATGGCAATTTATCTCTGTTACGCCATTCCTGAAATAGTTCACGAGGTAACCAGTATCCCGAGTCGAACGTTTGGACTCCGTGAGATAACGCATTTGCAGTCACGCGTCAGCTGAGACAGGCGAGCTAAACGCGATTGTTACCCCGTTGAGTTAAGATGTTGACCACTATACCGTAACATTTGCATAGTCTACAGAATGTGGTGAACATTACCAAAACCCCTCACCAAGAATTCCAACTGCACCCGGCTTGAGGCTTATCAAAAACGTACTGTTATATCCGTGCATGTGAAGAAATACTTGGGAATAAACATAATTATGTCTAGCCTCCTCCAACATATTGGACCTCAGCTTACCAAATCCCCCCGGTTCCGATGCCTATGTTTATATTATTTATTATGTAAATATTATACATGTGGTTGAGTGTACGAGCGGTTACGACTATGTGGTTAACGTTTACTTAACATTCGAGGTGACACTTAAAAACGAAGAAGTGTCGTTAATAAAAAGAATATGATCGTAGCGCACTTCCCCAAACGGTCTGATGGGCGAGTGACTCACGTGTAGCTTTTTGTCAAAATAACTGGCACTAGGTAACATCATCTTGCACTAGCTGATAGTAGCTGACACCAACTGTTGCAGTCGGCGTGTAGGGCACACAGGCGGGTAATCAGGTTTTTTTTTTAAAGTAAACATTAAAATTGTTTACGTAGGCAACGCGCAATGGGTAAAGTATCGGACTCTCAATCGAGAAAACCCGGGGTCGAATAGTCTTGTTGCTGTTGTGAACCTTGTGTAAGTTCGTTCACTCTATGTTGCTCCAGTTCACGCAGCTGTATGGATGAATACCTGGCTATAGTCAGTGGATTATATTTGTGTGCGAATAATATTCGCGTATTAATTGCAGGATGGCTGAAACTTCCCAGAGACGTCGGCATGGTGTTCTATTGAGCAGGTCTGCCAGGAAGTAAAGTGTGAAGCGATTGAACGTATACAGCCATAAGGACCAGATACTGCTCTATATCAGAACTTACCTTTTTACTTTACATGGAGGGATAACAAATTGGAAATACCTGTAAAAATTACATTGGATTTGCCACCGAGTTGATACTACAACCGGCAAATGATCTGATGTCCCCGTTGTGTAGCGCCGTGGTGCAATATCTAGGGCTTCGGACTCTCAACCGAGAGAACCCGGGTTCGAATCCTGTGCGGCGGTGTCGAACCTTGGGCGAGTTCGTTCACTCTACGTTGCTCCAGTTAAACTCAGCTGTATGAATGAATACCTGGCTATGGACAGTGGTGGATATTTGTGTACGAGTAGTCTTCGCGCATTAATTGCAGCGTGGTTGGATGCTTCCCAGAGAAGTCGAGATGGTGTTTCATTGAACAAGTCTGCCAGGGAGTAAAGTGTAAAGCGCTTTGAGCAGTCCTGAGGACTGGATACTGCGCTATAACTAAACGTTTTTGGTCACCTAATCCACTGTCGAGTAATTTCAATGGCTCTCTCTCTACAAAGGGTCTTTGTCACGCAGCGTCTACCTGTGTGGGTAGTCATCGTCACGCTCTGCTGCCTGTCGCGAAGACGACAGTCAGGGACCGTCTCGAAATTGTGTTGTCATTGGAGTTAATGACGTCTGCGTCAGAGCGCTGATGAAATTCTTTTTGAACTCTTACGACCGTGTCGCATGATTTTCCTCCAAGTTCGTAATTTCGATGATTTGTGCATCTTGTTCGCTGGGAATTCAGCTTAATTGAATACACGAAAATGTATGTGACGTGACGGGTTGATCCAAACTGCGATTAATTTTCCAGATGTGCAATGTAGCCATTATTGGAACCCTCGTGTTACGTATTGCACGCCTCTATGATATTCCCATTTTTTTCAATTAAACCTACCACGACCAGCTTGATGCGATTCAGCTGGTGTGATATGGCTAAGAAGATTTTACCCGCCACGCTGCAAGGTTAATTATGGTGTTTACATTGACGTCAATGTGCATTAATACCAGTTTCACCCGGTAAGCGGCACCACTGGTGTGGTTGATATTTGAAAGAAACGTCATAACGACCAAACCACCAATATCTAACTATAATTATACATTTTTGACCTTGCGAACTTTAGCGATCATTTATTAGTAAAACACTTAAGAATACGAATGATATTATTATAGTAATAAGAATGATATCTGCACAACATATATCTAATTTCCGAGTAGGCCGGATTCTTTAGGGGGTCTACTATATATGTTTATTTTTTTCCAACACATAACAGTACAGTTTATAGTAATTTATGTAATTCACAATGTTAGAAAAAGGGGTATACTGAAGACATATATTATGTGTATATCAGATGAGTATAACCGATTAAATACCAGAGTAAACTGACTTAGGTAGCGTGTGTACCGACCCCAGCTTCAACCCTGACTTGGATACAGTAAGTACCCCGTACCTGCAACTACCCTAGACATGGGTAGTGTGATGGCCCCCTCCTCGACACCAGACATAGTATACACGCCCCCTCCAACCCCACCCCCCACCCCCCGCCTGTCGTGTTTGCCCGTGAACCGCTGCACCTGTAAACAGCGAGCGACTGTGCAGTCCCTTTTGCCGCCTTGTGTGAGTGAGGGTGTAGACCTCCCGTCACCCCGGCTACCGCGTTAGTCTCGCGTAACCGGCTCTCGCTCGCCTTTGTCTGGTTAAGGTAGAGAGTCTGGTAGAGACTATATATATATATATATATATATATATGCTACACATACCATAACAACAAGTACATAATTTTTTATTACTCATACATTATACCCAACATCTTCCACAAACTACATTCATCACTGTGACTCAGCATGGTAGCAGGGGCTGTCGATCTTCAGTTTGCACTGAAGGTACGCAGTAATGGTGTCCGCAGTCAATGTGTGGCGTGCGTCTGTGTGCATTTTCCGCAAGATGCCTCTCTATATCAGCATTGCTGTGTGGGAGGCGGAGAAGCTGTGCGCCACCTTTGGCTTTGCCAACAGCGGGAAGTGGAAGGCTTGCAACGGCGTCTTATTTGAGAGAATCTCAGACGAGACGTGGTCGATCTGCCGCGCTTGGCCATCCTCCTCCAGCACGATGGCGTCATCGGCTAACAGCTAAAAATCCTCATCTCTCATCTTTCAGCTGTTCGGCATCAACGTCTGGGGCAAACGGCTCCAGACGCACATAAGGTTCACATGGGCTGTAGGGTCGAGAACACTCAAGTCGCGCAACACCGGGTTGCCGAACGGAAACTTTGTGACCATCTTGCGCACAACCGCACAGTAAAATGCGCGCACATCGTTGATGAATGACGGCTGGCGTAATATCTTCATCTTCGAAGAAGGAGCGCACCTTCAAACTGACCCCGATGGTCGAGTCATCGTGCTGGATGGAGCAATCGTCGAGGTTGATGGTGCGCATGTCAACGACGTTTCGGGTGTGGCCATTAGCTGTTTCCCGCCGTTGAGCCACCAGCCGCATTTTTCAGAACTACAATTTACGAGCGCGCCATCTATTGGCTATTGCGCACTACACCGAACTAAATCACTGACGTTCTTTCGACGTAGCTAATCACTAATATAAACGATTACTTCATTGCACCAAGAGCTGTTGGTCTTTTCGACTGATATGACTGCAATATGGTTTTGTGACGCATACAAGTTAATAGTGTACCTATAAAGATTTTTATAAATGTTATCGAAATCCGTATCAAAATGGAGTACGGCCGTATTACTAAAAAAAATTCCAAAATCCGTATCGGAAACGGGTAATCCGTATCATATGGCAGGTCTGAGAGAGTCTGGTTAAACATACGTATTTTGAATCTTCACAGCCGTCAGATGGCGTCACTGTTTTGGCTCATAGATACGTGTATACTTATTATTAATGTTTATATATTATGTATGTTTTTAATAATGAAATTAAGTTACATTATACTACTATACAAAATAAAAAGTACATAAATGTGAATAGATGTACCTAGTAACTTAACCGGTGATATGGTAAACACATTAGCAAAACATTATTTCATTGTGTAATTTGTTAGTGTAGCTAACTGTTAAGTAACTTCGAAACTATAGTACTTACCCGATAAACGTTTTTTCGAACAAACATGTCAAAGTTGTATCTATTATCCTAGGCAGTTGAAAGAAGCGCAAAATGCTTCCAACTCACGTCACCTGGGTAATCAAAGCTTCTACAGCGTATAGGTAGACTGGGACAACATTTAATTATCCGTAACATCTACTTTACTGGTGCCGAAAGAAGCAAACATATGCGACTGCTCGACAACATCGTGGACCCAGAGTGTGATAGTTGTCGGTGGTTCATAAAGCCATTGATTGTTCGAGATGGAACTACGTCACGGAAATTGTTCGAGATGGAACTACGTCACGGAAATTGTTCGAGATGGAACTACGTCACGGAAATTGTTGGAGATGGAACTACGTCACGGAAATTGTTTATCTAGTAAACTTCCCAAGATAAATTCATTGATGTGGCACGACGACGAGATTTATTTTAAGATTATAGGTTTTCTCGTCTACGTGTATCTTATGCAGCAAAATATATGAATGTACCGGCAGTGACGGAATGGCTGAGACGATCAATGATACCGCATACCCCGCAACATAATGGACTGTCCCGTTAAGACAGGTTATACCCGTCATCAATCCGTCAAAAATGAATTAAGCCTATACATTTGATTTGGTTACAGGTGAATAGGTTAGTCTCTTTGACGCAATACGTCACTTCGGTACGACCAAATGTATATATTCGAAGAACTGCTGTAGCAGTAACAACATTGCTATCATCATCAACATAATCATCATCGTCGTCGTCGTCGTCACAATCATCGTCATCATCATCATCACAATTGTCATCATCATCATCAGCAGCAGCAGCAGTAGCAGCAGCAGCAGCAGCAGCGGCAGCAGTAATAGCGGCAGCAGCAGCAACAGTGGAAGCGCACAAGCACTCACTCACTCACTCACTCACTCACTCACTCACTCACTCACTCACTCACTCACTCACTCACTCACTCACTCACTCACTCACTCACTCACTCACTCACTCACTCACTCACTCACTCACTCACTCACTCACTCACTCACTCACTCACTCACTCACTCACTCACTCACTCACTCACTCACTCACTCACTCACTCACTCACTCACTCACTCACTCACTCACTCACTCACTCACTCACTCACTCACTCACTCACTCACTCACTCACTCACTCACTCACTCACTCACTCACTCACTCACTCACTCACTCACTCACTCACTCACTCACTCACTCACTCACTCACTCACTCACTCACTCACTCACTCACTCACTCACTCACTCACTCACTCACTCACTCACTCACTCACTCACTCACTCACTCACTCACTCACTCACTCACTCACTCACTCACTCACTCACTCACTCACTCACTCACTCACTCACTCACTCACTCACTCACTCACTCACTCACTCACTCACGTACGCACGCACGCACGCACGCACGCACATATACATCCATACTTTTGCGTTTTACATCGACGTGTTCAACAGTAATGGGTAATAATATATCATCCTAACTCTGTTTCTAATGTACTATTATGCAGTAAGTAATCATTTGGCCTACGTCTGATACTAAATCCGCAAGCTACATTAAACCGGCATACATTGAACTCTTTTAACCGCCACATGATCTTCCTGGAACACGTCGTGCATTACCACAATGCCGCTTACGTATCACATAATCCACAGTACGAGCATTTTAACTGCGTACACTACGACAGGCAGAGACAGTAAATGATTAATGAGACGAGGCCGCCCAAGGCCACCCCTCTAGACCCTCACGCGTCGCGCGTCCATTGTGTTGACCTATATTCTCCGCGGTCGAACGCAGCGCGTCATTGAAGAAACGTTGTAGGCTGAGTACTTCGTTGGAAAGCACGGGTCAACTTATAGTGTGTCTAGGTGAGCGATGAAATGCGTTTCCGTTGCTGACGACTGCACAACTGGATTATATTCACATCGGATTAGTACCTTAGAAGTTCTGAAGACGTAAAGTTTGTGTACGTTGTCACGCCATTACAAAAGGCTGGATTGTTGTCGCTAACCGTCTGCGTACGTCACTCAAGTAGGCCGCTACGTCTAACGTCCATACGTTGTCTAAACGTGGTCGGCTTCACTGCGTTTTAAAGCGGCAGTGTTTGTGTCTTCGGCACTCCAGGTCGAAACGTGCTGTGTATCGGCTGATGTACCCTGCGTCGTGGTCCATTATTCGTTCTTGAATTGCAATTGTTTGTACGCTGACGTTTTACCGGTTGGCGAGTACTATACCGAGACAGCGGAGGCGCCATCAGTGTTGATTGCGTAACTGTATTCTCTGGGACTAGGAGAGTAACAAGTAGTGATTAGGACCAAGTCGGAGTATCGTAAACATGGGTCGCGTTTATGTGTTTGGAGTATGTTTGGTCGTTCTTGTCACGCAAGCTGTGCTGTCCGTCGCTTTTGAGGGGTGTCGCATCAGCTACGGTCGGCGGGGTTGTTATCACAGGGTGTTGAAAGGGGTGCTAGTCACGTGTGACGGTAGGGGACACGAGACATTTGTCCCACAGAACATCCCCCTAGACACGATATATTTATCACTCGTCAATTTCAAGTTCGACACACTGAAACGATCCAACTTCAGGTTAGTGACGTTATTACTCTTCAAATATCTAACTATGAGTGTTCATCGTTGGTGTTACATACATACGTACGTACATACATGCATACATACATACATACATACATACATACATACATGCGTACATGCGTACATGCATACATGCATACATACATACATACATACAGACACACACACACACACACACACACACACACACACACACACACACACACACACACACACACACACACACACACACACACACACACACACACACACACACACACACACACACACACACATACATGTATATATATATATATATATATGTATATATATTATATATTGTATTAATTCGTGGTGGGTTGATTGTGATCAAGTATGTGGGTTGTGTGTGTTTGTAGTAGAGTTTGTACCTATATATATATATATATATATAATATATTTATATATATAATATATATATATATGTATACACACAATGTATATATATATATATATAATTATTAAAATTATATATTTATACATATATATATAATATATATATAATATATATATATATTATATATATATATATATATTATATATATATATATATATATATATATAGGTACAATCTACTACGAACACACACACAACTCACATACTTGAAAACAATCAACCCACCACGAACTTATACAACCCAACATGAACGTATAAGCCTATAGTATATTATATAAGTTCATGGTGGGTTTATGTGTTCTTGGTGGGTTGTAGGCCTATAAACAAATTATGTTCATGTTGGGTTGTATTAGTTCGTGGCGGGTGGATTGTGTTCATGTATGTGGGTTGTGTGTGTTCGTAGTAGATTGTACTTGTTCGTGATAAATTAAATGCGTGTTCACCTTAATATATTAACAATACTAAATAATTATGTCATGTCATTTGTGTAGAAATAAAACACGTTAAAATTCTTGTCGATATAAATCTAAAATTAACAAAACATCACATTTTACACGTGTAAAAACTATAGAGGCCTAGAACATATACGTAAGGGCGTACTAATTAATAATTAATGTATTTATTTATAATTGTTTTTAGACATAGTCCAACGCCTCTGTATAATTATATGAGCACGTTTATCGTCAAAGTTTGGGCGACATTACTGTAATAAACGAGCGAGTTTCATCACGAAAACGCCATAATTGTAGATTTATGCATGGCTATTGTCAATAGGCTTTAGTGATATAGCAATAACACTGATCACACTATAGACACAACCCACGTGTTCTCTGCGAGTGCTTAAATAGCATTTTAAATAAATTCGAAGTAACCTCAAAACAGAACATGACCCAGGCCTCGACATTAACACTGGCCCGCTGGCTCGGCGCGTTTTTAGGCTGTCGAGCCTATTCGGGCCATCAGTTTTCATATTTTACTGGTTTCAGTCCGATTGCCCACCATTGTGTTTCCGGTAGCCCGACCCTACCAATAAAAATAGGACAAACCTAAAGCCTAATATTTGTATTTGATATTTAAATCAATGTTTGTTTTGTTACATTTTGTTATAAGTAATTAAATAACGGCAAACTTAGTCATGCGTATACGATGACGTGTATGCACTGCCAAACTCATTTGCATCCGCCCACGTGATTGGCGAATGTTGGGCGGTCATTAATTATTCACCCAATAAGCGGTCTTGTTACACGTTGGCTACGAATGGCAGGCAATCCCAAACGTCTGCATGATAAAACGCTCTAGTGCATATAATATTCCACAATGGAAAGGCATCAATTGAATTTGTTATACTGCCAAACATACTGTCTTGTAATACAGCTGTGCCTTGGGCGGAACGAGAGCAAGGACTCTGGACAGCGTTCACATTGTCGCACACCGACGCGTTGTTTCAGCATCGGTCATCGCCAGTCATAATTATAACGTGATACACATGGTATCGGCATTCAGATGCATACTTATTGTGGTATAATGTGCCTGATCCTGGCAATACCGGCCTAAGCGGCCGAAACCAAGAAATGCTTTTGACAGCCAGGTAAAATATCAAACCACGAGATGAAAATAGAACGTTTTGCATTAATAGCAGACTGCAAAGTGATATCACGATTAAAAATCTTCATTTAACTTTGCGTTATCGCATTTCATAGTCGCTGTAACAATTTCGTAAACAATGTGCACAAATAAGAACTTCGAAAAAGTCAGCATGACGTCGTTCCAAGCGAACCTTAGGCCTTGTAGACTTTTTCAGTGAAGCGACCGACAGGCACCTCAATATCAACATTTTTTTTATACAAAAAACCGGTCCAGTAATTTTTTTGGGGTGGGCTAGTAACTTTTCAAATTTACTGGCCTTCTGGGCCAGTGGATACAACATCTTAATATCTAGGGCTGATCATGTGCCGTGTATTGTATACTGTATATATCGACGAGAACCTTACTTACATTTGTTGATTTGTTGGGTAATCTTGTACGAGTTCACCGTCTTGTAGCCACGTTTTATCCATCCAAACACATTTCATCATATTACATAACGTGTGGTTTAGGACATGTTATGGTCCATATAGCGCTGCGAATTGCACTGTCGGCATGGCTAAAATTATCGCCTTTTCCTCGCGCGTATTTGGTACGCAGTAGACCCATCGTGTTCCTTTTGTACTTCAAGCGATGTAGTATGATGATAACATATAACATAACATAACATAACATAACATAACATAACATAACATAACGTTTATTTGACCCCATATAGGTACAAATTTAATTGGTTTTTGAACATCACTTATGCTGTAATAAACAACAAATATAAACATTATGCAGACATACATAAACGTATATCATTATATGTTCAACATACTATTCGGAAAATACATACAAACGCATGTACAGCTATTATGGTATTGGTGTACCATAGATATTAATCATATAGCTTATTCAATCGGGGTCGGTGACTCCTATTAAGACATTGTCGCTATCATAGGAGCCACCCTATTTACGTGATAATTTATGTGGTCATTTTACAAGGTGTCTATCTCATGTAAGTTTTTTTGGGAGTGCTTGTTTTATGTGAGAATGTAAGTTTGTATGTGTGCTGGTTGCCTAGCTAGCATCAAATGTATTGTATTTAATGGTTCTGTTGACATGTGTAGCAATTTGATAGAGTGCATGAATCATTATATTTGTGTAACAAGTATGTTTTTTATATAAAATGAGAAGCCTCGCAAACTGTAAGTATATATTTTGTCTTTGATTATATCGGGGGTGTCATTTATAGCAAGTGGTAGGCTGTATTTGAGACATTTCATTGTAAATTCATGCTTAGTTCTAAAAGTATGTATATAATTTTTTTCACGAGTATTGTAATTATGTATGTTTACACTTGGGATAATTTGCCAGTTAAGTAAATAAGGAGGTAACATTTTATGGATGTATTTAAAGTAAAATTTTAATTCATGTAACTTTAATATGTTTTCTACTTTTAGTAGTTAAAGTTTTTTAAAAAGTGGTTCCGTGTGTGAGTTGTATTTGTTTAAGGTTATTATTCGCACGGCTTTTTATTTTATTTTTGTAATTCTATTTATTTGGTATCCCCAAACCATGGTACAATAATTGATATGAGATAATATTAATGATGTTAAGATGACAGCAATATCTTTAGATAGACAAAAGAGTATGCAACATTGTTATTAGAAGCAGTAATAACAAGGATCCAGTAAAAGTACAAGATAATCTCCCATCTGTTCACTTTCAAAATCCAGGAGAATTTCAGGCTCTCAAAAAATGAACAACTCCCTCCTTTGGGACCTCGAAGTCATCAATAACACCCCTTTAAGACTTGAACATAAAACGTATAACAGCATCCTACCACTTTGAGACTTACACAGAAACGACAAGTGCACCTATAGACATATAATTCGTCAGAGTTTCTTCGTTCCCGTGAGGGCGGGAGTTTCACTCAAATCCAGCAAACGTGTGTCGCAAGTGTCCACCAGGCATGGCTTCTCAACAAACATTACTGTAAAGGGCTGTACTGGTTCAATAACTAACGAAGTACTGGTCCGATACCAAGAAAATGGTACTCAGCAAATACTGTCTTGCACAGAGGGTGTACAATTGGAGGGGGAACTGTAGTAACACACTGTACTGACCCAATCCTGGTGCCATACTTGAACAGTAGTGGCCCAGTGTTGGCACAGAGTATTGATAATTTGACACATTACTGGCCCATTGCCGGCATGTTGTACTGGGCGATTACCGGCATGTTGTACTGGTCCAATACCAATGCTGTCATGCACAGAGGCAGTACATTGAGCCAGTGCTTGCATACTTTAGTGGCTAAATGCTGGCGCCATGTTGGAACAACAGAGGCGAGGTGCTGGCTTAATGCATTGACGTAGGACGGATTTTCGCTCAAATGTGCAGGCAGAGAAATTCTTGTCAGGCGAATTGGCAAACAGTGTGGATCCAAAGTAAGAAGTGGTTAGGGTTAGGTTGAAGGTAATTTTGACAACATTTACATCAGGCATTTACATACATTTTTACATGGAGGGGTTGCATGGAACGCGCTCCATTGGAATGGGCCAGCCCCGGCGTACCGTATTTCTCGTTCTTCCTGTAAACCAACTAGCCTCATCGTGCTGAGGATACAGGCGGGTTGGCAAACGAACAAGGTCTATGTGCTTAACAATAATAATAACAATAACAATAAACAATTTCTGTCGTAAAACAGTTTCCTCTCCAAGCACACGTCACGTGACTTACTCTTATACTTGGTCACAAATCTGAAATAGCAAATTATAATTATGTACTCTAACTATAACGCTCGTATTACGACAACAAACGAAACATATTTAACTACTGGATATAATTTATCACTATGTGATCTACTGGTGCCAAATATTATGCCTTACATATGCACATAAACATCACCCGGATAAAATTTAACGCCCGGATAAATGTAAGCGCGACAACGTGCACATGCTTGTTGTCTACAAATATGGATATTTCAATGTCTCGATGTTCTTCTTAAATGCATCCAAGCTGTTTAGATTAACAATAAATATTACGTTGAAGAAGGGAGTTCCAAAGTCGAATGGTACTTGGGAAAAAGAATGCAAATGGTAGTTGCATATGTAGTGACGGATATGGTAAGCCAAGGGATGCCGTTGTGCTGTATCGGTTGTTTCGTGTGTTCTTAGTCGGTTCATCGCGGTCGAATGTCTGACGATCGTGGACAGCGGTGTTAGCGGACTGGACGCCGACACCTTCGCCGACCTAGAGAAGCTGCGAGAGATCGTCCTCCACGGCACGGAGCTGACGAGTCGACATCTTCAGTTCATCAACCACGATACCTTCCGGGCCGACCTCGTCACCATCGCAAAGTCGAAGCACATGAAGAAGTTGACTTTTACCGCGACTCCGGCTCTGCGTGACCTGAAGACTCTCGACTTTAGCGGCAATGGATTGGAGGAGGTAGGGACCGTTCATTGTTTGCCTACGGCAGTATACCAATGCCAGATCAAGTCTCATCGCGTACCGTTTTCACTTTCCCTTTGTTTTTGACGCACATTAAAACATTTACGTGGAACAGATTTCTGTCGAAACTATGTCGAAATGTCCGACAAATTCACAGTTGTGACGCCCGTTTTAGTAAGCTTACGGATATGGTTGGGAGACAGTGACGTAGATGATCTGTTAGTTAGTTACAAAAAAAATCATGCGCTGGATCCCCGTCAAGCCAACAATGTTGATAACGGTTACAATTTGTGAAATACATTACTACGGCTGCATGACATAATATCCTAGATCAAGCATTCACGCGTACAGTTGACACTTTAAAAACTTTGCCTTTCGTTTCTGTCATAAGCAACGCTTTTGTTTCAATAAAACACACGGTGCACACCGAGTGTTCACTATCCATTGTTTGATGACGTAACGGAAGTTTTGCTAGGCAACAGGTCACGTGATGGCTAGGTGAATTATTGACAATGAAATACTGACTCGTGCCCAGGTGAACGCAAGCATCTTCACGGAATTACGGAACCTGGAGACTCTGGATCTGAGTGAGAACCAGCTGCGGACTCTGGACTGGCACAGACTGCAGGAGCTGACGAAACTCAATAAACTGATGCTGAAGGGCAACCGCTTCCAGACCGTGCCACGTGTCATGCACAGCGTCATGTTCTCGGTGAAGGAGTTGACGCTATCGGACAACCCGCTTCACTGCAACTGTAAGCTACGCTGGATGAAGGTACGCGTGTGGCAGGGTATGGGCTCAGCACACTGTTGGTTTTCCCATTGGCGACCATGTTAACGTTTTGTGTGATTATAAGAAAACGTGACCTACAAAGTTTCTCAAACTTCTCACCTGCTGTTATTATCATCTCATTGACATACTGGTCGAGTTTAGTCAAAATCTAATAATTCTAGCTCTCGTAAAATGCCTGTATGTGTGACACACGTCAATATTTACGAATGGATGCAGGCAGTAATTAGCCAAATTGCTGCCAAATACCCTTCTGCTTAGTAAAATCAGCTACCAATGCACCATTTTACTGTCAACAGCTTCTACAATCACACCGGGAAATCTGACTACTAAAATGCACTTATGTCAGAACAGGTGAATTTTGTATAAAAAAAAGAGTAGGGGTAAGACCACATTAAGGATTCGTCCGCCATTACCGAGTTAAAGAGTGCCTGTTTGGTGTGATGTGTGATTTATTTTTTCGAGCAATTTTACATAGGTCCCGTGAATACCGAATATACTACTGCATTAGATCTTTCACGAGATATCAATAAATATACGCTGATCGCTCGTGTATTCGCGCAGTGGCTATGTTGCAGAACGAACCAATATTTCAAAATCCGTCACCAGATTGGGACGAAATTTAGGGGTATCAGGTTTGTGTGGATTTTTCTGAAAACGAGGTATGAGAATTTCGTGATATTTCCACAGCACCTATGTCAATGGAGGTTAAATATGTTGTGACATTTTCAAGAAAATTTTGCAGGAAATGAAGAACGTTATAATGGCCGCCCACATAAAATCTAATGTTGTCTTACCCCAGTAGTCGGTGGATCAGACTTGGGGCTTAGTTGTCTCGTTTGTGTATCGGAAGTCAAGACTGAGCTGTTGTAAGAACTTGCATAATACCCAAACGATGGCGTTGTGTGTTTTTCCTATTCTCTATTCATTGTTTGGAATTCACGTCGCATTCAGAAACATCCTGCACGTGTACTGGGTAGTGATCACGCGTGTAAAGACAGACATGTCTTCCTCGTAGCATCAAGTTTTTATTGCCAACATTGCATGCAACGTAAGGATGAGGGATTTGAGATTTTGAATAATTTACTTGAGTACTTACAGACAGTTCCCGGTAAATATATATTTATATAATAAATATTCTAATATATAATGGAAAATGCTCAGCAATGCACTGCTAAGTTAAAATTTCACAAAAAGTTAAACGAACCATCGGTACGTATTATTTTCGACCAGTGCCATGAGTCAAGTCTTGTCAGCGCCGTAAGTAGAACTGTGGTTGCCCCTTGGCAGTGCCTGATCGGGTATCGTCTCGTAATAGTTCTCACTCCTTCCTACACTTTACATACAATAGGGACTTCACATTGAAATACGACTGCATCACACTGACGCACTCAAGTTACGAGTACAAATGTTTTGACCCCAACGAAATTACCATAAAAGCGTTTCTGGAGACTCCCATAATACTATATTGTCGGTCCTTGGGCAACTGCCCCGTGTGCCCAGCCCTAAAACCGGCACTGGATCTTGTGATGGAGGGAGTAATAGTGCTTTATGACCAACATATTGTACGTTTTTACACTCAATACAATACAGAAAAAGACACTGCTTAGGTAATACAACTTCTTTACCAATGAAGTCTTTAATTAATGCCATCGCTGTCCGTAGGAGTTCTTCGCTGTGTCGGTCGACAAGGTGACGGACTACGAGAATATCAAGTGTTCATCGCCCATGGACAAGATGATGTCGAGCGTGAACATCGGCGACTTCGTGTGTGAACATCCGTCGGAACCCAGCATCCACTGGAGCCGTCTCGAGGGAGACCGATACGCTGTCAACTGCTCGGCCGTCGGGGACCCCGCTCCAACCATCACGCTCGTCTTCCACGACAAGCAGAAGGTCGTTATCCCGCCCTCCGATGACCTCTCGCAGACCGAGACACGTACGCCGCACGTGATCACCACGGGGGGTCCGGTGATGTGTCATGCGAAGAACTCGGAAGGCACAGCGTCGGCTTTGGGTGATATACCTCTGCCAGGTAAGCAGCAGCTTTTGTGTGGTCCTCTTATGATGCGTGGTGTATGTTTATTTACAAACAGTCTCAGACTAGTATCCTCTCTCATCTTCTCCGAAGGAGGATGTCATCTTCTCCGAAGGTGGATGTGGCCCGTGAAAGTTGCTAACAACTCGCCTATAACGACATATGCCATGGGAAAGTCTTTTCCTGTTTCTTTTACTTCCAATGGCGTAGACACCAGGTAGAAAGGACACCCGAAAGATACAGTGAACGACGTTGTTATATTTTAAAAATGGCCAGAGGTGAACTCAAACCACCGTTCCATCGTCCGACGGTCCGGTACCATAACCAACAGACCACCGCTCTCCCGTTCAGTCTCCTATTTTTCTGACCCGTTTGATTTATATCGTAGCATTCTATATTTATAGTGTTCGTCGCCAGTTCTCGTTTCAGAACGCTAAGTAGACTTCGTTGATTGAATTACTTGGCCTCTCGCCCCTAGAGCTGATGTTCACGGTTGTACTTGGAGCTGGCTGATTAGTGGTTATATTTGCGTGCAGGTGTATCGCAGGTCAACATGCGTAATACATGTGTCAGACACGTATTTATACGGCGGAATTAATGTGCCCATACCCGTCGAGCAACACCAAGCAGAATTGAACATACTAGTAGCTTGTCATATTTTCTGTGTAATTCTCCCAACGAAAGATCGAGTGCGAGCCGAGGTAAATTATGTAATACACAATACGACATTTGCAGGTAATAAATAATGCAAAATAATATAATAACACGTACATTGCTCTAGTGATATGGATCTGGATAAAGTGCAAATGACTGTACAGTCGAAACTCGCTTTATGGTCATCTCTGTAATAAGGCCACCTCGCAATAAATGTCACCGATGATAGTGCCACATTATTTCTATAGCAGTAAAGTCTGGGAAATTAGTCTCGCTAATAAGGTCACCTCGCCATTCAGGCCAATGTCGCCCATTCGTGACAGTGGCCTTAATAATGATGTTCCAGTGTTGACCACTTTCACAACGACTACGAGATTGCTTAATCTGTTGGTTTTGCTCCGCTCCAATTTTTGAGGATATTGGTGCAAAACGAGTATTATTATTATTATTATGTGGACCTAGCAGAGTAAGAATACATCACACTACTGCAATCAGTCCATGGTCGTGTTTTAACCTCGACTAAACTCCCTCAGATTTTTCATAGATCCGGGGTATGTTTTCCTTCTTCTTTGACGCTACTCCTCATGAGTCCTCAACTTATACACGTGTGTGCAACAGCATCCGTTCTTGTGCCTGTAAGAGTTAATGCCTTGTACAACAAGTCCCAGGTATCCCAGTTCAGGAGTGTCTTCTGGTTCCCGTACACGCGTCCGAATATTAACCATTGGCAACATTCAGTGACCGTTGTTGACATTTTTAATTGAGATATTGTTTTGTTCCGCCAAGGCGCACGATTTGTGCTGCCATTTAGCCTGGAGTAGAAACATTCCGTTGATTTTCTGGTTCAGCTATTTAAGACTGAAGGAAATGCGCCGTTTCGCGAGTCACATCACCCAACTGTCCATTCTCTTCATGCCTAAGCGCGAATCTCAGGAACACGCCGATTCCCTTTGTCTTTTGTTCTCCTTTCTGTTGTGTCCCATATCCTTATCAATCCTGCTACCTTCAGTTCTTCTTCCACGGTTCACCTCCTTGTCATTTCTGGTTTGCCTATTTCTATTCTCAATCACGTGGTTAAGTCACTGCCATCGGAAGTCATGGGTCAACATAATTTTGAGAAACATTTGTCTTTGTTGACCTATAATTCAGTTCGAATTCGGTGATTTTATTAAACACGATGTAAATGTCTGTATGGCATTCACGTAACGGCCCGTTGGGTGGCAAGGGACAACAACTCTGAAACACCAAGTTATTTTTGAATTTGTTTGTCGTGATTAGTAAGCATGTACGCGAGAGAATTAAAATAGTAACACATATTCTATGTATGCAATTACACAAAGCATTACGATGGACCCAGACGTAAGGAAACAAGTGGCCTATTAGCTGTGTTACCGTTACATGCCGGTGTAGACATCATCAAACTCCAGTTGTTCAAATAGTTGTTCAGTGTTGAATTTCGATAGAAACACACTAGAGACAGACTAACATCTAATGGATGTTATGGTAGACAACGACGTTTGTGTTTGAGAATATCGGCGAGATATCTTCATACGAATCCAGGTACAAGTCATACTGATTCAAAACGGTTGGAATGGTGGGAGATATGATAGAATAGAAGTACTTTCTACTTTATGTAAAGTACAGTAATATGGATTTACCGTGACAAGGATCATTTCGTTTACCTTTGATAAACAAAATTGCCTGTCAACATGTGGTTAGGAATAGGTTTGGTTTAACCATGTATCTTTTTTATGCACAACAAATACTCTAGCTACATACGTGTGGCTGATACAGAGTTCTGAGCTGTATATAAGAAGAAGTGATACAGAGTCTCGAAGGTTCTTATGAAATTGAAGATTGTTGACGAAGGTCGTCTTATAAACAAGTGGATACTGTTCGCACCAATGGTCAGGAACAGCGCCGTACATTGATCTACATTTCAAATACTGTACGAGATTTCAAATATTGTACGAGACGTGTGGTTTGTGACGATGTACGTGTACTGATTCCAGACACATCGAGTACTCCGCATGAGTCAGAAACACGAATATTATCAATAGCACGCGCACCCAGTCCTGATAGTTTTACTCCGTCTGAGTTGGCTAATACAGGACAAAAGACAAGCCCCGTTCGTCGTATTCCATATATGAGAGTACAAAACACAAGATAAGTCGTCTTAACACATCTGCATTACATTCCCAACCAGACAACCATCGCCATAAGTCATGCCTAAAATCGGAGTCTTTGGAGTATGATTGACGTTATACCTACTTCTGTCACCAATTACTTGAGATTTGAGAAACGGCATGCAGCAGGACGAGCGACAACCGACGAGGACGGTTTGGTGCGGGTATCCGTTGACGGCCGTCACAAGTGAGCGGTGTCTGGGAGCAGTCAAGCGTGTAGTGCGGTCTGTCGTGTCTGGTAGTTACGTCGGGTCGCTTGTAGATCAGATGTGAATGACATCACTGCTAGTAAATTAGACACATCAAGTGTAGAGTGTGATGGCGCCTGACCCAGTTGTTTGGTGGGGTGAAACCACAATACATTTCCCCACAGGCAGACATTATAACGTATCTTTGATTTCCTTCAAAGTTTATTTAACAATTTCCTTTAAACATTCACAACATATTTAACCTTTTTAATTGATTGACATGATTCGTGTCAGGTAAAACTTGTGATATTTTCCCACATACCAATTTCTCACCCGAGCTAGAATTAGACAGTGATTTACCTTGTTGACATCATAAATCCAAAAGACACCTGTATGTATACGCAGGCAGTGACCGCCTAACATCTGCCATAGTTGTGAGGATCAGGGACGTTCAGTGTAAACCATGCATGCGCATGCAGACATCAGCAATAAAGTTGTTTTTCTAATGTTGTGAAACGAATGACGTCATAATATATGCTGTAGACGGCCGATAGCGTCGTTCCACAATGGTGTCAACTGTCCGGATGTCCCTAAATGTAATATTGCACTTTCCTTTTGAATCAGAATATGAGAGAGAGAGAGAGAGAGAGAGAGAGAGAGAGAGAGAGAGAGTAATCAAGTTCCCAACAACCAGTTAGAGTATTGAAGGCCTATTGTTTCCACGAGACAATGAGAACGACGGCTTTCAATTGATTGATCTATTACGAAACTTTTTCCTCGGTCCGCCATATTGTGAACCTCTCGGACATTCCACTGTAGTTTTCTTTGAATTTATTACTAACATTTTTCTTTGCTGCAAAAACAAAGTGAAATTTGTTTATACGGATGGATAAAATTATATTCATCAACATGGTTGCTAAAGCGAAACTTATAATTTCAAAGTCTCGACTGGGAATACTGGTTTTGGTCGTCTGTGCGCAGTTAAGTTATTCCAGTTCGTTTGAACTGCACTCGCACACAAGCCGGATAAAGCTCGTGTGACGCTCGGTAAAAACGCCAGTAAATGTCAACGGTGCAGTGTTACCCGGGGCATGACAGTATGACGCAATGCCTGCCTGCGACATCCGTGAGGTGAATACAACGTCATATCCAGGGTGACACTTTAGTTAGAGGTTCGACGTCTGGACGATTTTTGTCGTAAAATTATGTTATATTACAATATAACAGCATGTATAAAACATGTATATTAAAACTTATTGACTGCCCGAGTGTGTTTTCAGCTTCCGCAATTGCTTTAATGTGATCGAACCGTTCCTTAATTTAAGAATGTCGACCGCGCTCTTCAGTACATATGCGGTTATGTATTGAGAGATGACGGGTCCAGCATGTCGGTGTTTGCCTACGTCACAATCATAATTACGCATGTGACGTTTGTCAAGCTTTTCCTTATCAAATTGTTTACAACGATGCGCATTACATTGCAATGTCGGCATGACATCTACCAAACCAATCTTTCCTGCATGCAGTGTTCGCATCAGCACATTTTCCCTATGGTTTTTGTCGCAATGAAAACACGGGCGCCATAATTTCAGCAGAATATACGATGGAAAGTTTGACAGTTGCACATATGCGGCTCCATTTGGAGAGCTTGCGGGATCTTGTTGCTAGGCAGTTGGTCACGTGATGTATATGTCAGTTACTGTCAACGTTTATTGGTGTCGAACGTTCGTGCGATCACATGATGGTCGTGTAATGAACATACACATTATTACGTTCCCCTACCCATGCTTTATAAACATATAAACCACGCAAAACACCAAGATAATCAGATAACTGTTCAATTAAATGAAACATTTCTGGGTCATAAAACACATTTTGTTGGCCAAAATGTTAGAATGTATTTAGTTTATACTATCTAGAATGTGTTTACGACAATGCGACCATACACAGCATATCCTAAAAGAGAACATACTGAGCGAGATGATGGGATCGTTCACAGAAAACACAAAGTCCAGAATGATTCATTACGTAACTACGCAATTCTGCTACGGAATTACGCATATTGGATAGTTATGATCCCGGAGATGGGGCAACATGTGTTAGGGCGACGCGTCGGTATATATGCCGAGTGACAGCTGTTTGTCACCAACACCCTGTCAACTGCTAGAGTTAACATGGAAGAGAAGGTTGCAACCCGAGCAGAAAAACCCGATGCCTTGACAACTTAGGCTTGTCGAGCATCCAATTTGTAACCCGCTCCTACGAGATAGTTTCAACATTTTGAAATAGTTGTCAATATATTTCTAACTATATTAACCATGTTAATATTTACATAACCATATTTGTTAAATTTCCATAGTTCCCTGCAATAATGAATATTATTTTTCGTTAAGTATAATCTGCACTGCACCTTCCCTAATATTATGTCATGGCGTCCAGTTCTTCTCTTCAGTATTTGGGAAATATGTTTCTATCAAAACCACTTAATATATTAAAAGTTTCCATTTACTCTTCGTTTATTATGGTCTCTTGGGCTTTTAATATTCTGTGTACGAGCATTGTCCTTGCGATGGTCCGAGCTGTCGGACATTGATATTGTCGTAGTACTGTCGCCATGACAGATTGGCGTGGTCGGATTTGGACCTTGCGCCAACTGATCGGTCATTTTTCAAGAATAAGCAGTCTGCATTGATAACACGGAAACCTTCGGGTGTATGACCCCACAGATATCTCGTGGGCAGATAACCCCGAGTGAAACGACAATTTACGCTATCCTGGAGTTAAATGCACTGAAATTGATAATTTTGTCATATCTACTTTTTTGTTCTGGTCGTTGCAGAACAGTTGAATATATGCCATGGCGTTGTCAGTTCCAGTCGTGGTTTGGAGTAGAAATAAGCAGTACTTCGGAGATAATAAACATAAACGCAAAGAAAACTAATCATTGGGAGAGAGGAAACTCATGTTGAGAGCAAGGTTCAGATGAACCTTGCTCACACGCCAACGAAACTTGCCTTACATGCGCAGGGAACATATGTTAGTAGTATGGTTCTGATCAACCTTATACATGCTACACGGAAACTAACTCTGGCGAGAGATAGCGAAGCTTATGTCAGAAGTATGGTTCTGATCGAGCATACCACAAGGAAACAAACATTGAAGAGATAGGAAAGCTTATGTCAGGAGCATGATGTGAGCATCCGTAGAACGATACACATAACAGGAATGAATTCCATATACAAAACCAAAGCTTTGATCAACGTTAAATTATGCATCTATATTAATACTTATCACACATATCCGCAGCGTATGCACACAACACATCCACCAACTCCCACGTCAGCCCAATGATGGGTGCTTGGAGTAAGACCACTTGAGAATTGAGATGAACATTAAGCTGAGCGCCGATTTCCAGAAGATAACAGATTATTGATGGGCACGCCACGGATGTGTTTGTATCCACGTGTTATCAGCTACATCTGTCTGTGTCCGTATCAGAACTGAATGCACGAATAAACGAACCAATATGCGAAAGAACGAGCTGCAATTTGTGGCATTGAATAAGGTCTGTCCGGCCCATGGCACAGCGCTGGAGACATCAATCCCGTACACTACTTAGTACGCAATATAGTGCAGTGTTTTGTACTTATTTACATGCTAGCAGCGCTAATAGGTTTAAACATAAAATCGACGAATACCATGGAAGGGAATCCATATATCGATACATAACAATTATTGGACTCTTGATTAGTCAAAGGCATCCGTGTCCACTTGCCGTGTGGATTTCTGTGTGTGTGGCTAGCGTTACCTTATCGTAGGGTACATTAGAATGTCCTAATCTTATCTTGTTAAATCGGGCATGTCTTTGTATTCTTCATATTTGCGCATATTATATTAACTGTATTCAACAGTAGAACAACAAACAGAAGCTTGACAATACTCATACATACAATACAATACATGTAGCTACGATAGAGTGACTGAAGAAAAAGGCTGGTCTAGAAGAATGGATGTTTGACTGAGCATGGAGAACGTATTCGTGTTGGTGACATATGCAATTCCAAGACCTTCGTCTGAATATTGCGGCAATCATCTTCTACTTACTCATATGCCAAATTTATTTAAATTCGTTGCCAAATGAGTTCATTATTCCGGCTATCACTGCCCCGTTCTAAATAGCGCAGCTTTGTTGCGGTTGTATATGTTAATCGATCGCCCTGTCTGGATATGGGCTATGTATATAGCGCCTAATTGACCCGTCGTCTAATTGCGCTCAAGACCACAGCGTCGTTATCTCAATAGGCTCTAGGCTAGGCAATTTATTATGGGCGGATCGCTGTCATGTTTACCCAAATGCGGTAAGGTTGGGACAAGTTACTTTGGAAAATGACTCTATGTCATACAACACAAACATATTTACGATACGTTGTCAGCAAACCGGCTTCCTGGCAGTAACGCCAGCAGAACGCAGTTAATAAAATGTCCTAGCAATAACGATAGGAAAGTGAGCTACAATGACGTCAGCAGAATAGCGTCGTAGCAATAATGGGAAAACAGCAGTGGTCAAGCAATAGCATAATAGAGTAGTAGCAATAACGGGAAAACATCAGTGGCCCAGCAGTAGCATAATAGAGTAGTAGCAATAACGGGAAAACATCATTGGCCCAGCAGTAGCATAATAGAGTAGTAGCAATAACGGAAAAACATCATTGGCCCAGCAGTAGCATAATAGAGTAGTAGCAATGACGGGAAAACATCAGTGGCCCAGCAGTAGCATAATAGAGTAGTAGCAATAACGGGAAAACATCAGTGGCCCAGCAGTAGCATAATAGAGTAGTAGCAATAACGGGAAAACATCATTGGCCCAGCAGTAGCATAATAGAGTAGTAGCAATAACGGGAAAACATCAATGGCCCAGCAATAGCATAATGGAGTAGTAGCAATAACGGGAAAACATCAGTGGCCCAGCAATAGCATAATAGAGTATTGGCAATAACGGGAAAACATCAGTGGCCCAGAAGTAGCATAATAGAGTAGTAGCAATAACGGGAAAACATCAGTGGCCCAGCAGTAGCATAATAGAGTAGTAGCAATAACGGGAAAACATAATTGGCCCAACAGTAGCATAATAGAGTAGTAGCAATAACAGGAAAACATCATTGGCCCAACAGTAGCATAATAGAGTAGTAGCAATAACGGGAAAACATCATTGGCCCAGCAATAGCAAAAACATAATTGTTCCGTTGCAATAACCGTAGATCGGTGGCCTAGCTGTCACCTCAATACAGTGGCCTTGTAATAGGATCATTAATGAGTAATCAATCATCAATGATCTAGACACTTGATTATAAGATTGACTGGACGGACGGTCAACGCGATTGACTCTGAGTTGACGCGGAAAAGTCGCAATCGCTGAAGAAGTTTGTCGCGTCGTCGACTTCCCGGCTGTATTCGCCTGACTTATCAACTCCAGATGTGACATTTATATAAAGCAAGTAGAAGTGTCGTATCAGTTGACGCACTAGGATCCGGTGTCGATGACATGAAGGGGTGTCAGGCGACGGGGGCGGTGTTCCCCGGGGTAGGCTTACGACCACCTGTCTCTCGACAAGATAGCGGCTGTGACACGTTCAGACTGGTCCGCCACAGTCGTTGGGTCTCATTCACACTGCTACTTTCGTTCTTACGAAGGCGCGATCTCCCCTGACAGCGCACGAGATCCCATTTGAGAAGCTGATGTGATGTGTTATTTATAAAGAGAGACAGCGACGAGTAAATACTTTGAAGAGCATTCAGAATGTGGGAGAGAACGAGTAAAACAACGGCGAATTCAAGAACGGAATTAAACGAATTTTGAGTCTACGCAGCTATGTAGCCAAACGATTCAATTCAAAGTTTGCAGCAAACCCCGTGGTGGTTCATGTATGCAGGCCTACCGTCTTTTTTCTTTTTCAAATTTGAAAACGAAAAAGAAAACGACGGTATATACACGGACCCATGGTACAAACACGTACGCACAACATATTAATTGTGAAAATGTCACATTATGAGAATGTCGCGTTGCACTGTGCGCTGTTGTTGCTCAGGTTGGAAGCAAGTCAGAACCCGGCCCCGAGAGGAGCGGAGAAGAAAGGAGCAACAAGTTAATATGAATTGTGGACATGGTAGAGACGGGATGACAAAAGCGAGGATGTCCACGTAATGGAAACTAACGCACTCATGAGCGATGTGTTTATCAATTTTGTCGGTCAGTCTCAGCACCCTGTCGTTGTTTATTTATCGACGAGATGAGCCGCGGATGTTGGAGCGCTAGCGCTTGACCCAGATGAATCTACTGGCATTCTACCGTCGGCCAACTAGTCATTGATTCATAAACGGCGTCTTGGATCTTCTAGTGGCACCGCAAGGCGTCTTCACGTATTCATGTCTCACATAATGTGTTGGATTTGAAATCAACAAAACAAAAACAAACCTGTACCCTCTGCTATAGCGCCTAAATCCTCGAAAAAGGTAAGGAGAGAGAGAGAGAGAGAGAGAGAGAGAGAGAGAGAGAGAGAGAGAGAGAGAGAGAGAGAGAGAGAGAGAGAGAGAGAGAGAGAGAGAGAGAGAGAGAGAGAGAGAGAGAGAGAGAGAGAGAGAGAGAGAGAGAGAGAGAGAGAGAGAGAGAGAGAGAGAGAGAGAGAGAGAGAGAGAGAGAGAGGAAGGGAAGGAGGGAGAAAGAAAGAGGGAGAGGGAGAGAGTGGGGTGGAGGGACCACCGATAATTTAGAATGGAAGTGTAAGTTCAAATAGCTAAGTCTTTGATTGGGGAGTTCTGTCCAGATTCCGGGTGCAACTATAAATAAAAGTACATTTCTTATATTAAGCTTCGTTTCAGGAGCTACAAGTTGTTATGAGACAGAAGATCTGTTGAGAGGTCAAATCTAATCCGTTGGCCGACTGACCGCCGAGTCCCCAGTTGAGCCAGCCCTCGGTCCCTGACATTGGACCGGTCAGTCTCAGCCGGCCCCCGTGTGCGTGGCAGACCGGTCGTGTCCACTGTAGACCACTGCCCGCTCTACCTGCACGGTTTCATAGCTCGGCGCTGCTCATTAAATAAAACGCGCGCTGCCGTCTAATTAACGGTTCAATAAAATAAAAGTTGCCCCTTAGAACTAGTGCGTGTCGAGGTCACGGTGTAGTGTGGGGGTCACTGGAAGCAGAGGGAAGGTCACGCCTATTGTACACGTTCAGCACGTGCTGATCAGTGCGATTTCGTAAGTTTGAATCCGAGTTGCTAAAGGCGCCTGAAATAGTTGTTCACAATTCAGCCATATCAATTTTATTCCGGTAGTCTTTCAAGGAACGTTGTAGTCAGTTTTAATAATGCATCTAATTTCTTTTACTTCTCCATTTAATATGTTTTATCTCATTTAATGTGTTTTACTTATATTGTAGTTTCGTCTGCGCCTTTGACCAGATTTTTATCCGGATACACGGCGCTCTATAAATACTTATTATTATTGATACAGTAGTACCTCTCTTGAGCGCTCCCTCGTCAACGGCCACCCGCCAATAGCGGTCACATTACAGTTGCAATGACACTTTGACAATTAAAACAACCCATCTACAACGGCCACCTGCCTAACGCGGCTAGCCGCTAGCGCTCGGTTATCGTAGGCCAGTGTGTCCCTTTGCTACGCAAACGAGAAATGTCAACTTGATTTCCCTTGTGTGTCTTCGACGGTATGCGGGCCACTCGGTCTGACTGGATGCGGCCATGTTATATTTCGCCTACGGTACGGTACGTTAGACTGTTTAGTATAATATTTGTCCAGCAGCGTTTGTATACATAATAGTCCTATGCATCCATACCAAATTACCAAAATATGTTTACGATGTGGTGTGTGTATGGCAGGAGGCTGACGAATTGTCCTTTTTATGCGGGCTGAATACCTTTATAAAATAGAAAGCCGCTCAAAAGGAGACCAACTGAATTTGTTTTATAGCGGCGTTTCTCTATCCTAATAATTATAAGGAACATTATGTTATGAGAAAGAGCTTTGAATAACCCGTAACCAATATACATCGTGGTGTGCACTGTGTTATATTGGATGCGAAAAATAAAAGAACATCGCATATGAGGAACAGTTTGCCCAAACCCGAACGTGTTCAGTCATTATGTAACTGATTGTGACCGCCATTATTTCCTGCGGGTAGTTTAGGAACACGAATATAGGAATAGTTCAACTGAAACGACCTCTCCCGGACTTGTACGTAACGACAGGTGTAGGGCTATTGGTGGATTTCACCTCGACTAACTTGTTGCTTTTGGAAAGTAGCTCGTCTCTGTGTTGTTTGGTGCAATACCGCGGTTGTCAGTCAAACGCACCGCGGTTCGATTCCACCTGTTGCCCTTTCGAAGTTGGGACACCTTCGTTCACCTCACTTTGCCTGCGTCTTTCAGAATAAACACCACACACCGCTTGTCTCATCCACCTGAGAATCGTTTCACTACGATAACGACCTCATAACTAAAATCCATTATTAAACAGATTCCGTTGTTAAATTTAAAGAGCTTTATCACCGAGGACATTATTTCCGTGACACACCGGATATAGTGTCCCTGTGGCGCACCCTGGTGTTGAACACATTCACTATATAAGAGCGCTGTTAAGGAGCGAAATCGAGTCTAGATCAGCATCGGCCTGATGGGTTCAAGTCCGGGAGATGTCGCCTCAGTCGAACTATTTCTATATTCGTGTCCTTAAACTGCCCGCAGGAAATCATGGCGAATATTCACCACGTTCTGACGCCAATGACCAAAAACCCTGCTACACATGCATAACAGAGTTTTACACGAGCACAACGGGTAAATAAAAAAATAAAAACTGGTAAATTGGACAATTTCACAATCCTGGCTAACTGCCTGCCGTTCTGTTCTGTGAACTTCCGTGTATTACGATGATCCGCCCCGTGTAATTCCTCCCCAGTACACCTGCTGTAGGACATACGGTACATTTACGACACCTTATAGTCGGGATTAGTGTTAGTTTCCCACGGGCGCCGCAGCCTGCCACACGGCGCTGCAGGGCATACGACGTCGCACTGTCAATAAAATCACTGTAGGAAACGACGAGTGTTTTCTTTATCCGGATGTAATGCATCCTACGCTACGAACCAACTGGGAGGCATCTAAGTATAACTGATTAGGAAGTTTCGTTAAACCCAACGAAGGCAGTAGAACAAGAGGGCCGACTGCAGTGATGGAACAGTGTAGGTTGGATATGAGAAAGTTCACATTCCCACAATAAATAACTAGAATAAGTTATCTTGTGATTGCTAACAGTGTGAATATATTTAAAGATAAATTTCTTTCTTATGAAAGCGGGTTATACGTAGATGGAAAATCGTTGGTATATTAATAAGAAAAATACTTCTTTGTCCGCATGGCATCTGGAACTCGTAGCTTTGTATGGCAATCTTGTAAAGTTTATCTTGTTAAATCTTATTAAACTATTAAATCAATATAGCGTTCCTAAGTTCGCTAGCTGTGGCGGTTACGGATGATCTCATAACTTAACACGATCCGAAAAAAATCGTTAATACAGTCTTAGTATTAGTTGAAATCACCCCAACCAATACGCGGTGAGGGACTTCGCGATTTTTACCATCCAAAATGGACATTAGCGTCAATTTGTATTAACATATGCTTCACCCATTTCGTGACGCTATTACAGCGGCATATTTTCCACAATATGCGAGGTGGCGACCTAACTATCCTCGATTCGGAATTTTGGGAATTTGCTATCTTCAGTGAATATCTCTTACTGACTGCCGCGCATTCGAAACTAGGACAGTTGGTTCACGCCATTTTGCCTGTTTTTTTCTGGAAGAATGTTTAAAACAGGTTGTCCCTTCTAGTTGATATCCAGCGCAAGGGAAAGTAAAATATCCCATATAAGGAAATGGAAACCATCTCTTCTGGACTCCCAAACTGCAGATAAGGAAGCTGTGAGGAAATGGAAAGCATATGTTGTGGACACCAACTGTAGAGAAGTGCACTCTGAAATAAACCATCCGTCCTGTTCTCGGGTTCTCGGGCCTGTTGGAAATAAACAAAATGATATCGACAGTGAGCGCGCGTTTGGATGTATTGTTTACGCCTTATCTTGGAAACGACATTTTACGCATTGTTGACCCTTGGTCGTTGCCAATGCGTCTACCACTGACCGTTTAGGGGACAGCTTGTTTGCTTACTTGTTTATATAGAAAGGGTTCCTCGAAACACCCTGCTCCTCCTAAAGTTCCCAGGCTTGATTTGTGCCGTCCACAAGGCCGTGTCAAGGCTGGGTGTGTCTGTCTGAATGAGAACAGGTTCCACAGGTTTCTTTACTGTGTGTTTTTATTAAGATTCACTCATATTTTGATTTAAGGCATACATCGGGCGCTTTTCAAAGCTTTACTACTACTACTACTACTACTACTATTACAACAACTACTACAACTACTACTACGCTTTCTCTGTGATGGTATACTTACTTGTATGATTTTGTTTCAGATACGGACGCCGCTGACGTCACCCGCCAGTCTCTGGTCACGTGTCTACTGAGTGTCGCCATGGTAACCATTCTCAACTACGTCAGATGAGTAGACTTCCTGAGTTAAGACCGTCGCCGATTCTTTCACAACCCTCGAGAGTTCCACAGACTCTACAGCCGCGTCTTATTCCGCGTCTGACTTTCATCGCGTCATGTTGGTCCAGACAAAGGTTATGGGATCAAAATGTTTTAAAAACTACACACAAAATAATACTCGTTCAACTTCGACGCCCGGCGACAAAGATCGCTAACATAAACGATAGTCGCCACTGTATCGCCGACTGCCACTAAGTTAAGAGATGACCAATGGTGCGATCTTGGTTGTGCTTGTTAGGCATGGGACCAGAATCCTTCAACCTGCATTTTAGATCATTATATTGCATAATAGTCATTTACAGTGTAGCAGAATGTTAGTTGTTTGCTGCTACTGGACACATAACGTACGAATAGTGCATGGGCATGGATGTCCGTTTATAACGTATGTTACTGATAAATCATCAGCCGATTAAGAAATAGCACTCTTCTGATCCGGAGATAGTTCGTTGAGTAGTGCTCATCCGGGGACTATTCGACAACTAGCGCTCATCCGGGCACAGTTCGACAACTAGCGCTCATCCGGGGATTGTTCGACAACTAGCGCTAATAATCTGGGGACAGTTCGACAACTGGCGCTCATCCGGGGATTGTTCGACAACTAGTGCTCATCCGGGGACTGTTCGACAACTAGCGCTTATTCGGGGATAGTTCGACAATTGCCGCTCATCCAGAGACAGGTCGACAACTAGCGCTCATCCGGGGACTGTTCGACAACTTGCGCTCATTCGGCGACTGTTCGACAACTGGCGCTCATTCGGGGACAGTTTGCCGAATATGACGTTGCGGATCGTTGAGACGAGGGATGTGGTGGTGGGGCGGGACGGGGAGGGACATTACGAATTCACCGAAATATTGACGCGATCGTTTGTTTACACTTTTTTTGCCATTCACTGTCGTATCTTTTGTGTTTCTTTCACCTCTAAACACTGTTGTTCATAGACTCATAGAAGCGCGATCCTTGGGCTACTTCACATGTGTATCTATCTTCACGTGTGGTAACTGTAAATGCTATGTTCAACTGTGTGTACTGCAAATGTTGAGATCTCTAGATAAATTCACCCTCTTGATCTATACTTAGCGGAGGTCATATCATCCACTTGGCCAAAGATACACCACACCGGGGTTCGAGTGGACACAGACAGTAGATCAGTCGTTATGACCACCTGTTGACGTAAGACGCTCTCAATGTCTCTAGACCAGTGTAGTATAAACTATGTGACGGGATAGCACTTTTGTAAACAGTCAGCGCAGTGGGTTATTGCGAAGTCTACAGTGCGCAAGAGTGACGGGAATTGCTACTTTGCTACTGCTCAAGGTGTACGTATTTTACTAAGTATATCTACGCTTAATGAGGTTGTTACTAGTTTTGACAATTTTTTCACAAAATGTATTGTTACTATTGTTGACGGCAGTGGAATGTGTTGATAGTAATGTTGACGACGAACTGTGTTGATACTAATGTTGACGAAGTTTGTTGATACTAATGTTAACAGTGAATTGTGTGGGTACTAATGTTGGTTATGAAGTGGGTTGATACTAGTATTGATGACGAAGTGTGTTGATACTAATATTGATGATGAAGTGTGCTGATACTAAAATTGATGATGATGTGTGTTGGAAGTGATGTTGATTAAGTGTGTTGATAATATTGTCGACGATGAAAAGTGTTGACGTTTATGTTGACGATGGTGATACTGGTAACGATGATAGCTCCTGTAGTAGTGATAGCGACTATGATAACAAAATAAACGAGAATTTAACTGAAGGAAAGACAATCAAACCTGAAATAAGACTCAAGATGGAAGCTGTCGTGTTGCGAACTAGAGCGAGTGCGGTAAATACATATCATTGGATGCGCAGATGATAACATTGCGTTCTCGTTTGTATCGTCCGAATATAACCATCGAACTCAAAGCAAAATGCAACATGAGTTGTTGTTGTGTTGTTATTAATATTATGCAAAATCAATTAATTACTGCTCAAGTCAGCATACATGTTTTACTACGAGTTTTGTTCAACTGGTGGGGACATTACTACTTCAGCATAGAGTGCCGAATTGCCGGTTCAGGTGGTAATGTTGACATTATGTTTGTCGTGCAGTATGTCAGTGGCCTGTTATAAGTTTAACATAAATGTTTAACAGTAGCTGTGAATTGTCCCTATTATCAAAGCAGGTCGTTTTTGCACAAATGAGGTCAGTGTGACCTAATTCTGATGTGCCTTTCTGCTGTTGTTTCCTTGTGTGACAGTGGTGTTATTGGGGTGTACTATATTAATTGGTGCATGTTTCCAGGTTGTGTTGTTAATATGATATCTATTTGACCTACTATTAGTATAGGTCGTTCTCGTATGCGTGTCGTGGTGCTGTGTTCCATCATCATACATCATTATTATACGTTTAGTTATCAAGGAACCAACGTATTTTACGATGACAATTTTATAACGCGCGAATGATGATGCACTTCGTAACTCTCTTTGTAAAGTAGGTCGCATGATAGTTAGGTGTATTTGGGGTGACTGAGTGAATGGATATTTTAAGTGCGTGATTTTGGATGTTTGTTGCTTTTCAATTGGAACTAACACCCGTTGGTGCGCACAATACCAATACATATTGACCCACAGTTAAATGTCCTAAATGTCGGCTGTTCAGGTCAGACACAGATTGTATGAGGTAACACATAGATTCTAGATGCCATACATTCTACAAAACTGTACATTTACTTGTAGCTTCAACCACCTGTAGAAATGAATCAATAACTGGGATTTAGTAAATTAATGCTGCCTTCACACAGGGTTAAACCGGTTTAAGTAAGCGGTTTAACTTCACGCGTACGACACTTCCGTAGCGTGGAAAAATTGCACGTCACAAACCTTGTTTAGCGTTAAGTCGGTTAAGCGTTTCTGTGGAAACACGGCATGACATAGAAGCAAACATACGCTTTTAGCTGCGTTTTGCGCAGTGTGCAATCTACGATCAACGAATGTTTGCCTGGCATCCAAATGGTTAATAACGGTTCTTACATTTAAGGATTTGACTACGTTTCATTATCTTTATATATTACAATAGTCATGGTTGACCATTTACTGGCGATTTTTGTTTGCGACCATTACGTCTGTGTGCCATGCATAGACAACACGATGGTCGTTTCCTCTGACACTGTGGTCCTCTGCCCGTCACATGTACAGTTGACTTTCCTGTGTTGCACTCATTCCGTATTCCACGCACATTGCCACGTTTGATGCTAATAGAGTGTAGTAATTTTATATAATAAAAGTGGTTTGAAACACAAAACGAATGAGAACTTGCTGTATTTCTTATACAAGTGTATATTGGTTCTACTGTGTATGTCATATTTCAGCAGACGTTTCAAGATCAATTTTAGTAGAACGCATCACTTAGTGATTGATGTCGAACAATGTACCGAACAACAAAATACTATATGATGCATATAAAAAATATGACATTAATCCCGGTAATTAATTCAACATTCGAATCGGCGTTAGTCGGGCTTAAGTTCGGCACACACCAACCAACGGCCGACGGTTTTTACGCCGACTAGTCGGTTGGTATGTGCCGAAAATCGGCTGGTGTGTGCCTAACATTAAATTGTTGTTTATGCTAGGCACACACCAACCGACTAACGCCGACTTGCGTTGCCAGTCGGCGCAAAAAGCAGTCGGTGGTAAACGCCAGTTAGTTCCGCCGACTAGCGCCGACTTCTGCCCGCACACACCAGCCAGCACACACCAACCGACTCGCGCCGACCGTCGGTGCTCGGCTTGATCCTTGTGGAAAAAATCCACTATAAATACGCGTGTTTACTACGGAGTTAACAATGTGTTTCGATACACCTACAATAAACACATGAAACATTTGTAAAAATTAGGCCAAAACGGCTATCAGAAAAACGAATCTTGTTACGTAGTAAGTGTTAGCTTCGCCATGAGCCTTCATGACGATATGGCTTGAGCATTTGGCATATCTTCCAGCAAAGAAACGCATAGCGTCGAGCTATGTTTTATAACAGTACGCAGAACGTTATATTTAGTCGTTTCAGTTAACAGTTATGTTGAAGTGTAATCAGTCGCACCCAACGAATTCCTCAAAAACGTTTTCCACCGTTAGCGCCGCTTTGCGAATTTTTAAGGCTTAATATATATGCGCCCTGTAGCGGCGCCACCAGAGGTAGCGTTTTTCACAAAACTAAAGGGTGATTCCTGTCGGAAACGTGAAACAAACTTACAAAGTCAGGTGGAAATTAGGTTTATTTGTGGCGCCTGTTTTAGGAACAAGCGAAAAAATGATGATGGTCAATGGCAATAGGATAAAAAATAATCTATTACTTTCTGAAACGTTGGTTACCCGCCAGGTCAGTAAAATATGATATTAAAAAATTAAAGCATGTGGCCCGAAATGGTTTGAAAACTCAAAAAAGACGCCGGGCTTAGCCTTGACTTTTATCGAGGACTATCACATGATCGCGCTATGATTTCTTATTGGCCAATTTACCGCCGACCGACCTGCACACACCAGCCGACTCGTCATCGGATATGCGCCGACTTGTCACCGGATACCTCCTTATCTAACGCCGACTCCCGATTAACGCCGACCGCCGATTCAACATTCGAATCAGCGTTAGTTGGCGCTATAAGGCCGACCGTCGGGCTTAAATTCGGCACACACCAACCGACTGCCGTCGGCCGACGGTTTTTACGCCGACTAGTCGGTTGGTGTGTGCCGAAAATCGGCTGTTGTGTGCCTAGCATTAGAAACATGACTATGCGTTAGCCGTTGTATTCCCGTCACTTCCGCTCGCACACTTCCGGTCTTGCATACAGCATCTATGGAAAACTCCACCAACCCGTCCATTCGTCCATCTATCAATACACCTACAATACTGCCATAGTAGCAGCAGTGAGCGATTTGCTGCAAAAAACCGCGGCTTTGAGGGCAACACGGACAGCACAAAGTAAGCAAAATGAAGGGGTCAGCACACTGTTTGTTTTCCCATAGGCGACCATGTTAGCGTTTTGTCTGATTATAAAAAAAACGTGACCTGCAAAATGTCTTAAACTTCTCACCTGCTGTTATCATCATCTCATTGACGTGCTGATAGATTTTAACAAAAATTGCATACTTCTAGCTCTCATAAAATGCCTGTATGTGTGACACCCGTCAATAGTTACACATGTCGGCAAGCATTACTCCGCAAACAGGTCACACAGGCAAATTGCTGCCAAATATCCTTCAGCTTATTCAAATCATCTAGAAATCCACCATTTTACAGTCAACACCGTGGTCACGTGGTGTGAGATTGGACCTGACCAGCGCTGTGTTCGTGCTCCAACAGTACTTCAACTATTGGCAGAACGCACATACTACTCATTCAAGAATTATTATCTGAGCCTTCATAATAGCAGGTGGATTCACGTTGCAGTGCCCATTGAAGTTGTGAACTTTCTGGGGTAGGTAGAATGCTGAGTTTTACGATGATGCTTGGTGTCGTCAGTCGACCGTGACCACTGTCTCTGCCGCGGCTTGGTGGAAGCAGTGATCGGTGCCTGAATTGAACATTCTTCTGTCACTGTCCTGTAATTACGCAATCCACCGACCAAAGCCACGCAGCACAGCGACCAGCTAGACAATATCAACAACTGTGTAGTAACAGACTGCGACACTCCCTCGTCACAGTCTATCAGGCATGGGTCGATCTAGTGGGTCATCGACGGCGACAGAAAAAGAAGTCGATTTCTCATCTGGTCTTTTTGAGGCACTGTGCGACCCCAAGGTCGCAAACAAGCTCAAGGAAATCCTGGTCAACGAACTGAGACAGGAAGTTGCTGACCTCAGAAGAATAGTTGGAGCTAAAGACAAACAGATCGCCGATCTCTGAGATCGTGTTGTAGACCTTGAAGAGAAGGCGGACGCCCTCGAGTAATATTCCAGGCGCAACTCTGCGCATTTCGAGGATTCCCGAACGGGATGGCGAGGACGTACTCGAGGAGACACTAAGTGTGATGAATTCGGCGCTTCTACCACCACTGACGGTGGAGGAAGTAGACCGCATACATCGTGTTGGCCCAAAGCTCCCAGGTAAGACACGTCCGATCCTCATCAAGTTCGCGACATATCGAACGAGACGCCGTGTCTTCGTGACACGGAAACACATTAAATACGAACAACCAACCCCAGGACCGTCAGCGACATCGACATCCCACCCGGTATACATTAACGACGACCTCACGAAACAAAGATCCCACCTACTTTACGAGTGCCGCAATGCCAAAAAGACCGGCAGACTAAACGACGTTTGGACTGTTGACGGAAATATCCTGATACGGGACACTTCTAACAGGGTCGCCCAAATTAAGAACCGATCGGAACTCGCCAAACTGGCTGTCTAACGCTGGACTCGCTGTATGCCATTAATGGTATGACATTTGTCATCATTTACACAACGTGTATATGTATTTGTCTATCGTGCAGCACAGCACATACACTACTAATGGAGATCATGATTCTATTACTCTAATACAAATGGGTGAAATTAACATAGAGGTATGTTGATAGTAATGAAATCCACCTTGCTTTATTCCTACGAGTTACGTACTATGAATTACTCACTAATTCTTTTAGCACTCCTTGAATCACAGCAAGAACATATGTTTACACCGATCGATAATGGATAGAGGTAAAGGCTTCTGCCAAATATATAAAAAGAGAGTGCATAGTTGCTCCACTGTACTACAATGCATTACTTGTAAAGGGTATTATCATGTTAATTGTATCACAGTACTGAACAAACAAAATATTCCAGATTACTGTGAGTATTGGTATTGTATAAAATGTATGTCTAACATTTTTCCGTACAATCATCTCGACAATGACAGCGAGTCAGATACAGACATCCTATTTAACTCTGATCCAGATACAAATTACTATTGTGAATTCACTAAAACACGGATAAGTGTAATTACCATGTAGAAGATACCTTTAATAAGTCATGCATACAAATTGGTGTAACAGATACCACATTCTCTGTTGTTCATGTCAATATCAGAAGTCTGCCTCGCCACCACCAACAATTTGGAAATTACTTTGCCAATCTCAGTCACTCTTTTTCAATAATTGGATTCTCTGAAACGTGGCTACAGGAAAGCAATGTTGATACTTATAACATTGCAGGTTACCATATGGTAAATAACTACAGAAACAATAAAAAGGGTGGCGTGGCGGTCTGCATAAAAGATTCGCTTCTCTACAAACGAAGAGAAGATTTAGACAAAAGTAATGAAGATATAGAGTGTGTATTTATTGAGTTGGACAAAAATATATTTACATATAAAAGGAACGTTATTATAGGAGTTGTGTACAGGCCGCCAGACAAAGACATAAATGTATTCACCTCAATCTTGCATGCTATTTAAAAAAATATCCATAAAGAGAATTGCCTGTGTTATCTCATGGGTGATTTCAATATAAATCTGCTGAATGTGAATAAACATGTACCTACCTCAGAACTTCTTGAATGTATGTATACCATGTCATATATTCCTCTCATTAGCAAGCCAACTAGAGTAACTGCTACTTCTGCCACACTTATTGACAATTTTTTTTTGTAATAACGTAACTATAAATAGCACAGAAACCTGTTCTGGTATACTATATACATATATATCAGATCATTTTCCTGTCTTCTATGTCGATAACAATAGTTGTTCAACTTATGTAAACACAAAATACATAACTAAGAGGTTTTATACCGATCAGAACAGAGCAAAGTTTACAACAAGTCTAACTAATGCTGACTGGTCACTTGTTACTTCTGAGCTTGATGACACAAATAATGCATATGCTGCTTTCTATTCACAGTTTGGTAAGCATTATCTTAATTGCTTTCCTGAAGTAAAGATTAAACAAAAATACAGTAATAGGAAACCAAGGCTATCACATGGGCTGAAGACCTCCATAAAATTTTTAAATAAATTATTCGCCTACTACAAAAAAACCTATCCTTACTAATGCAACTAACTATAAAGCATACCGCAATAAGCTTAACTCAATTTTAAGAAGAGCAGAAAGAAATCACTATCAACAGTTATTAAAGCAAAATCAATCAAATCTTCAGAAATCATGGCAATTATTAAGCAAATAATCAATAAAAATAAAAAACCTTCCCAATCTCCGAATATAACTATTAATAATCAATTAGTAACCGATAAAAAGGTAATTGCCAATTACTTCAATAACTATTATGTTAAGGTTGGACCATCATTGGCTGAAAAGATTACCAAAGGTGGTATTGACCCGTCAATATATATTAAGCATCGAAACTTCCATACAATATTTATCTCCCCAGTTGAAGTGAATGAAGTAGAAACTATAATCAAAGATCTAAAAATATCAAGCCCTGGTTGGGACTTAATAACTCCACATATTGTTAAATTAATATATCATACTTTCTTACTTCCTTTAACACATGTTATTAACTTCTCGTTAACTAAAGTATTTTTCCAGACGACCTGAAAAGAGCAAAAGTGATCCCGATATACAAAGGCGGTGGCAAGACACTCGTAAACAATTACCTTCCAATATCGATTTTGCCAGTTTTTTCTAAAGTTCTAAAAAAAATAATGTACAAAAGATTAACGTCTTTCATAAAAAACATAACATCTTATATGATTACCAGTTTGGATTTAGGAAGAAGCATTCTGCAAACATGGCTCTTGTGCAACTAGTAGACAAAATTTCCACAGCTATAAATAATGGTGACTACTTACTAGGAGTTTTCTTGACTTCAGTAAAACTTTCGATATAGTTGACCATAAAATATTACTTAATAAACTAGAACACTATGGCATTAGAGGAAGAGCACTTGCCTGGCTGGAAAGTTATTTGTCTAGTAGAACGCAGTATGTTTTATTTGATGGAATAAAATCGAACATTCAGTCTATATGCTGTGGTGTCCCACAGGGATCAATAATAGGCCCACTGTTATTCTTAATCTATATTAACGACATTGTTAATGTATCAGATATCCTATTTCCTATTATATTTGCTGATGATACAACTGTTTTTGTCATTGGTAACAGTTTTAGCGAGCTAGAAACTGTGATGAATCATGAACTGCAAAAATTTGTTATTTGGTTAAAGAGTAATAAACTATCTTTAAATATCAGTAAAACACATTTTATTGTCTTCAAATCAGTAAATAAAAAGGTATCCAGTCCAACTGCCATCCTTATTGATGGACTAAAAATTACTCAAGTAGAAAACAAAAAATTCTTAGGAATTTTAATCGATGCTAATTTGTCTTGGACTTTTCATATACAGTATATAAAATCTGAAAGAGCCAAAGCCGTTGGAATTATAAGTAAAGCTAGAAAAACCCTGAGTAGATCATCCCTTGTAACATTATACTATGCATTTTTATATCCATATCTAACGTATTGTGTCGAAGTGTGGGGAGGAGCATATAATACACATCTTAGTTCTTTATTCAAATTACAAAAGTATGCAATTCGGTTAATTATGTCAGCTCCACACAGAGCGCACACAGACCAACTCTTCAAGACGCTGTCCATTTTACCAATAAGAAAAATCTACGAATACAGGGTGGTGCTGTACAAAATCGTTAAGAATATATTTCCGTCAGTTATGACAAGGATGTTCATTAGAAATAACGAACTACACGAACATAGGACACGCAACGCAGAATTACTACATGTGCCGATTTCAAAAAGTAATGTATTATATAAAACCATTAGATATCGAGGTGTTAAATTATGGAACTATATGGCGATAACAGTGGATTGTAATTGTAATTATGCATTAGCAACGTTTAAACGTCAACTTAAGAATTTTTTGCTAGTAAATAATATTAATGACATATATAAATAGCATTCTTTGTTGCTATTTTACAAGAAGTATTCTTGAAAATAGTACTGTTGTGATTAATGTTTCTGTTTTCTTCTTTCTTCAATCACACAAATTGTTATCTTGCACCATGGAATTTACCTGTGTATCACATGTATTGTGAGGGCTAATCAGCCACTCGTGGCTGTATACCCTCATTACAGAAACCATGGCAATCTATGTATGTAATTGATTGGAATGTATCACAGTTTCTGTAATAAACCATTGTTATTATTATTATTATGAACACCTTCTACAATCACACATGAAAATCTCCCTACTCAAATGCACTTATGTCACAGCATGTGAATTTTGTAAAAACTCATTTCAAAAAAATACACAACATTTTTCTTCGAAGGAAGTCTAACTAGAACATAACCCCTGAAGGCAATAATGGGATGCTCCCGAGTCTCGCTCTATTTAATAATTAGTAATGTTTATATCATATGTTTGTTTTTTCTAACGAAATTAAATTACATTATAGCACTATAAAACATATTTTCATTATCGTGAACAAATGTACACTGAAAATTAAGTTACGAAATAGCTATCAACACAATACAAATTGGAACATGAACACATTTTCACTTTGCGATTCGCCACATAGTGACTAAGGGGATGACTGAGACATTTTCATTTTAGTTTTATTGCGTGACTTGTTTGAGCCAAATATTGAATAATTTCGAAACCATAATATCACCCGATAAAAGTTTGTTCACATTATTTGTTTATTTCACAGTTGGCCTCCGAGCCAATCATGATCTCAACACAGATTTAGGATTTAAAGCCGCCTACCAGATAACATTTCAAAACCATTAATATTCCAGGTTGTAGTGAGGGTAAACCGCTGCCACCTCAGAGCGCCTGGACAATCGAGGTTATATGCCCCTACACACTTATTAAAGCTTCTTCCTCATCTGTTTTTTTTTCGTCACCAATTCTAGTAAAGCTTCTCCCTCATTTGTTTTTTCTTGTCACCAATTCTGTTCTTCGATGACGATATACGAAACGTGTGAATTGCGTAAATACTGTCCGCAATTCGGTTTAATAAAAATTCGGTCATTTGTTTAAATGGTCGAAATAATTCACATTGATCGTGATAGCTGGCAAATTGCCAAATTTATTTGCTAGGCCGACACCTAGCATACAATTAATTGAATTTGGTGGTCACATGTTTATTTTTGAGAGAGCAAAGGATGTCGACATAGAAAACAAAGCGTAACCGTATCACGCATTCACGTAAATATTTTTTGTTGGTAAAAACACTTGAATTGATTCCACATGCAGCATTTAACACATTAATAGTTTAATGATTTTACCCAAACTACATTCAGTAAGATATACCACTGAGCTAGCATGTCTAACAGTCAATTTTCCAAGGTAGTATAAAAAGTGGTTTTTGCACAACACCCACAATAACGATTGCTTATCAGTTGTCACATTACAGTATTTTATGGACACCTGGAATAACTCTAACCTTGATATGCAATTGAATTGCGCTGCCATAGAACAAAAATAGGCCAACAAACAAATATTATACTATATCTACATGAAGGTGAAAACGCAAATCTGTAAAATTAAAGGCGTTTTCTCGCTACTTACTAGATTGACTTCCTCAATACTTGCTATTAAAAATGTTGTTTAACTTATTGTATTGTTTATGATCTAGATAATATTTGTTTGGGATATTTTGTAAAAAGGAAACACAAACCTGCATGTGCGGGGTTTACAAAATAATGTTCGTGTGAATAGTAGGGTCCTTCTCTGACGTCATAATGACAATTCGGGTGAAACAATTGTTTTTATCAGATACATACATATAATTTTGTTTGTAATGTTTTGTTTGATACTTTAAAAAACATTATAATTTATTAATAATTATACATTTCATTAATAAATATTAATCCACAATCTTAAGCTAGATAATCAAACACGAGAAAGTTTGATACTAGCGTGACTAATGCTGCCACCTATCGGGTATCGCAGAGTCAATCTACATTATATTCTAACTTCGATTATCCAAGCTCCGTTGTGTAGCGCCACCATAATTTTGTCGCAAAATAGCGTGGAGTCAAATCGCCGTTGCCATTGTTAAAAATGTCAATGGTTACTCAGAATTAGTGTAACTGGTTTAATTCACACCTAGTTGATTTGCTCATGCGAACAGCATCTTAAACTTCTTTGGGGACTGCTACGAAACAAAAAAATACTTGCACTTTGACGAGAAGGCACAACTGTGGAGAATCTGACAAATGAGTACACTGACTGACACGGGAACGATATTAATATCGGGGGACAAAACACCTTGCGGCTCTCAAAAAACCTCGATTTGCACCCGTTTTCGGCTCGGCAAAACACTTACCCTCAGTCTCTCCGAAAACCTCAATTTGCAGCCCCCTTAAACATTTTCAGGCTCATATTTACAGGGAGCAATACCATATGTCTGTCCTTAGCAAAATTCCTAGAGAGCAACAGTCCCTTTGCCACCCCCACGTTCTTGCGCCTGATATGACAAAACAGTAAGTTTTCGGAAATTGTATTTGTTCTAGTTGACTGTGACCTGGCCTTTGAGGAAGAAGTAGCAAAAGGTGATGATCCAACAATAATCTGTGTAAGTTGAGTATAATCCACGTCTGAACTGTAGATAACAACACTGATTTGTAGAAATGGGAGATAATCCAAAGTTGACGTGTAAACGTAAGACTTCTACTTCTTATTCTTATGTTCAGCTCAGAACTCTATATCAGCCACACGTATGTGGCTAGAGTATTGTCGAGCTTGGGTGGGGCGTCGCAAGTAGCGGGTGGTGTAGCTCTGGCTTAGGTCTATTGGTTATTTTGTAAAGCTTAGGCAGATTAAAAGACCCTATAGCCGGTGCGCCTACAGCTTCGTGTGCATAGATTAATTATCGTTTAGGCAGGCGTGGAGAAGAGATGCTTTCTAAATGAGTCTAATGATTGTTTGCTAACTAGCTGTTGTGTGCATTTGTTCCACGATTTGATGGTGCTTGGAAAGAATGAGAGCTTGTCTGCGTCGATGCGGGGGAATGCTTGGAAGTAGCGATATGCGTTGCCGCTGGTACGAGTTGAAGCGGCGGTGAATGAAGTCGTTGTTATATCCAATAAGTTGTCCCTGATGCATTGGAGCATTATGAGCTTGGCATTAGCCCGCCTACTCGCAAGGGTCTCCCATTTCAGACTGTCGATCATGGTTGTCACACTGCTGCGTCGACGGTAGTCGCTCTTCACGAAGCGAGCAGCTTGTCGTTGTACATTTTCCACGGTCTTGATGTTCTTCTCTGTGGATGGATCCCATACTGTCGACGCATATTCCACGATGGGTCTAACGAACGTCTGATAGCATCATGCTTTGATGGTTTGGGGGTATCTGCTGATGTTCCGCTGTAGGAAAGCTCTGGTGTTGTTGGCCTTCTTTGTCACGTTGTTGATGTGTTTGCTCCATGTTAGTGTCCTGTCGGTGATTACACCTAGTTACTTGGCTCCATTAATCTCCTTCAAATGTTGTCCGTGGATACAGTCGCTGACAATTCTTTGTTTCCTTCTGTTGGTAATTCAGATAACTTCGCACATGTCCGGATTAAACTCCATCAGCCAGTTCTATTCCCACATCTGCAGCTTGTCTGTGTCATCTTGCAGTATATGTGTATCATCTGGTAAGTTGATGTTCAGTATTATTGTGTTGACAAAGCAGATATATTGAGATAATATACGAATGGTTTGTAACGTTGATCCGTACTCTTTGCCGAATTCGGCATGGTCTAAGAAGGAAGCATGCTTCCTAGCTGTGTCTTACCCAGACATAGTCAATTACTTGATTTTTAACGAGTCTTTCTACACCATGGGGGACATGAAGGCGTGGAAGAGCCTACAGGCTTACAACCAGCTGATGTCTGGATGGATAAGCGATGTGGCGGTTTTTGTGAAAAATGGCTACCACATTGCATGAGCGAAAGTAAGTTTGATTGCCTTGAATTTTAGTTTTGATAAGTAGGTAGGCCCCCTATGAATAATATTACAATAGGCTTAGTTTAATGAGAATGACTGTACAATTAATTGTTATAAAATGTGTATGTGTATGCCTGTGTCCTTTTTCCTATGGGGCTATGGCTATTGTGTAACTATAAATAGTAGGCCCCTATAAATATAAAAGGCTATATATATTTTATTAAGAGTAAGTACTATTTTTATTATTAATTGTTTTGTGCACCAACTTGGTTATACAGACGATAAGTAGGTACAACCATGACTTAAAGCCTCACAGTTATATATTTATGCATTTTAAGGCCCTAAATTTTGTATGTATAACATTGTCAACAATTCTAAATTTAGTTTGCATCGTAATATATTTTTACACTGTTTGGCAGGTACTTCATTCGCAGAGACTTCACGAAAAGCCATTGCAGCCATGGATCATCGCAGATAAAGCTGGGACTGTCTGCACCGTCCATTGTGACTGCATGGCTTTGTCGGGTGAGGGCTCCACCCACATCGCCACACTTCTCTTTGCGGTAGATACTACCGTGAAGATCCGCGGCAGCAAGACTGAAACTCAAGAGCCAACTTATTGGCTGCTGCCAGCAACTCACCGAGAGGATCGGTACAGAGAGGTTGACGAAATTTATTTCACCTCACCCTTGACGAAGAAAAAACAACTGGACGAAGCCATTGCTAGTGGGTCGCCGGTCTTGTCTCGGGTACGTCAGCCAAACAATATTGCCACACAAAATCCTGCTGAGCTTGACAACTTTTTCCATGGACTTAGCCTGGGTGACACAAAGCCTGTTGTGTTGTCCCTTCTGCCCCCGTACAATGGTGAGTTTATTTCCAGCAGTGCTTTCGGATATGTTCCAGGATGAGCTGCACAAACAGCCATTCTACATCGTCCCGAAGAAGTGTTCTTCTGTCACGTTGGCTGTCAACAGGCGGAGGCAATGGAGATGGCGACAAGACTGTGCTACCCGTACTGTTGGGAAAATGCCACACACGTCCATCCCTGGTTGGCTGTGCTATGAATGCGGACACTGTGGACACTAGTGAGGCTACACAAGAAGTGTGGTGTTACTGTCGAAAGGAGGAGTGTGGCGAGATGGTGGCCTGTAACAGTGGCAACTGTCAGTATAAATGGCTTCACTGCATGTGTGTAGACGTTCTGATGGAACTAAATGGAATGTGATTTTGCCCTGAATGCCGAAAGGACAAACGCAAACAGAGCAGGGAGAAACACTGAATCAGTAATGAAGAAATCGACGTCATTCTACAAAGATACTGACATACGAATGTCCAAGAAAACAGAAAAAATAGCACGTCTACAGTTTTCATTTCACATGAAAATCCTAGCTGCACTGATGAATCATGGGGGGGACGAAACAACAGACATATAGGAGCAATTACAATATATATCAATCACTGTAACGCATCAATTACAGCATACTTCTTTCGTCACAGAAATAGTTATTCATTTGTGTGTCTACATTGATAAAATCGTGCTTAACCTAAAATCCAGAGATATATAAAATACAAAAAAAAAAATATGTGTGCTTATTTTCAGAGCAGGTTAATTTAACAAATGCAATTTCAAACAATTATTGTTTTCCATTCGAAATTTAATTATAACAAAATTATTAAGTGCTATTGCAACCATACGTTTTAGCCTTTACAGAAAGTCATAGCTACCTGGTGCTACACAGAAATTAAACTAATATTAAATATACATCATCAATGCAGATAGGGTTTTCATGTGAAATGAAAAACTGCAGACATGCTATTTGTTTGTTTATTTTCTTTTTTGTTGGATATCAACCCACTCTCACTAGACAAACGGAACGATGGGCCCATTCAAGTTTGTTAGTACACAGCAGACAGTGGCTATTTCGTCGATCGTGGTGATTCTCTTTCCGTCATTGACGAACAGATAGTCAATTGGCAATGTTTCTTGCAGAAAGGTGTACTTCTGACGAAGCAGGCCAACAACATGCTCAACATGGATTCGCAGATTGGCCAGTTTTCGTGACCGTTCAAACTCGGCTGCTGGCATTTTGATGGTTGCCATCATCAGTCCCACACTGTTATTCACATCAAACCCCCTGTCGGCCATCACAACGTCGCCTGGGAGATGGTCGATGAAACCACAGGGTTCGGTGAGGTACTTGTCGGCCAGCCCAAGCTCTCGTCAAGAAGGAAATGGTCCCTTGTGGCGAAATTCCAATCAGGGAATTCACCGTATAGTAATGTTTGTAGGAAGACCAAGTCAGTGACCTTGCTTCCAGTTTTGATGGTGTTTCGATATACACCTTGAAACAGTCAATGATGACTAGAGCTTTCGATTCGAGATAACGCCGGAACTCCATTGGCACCGCCTTCTTCAACTCATCTCGTCCTGGCCATATAATTAGTGGCTGCATCACGATGTACAGAACGTCGAGTGTGTTCAAGAAGATTCTTGAGACGGTCGACTGTTTGATGTTTAACATGAAACCCAACAGTTCATTCGACACATTCATCAATGTCATCAATAACTGCTGAAACTTGGTCAGTGATGATCTGTGTGTTTCGTGTAGACGCGGTGACACAAAGTTGTATAGCTGTATGCGGATATAATGAGTTGGCAGGCCGGAAAGAACATTCACTTTGTCGTCGTTGCCGGCTAAGCTGCACTCAGTCAACTTTATGGAAGTCAGCATGGACAGTAGTGTGTTGGCCATATCTAAGCGAGCTCTGTTTGCAGCACGATCAACTGTACGCTCGTATCGTGAACAATTTGTTGCTCCATGTGATGGCTTGAGCTTGTCGTAACAAAACAATATTATAAAAACATTACTGAGAATATTTAATAAATATGTAATGTGTATTGAAATTGTTTTATTGAAGTCCAGTGTAGCATTGATACACAATAAGAATTGTTTAAAATAAATGTTAAACAAATCCACCCATAACCCTGTCAACCTGTATTTTACTGTTAGGGTTAGTCAATGCTGTATTTTTTATTATATTCTATTAATATTAATAAAAGCGGTGTATCATTAATGTTGATGTATTTACAATTTATTGTCAATCAATTACATAGGCTATGGTTGTTACGGAATTTATGGTATAACACAGCATAACATAGGCATGTCAATATCCATAGGTGATAGGCAAAGCCATGGGCGCATAGCCATGCTAGCCTGGCCCTAGGTTAGCAGGCCACAGGCAGGCCGTAACTTTTAGTTAGACGGGCTGTTAGTTACGTAAACCTGTCTTTATGTTTATGCATGCAACATATAGTAACTTACACGGCTTTGACATGAATTTGTGTTACCAGTCACAAAGTGCAACGAGCATGCACGAGTGTATGGATAGTTGGACACTTTAATGTCTGACCGGCCTATGTTGGAAAGCTAGACACGCTGTTGTTCCTCCGAAAGTTGTCGAGTTTGTTCCCCTTGTGACTGTGTATGACGAATTGTGGGCAGTTTGTAGCACAACAAATGACTATCTATGTCAGCTCGTTTGCAGAAAGCAAATAATCCGCAAAAGTTTACCATCCTTCGCGAATAACGGTGCAACGATGAAAAGAAAACGATTTACTGCATCAATGAATATTCACAAAGTGGGTGCGCGCGGGCGATCTGTACTCCAGCTTTTGTTCTCCAAAGTGCAAGACCGCAAAAGTGCTGCCGTGACACGGACAACCTCTATTTGGCGTTTGCTTCTACCGTTTACGCATTTGCTGGATCTGCGCTATCTGCAAATTGCGCTGCACATTCGTCGGATACACAAAAAACAGCAACCATCTGCAGATTGCGCAAATAAGGCGTGTTTGTTTGATGTACGCAATTTGCAGATTGCGTTTAGCAATGTGCACCAATATTCGCGTGGGCATTACCAAGCTAATTGTCAGTATACAAGTCTTCACGATTGTACACTGATAATAGTCTGTGTACACGTTTATTTGATACGTAAACGGTTTCCGTTGTCCTTCGCCAGTATGTGTATAACTATAGATAGATGGGCCGCCTGACGGACTGTGTGTCAGGCCCAGGCGCCTTGTGTTGACTGCGGCTACAACGGAAATGTTGGGCCGTTCGAAGCCGTCGTGAACATGGGCCCAACACAACCACCACAGCGCAAAGGACGAACATCTCATTGGACTCCAAACACAAGTTTGATTAACTATAATCTATGGGCGTGTTCGTCCGTCCTGAAGATGTCCCCATCACAGTCGAATATATCAACCCATCGTTCCTAATCAAGAAACGTAACGGAGGCTACAGACTGGTAACGGCATTCACAGGCGTTGGTTGCTACAGCAAGCCACAGCCCGTTCTCACGCCAGACGGATCAGTGAAACAGTGCGGCATAGGAGCCACAATGTATGTCATGCAGAAAGGCAAGCTAAAATTTGCCGGCTTCTTCAGCGCCAAATTACGCGGTCGACAGGTTACGTGGTTACCATGTGAAATAGAGGCATTGTCAATCGCTGCGGCCATCAAACATTTCAGCCCCTACATAGTACAGTCAAATCACAAGGCGTCTGTCCTTACCGATAGCAAGCCATGCGTATACGCATACGAGAAGCTGTGCCGTGGCGAATTTTCAGTCAGCGCGCGTGTCGACATTCTTGTCAGTCGTCAGCAGATACCAGGTATCAGTCCGACACTTAGCTGGATCAGCTAACATTCCATCTGACTTCGCGAGTCGTAAAGCACCCACGCGCACTGACCAATACTGTCAAATCTGCACGTTCATCAAGACTCCGTCGTTCAGCGTATAACCGCTCAAGATATAGCATCCGGAAAAGCTGCACTTCCATTCACTAGCAGATCTGCGTGGCTCGGTATTCAAAGTGAATGTCCAGACATGCGTTGTACGCATGCACATCTCACGCAAGGGACACGACCTTCAAAAAAGATAGCAAACGCTAAAGACGTTAAACGCTATCTCAATGTTGCAACTGTTGCTCGAGATGCCCTCTTAGTAGTACGCCGTAACGTTACATTTAGCCAAGCACGTGACTGTATCATCGTTCCCCGATCAGTTCCCGACGGCTTGATCACTGCGTTACACATCCAGTTAGATCACCCTTCCACCTACCAACTGAAACAAGTGATGCACCGATACCTATACACACTCGACATTGACAAGGCTACCGAGACAGTCACGCACAGTTGTGACCACTGCGCATCACTGCGTAATGTCCCTCACACAACGATATCTCAGTCGACGAATGACCCCCCAGAAGACGTAGGGATTGCCTACGCTGCTGATGTTATCAAGCGGGAGCGACAGTTGATCTTGGTAGTCCGAGAATGCGTAATGTCGTACACCGTGACGCGCATTATCGAAAATGAACGCCGCAAAACTATACGAGACGCATTGATAACGCTCTGCGTAAGAATGAGACCACTCGATGGCCCTCCCAAAGTCATTCGAACCGATTCAGGCCCAGGTTTCGTCAACAACGAACTTCTCTCCAGATATCGCATGACAATCGAGCTGAGACGCGTGAAGAACCCGAATAAAAACCCAGTGGCAGAGAAGGCCGTTCGAGAACACGAGAGCGAAATTCTCCACCAACAGCCAAGAGGCGGAGACGTTACACACGTGACGCTGGCCGTCGCAACTGTAATACTCAATTCCCGCGTACGCAACCGAGGTTTGTCTGCTCGTGAGATGTGGACTCAGCGCGACCAGTACACCAGCGAACAGATGCCAGTGTCTGATCGCAATCCCATTCTGGAGCAACAGAAACTACGCAACGCCAATCACAAGCACAGCGAGCTATCAAAGTCACCGAGTGGTACAATGATCCCCGAACCACCCATTGGTATCGGAGATCTAGTATACATTCACGCCGACCGAAACAAATCTCGCGCACGGAGCAGATATTTGGTTGTGAGCGTAGCCGGTGTTTGGATTAATATCCGCAAATTCATCGGGAATCAACTAAGAGCTACGTCATACAGAGTGAAACGGACGGAGTGCTGCCGCGTCCCTGCCGAAAAAAACACCCGAGTTGCAGCTGACTGACAGACATGATTCGCTTTAAGACGACGTGCCGGACCCGATGCCGCCGCCACCCGTACCATTAAAGTTGTCCGAACCCGCGACATAGCCACACGTCGATGAACCCCCCGATGTGGATGAATCCCCCGATGTGAATGAATTCCCCGATGTGGGCGAAACCCCCGATGTGGATGAACCCCCGGAGACACCTGACGTACAAGCGAACAGTGTTGTTAAACCCCGACGGTCTACTAGAGATTGCCGGCCCCCAACATATTTAAGCGACTACACCACGTAGAAAAGTAACAAACGGACAAGGAGAAAATAAACCACGCCAGTATGTGTTTGATTATAGTTAGCTGCGCCTGACGGACTTGTGTCAGGCCCTGGCGCCTCGTGTTGAGTGTTTCGGCCATGCTTGATTTGCGCTTTGTTGTACGCGTGTAGCATCCTCAATAAATTGTTCTACTCTTTGCATTGGTGGTGTCTAATTGCACGGAGCTTCTGTGTAACCTATTGACCATAGTGGCGCTTGTCGTGTCTTATCTGCAAAAGTTATCACATGCACACACAAGCATGGGAGCGCATAGTTAGTCATACCGTTATTGTTCCTTATGTTTATCTTGGTGTCGTGTGACATTTAAAGCGAGGTTGTCTGTTCCGTGACATAGAATCAGCCAGGGTTAGTAATTGCCAAGTTTGCTAAATAAGTTGCGATTGGTGTCACTTTCCGGTCTGCAGTGTGGGATTTTCAAAGGTACTTCCCAGTTGGGACACATTTATGCAACGAGAGTGCCAGAAATAGGATTCATAAAAAATTTAACGTTTTGTGGGCGCAACATTATAATTGCAAGCAGTTTTTGGTTTATTCAACATAAGTTTGGCAAACTGTGCATTCAACGTAATATTTTATTCTAGCTACAATATGATTATATTAAAAATGTGGAACACACAACTTCATTTTGTTTTACTGAAATCATAATTCATAGTGAAAACAACTAAGCTAATGGTGGTGGAGACTTGACGCAGGAAATCAATATCCATCAAGTGCTGCCGTGATTGATTTAATTTAACACAAACTCTTTATGGAGCGATTGCGATTCAACAGGATTTTTTTGGCAAGAAGAATCAGGGCACATACATATTTGAAAACAAACCAAGCACACAAATCTCTTTACTGAAATGTGACCCATCCTGAAATAATACAAAATATATCTCCACTTTGTGCGTGTATAGATGAATGTCGAACACTGAAATTGACCAACTCCCAAATTCTGTGCATTGAACACCTGCCCACCCTGGATTCATCCAACCCTGGTAAAATATGACCACTGTCTTACTTGTAACTAGTAATTTAATTAGTACACACGCAGTTTTGCGTAAGTGCAGATTAGTATGTTATGATATATTTCCTACAGGCAACAGTTACCAATCTCCAGAGTATCTGTACAGAATTTGTCGTTCTATCATAGTGTGGCGTGAGATTATCTCGACAGTCAAAACGACTATCTGACAACCGTGTGAACATGAAAACTATAGGCCTGTTAGGTAAAGCATGAGTGATTATATCTTCTCCGGTTTTCATAGTCAATTGCTTAGTATATACCGCCTTTCATGGCCTTACACGCGAATGCTGCATTCAACTACAAACAATGACTTGTACGTGCCACCATATCGCAGCTTATTGTTTTTAATTTGTGTATATGTTGTCATTTATTTTAACTAATTTAATATTATTAATTTACGTAACTTATTAATGTTCTGCATATATATACATATATATATATATATACATATATATATATATATATATACACACACACACATTCAACATATAGACATTCTAACTAAGGTCAACACACTCATTGTAACTCGTTTATTTAAGCTGATTTATTTCCACTGAGGAGCTGTTTCATACTTTAAATTATTTTAGTTGGCGCAGGAAGGCAACACCGCGCAGTATATTGGACTAGCATAATGTAATCCCTGATAAAAGATCGAGCCGTTTACAACAATGAAACATTGACTGCACTGGAATAATCCCGTAATCCCTTTTGTATTATTATATGCCACTAATGTTAACTTCTAAAGGTAGTCGTGTATGTATACAATTGACATGGTTATACAATACACTTGATCATTGTTTAGTGGTCGAACTGTGTAAATGGTCACGATTAGAAGCGTCGACACAAAAGAATGCTTAGATAGCTACTCACAGACTGTGGCTACACAAACACATAAAGAACAGCCTAACGTAGACCGGGGAGACACTCAACATTTTCATTAAACTTACACAGCGTACGCTGCCTACCACACATTATTATTAATCACCGCGTTTTTGTATTTTGTATTTTCTATATATCTGGTACGTATCTGTGTGGCGAAATGAATTAATTAAAAACTCACTCTTGACAGGTTAGTTTATCGGATTATTGCACACTGTTTACAACGTTGTTGATACAACCCCGAATCTGTCATGTATATCGCTACTTATGTCATTGTTAGTGAGGAATGACAGTCACGAATCGGACAGTTAGTTGAAATGGACGTATAACCAGGTTGGACGTTCGTTGCGATATGTACAGGACACGATATAAAACAAAGCAGCATAGACCATTGATACGGTTTGTAATTCATTTTCTCATATTCACTTGAGGCATATGATACTGGAACCTTCTTGATGTCTTTATATCTGTTTCGCAGCAGTCGCTGGTATATACGAATCCACAGATTACGAGGCTAATTGCGTCGGCTGATTAGGGTAATGCCGTATGATGCGGCCATGCCGTGTTTGAACTAATATCAGCTAAACCAGGTTATACGAGGCGATGCCGTCGCATGCGACCTGACTGCAACCTCGTCGCCTCGTGAACAGCACATCGCAACTATTAATAACTCAAGCGACGTCGCTTGTCCTAGAAGTATCTAGTCAGAGCCCAGCTAACACAACTACAGCGGTTCGAGAGCGGCAAACTTATCGGCCCGCTGTTGGTATTCGTCTGCGGGTCGAGGGGATTTTGTTCGGCGGCGCGCCTTCGGGCCGAGGGCGGCTCATAGTCGGCTGCCAATATTGCGCCGATGGTTAGCCGCTCATAGGCCGACTCTGCCTAATATGGCTAAATGTGTGTATTTATGTGTTTGTATGCATAATTTCTATATACAGTTCAATCCAGATCACTTGAATTCGGTCATGTAAGGTGTTGAAACATAGATTCTGATAAGAGCAACTTCTAAAGTGGTATTGCCATGGGTGCATAGAAGTTCGACTTAGTCAAGGTGCACAGTAATTATACATATTAAAATGCAGAATAACAAAGTCAGTCCAATATGCCCATTTAAACAGGTCAAATAAATTACATTAAATTTATTAATTAATAAACAAATAAATACATATTTTATTTTATAACTACAACATTTTAATAAGTGTCATGCATTGTCAAACATTTCATTAACATTTTGTTACTCTGTACATATTCATACGCTTTTATAAAACATCAGAAAATAAAAACTGAAATTTTCTGTAAGCTATTTAAAAAGGAAACGTAACGTACTCACATTAGTAAAATAACAACATTAAAACGGCTTTAAGAATAGTCTAGACAATATGTATACAGTTTCCCATCCTAATACTCTAAATGTAACACAGAGTTGCTACATCGTATTGTTAATACAATTATTGTTAATCTAGGATTAACGACATGCAGTCTTAATAAAATACTTTCCATAATATAAACAAATGGCAAACTAATCCTTTCCCCATATCAGTTATCATAAAAAGTATATAAGGAACTCACAGAAATGTAAAAAAGGTAAGTTCTTATGCAATGCATATCCGGTTCTTAAGACTGCTCAGAGCAGTTTAACCTTCACCCCCTAGCAGAACATTTGAACACCATCTTGACTTCTCAGGGAAGCATCAACAACTACAGAAAGCTTCAATAACAAACAAACAGTTACGTACACACATATCTACAAATATCAAATGGCAAACATGTATTACCACAAATGTGTAAACAGAAGCACTCCTCGATATCAACAAAACAAAATCATACCGGATAATACGTAAATCTGGAGTGCATAGTTATGGCACCAAAGCTGTGGAAATATCCATACGGCAGATCAAAAACACTGACCTAGCAAAATAAAGTATCATATGTGAAATGGTTCAAGTCAATACTACTTGGATTAATAGTAACTCAGTCATAGACAAAATCCATAGTTTGTAAACAAAAAACGATATATTGTCATTGTAGTGCGCGAGATACGTAATAAGGACTGCACATATTACAAAAATGGAAAGCAAATAAATAAACTAAATCTAAATGTGAGCATGCATGTTGTTGCCTGGTTCGGTTGTGTTCATAATTTGAAGTGTGAAGTTAACTTTCCGAATCCGTGATTTCTCTTGCGGAACTTTTGGTGTCCTCACGACAACCTCGTCAGCGTTGGTCTGCTAACTCTCGGGCGTCATGTGACTTCATTGGTGATCGTCACATGACAGCAGTTCCAAGATGATCTCAATATATGAAATAGCATGTTCGGACTGTCAACAAACCTACGTAGGCGAAACCAGCAGAGCTTGCGAGTCCGACTTATAGAATATAGAATCACCAGGGCCCCACTCACAGCAGTAGGCGGACATAGAGTGAATGAGAGCCAAAACATCACGACCAGTGCTCGCAGAGAAAACAATTTCTGGAGAAGGAAAATCAATGAAGCAATAGAGATCAGAGAGAGACGACCATCCATCAGCAGAGACACCGGGTACAACCTTCCCGCGATCTTCTTGGAACTATATCAATTAACGAATGTAGTAGTATGAATAAATCACAAATTGTTGCTGTGAAGCGTACACACGATTGGTGATGATGTGGGCCAACAGGAGCAATTGGTTTTTTCTGTTTATCATCGCCATATTTAAATTGAGATATACAGCCATCAGTAAATATATGTAATCTGATCTTTCACAATGCACTATATAGATTATACTACAAACAATGTTAAGTCACTTACTAATTGCATCACTTAGTGAAGCATGATGCATGTTCCGATGCATGTTTGAAGAAGCTGGTCTGTTCATGTTATCTACAATTATAAAATATTTTAAAATATTTCCAAATACACATTGATACAATAGTTATGGTTTGATATGATGTATAATTAAATCAGCTAAGGAACTCATTTGTGGTAGTAACTATAGTATCATTAGGTAGGTGAGCATATTCTGTAAAGGCTTTAGAGAAAACAAATACAATTATTATGATACAAAATATTCCAGCACTAACAAGGCACACTGGAAGGATTTAGAAGCTGCCCCGTTTCTACTGCCGATTTACAAAAGTGATGACGATACCCTATTCTGCAACTACAGACCAATATCAATCTTACCTGCAATTTCAAAATTAATATAAGCAATTATTTACAACCAGCTCGAATCTTTTTTGTCAAAAGACATAAACTTATGTACGATAATTAATATGGATTTAGAAAGGAACATTCAACTGAATTTGCCGCCATTGAACTAACTGATAGGATATTGACACGTATGGATAACAATAAAATACCTATAAATATTTACCTTTTATGGCATAAAAGGACCCTTACACCTAGACATTGAAGAAGCCCAATCAGAAATGTTTACTATCTCAACAGGCGTACCCCGAGGATCAATTCCTTTGTTATTTATAATTTACATTAATGACTTTGCACAATGTAGTAAACAAATGAACCTTATTATGTATGCCGATGACAAGACCCATCAAGTGCATTAGATTCTTTTGTACAATCTCAAAATAATGAAAATGTAGAAGTCTTAATCAATTCACAACTTGAATTTGAAAGTAAATGAACAATTGTGGTGACTTGTTGACAGTATTACCCACTTAAGTCCACTTTAATTGGTTTTAAATTGAAGGTGTGAGATATTGTGAAAGTGCGTTTTTAATTATTACGTTCAACTTTTCTTCAAATATGATCTGTGTTTCTTCTTCGTTATAGATCAAACATGGCCCAAAGAGAGGGGATCAAATCCAGCGTTGAAGGTAACAAGTGTTCTAAACAGCGCATGTGTGACACTAAATTAGTCCAATAAATACGCTTATTGTTTAGAAATCAACACTCCATACCTAGTAACACGTGCTCATGTGAAATGGCATTAATATATATATATATATATATATATGTGTGTGTGTGTGTGTGTGTGTGTGTGTGTGTGTGTGTGTGTGTGTGTGTGTGTGTGTGTGTGTGTGTGTGTGTGTGTGTGTGTGTGTGCTGCATCAGTCTTTAAGTAAACCGCTACAGCATGATTTAAGTATCCTAGAATAATGGAATATTCCACTAGTTTCACCAGGTTTTGTGATTGTGACTCTTGGCCCTCAGTAAGTTTCACCCTGGAGGTTATGAGAGTTTACATAGCAGGATACACTGGGACAGTGTACACCCTCATGACTTAAACGATTCAGTAGTGCTTTGTAGTTGGTTCTCATGCTAACTGTCCTTTTCACACAAGCCTATGAGTTAAGTGGCTGCATATGCACAATAATGGGCCTACATAACAGAGGTTTGAAAAACATTCTGACGTATATTTACTTGTACCAATAACTAACTGCCCACCAAACAGCTAGTATCATTCTGCGGAAGACAGGTCCACCAGTTACTGTGAAAAATGGGACTGGGTTTTGTGTGTGATAATTTTTCTTTTCAGATACAACATTTTGTCAACCTGATAAAAAACTAATATTTTAATGAAACAGTTTCTGACATCTTGCTATGATCATTAACTATTTAAAAATAATTTAGGCAGATTTATCTAAAAAATAATTAAATAGGTTTACCAAAATATTATTTATTCTCTGCCTCCTGTAAGACATGCCATTTTTTACCAATTACATTTCCACAAGATGTTATTGTGCACTGTTGGCAATTGAGAAAAGTTATCATATGTTTATCACATAACAATTGGTGTTTGTATGGTTGTGTGTTCTAAAAATAAAAAAATTACCTCAGAATGTCCCGTAGGACACGCATGGAATCGCCCAATAGCAATATATTACATTGTGATGTGATTGACCCCTGGCCTGATACTACACATATTCTTTTTCTTCTATCTATTTTATTAATATTCGACCACAAAGTATGACATTGGATCAACTCAGGATAATGGATTCACTCAAAATCAATGTATTTGATATTTGGCCAACTTGAACACTGAATAGATGCATTCAACAGAAGTAAAATTTTGCATCCAGGATCCTATGGGTAAGGTGATGACCAAGTGCCCCCCACCCGGAATCATGACCCTCCTTAAGTGTCACCCGGAAGTTTACGTAGCAGGACACTGTGTGATGGCTGGACTGCTGCGTGGCGAAGGGAGTCAAATGCACTTTAAGCCTAAAGCCATTCTCCTGCCAGGTTCCAGCTATCCTTTTCACATAAAGCTGTGGAATTAGTGGCTGCCTTGGCCTGGCCTTCAAACAATGTCACACAGAGCACACTATTGAGTCTAAACTACCACAGGTGTAAAAAAAACATCCTGATGCATTTATACTTCAGCCAGTACTTATCATGTCACCATGCACTGCACGCAGATTGCAGTGCAGTAGGTGCTAGAACAGTGTGGTCTGTTTATCATAAACACGATAGATACATGAAGCTTGTAAGCCATGTAAAGAAATGGACTGTCTGACGTACCTTTAACGTAACAAAGAAGTTGTTCTTATTACTTTCAATAGTTTTACCAAAACATCGTATTACTGTGTCAATACTGAGCATCAATCCACTCCACTGAACACAAACTGTATGTGCTCATTTGTGATGGACTTAAACTGGATTCAAAGGTTACATAAACGGATTTAATACTTGCTCCAAAATGAGGTGAAGACAATACGGGAAAACCTATTTCACTGATAATTCAACAAAACCACGTTTGATGATTAATATGACTATTCTGAAGAAATTTATTCAGAAGAATTGTATTTGTTATTTCCCTTATACTGTAAATACATTTTAATACAAATTAATGTGTTAATAAAAACTGTTGTGAAACTTTCAATTAATTTTACATGTTTCGTAACTGGGCAAATGACCCTTTTCACACTTGAGTACTGAGGAAATGACTGTTGGACAAATGAACTACATCCAATTGGCCTACAGTATTCTATAATGTATGAACAATTTGGACATCTTTAAAAGGTTACACTATTCTTGCAGTCACCAACCAATAATAATCTCAGTTTTATACAGTTAATTCTCCGTGTTTACCAGTTGTGGTATTTTAGATATTATATATACAGTAAAACAAACCAATCATCAACATTTATTTTCCATGAGAAATTTTGAATCACTACATTGTCCAAACCCTACAACCATATATAACAACCTGAACAGGTTACCTATTTAATTTAATGATGGATACAGGTGTGGGTTGAACAATAGGCCTGGACAAACAAAGGGGCTTGCTCAATTGGGTCAGGCTTCTTCTCTCACACAAAGGTTGGAGTCCTTAATTGCAAAACTCTGCAAAGATGATCCACTGCTAATGACAATGCGATCAGGTTTGACTGGTCTGACTTTGTCTTTCCTCTCTGTTAGAAGAAAGTTACTGGAAATTGGTAGAAGAAATATTATTGATATAATTATTCAACTATAACACAAACAACATTTAGATACCGAATCCACCATATATACCAGACAGACAAATTACCTGTTAAACATCTGGACAACTAGACTGTTCTTAATCCAATGAAAATGCAAGTGTTTCTTATTCAAATGCAAAATGCAAGTGTTTTTGTTTCAAATGCAAATGCAAGTGGTTTTTATTCAAATGCAAATGCAAGTGTTTTTGGTTTTGACATTCAAATGCAAGTGTTTTTATTCAAATACAAATGCAAATGCAAGGGTTTTTGTTTTGGTATTCAAATGCAAATGCAACTGCAAGAGTTTTTTATTCAAACATAAATGGAAATGTTTTGACCCTGAAAATATATTGCAAATGCAAGTGTAAATGCGACATTTTCAAATGCAAATGCATTTGCTTTTGAAACCAAGCCTGAATTATATATATATATATATAATAATAATTTATATATATATATATATATATATGTATATATATATACATATATATATATATATATATATATATATATATATATATACATACATTATGTCCAATCTAAATGTTGTGTTATGTTCATGTTCTCGGACAGGATTTAGGATAACTTTGCAAGAATCCAGCTGACACATGTTGTGCGTTTATGGAAGAGTTACCTATACATCTTTCTACGTATCTGTTGACGAAAATCCAAACAATTGTAGTATGTGTGTATCGCGAGGCAGCCTAAATTGCAGACTAAGAAAAAGCGACCTGACGGATCAACATAGTAATGATGATCTCATTTTCCCAGACAATTATGCAATGTTATTTGTTTTCTGAAATTAATGACCCTCTCCGTCTGTTCAATACTCATGTATTATGGGTTGAGATGATGTGTTTTATATTACAAATCCTGTCACATGACATGTATAATCCACAAGTACGAACAAAACCGACCTATATATATATATATATATATATATATATATATATATTTATTTATAAGTCGGGGAGCCACACATTTATCATCTGCCATCATTACAGAACATTAAAAACCATAAATTAACATAAAATACTTCCAAACCTTAAACAGTTGTAATAATTACATTAGGAAATCCGGGTCCTGCAGGTACGCTTGTAGCTTAGTCCGCCTTTTATACAGGGCCGTTTAATTTGTGTGGAGTGCAGTGGGTATAACATTGGACTCGGAATACCTGGCTATAGACATATGGATATTTCTGTACGAATAATCGTCGCGCATCAATTGCAGTTTTGCTGATTTGTTTCTCAGAGAAGTCGAGATGGTGCTCGATTGATCATGTCTACCAGAGAATAAAGGATAAAGCGCTTTGAGCAGGCTTGTTGACTACATCATTATTTATGAATTTACCGTTTGTTTATTTGTCCTTTCCGTTAAATATTAAATATAAGTACTTTCAGTGATGTATGATTCGGGTCTGTTTTAGCGCAATTGGATAGGCGGTTCCTCGCACAACTTGCTGGTGAGCTAGGCGTTGAGCACGAAATGCTTGGTGCATTATTGCTTATTCCAACAGCAAAAATCTTTCGCATAAAACAGAATCACGCCGACGCGGTTACTCGCACGTTGATGATACTAACTGAATGGATCAAAACGAGTAAAAACCGCGGTAATGTGGGTGAAATGTACGACGAACTATGCACCGCTCTTTCTGATCTCATGGAAAACGGGCTGGTCGAATTCGTCCGAACAAGTGAGTGAATAGTCATACAAACTTACAAAGCCCTACCAGAAGAGTTCTTAAAACTAATAATTGGGATACGGATAAAGACAATTTGCATTCGTCCCAACATATATGCCTATATTCTCTTCACTACTAGTCACTAGTGTGACAAAATATTTGTTAAAAGAACAATTTGACAGGTTTCGTCAAACTCGCGACTTGGTCGCGGTCAGTTGATAATACTAATATATAGCCAATATTCGGCGTTTTCACTCAATATGTGCAACTTGAAACAAAATGTAAATTATACAGCCGTACATGATGCACACACATATTGAACTGTAAAATATACAATAACACTTAATAAACAGTCAACAAAATAATATATTTATACAGTTAGCAAAAAAGTTTGCTGCGGGACGAGAGACTCCTACTGACACGATAAAAGGTCGTTATCGTAGGAGAAACCAGTATATAAAAATCGTACATATTCCTAAAGGAAGTGTTTATAATTATATCACAGCAGCATCGCTATTATATAACATGGCTTTTTTAAATGTTCGTTTCTTCTATGTAATCAATATACTTTAAAATGTAGTTGCAGAAAGTAACACAGGAAAGGAAACCGCTGTGTAATTATTTGTAAGGTATATTTTTATAATGCCATTGGTTTCAGAACAAAGACATCACGCAAGCAACATGGGTGAGAAATAGGAACGGCTTGCAGCGTGTTCTGAAAAAGGTATGTTTATTGATATCGTAGTATATCTATTATTTCACATTAGCGTATGCATCGTCGCTTGTCGGATGCTAGTCCTCTACATCAATTTGTTATATTTGATTTGGCGGTTCTTCTCCAAAGAGCTGTTGCTGTTGAGTCTTGTCAGTGGCTCTATGTCATGCTCTCTTTGTGTTTCTCTGCGTTTCTCCTCTCTCTAGTTTCAATCATCTCTTACCTATCAAACTGTCCCCGCTCTCCTCTTTAAACTATCTTCCTCCGTCTATCCACTCTCCCAATTTTTTCTTTGTTTTTTCTAGGAAGCCATTCCGATGTGGCCCGTGTGTTGTGTTTTAATGTTTTAATGTGTCTTGTCCATTTCCACATGTTTTCCCAACTATTTTATTATTTACCTATTCGTTAGAAATTATACAAAATGTTATGTGACACAACATCCAAAGTCCGACACGTGCCCCAGGAACTTTGGAATTTGACCGCGCTATTCCTGACTTAGATTTGTGTGCACCTTTGGAATGTGTCCCCGTTACTGAAGTTTCTGGACCTTTTCCACGTCTTCAGACATCACGATCCGAACAGCGCGACGACGTAGTCGTGTTGAATCTCCAGCTCAGACCACACAATATGGATTTGGTTCGACCGCCTGTGGAGGTTGTTTTTGTACCCTTCCCCAGACAAATCTCTATGAAACCGCCCCCAAGACGCTTCTGGGTTTTTCTACTTCCCTAATCAACACGCTTCTCGGTTTGTTTTGTCTTCAAATTACTTGTATGCGTACGTGGTCAGTGATCGGATTGAAGGGTCACTGTCCCCAAAAGTGTACACTTCATAAAAATCATGTCTTTTGTCTCTCAAAACGTGAATTATAAATTCGGGCTATCTTACATTTCATAATGGATTGCTTACAATAAGAGCCTTTTTGATATTGCCTGCTGAATCACGTGATTGAGTTAATGAGAAGGCTAGATATATTCCAATTTCTTCAGGCGGGATTAGACGTGTGCAGTGAAGAGAAGGGTCCAATTATATGATATCTTCAATACCTGCATGATGATGGAATTCTTTGCGAGATGTAACAAAACGTGATAATTTCTGATAAGTACTTTCTATGCCAATTATTTCTTGCATTTTATGCAATAGTTGAACCAGATATATATATATATATATATATATATATATATATATATATATAACACAACTTCTATTGCGTCTAACTCCTTGGAAATAAGATCAGGGACGCATAAAAACAAAAGGTCTGGTCAATCTCAAACTAAAAAAAGTTGTCAATAGATGGATCATGGCGCTAGGGAGCTATGGTGGATAAGTAAGGTTGTAAAGATAGGTTTTTAAATGACGACGTAATATTTGTAACTGATCTAACACTAAAAGAAACACATTCCAAAGAGTTGGTGCAGCAACAGAAAAAGTCCTAGTTCCAATGTCTGTGTTGACTCTAGGGACAAAAAGTAGGTCAGAACTAAATAATCGAAGCTGGCTCCGTGTTCTTACAGGAGTAAGATATGAATGCAAATAAGATGGTTGCTTATTGGAGACTGTCTGGTACGTAATTGTACACATCTTAAATGTTATACGATATCGTACAGGAAGCCAGGGCAAATACTTCAAAAGTGTTACAGAGCGAGAAAAACGAGGATACCTTGTAACTACACTTGCCAGACAATTTTGGACATGTTGAAGTTGCTAGCGATATTATAAAGAAGATAATTGCGATGGTCAAGTCTGCTGCTAACAAGCGTTGTTGCAATAGTTTTAACAACAGAAAACAACATATATAGCCGAATACGACGAAGATCACGAATATGATAAAACAGCTGCGACACGTTTGAGATATGTGTTGTTGGAAATTGAAGTTACTATCAAAGACCACTCCTAGATTCCGCACCGAGGTTGCTAGCGTGATGTGCTGATTCCAGTTACGCGTAGGGAAAAGAACCATCAAATTTACTACACTGTATTGAAGTACCAATAATGATCAATTCAGTTTTCTTTATTTAATTTGAACGTGCTGTCAGTCATCCAGTGGAAGATATCTTGGAGGCAATCACTACGTTGGTTAAGAAAGCGATTTATATCCGGGGAACTAACGAAATGAAGATGGTGATCCGAGTTATGCCTTTGAATAACAGAGCTTAGTTGCGTGGTGTAAAGAGTAAAAAGCAAAGGCCCAAGAGCAGAATGTGTGTATGTATATGTATATATATATATATATATATATGCGAAAACAGGTGAATGATAATTGTGTTTACAGTAAGCATTTTGAGCTTGCTGCAACAAGGATGATTATTTATGCAGTCGGAGTATAAGTCTGCAAGCATGCTTTTACATCTTTCAAGGGCTGCCGTTATATTCACTCTCCATGTATTCCATAAGTTGTCCCTGTTGTTGTTGCTGAATCTATGACATTAACAGAAGTTGGATGTTTCTCTTGCCCCATAAAACTCAGCGTTAACCAAAATCTGACGGATCTTACCGAATATTCATGAATCTGATTGGAGTGAGCCGTCGAAAGACGGATCTCATCCCGGGTCAGTTGTGCGTCCTTTGATAGATGTGTATGCATTGGCGACCGCAGATGACCCATCCATAGGTTGTTACAGGTCCCGGCGGAAGTTGACCATTCTTCCGCTATATTCTTTTGTCTTTGATTTGTTGGCGCCGTTTCTGTTCAACGTCCCACAGATTAGTCATGCAGGTGTAACGCCAAAGGGGGCGATGGTTGCAGTCTCTTCCCAGGTGTTGTGGGAGATGGAGCATGACTTTAGCGTAGCCTTCAGGACATCTTTGTAGCGCTTTTTTTGCCCACCTCGTGAACGCCAACCAGTCTTCAGTTGACCGTAAAAGAGCGCTTTTGGTATACGGTAAACCGTCACGCAGACCAAGTGACCACACCATATCTGGATGTGAAAATGGATTCCAAGGGTTTCGCATTTGTCCAGCACCTCAGTGTTTAGCTCCATGTCTTGCCACTTGATGCCAGCAATCTGATGTAGGTAATGCATGTGGAATTGCTATAAACGTCTGATACGGCGTCGATATGGGATCCACGCCTCACGTCCATACAGCAGTGTCGACGTTACACAATGCTCGTTGATGTTTATGCTCACGCGTACGCCACGCTCATTCCATTGGTGTTTTGTTAGCCTAACAAATGATGCATTTGTTTTCCAAGGCAGGCAGAAATGTCATCGTCAATCAATGTGTAAACTAGGTTCAGATATTCAAATGTCTGCACAACATTCAATGGGACGTTATCGACTGCAACATTTGGTGGTACATGTTTGGTTCCAAGCTTTGGTTGGAACATTACTTCTGTTTCCTTTAGACTGATTGATTGTGAGTCTAAATCAACAAGACATTCAGTAATTGCCGTCGATTGAAAGTGCGCACGCCCGAGCATCGAGGAAACCACTGAGGCGATTAAAAACTACATAAAGTGGAAAAGGTGCAGGTTCTGATGCAATTGCAGCAGAAATATACAAACACGGAGGGATGAAGCTGGCTTATGAGTATAGAAAGCTAAAAAAACAAGATCATCGACTGCCGGACGTCGAACGGCAAGGTAATGATCAAAAACTCGACCAATAAAATAAAGGAAATCACATCGGTGAAAGAGCTACGCTTGCACTGAAGCACTCTTGCTTTAGCAAGTACCCATTGCTACATGGCGTTGGTCCTATGCGGTTAGAAGTTTAAATAAGTATGTTTGTCCTGCTGATACAATGTATATTGACACATGAGTAGCTATGACATTACTGTTTTTTTCTTTTTCGCTGTTGTGTATATCGATGTTGGTCACACCATGGTATTATGTTTTACTCTAGTACTGTTTTTTTCATTAATAATATGCATCATATGCTATCGGAGATCATTATCGCATTAATATGTTGTTTAAGACTTTAACTAAATTAATGCAATTTTATTTACCGCTGTTGTGATTTCAATGTTGCTACACCATGGTATTATATTTTGCCCTATTATTTTGTCTTCTAATATGTATCATATGCAATCGGAGATCATTATCTCATTAGTATGCTGTTTAACAAACGTAATTAATGTTAAATCCACGCTACTAATTTGACACAGGACTAATCATGACATTATGTTTACTTTTTCTTCTATTATTATTATTATCACAAATGATTAGCTATGATGTTATTGTTTTATTTCTTACTGTGTGAATATTGATGTGGATCACACCTTGATATTATGTTTCACCCTAACACTATTTTTTGTGTCATTAACCATATGCATCATATGCTGTCGGATATCGTTATCTCACTATTTTATATAGCTAAATTATGCAATTTATTTTTTATTGCTGTTGTGATTTTGATGTTGGTCACACCATGGTATTATGTTTTACCCCACTACTGTATTTCTATCATTAATAATATGCATCATATGCCATCGGAGATCATTATCTCATTAATATGCTGTTTAACTAATTTAATTAATGTTAAATTCCTGCTGATAATTTGACACATGAATTAATCAGGACATTATGTTTTTTTCTTCTAATAGTACTATTATAATCAATACTTAATCAACATGTTGTCATTGTTGACAAAATAGCTCACCCCTTTCCCTAGCTTACGCCTGTACTCGTGACATTTGTTCTATTACATGTATATGTTTTATTTTGTTTTACTACTACATATACAACTACGGTGAATGTCATAATGACATGCTGCCCAGGATGTGCCAAGCTATCACTTTTTCTACATTACAGTTTCTTTGATTTGACTTTTTCTGTTGCTTCTGGAAGTAGCGTAAAGACGACGGACCGGGGATATTGGATCCTCCATTATAACTGTAAATGGACGATCATATCAGTATTGACCGGATCCAAACAAATTAAAATTAAATAAAAAATGATTGCAAATACTTCACCCCAATTAAATACTTTCCACTGTAATAATATATCTCTATCGATGTTCTGTATAAATTGTCGCAGTTTAGAGGCACATTGGGATTCTATGCAAGAATTACTTTTAATTGATCTTCAAATGGCCTCAAACTTGATATAATTGCTTTAACAGAAATATTTAAAATACGAGATTCCCAGCAATACAACATAAGTGGGTAGCACAGTTTACTTTTTAATACAAGACTACAAAATGATGATGGCCACGATGGAGTTGGAATATATATATATATATATATATATATATATACAGTATATATATATATATATATATAAACGAAAGCTTGACTTACTTTAAACGTGATGATCTTTCCATATTTATACCTCATGTATTTCAGACTATATATTTTTTGAAGTTCAAGGTAATCATAACAAACCTGTTATAGTAGGTATAATTTATCGACCTAACATTCCTCCCCGTGCAGATATCGATATATTTATAAGCAATATAATAGCAATCCAGGATAACATTTTAAATGAAACTAAAACTGCTTATTTAATGGGTGACTATAACATTAATTTGCTAAACGTTTTCACCGATAAAAAACCTACGACTTCATAGATAACGTAATATCCCAAGGATTTATTCCGCATATATCCAAACCAACAAGAATAACAGCATATTCGGAAACACTTATATATCACTTATATTCAAATCATACTCATCTTAGTTATCAATCGGGGATTATTATAACTGATTTAGCTGATCACTTAGGACTATTTTATATAACATATGGTACACCACAAAGATCAATATATACGCAGGTCCGACAGTTGACCCCAACAAATATTTTATGATTTATAAATCTATTGGCTAAGGTTGATTACTCAACGGTACTGCCAATGCGAATGAAGCTTACGATAATGTTATGATAATATACAAATCACTTTTCGAAATATATCGTTCCATTAAATCTGGTAAAGTTAAGAAAAAATACATTAAATGTGAACCTTGGAAGACATCAGGCATATTGACTTCTTCGCTAAATAAAACAATGTTATTCCGAAAGAAATTAAACAAACCTAATCCAGAAATTATCAATACATATAGAAAATATTGTAGAGTTTTTAATAAGATTAAACGAGCAGCAAAAAGTACTTATTACACAAACATGCTGAAGGATTGTGAGCACAAAATCAAAGAAACATGGGCTGTGTTACGACAGGCAATACATAAAACATTCTCCAAACTACCTGAAACCTTCATCATAAACGGACAAGAAAATTCTAATTTAAACAAAATTGCAGAAGAATTTAATATTTTTTGTTAGAATAGGTAAATCAATAAGCGACTCAGTAGCTCTTCCTTTTAAGCAATTTGATACACACCTACAAGGAAATTATCCTGTAATTTTTTTCATGCAACCCACACAAACAACTGATTTTTCTTTTCTTTTTTCAAAAGCTTAAAACCAAATGTACCGAAGGGTTCGACGGCTTATCCACTAAACTACTGTAAAGCGACCATACTTGAAGTAGCCACTCCGCTTGAGCATATATTAAATCAATCATTTGTTAAGGGCACTGTTCCTGAAAACTTAAAAACCGCAAACAAAAGTAATTCCTGTTTTCAAAATCAGGTAACAACAAAACGTTTAATAACTATAGACCTATAAATATTCTACCTGCGATTTCAAAAATAATGGAAAACATTTTAAGCAATAGATTAATCTTGTTTTTAGAAAAATATAACATTCTATATAAAAACAAGTATGGATTTCGTGCAAAACATTCTATTATTCACCCAATACTACATATGTTCAAGGATATTGCAGATGCAAACTATAAAAAAGACCTTCATTGGCTGTGTTTCTGGACCTTTCAAAGGCATTTGATACAATTAACCACGATATTTTACTGTACAAATAATTTTATTTATGGAATTCGTGGAATAAGTAATAAATGGCTTGCCAGTTATTTATCAAATCGAAAACAATATACTGTGATACATTAATGTTATTCATCGCAAAAAATCATTATAAGTTGAGTACCCCAAGGTTCCATACTTGGACCAGTCTTATTCCTAATTTACATCAATGATATAGCTAACTCTACGTCTTTTAATTTATTTCTTTTGCGGATGACACAACTGTATACCAATCAGGTCCTTATGTTGCCAATTTAATAAACAGCATAGACAGTGGCTTTGTGCCAATAAAGTGTCCTGGAATATTAAAAAGACACTCTTTTGCATATTCAGTCCACCAAATAGAAAATACCAGGTAAATAACTGTATTAAAATAGAACTGTTTTTTTGGGTAGATGAGGAATCACCAGTAGATATCGTCCACTTAGATTTTAAAAAAGCTTTCGACAAAGTACCACATCAAAGATTACTGCTTAAACTAAAGGCCCATGGCATAGGAAATGGTATAATAAAGTGGATAGAAAAATGGCTGATTGACAGAAGACAACGAGTAGTTGTTGATGGGAGGCTTCAAACTGGTAATCAGTTTTGAGTGGGGTTCCACAGGAATCAGTGCTGGGACCTATATTATTCTTAATATATATATATATATAAACGATTTGGACGATGATATGGCTAGCAAGGTGTTGAAATTTGCAAATGATACAAAAGTGTTTAGAAGGATTAAAATGATGGAGATAGATAGCATTTACAAGATGACCTTGACAGGTTGATCAAATGGTCTGAAAAGTGGCAAATGCTGTTAAATTTTGGGAAAGGTAAATGCCTCCACACAGGACATGGGAACGAAGATGTAGAATATACAATGGGGGGTACTGTACTAAGTACTACTGTAAAAGAAAAGAACTTAGGGTTAACCATTAGTCCTGATATGAAGGCTTCAGAGCAGTGCAGAATTGCAGCTTCAAAGGGAAATTAAATCCTTGGATTAATTAGGCGAAATATAGCGTATAAGGAAAAAGAACTAATAATACCGCTGTACAAAACAATAGTTAGGCCTCATTTAGAATATTGTATACAAGTGTGGAGGCCATATCGCAAGAAGGACATAGATATGCCAGAAAGAGTACAGAGGAGAGCGACTAAAATGATACCAAAACTGAGGGATCTTAGTTATGAAATTCGCCTAAAAGAATGTGATTTAACAACACTAGAGAGCAGGAGATTGACAGGAGATCGAATAGAAGTGTTTAAAATAATAAATGGTTATGAAAATATTTATAGAAATATTTTGTTTTCAGTTAAGAAAGATAGAAAGACAAGAGGACATGAAGTTACATTAGTAAAGGAGCAGTGTAGATTAGATATAAGAAAGTTCTCATTTTCACAGAGGACTGTAAATGAATGGAATATATTATCTGCTGATTGTGTGGGTGCTAGTAGCGTGAATACGTTTACAAATAAAATCGACACATACCTCAGAAGGGCGGGATACACATAGATAAAGGGGTCGGACTCTCGATAAGCCAAAGGGCTTCCTTGTCCACCTGCCACCTAGAGTTAATTCTCTGGGTGGCAATCTTGTAAAATTTGGTTAAATCTTTTTAAATCTTGTTAAAATGGTCGAATTGTACGTAGTGTTTGCAAATGAAGTCAGAGATGCTGGACTCGTGATTAAAATTAGGTTTGACTTGACATAACTGTAAAAAGTAATTCATATTACATTTTATATGTACAACAAGAAACATCTAGCTAAATTTTTAAATCATACATTTATGTTTTGATTTGCTACCACCTCATTTGGGCATTTTTGTGGTACATTGAATTTCGCTAATAAATACACTTATTCAGACAAATAGAATATAATTTGATATATCCACAATTTGCCATACTCAAATCGCTTCTGGGAAATCTTGCAAGAATATATTAAAGAAAGTATACCTGAGATGTCCTATGTTATAGTCATAGGTCATAGTTATCGCTAAGCAATATATATGACTGGTCGTGACGATGGCTTACCTTTATATATTTTAACATAAATATTATTTCTTATGTAATAGCTGTCAATCCGGCCGGCATATATTATTGGAAAATACATCACGGTGATGACAGAACTAAAGAAACAACACTTTTGCGAAAATAATAATAACTAGGTGAGAAGATTCGTAAGAGTAAACAGAATAGACATGCGAAGAATGGAGGAGCTGAGTGAAGTTGACGTGGAAGACAAATGTAGCATCAAGCTGGTGAAGAGCCGACAACAGGGATAGGAAATGAAAAAGAGGAAAATCAAACGACAATGGCCAGTACGGAGGCCAGCCTCTCCCGGGACTACAAGAAGAACGAGGAGAGCAACATAACACATTAACATGATCGCTGCACATTATACAATATATACTTTTTCTGATGTCAAAAGAACTGCGCAAGCATGACTCGTGTTGAACATGTTTTCATCCAAAATGTTGACGGGAATTAAGGTGCGTGGTTCGACGCCGATAGTCCGTATCTGCCGGGTTTATGGTTGGCCACACACGCATAGCATTTAGCAATTACCTTATTTGGAAGACGAGTTTCCTTTAATTATTAACTATGTTATGTAAGGCCAATGGAAGAAGAATGCACACGAATAAGCTTAGGACTACGGACTAAAAGCTTGTTCAAACCAAATATATAAATATATAAGGGGTGTAATCAAAATTAAATAGTTTTGCGTTTGGGCACAACAGACGAAAATAATAATAATAATAACTTTATTTAGACATTTATTTCCAAAGTACAGCTATATTCAGTGGTGTTGAAAATGTTTCTAAAATACTAATACTTTTGTAATGATGAATAGAGGTACTAAAAAAAGTAATAAAATAAAACGTCTATAAAGTGGCTAAAATAAAACTTTGCTAAACAATCATGATCTAAAGCTATAATTCAATACACATTACATACAACAATTACGGTATGGTATTTTGGATAATTACCTGACATAACAATTAAATAGATATAATAATAATAAATAAATATACAATTAAATATAAATCCAGAAGTTTCGAGCACACCGGCCAGGTCAGTTCCTTCAGTGCACGTAAGATAGCCGTATCGAGTGTTGAAATCACCACACATTTACGTTTCCATCACTTACAGTAGCTTGTGCAACGAATGAACATCTCGCAACATTTTGCCCAAGCTTGTGTATTGAATAGCGCAGTGATTTACCAATATATGTCAATGTTTTCTCTATCTTCTGTGACTTTCTGCTTCACTTCACGATCGCGTACATTAAAGTAATTGTAAACAACCGTACCTTTGGTTGCACGCCGATCCTACCATACACGATATGCAATACAACCACACTGTGCAATACCAGTCCTCATACCAATATAACTTCCTCTAAACGAGACCGTCTCACGATCGTAAACTAAAAGCAGAAGATTGAATCACATTCGACATCTATTTCACGCACTAGTTTCAGCGAACGCACGCTCTCTGTTTCAGCTCAAATGCTATGGATCTTTGTAATCGAGTTATTGCGCCAGTCCACGAGTTGTGCTCTTTACTTGTGGCACCGTTGAAGTGGTTTAGCTTCCGTTCCTACGGAATGATCTACTGGGGGGAACCTCTACTGGCGGCCGACGCAAATTAATATTCGGTGGTCTGAGCCGGACCTTCAGCAAAGCTCCACTGTCGCGCTTTCAAATCATTCATGACAGACGTGGGGGGAGCGGGCGCTGCTAAAAATGATATATTGCCACATCGCCCTCAAATCACGTTATTGTGTCATGAACGGGGTCGCACTCAAAGGTATAGGTTGCAAGGACACGTGGGCCCATTCAAAAAGGTCTTGGGGCACGCCAAATTACAAAGGTCTAGGGGAGGTACGTGTTCCAAGGCACCCTGGATCCGCCTATGGCAGAACGCAACGCCTATACACCATGCACTGCTGCTCTCCAGGAGAGGTACGGAAGCCGAAGACCCGCTCTAATAACAACACTGCGTGCAGCACAATCTACCGTGCGACAGGAAGAGGGGAAGAGTATGCACCCGTTTCGCGACCGTGTCTATGCCCCAATTAACCAGGCTAACCCAGACATGGTATATGATTCCACCCTCCAAAGCCTGGCGGTGTCTGCATTCCTGAAGGGCCTCAGTGATAGGAACGCGGTACAAGAAGTTATGAAGTTCCGTAATCCCAGATCAATTCAGGAAGCAGTAGGAACAGCAACGCACATACAGGGCGCGTCACGTATATTTGGTAACTGGGAAGGGTCCAGTACTCGACAGGCTTCCTTCGATGGTAGGCCTACAACAGTGACAACTGAGTCTCTGACACATTCCCAACGGACACACCCCATACACCCCACGGATGAGTATATGTGTACGAATAGTATTTGCGCATTAATTGCAGACTGGCTTAATGTTTCTCACAAAAGCGCGTTGAGCAGTCCTAAGGACTGGATACTGTACTATATAAGAAAGTACCTTATATATTATTTAAAAAAAACTTAACCTGTCCTTTTATTCTTCCCCAGCGTTCATAGTCTTCTGTAATGATCTTCCACTCTTGGCTGACGATACCTGCTCTTTCGAGGCCTCTCTTCAAACATTCCATCTTAATGTTGTTCCTATCTTCTCCTACCTCCATATGTAACAGAAGAGGACTTAGGGTTAACCATTAGTGCTGATATGAAGGTTTCAGAGCAGTGCGGAATGGCAGCTTCAAAGGGAAATCAAATTCTTGGATTAATTAGGCGAAACATAACGTATAAGGAAAAAGAGCTAATATTACCGCAGTACAAAACAATAGTTAGGCCTCATTTATATTATTGTATTCAAGCGTGGAGGCCATATCGCAGGAAGGACATATATATGCTAAAAAGAGTACAGAGGAGAGTAACTAAAATGATACCTAAACTGAGGGATCTTAGTTACGAAATACGCCTAAACAATGTGGTTTAACAACACTAGAGACCTAAGAGATTGAGAGGAGATCAGAGAGAAGTGTTTAAAAAATTGAATGGTTATGAAAATATGGATAGATATTTTTTTTCTCAGTTAAGAAAGATAGAAGGACCAGAGGACATGAAGTTACATCAATAAAGGAGCAGTGTAGATTAGATATAAGAAAGTTCTCATTCGCACAAAGGACTATAAATGAATGGAACCGATTGTATCCTGATTGTGTAGGTGCTAGTAACGTGAATATGTTTAAAAAAATTGACACATACCTTAAAAGGACGGGATACACGTAGATAAAAAGTATTGCACTCGATAAGCCGAAAAGCTTCCTTGTCCACCTGCCATCTAGAATTAATTTTCTGGATGGCAATCTTGTTAAATCTTGTTAAATCTTCTGTCTCCATCATCTATCCTCTACATGTCTCGCGCCAATCACAGTTTTCTCCCAACCACTTTCATTTTTTAGGCTTTGTCACGTCAACTGCTTCTCTGTACATTCCTTCGATCCCATTGTTTTATTCCACATGTAGATGGTCCTTCAATACAATAAACTGCAAGAACTCTTCCGTTGCAGGAGGCGACTGTCAAGTTGTTTGAAGCGGCCGCGATGGGAGACGTCAAGACGTGAAACAACTCAACCGAGCCAAACACCGCGACAAGGTGTCCAGACATAACCAGCGGTTTTGCATACTAGTAAAGTTTAACAATGAGATCTATTTATTGCCATGTGTTGTTATCGCAGTCAATACAATAAAACATTGGAATGTGTTATAATGTCAGGTCGTACAAACACATATTCATAGCAATACCCTCACAAGCAGCAAACGATTACATTAAAAATATACCTGTAATAAAACGCTAACTAACATCATCACGGTTAATGCGCTTTAAAAAAAAAAAATTCTCAACATGCCCTTATCAAAATTAATATTACAGGTTAAGCACACACACACGCACGTACGCACGCACACACACACACACACACACACACACACACACACACACACACACACACACACACACACACACACACACACACACACACACACACACACACACACACACATATGAGGCAAGAGTTCCGCATGAGGGAAAGAACCCCCAATATTTTGGTGGGATGTGGGCTGGAGATAGGATTGGCAACCAAATATTTGGGGAAGAGGGTGCATTTTTGGGTACAATTTGATGCCTTTAGTGAGCCTGAACGTGATCAAAAGTTGAACGTTGAAATTACCCATAAATATATGGACATATTTAACATACAAACGTGAATTTCTCGAAATGTGTTTACAGCGTATATCAAGGTTGTTTACACAGCCAATCATTCTATGCAAGCATGTTTTCAGAATACCATTGGCATATGTACTGTGTTAACTGATGCCAAACATTTCATTTGTGGCAAATGCATAGAATAATCCAACAGAAATATATGATTTCATCGAAATGTGTCTATCATGTATATCAAAGTTGTGTGCACATCCTATCTTTATATATGGGCAAGTTTTTAAAAACCTACAGACCTTTATATAATCATGATCATAATGAGAAGTCAAAGAACTAGCCAAATATGAATAAGTTCGTTAAGACGACAAACAACAATCACAGAGAACAATCAAGCAATCAATAAATCAATCAATCAATCTCAATCACAATACTTTATTGTCCGTTGGGAGGAAATTATGTTGGACTGTGGCAACATATTAAAGCAAATAAAATAAATATACATGCAATATAAATATGTAAACATAGTAATAGCAGTTTTATCGGTTAAATAAGCAAACAAAATAAGTTAAATATGTTAAATCAGTTAAATAAGTAACAAAAGTTAAATCATCTCACAAATCACAAATCATCTGCAATGAACTGTCGAACGCAATGGGCCAAGTGTCATATATGTTGAGGGGCGAGAATATTCACTATCGTATAGCGGAATTATGTAGAAACAGTCTCGCAATCCAAACTTCAGTATGTGATGCGTGAACACTATGAAGATCATATCACCAGGACTGAGAGGGATGGCAACCAGAAGCCATCGTTGCCATGTCGTCATGACTAACTATCTTCGGTTACACAACGTCATTAGTACAAAAAACTATGCCTGATGAGGACCAGACCATCTTGCAGACATGGAACTCTATGAGAAAACAGCACTATGGAGTTATGCAATGATCAACGTTGTTGTGAAAACAAAAACAATTTAAAGCACATTTGGAATATGCTCCCTCTTAGTGTAACATCAGTTGAAAATATTACAAAATTCGGTCGTCATTTAAAAACTTATCTTTACAACCTTACTTATCCACCATAGCTCCCTAGCGTCTTGACCTATCTGTTGACAACTGGAATACTACTTCAGGATTTTGAGATTGACCAATCATTTTGTTTTTATGCGTCTCTGAGCTTGGTTTCCAAGGATTTAGGCGCAAGCAGAATCTCTCTTACTATTATTTTTAATGCCACACAACTTGGTGGATCATATTACAGTCTAATTAAACGACATTTCTCTACTGCTGCTTGGTGCTTGGTGGACAGTTAATTATTGGCTCATGTACAAATACATCACGTTGTTTTTCACGCATGCTGTAGTTTAGGCTCAATTGTGGGCACCAAGTAGGCAGTCACTAAACCCATAGGCTTACTTGAAAAGGGTAGTTGACAACTTGGCACTTGGCATAACTGGCTTCAAAGCTGTGAAAGCCCAGTTTAATCCCTTTAGTCAATGCACCAGTCACACTGTACCAGTGTCTCTTGCTATGTAAACGCTCATAAAACTCTAGGGTAAAACTTCATGAGGGCCATGCTCAAGTTGACAAGAGGGAGCAGCCGTCAAACATTGAGAAACTAGTGGAATCTACAACCTAATCAAATGGAATTGTTATGTAGTTGAAATTCGATTGAAATTTTCAATAGTAATATAAAAGTAATAGGTCAATTACTATTACATTGCTTCCTATTACTGTTACTATTGCATTGAGTTTTTGCTCAACCTATTACGATTACATCAATATTTGTAATCGTTACAATACTTAAATAAGGCGTATAACAAGAGCTCGGTATCATAGGACTGTTAAAAAAACCATGAGAGAGGATGTCAGAATTCGTACTACTAAGATGCCTGAAGCCATTTGTGAACATAGATCCCGGGACTTGTGGTCTGAGGTGCGCTGGATAAAGGGCATAACTAAATTCTTGCCTTCTAGTATTGATGGTGGGTGATGATGAAATAGCGCAACATTTTTCCGGTCAATTTAATCACCTCTACAATAATGTGTCATAAGATGTTGATGACATGAATGCTATAAGTGCGACCACATCGTGTACAACTGTCCGAGTTGGGACTGGCACGTCTGTCGTACACCTTCGCCTTGGGTTGTTTCTGCCTTTCTCACCAACCTGTTGCACTCACCAAGTTCACTCCCTCGGTATCCTGGGACATCTGTGCTGCTTGCCGTTCTGACGCCTCCAAGGCAGATGACTGGTCAAGTACACGTTCTAGCTTCAAGTCATGTTCTGTTAACAGTTTCATTCTCAATCTTTTCGACCGACCGTTGTCGATGACTTGATCCTGAATTAAATCTTCAACTTGACCGCAGAGAACTGCAAGCTGTCGAAGTTGTGTAACGAACTTTGTCACACTTTCGCCCTCGCTTTGACTCCTCTTCCTGAACATATGCCAGTTATAGGAAATGATCTTACGTGGAGTGAAGTATGCCGTCAGCTACTCTTTTGTTGTCTCATATGTCAGCCCGGTATTGTGCAAGACATAGATTACGTCCTGTACATCCGTGCCTGTACAACGTAACAGTAGCTGCCTCTTCTGCGTGTCGTCAGTTACACCCGACGCTACCACGAACAGCTCGAACAACCGGATCCATCTCTCCCAACGCTGGAGTGGACGTCGAATGGTTGCACTGCACCCACCTGTAGCGCCACCGCCATGGTTCATTGTTTCTCGTCGCAAAATGTCGTATTGTACTTTATTACTTACAATAAACGTTCACTAAACAACATCATAGTCTAACAGTCCTTTATTCTATTTCCAGTGTTCGTGTTCACTTCCAAATAAAAAATAGACAAGCTACACATGCACGCTTGGTGGCAGCACCTGACGGTCGCTATACTGCAACATCGTGGGCAAAATGCCCAGCTGACTGAGATCACGCGCACCATTTTGATTGTGACGTAGGCAAACCGCGACAAACTTTCGGCACTTTTAAAAAGCACGCATGCACGGTGATCATATAATACATACATACATACATAAAAACATACACACACACACACACACACACACACACACACACACACACACACACACACACACACACACACACACACACACACACACACACACACACACACACACACACACACACACACACACACACACACACACACACACACACACACACACACACACACACACACATCACACACACACACACACACACACACACACACACACACACTTTGCTCAACTCGAACATAATTCCGAGGATCTTCCCATAAAAATCTTCATCTAAGTCGGATTTTAATTTTTTTTTCACTTAACTCGGACTAACTTTAGTCGGTCCACTTGATCCGAGATAATGAGTTTTTGCTCGACTAAGTCGGATCGCAGTACCTAGTAGACAAGATCGGTTGGTTGTTTGGATTATATGCACCATATGAATTAAGACGTGAAATGGTTATTCCAAGAAAGTGACCCAGATTGCCACAACAACGTACGTAGGCACCACGTCTTCAGTCATCTGATACAACTAGCATCACCCAGCCAATGGTAGCGTTGGATATATCATATCTTCAGTTAAGTTAGATTTTTGCATAACTCGGATTAAACCACTCGGTCCAATTGAATCCGACTTAGACGAGGTTTACTGTAAATATGCCTGATCAATTATACTTAGTTCACATAAACGGTTTCTTTCACATTTCAAATATAACCTATCACCACAATCCGTGACACTGAAAAAGTAAGGAATTAATACGCTGTGTGTGCGCGTGTATTTGTGTGTTTGTGTGTGTGTGTGTGTGCGTGCGTGTGCGTGCGTGTGTGCTTGCGTGTGTCTGCGTGTGTGTGTGGTGGATGTGTGTGTGTGCGCGCGTGCATGCGTGCATGCGTGCGTGTATGTTCGTGAGTGCGTGTGTGTTCGTGCGCACGGGCATCCGCAGGAATTTTTCCAGAGAGCGGTAAGACATTTTACTATAACAAAGCGTAGGCATGGTCAGGCAAACGCCATAGACTGGCTGAATACAATCTGCAGGCGAGGCCTGTCAGACCCAAAGGGGTCAATAACGTCCTTGATGATGACATTCTATCTCTCCGTCACCCTTTGTTAATGCACTCTACGCAGGCATAAGCCTGAAAAGCGTTCGGTAAACATCGTCGAACGAAGCCAAGTCTTAAACGCCTCAATGTGCTGTATCGTCGACACAATAAACATGGTCTTATGAAAAGCTAGAAACAACTGACACTAGTTCAACAGTTCCATCAATGTTGCATTGGTCGCTATGTTCAGGTGTGTGCCTCGTGTCTACAGCTCAAACATGGCCAGTGATTCTTCAGAGAAGTTGTCAACGTTGTACATATCGTTGACCTGAAAATAGAAGAACTCATCACTTTTCCACGAGGAAAGAAAAATCACTTTATCCCAAAGCGTACACTGTTTTGTATTTGAAACTCCTGAAAACCAAGCAAATGTAAGGCGTCATCGTATCAGGATAGAGAAAACAATGGACTTTAAAAAAAATTAAAAATCAGGACGATACAATTACATTAAATAAAAAAGTTGGCAATTGATTTATATTATGTACAGTTTAGATCAATATAATTTCAATAAATTACGACAATCGTAGTGCAGTACAGTTGTATGTACTCCTACAACTTGTTCGACTCCAATGGTTCAATGTGCAGACACTGTTGTATGCTCTACTAAACGGTGACACCCAATATGTACAAACCCCATTGCCACAAACTACTCCTTTCCACATTCCGGGTCGAAACAAACTACATCGCGACATTTTCAGTGACTTTCAACTTCACTCCACGATCGCGTACACTAAAATGATTGTCGCTAACCTTTCATCGACCTACGGTTGCGCGCCTATCCCGTCATACACGATAGCCAATACAAGCACACTGTGCAATATCAGTGATCCTATCTCGTCATACACGATAGCCAATACAAACACACTGTGCAATATCAGTAATCCTATCCTGTCATACACGGCAGCCAGTACAAGCACACTGTGCATTAATTAAGTGATCGAGGTTACATAGAGAGATGTGTGGAATATTGTCACAGACACCAACCGAACTAACCAATGAGCAGCGTAGCAATATGTAACGTTAATCCTGACATATGAGTATTGCAACTGATTCTTATAATGAACACCGAGTATCCACATAATATGTTGTTCACTATGTACGTAATGTATTTCATTTCGCCAATTGTTCCTACCACAAATGGGCGTACTATCTAACTACGGAAGTTAGGATACGTTGAAGAAGTCAATAAGTGTGACCTGTGCAAATTGTGAAATGTACATTAAATGTGAACTGCGTCGAGTGCAATATGTACAGTGTAGCTTGGAAGAGGTACAGTAAGTGAGGACTACATATAAAATTAGATATGTACAGTAAGTATGAACATTGTACATCGTATACACTAAACGTTGATTATGCAAAATGCGATATGTACAGTAAGTGTGCGCATTGCAGAGTAAATACGAATCCTGTAGAGTGTGATATGCCTACAGTAAGTGAGGACTATGTAAAGTGCGATATGTACAGAACTGATTATGATCATTGTGAATTGCGATATGTACAGTAAATATGCGGTCAATACAGTATACGTGAAACGCGTAAAATTTTTCACTACAGAAACTATGAACCACGTTAAATATGACCAGTAGGCTTACAATTAGTGTGAACTGTACTTAGTGCGGTCAAAACAAGAACATTGCCTCCTCCTTTCAAGGTTTCTCTTTTCACATTTCAAGTTAATTTTGCGTGGTCAGCCGCATTTCCTCCGTCAGCGCGTTCCACAGGAATGATCCGGCTCGAGAGAGAGATTGCCGGCCATACCGGTTGTATTGTGGCACGGTCACACGGGCGCGGACTGCGGATCGAGGCGACCGACGTGGCACGTAGCGAGTGGTTAATGACGCGGGGTATGCGTGTGTCTGGTTGTGAGGGACGTTAAAGGCAAGGATCACTATTTTATACTCCATGCGCCGCTTCACCGGTAGCCAGTGAGGAAGTTTAAATCCTGCAGTGATGCTCTGATGTTCTGTTGAGCCACTCTGACCGCGGAGCGCTGGACCATCTCCGGGCGAAGCATCAGGAGGTCATTGATACCGTGGAGCACCGCGTTGCCGTGGTCTATAATTCTTGGCGTCACGATCGAGTGCACTAGTTTAGTAATTCTTACACGTCTTAGATGAGAGTCTTGCGCGTGTTTTGACGAGACGGGAGAGTTGGAATTTCGCGCCACGCAATGTGTGATCGAGTATGTCGAAAGCAGATCTAATTGTATTTATTAATAGTTCATAGTATATTTATTTATATGTTTATGTTTTTATTTGAAGTAATTATCAAAATATCATATCGTAATAATTATTGCTGTATGTCATGTGTATTGAATTATAGCTTTAGATCATGATTGTTTAGCACAATTTTATTTGAGCAACTTCGAACGTCGAACCTTTGTTTGACCACGCGCCTTAATTCCCGTCAACATTTTGGATGAAAACATGTTCAAACACGAGTCATGCTTGCGCAGTTCTTTTGACATCGGAAATAGTATATATTGCATAATGTGCAGCGATCATGTTAATGTGTTATGTTGCTCTCCTCGTTCTTCTTGTAGTCCCGGGAGAGGCTGGCCTCCGTACTGGCCATTATCGTTTGATTTTCCTCTTTTTCATTTCCTATCCCTGTTGTCGGCTCTTCACCAGCTTGATGCTACATTTGTCTTCCACGCCAACCTCACTCAGCTCCTCCATTCTTCGCATGTCTATTCTGTTTACTCTTACGAATCTTCTCACCCAGTTATTATTTTTTGTGCAAAAGTACTGTTTCTTTAGTTCTTTTTTTCACATATCTCAAACGTGTCGCTGTGTTTGATCATATTCCTGATCTTTGCCGTATTCGCCAGTATATGTCATTTTCTGTTGATAAAGCTACTGCAACAACAGTTGTTAGCATCAGACTTGACTATCGCAATTCCCTCCTTTAAAATATAGCAAGCAAGGATATTACACAACTTCAACGTATCTAAAATTGTATCCATAGTTACAAGGTCTACACGTTTTTCTAGCTCTGTACCACTTTACAAAGAATTCCATTATCATGCAGGTATTGAAGTTATAGTATAATTGAATCCTTCTTCTTATCGTCATTCACCGCAAACTTCTAGTCCCGGAGCAATTGGAATTTATCTAGCCTTTTCATTAACGCAATCACGTGATATAGCAAACAGATTTTGGGGAGAGTGACCCTTCAATCCTATCACTGAACACTTACGCATACAAATAATTTGAAGAAAAAACAAACCGAGAAGCGTGTTGGTTATGGAAGGAGAAAAACCGAGAAGCGTCTTAGGGGCCGCTACACGGAAGCGTAGTCAGAGGGGAGGGTAAAAAAAAACCTCCACAGGCTGTCGAACCAAATCCATATTGTCTGAGTACTACATCTGAGCTGGAGCTTCAACACGACTACGTCGTCGTGCTGTTCGGATCGTGATGTCTGAAGACGGGGAAGGGGGTGTAGTTGACAAATATTTGCCACCGCCGTAACTTTAGTAACGGGGACACATTCTAGGGACAGGTGTCGATCTCTGTATGTTGTGTCACATAAAATTTTGTATAATCTTTAACGTATAGGTAATATAAGATAGTTTAAAGAGGAGAGAGAGGGAAGATTGATAGGTAAGAGATGATAGAAACTAGAGAGAGGAGAAACACTGAGAAACACAAAGAGAGCATGACATAGAGCCACTGACAAGACTCAACAGCAACAGCTCTTTGGAAAAGAACTGCCAAATAAAAAGGATTAATGTCGGAGAAGCGACGATGCATAAGCTAATGTGAAATAACAGACATGCTACGATATACATACACATACCTTTTTCGGAACACGCTGCAAGCCGTTTCTACTTGTCACCCATGTTGCTTGCGAAGTGTCTTTGTTCTGAAACCAATGACATTTGCTTTCAAAAGCATTATAAAAATATATCTAACAAACAATTACACAGCAGTTTCTTTTACTGTGTTACTTTCTGCTACTACTTTTTAAAGGAAACTGATTACACGTAAGAAACGAACATTAAAAAAAGCCATTTTATATAATAACAATGTTGCTGTGATCTGTATATATGGCTGTATAGTTTACATTATTGTTTCAATTGCACACTTTGAGTGAAAACGACGAATATTGACTATATATTAGTAGTATCAACTGATCGGGACCAAGTCGCGAGGTTGACGACACTTCACAAAGTTCCCAAACACTGTTTGAAACGTGTCGTGGAAAGTTATATGTTTTGGGAGTCTAATCACTTCGAACGGTAACTGAAAATATATCAAATACAGCACAAACGAATGTTTGATAAAAAGTGAATGAGTTGTTTCCTCGGACTACTACACTAACATCTAAACAATATTAGTTACACGTTTTCTTGCCTGTGGAACTTTTAAAATATAGTTTAAAACTCTTATTAGTTTCACAAATATTGTGTCACACTAGTGACCAGTGGTGAAGAAGATATAGGCATTGTATGTTGGGACGAATACAAATTGTCTTTATCCGTATCGCAATTATTAGTTTTAAGCACTCTTGTAAGTTTGAATGACCATTCACTCACTTGTTCGGACGAATTCGACCAGCCCGTTTTCTTTGAGATCAGTAAGAGCGGTGCACAGTTCGTCGTACATTGCACCCACATTACCGCGGTTTTTACTCGTTTTCCTCCACTCTTTTAGTATCTTCAACGTGCGATTAACTGCGTCGGGGTGACTCTGTTTTATCTGATTGATCTTGGCTGGAGGAACAAGCAAGAATGCACCAAGCAGTTCGTGCTCAACGCCCAGCTTACGAGCAAGTTTTGCCAGGAACCGTCTACCCAATTGGCCTATAACAGACCCGAATCATAAATCACTGCAAGTACTGATATTTAATATGAAATGGTAACGGCTAACAAAGAAACGGTAAGTTCATAACTCATTATCTAGTCATTTCGCCTGATCAAAGCGCTTAATTCTTTACTCCCTGATAGACATGTACAATCGAGCACAATCTTGACTTCTCTGGGAAAAAGTAAGCAAAACTGCAAATGATGCGCGACGACTGTTCGTACACAAATATCCATATTTTTATGGCCAGGTACACAGTCCAATGTTCTATTCGCTGCGCCACTGCGCTCCACACAAAACAAACGGCCCTGTATAAAAAGCGCCCTAAGCTACAAGCGTACCTGGGTGATACGGATTTCCTAATGTAATCATTACAAGTGTTTTCGGTTTGGAAGTAATTTATGTTATCTGATTATTTTTTTGTATTTTGTGTAATTATGGTAGATGGTAGCTGCGTGGCTCCCCGACTGATATATATATATAAAATATATATATATATGTACACACACACACACACACACACACACACACACACACACACACACACACACACACACACACACACACACACACACACACACACACACACACACACACACACACACACACACACACACACACACACACACACACACACACACACACACACACACTCACACACACACACACACACACACACACACACACACACACACACACACACACACACACACACACATATATATATATATATATATATACAGGTGTATATGTCGGTTCTGATCGTCCTTGTGCATTATGCGTGTCGTTTGATTGATAATATAAAACACATCATCTGAACTCTTAATACATAACAATTGAACAGACGGAGAGGGTATAACATTGCATAATTGTCTGGGAAAATGAGATCATCATCACTATCTTGATCCGTCACGTCGCTTTTTCTTAGTCTGCAATTTAGGCTGCCCCGCGATACACACATACTACAATTGTTTAAATTTTCTTCAATAAATATTTAGAGAGATATATAGGTAACTCTTTCATAAACGCACAACATATGTCAGCTGGATTTTTGCAAAGTTATCCTAAATGCTATCAGAGAACACGAACATAACACAACATTTAGATAGACACATCCGCTGTTTGGAACACTGTTACCTGCAACGCTGGATGTGATCCCCTCTCTTTGGGCCATATTTGATCTGTAACGAAGAAGAAACAAAGAACGTATTTTATAATTTAAAACCAATTAAAGTGGACTTAAGTGGGTAATAATGTCATAAAAAGTGTTTGGTTATTTCCAAATTCAAGTTGTAAGTTGATTAAGACTTCTACTTTTTCATTATTTTGAGATTGCACACAAATACCCTAATGTATTTGAGAGGGTCTTGTCATCCGCATACATAATAAAGTTGATTTTTTACTACATTGTGCAAAGTCATTAACGTAAATTATAAACAACAAAGGAGTTGATCCTCGGGGTACGCCAGTTGAGATAGTAAGCATTTCTGATTGGGCTTCTTCAATGTCTTGGTGTAAGGCTCCTTTTACGCCATAAAACTCTAATTTATCTATTAATATTGAGTGGTCCAGAGTATCAAAAGCTTTTAACAAGTCCAGGCAAATATCTAAAAGTATTTTATTATTATCCGTGCGTGTTAATATCCTATCAATTAGTTCAAGAGCGACAAATTCAGTTGAATGTTCCTTTCTAAATCAGTTAGGATTTTCGTACATCGTAAGGTAACGTCTTTTGAAAAAAAGAATCGAGCTGGTTGTAACTAATTGCTTATATTAATTTTGAAATTGCAAGTAAGATTGATATTGGTCTGTAGTTGCAGAATAGGGTATCGTCACCATTTTTTTATAAATTGGCAGTAAAAACGGGGCAGCTTTTAAATCCTTCCAGTGTGCTCTGTTACTGCTAGAAGATTTTGTTTCATAATAATTATATTTGTTTTTTTCTAAAGCATTTATAGAAAATGCTCACCTACCTGAATGATACTATTGTTATTACCAGAAAATGAGTTCCTTGACTGACTTAATTATACATAATTTCAAGCCATAACTATGTGTCTTTGGAGATATTTTAAAGTATTTTATAACTGTAGAGAACATGGAGAGACCAGCTTCATCAAACATGCATCTGAACATGCATGATGCTTCACCAAGTGATGCAACTTGTAAGTGACATTTGACATTCAGATGACATATATATATATATATATATATATATATATATCTACTGATGGTTGTATATCTCGATTTAAATATGGCAATGATAATCAGAAAAAACAATTGCTGAGATTACCTGTTGACCCCACCATCACCAATGATGTGTACGCTTCACAGGAACAATTTGTGATTTATTCATACTAGTACATTCGACAATTGATGCAATTATCTTCACCAAAGCAGGAATAAGTTTAAGATCCGACACAAGTAAGTATTTCTCGCATTGAAACCGGGTATTATTGCTATAAATACTATTGTACTTGTTTCTATTTTCATAGTTTTTTATGTCTATAGGTTGGCAAGCGAGGATGTTCTACATCCTCGAAAAGAAAAAAAAGCCGAGATAGCCGAGATGAAGATCAGCGTCAAGGATCATAAAGAAGATGAGCGCAGCTAGGGAGGAATCTTCACTGCTGTGAGTGGGAACCTGGTGTTTCTATGCTCTATAAGTCGGGCTCGCAGAGCTCTGCTAGTTTCGACTACGTAGGTCTGCTGCCAGTCAGGACATACTATTTGATATATTGAGAAACCGGTTACAACCTTCCCGCGATTTTCTTAGAACTGCTGTCACGTGACGACCACCAACAAGTCACATGACGACCGAGAGTTAGCAGTCCAACGCTGATGAGGGTGTCTTGAGGACACCAAAAGATCTGTAAGAGGAATCAAGAATTCGGAAAGGTAACGACATTCTTCAAATTATGAACATATCCGAATCCGGCAGCAACATGCTGCTATTTAGATTTAGTTTATTTATTTGCTTTGAATTTGTTGAATATGCGCAATACCTAATTACGTATATCGCGCAGTACACTGACATTATCCAGTTCTTTGTGTACACACTTATTTTTGATCTGCCATGTGGATACTTCCACATATGTGGTGCAAAATCAGAGACAGAGAGAGAGAGAGAGAGAGAGAGAGAGAGAGAGATAAATAAACGAGGAGCTATACAGAAAGCTATATGAGGACAGTGGATTGAATATGATCTATGAGATGGCCCGAGAGAGGGATGAGGACAGCAAGGATGTGAAAACTAGAACAGTAATAAAGGACAAGAATGGAAAGCCAGTTACGGACAGGAAAGATGTGCTACAGGTCTGGGAAAGAGTATTTGAAGACTTTGCTGAACCAACAAGAAAGCAAAGAACTAGATCTGCCAAGTGCAATAGAGGGAGAAATAAAGGAGATTTTGGATGACAATGTAGAGAGAGAGAGAAAGAGAGAGAGAGAGAGAGAGAGAGAGAGAGAGAGAGAGAGAAAGAGAAAGAGAGATAGAGCAATGAAGAAGATGAAGAAAGGACGGGCGACTGGTATTGATGAAGTATGAGTGGAAATGCTAGTGGTACCTGAACGCGTGGGAATCTGGTGGACAAGAAGATTGTTGAATACCTGCGTGAGAGAGGGAAAGATCCCAGTGGAGTGGAGAACAGGGATATTAGTTCCGATATGGAAAAGAAAGGGAGATGTGCATGACCCAGGGAAATACAGAGGCACCACGTTGCTGAGCCACTTGCTGAAGATGTTGGAGAGAATCCTGGATGGAAGGTTACGACCAATAGTGGAAGGATAAGAACAACAAGGCTTCAGAAGAGGGAGAGGTATTTGATCTAGCGGTAGTAGCGGACGGGGAAACGGATTTTCAGGAATAACGGATTGAAACGGACTGAAAGTGAATCTGGAGAAGACAGAGATGCTGTGGTTTGGGCAACAAAGCAAAGAATGGGAAATACACCTGGGGGGGGGAAGAAACTAAAACAAAGAGACAGTTTTGTATACCAGGCCGGAGCGGTATGTGGGGATGGCTCCTCAGAGACAGGGATTCGTAAGAGAAAACAAGCAGGGGCGAATGCATGGAGGAAAGTAGAAGGTGTGATGGGAGACAGGCACATACCGCGATAACTCAAGGAAAGGTACTATGCGCATGTGTGACACCAGCCTATCTGTATGGCCTAGAAACTATAGCAATGTCGGAGAAACAACACGAGACCGTACAAGTGTGCGAAAACAACTGGGTCAGGAGAATTGCGGGGGTAAAAAGAATAGATAAGCGAAGAGTGGATGAGGTCAGTGAGGATGTTGGTGTGAAAGAAAGTTTCAATAAGAAGTTGGTGAGAAGTCAGTTGAACTGGGCAGGACATGTGGAGCGAATGGGAGAAGAACGGATGGCAAAGAAAGCAGATGCCCGGAGAGTGGAGGGGAAAAGAAGACGAGGGCGACCGAGACTGAGGTGGGAGGATTGCGTGAAGAGAGACCTGGAGAGATGGAAAGGGGAATGGAGAAAAAGAGCACAAGACCTAGGAGAATGGAGAAGGGTGGAATGGAGGAAAGTAGGAATGAGGAGGAAGAAAAATAAAATAAAATGTCGATATATCCCAGCCAGCCTCACCCCTGATCACAGGGAACGACGAGGAGAACAATAAAATATGACCGAGTTAAAGTGATCTGGATTGAATTATATATAGAAAGTATGCATAACAACACATAGATACACACATTTAGCCACATTAGGCACAGTAGGTATATAACCATCGGCGCAATATCGCCGCCCTCGACCCGAAGGCGAGCCGCCGGACAAAATTCCCTTCTTCTCGCAGGCGGATGCCAACATCGGGGGGATAAGTTTGCCGCTCTCGGGCCGCTGTAGTTTTCTGGCTGGGCTCTGACTAGATAAATCTGGACAAGCGACGTCGCATGTGTTATTAATAGTTGCGATGTGCTGTTCACACGAGGCGTCGAGGTTGCAATCAGGTCGCATGCGACGACATCGCCTCGTGTAACCTGGTTTAGCTGATATTAGTTCAAATACGGCATGGCCGCATCATTGCCCTAACCAGTCGACACAATTAGTCTGTGGATTCATGTATGCCAACGACTGCTGCGAAACATATATCAAGAAGGTTGCAATATCATATGTCTAAACTGAATATGAGAAAATGGATTACAAACCGTGTCAATGGCCTGTGCTGTTTTGTTTTATATCGTGCCTTGTACATATCGCAACGAACGTCCGACCTGGTTATACGTCCATTTCAACTAACTGTTCAATTCGTGACTGTCATTCCTCACTAACAATGACATAAGTAGCGATATACATGACAGATTCGGGGTTGTATCAACAACGTGGCAAATAGTGTGCAATAATCCGATAGAATAACCTGTCAAGAGTGAGTTTTTAATGAAGTCATTTCGCAACACATATACAGAAAATACTAAAACGAGGTGATTAAAAATAACGTGTGGTAGGCAGCGTACGCTATGTAAGTTGAATAAAAATGTTGAGTGTGTCCCCGGTCTAGATTATGCTGTTCTTTGTGTGTTTGTGTAGCCACAGTCTCTGAGCACCTGTCTAAAAATTCTTTTGTGTCGACGCTTCTAATCGTGACCATGTATACGCTTCGGCCACTAAACACTGATCAAGTGTACTATATAACCTATCAATTGTATACATATACGACTACGTTTAGAACTTCACATTAGCGGCATATAATAATACGGGATTATTGCAGTGCAGTCAATGTTTCATTGTTGTACACGGCTCGATCTTTTATCCGGGATTATATAAAGCAAATCAAATGTATTTCTTTGCGTTGCCTTCCTGCGACAACAACAATCATTTCAAGTATCAGACAGCTCCTTAGTAGAAATAAATCAGCTTAAATAAACGAGTTACAATGAAAGTCTTGACCTTAGTTAGAATGTATATATGTCGAATGTTTCGTGCAAAGAGTTCCCCTTCTCTCTCTCCCTATCTCTGTATATTCACCTGTATATATATATATATATATATATATATATATATATCTGTGTGTGTGTGTGTGTGTGTGTGTGTGTGTGTGTGTGTGTGTGTGTGTGTGTGTGTGTGTGTGTGTATGTTATAAAATTATATAGAATAAATATGTTGGAATCGAAGCGTAGTAATGTTATAGTGCTGAAGGGTCACTAATTTCAATTGGGATTTCGCGGGAAAGCATAGGGAGAGCGAAACAACACGGGGTTACGACGAGTCTTGTTTGAGCTATTCTGCGCCATTCTAAAGAAATATATATTTGAATCTTTACAGTTGTGCAGTAATAATAGTAGCGTTATATGGCTAGTGATTTGCATTTATATCCATCTAGATTATTGGAGTGTTGGTCATGATATGTTAACTTTGTCCTCGTAGTGGCAAACTCATTTAGTCCGCCGATCTGTTTTCTCTCATGAAGGCCAGTTTTGTTGGCGGATACATACTGGTGCGGGTGCAGCCCATGTAGTGTGTGCATGCATTTATGGATCCGACTTAGGCAACTCATATATGTGTGTGTGTGTGTGTGTGTGTGTGTGTGTTTGTGTGTGTGTGTGTGTGTGTGTGTGTGTGAGTGTGTGTGTGTGTGTGTATGTATTTATGTATGTATGTATGTATGTATGTATGTATGTATGTATTATATGATCACCGTGCATGCGTGCTTTTTAAAAGTGCCGAAAGTTTGTCGCGGTTTGCCTACGTCACAATCAAAATGGTGTAGTGTGTAATTGCAATTAGCATAACGGATAGTTTCAACTTGTGATGTTGCAGCAGATGGTAAATAAGAAAATAAAAAGGATACATTCTTGGTATTTATTAATATGGAGTGGTCAGAGTTGTGTTAATGCAGTTAACAATTGATATTAACACATGCCTGGCAGATACCAAGTGTTTGGAAATTATCAGTTCAACATTATGGTAGTAGCATTAAGTTTGTATAGATCTGTTTTAGAGTGCTTGTTAGTCTCTGTGATTGTTGTTTTGAGACTAGTTTTATTAAAGCAGCAAATTCATGGTTTTTCTTGAAGAAATGTCTTCAATTTTCAGTTTACTGCTGGGATTTCTTTTAATCAATGTAAATATGTTTTAATAAATCATGCTTTTCTGTTTATTGCTTCATGCAGCCTACAACTCTGAGTTAATTATGTTTTCATCGTTCCCACATGTATCTCTCTCACATTTAGGCACTTGGCCTTCTATGCAACATATATAGCTGCACAAATATTAGGGATTATCTGACCTACGGTAGAAAGACCAATTCTGTGCAGATACTCTGGAGATTGGTAACTTTTGCCTGTAGGAAATATATAATAAAATAATAATCTGCACTTGCACAAAGCTGTGTGTGTAGTAATTAAATCACTAGTCACAAGTAAGGTAGATGTCATATTTTACCAGGGTTGAAGGAATCCAGGGTGGGTTAAATGTTCAAGGCACAGGATTTGGGAGTGGGTCAATTTCAGTGCACAGCATGTGTTCGACATTCATCTATACACGTACAAAATGGACATCACATTTATATTATTTCAGGATGGGTCACATTCCAGTAAAGAGATTTGTGTGGTTGGTTGGTTTTCAAATACGTATGTGTCCTGATTCCTCTTGCCAAAAGCCCTGACAAATTATAGTCGCTCCATAAAGAGTTTGTGTTAAATTTAATCAATCACCGGAGCACTTGATGGATATTAATTTTCTGCGTCAAGTTCTAGCTTAGTTTTTCAATATAATTTTTCAATATAATTTCAGTAAAGCAAAATGAAGTTGTGTATTCCACATTTTTAATATAATCATAATGTAGCTAGAATAAAATATTACGTTGAATGCATACTGTTTGCCAAACCTGTGTTGAATAGGCCTAAAACTGCTTGCCATTTTAGTGTTGCTCCCACGAAATGTTCAAATTGTAAACAAAACATTCAACCTGTAAACAACCCTATTACTGGCACCCATTGCATAAATGTGTCCCAACTGGGAAGTACCTTTGAAATTGGCTAATTCCCACACTGCTGGTCGCAAAATGACACAAATCGCACCTTATTTAGCAAACTTAATAATTACCAACCCTGGCTGATTCTGTGTCATGGAACAGACAACCTCGCTTTAAATGTCACACGACACCAAAATAAACGTAAACAACATTAACAGTATGACTAACTATGCGCTCCCATGCTTGTGTGTGCATGTGATAACTTTGCAGATAAAACACGACAAGGACAACGGAAACCGTTTATGTATCAAATAAACGTATACACATACTATTATCAGTGTACAATCGTGAAGACAAGTAGCTTGGTATTGCCCACGCGAATATTGGCGTACATTGCTAAACGCAATCTACAAATTGCGTAAATCAAACAAACACGCCTTATTTGCGCAATCTGCAGACGGTTGCTGTTTTTTGCGTATCCGATGAATGTTCAGCGCAATTTGCAGATTGCGCAGATCCAGCAAATGCGTAAACGGTAAAAGCAAACGCCAAATAGAGATTGTGCGTGTCACGGCACCACTTTTGCGGTCTTGCACCTTGGAGAACAAGCGCTGGAGTACAGACCGCCCGCTCGCACCCGCATTGTGAATGTTCACTGATGCAGTAAATCGCTTCCTTTTCATCGTTGCACCGTTATTCGCGAAGGATGGTAAACTTTTGTGGAGTATTTGCTTGCTGCAAACGAGCTGACAGAGATAGCCATTTGTCGTACTACAAACTGCCTACTATTCGCCATACACAGAGGGAACAAACTCGACAACTTTCGGAGGAACAACAGCGTGTCTGGCTTTCCAACATAGACCGGCGTTACATTAAACTTTCCAGCTACCCATACACTCGTGTACGCTTGTTGCATTTTGTGACTGGTACGTAACATTAATGTTAAGGTCGTGTACATTATTAAATGCTGCGTATATAAAACATAAGTCAGGTTTACGAATTACGTAACTAACAGCCTGTCTAACTAACAGTAACAGCCTGCATGTGCTCTGCTAATCTAGGGCCAGGCTACCAAGGCTATATATATGCGCTCATGGCTTTGCTTGTCACCTATGGATGTGGGTATGCCTACCTATGCTATGTATGGCTGTGTTATGCCAAAAATTCCATAACAACCATAGCCTATATAATTGGTTGACTAGCAAATTCATAAACATAGAATGATATAAGGCTTTTATTAATACAATATAATTAAAAATACAACACTGACAGATAGTAACAGTAAAATACATGTTGACAGTGTTATGGATGGATTAGTTTAACATTTATTTTAAATAATTATTATTGTGTATCAATGCTACAGTGGACTTTAAGCCATGAGGCAGTAAAACAATTTCAACACACATTACGTATTTAATGAAGTATTCTCAGTAATGTTTTTGTATATTGTTTTGCAGGCAAGCCTGGTCACGGCAAGCTCAAGCCGTCACATGGAACATCAAGTGTGTTACGATACGAATGTACAGTTGATCTTGCTGTAAACAGAGCTCGCCTAGACATGACCAACACACTACTGTCCATGCAGACTTCCTTAGAAGTATAAAAGGCTAGATATATTTTAATTAAGAGTAAGTACTATTTTTATTATTAAATATTTTGTGCACCAACTAGGTCATACAGACGATAAGTAGGTGCAACCATGACTTAAGGCCTCATTATTTTTTTATGAATATTTGTATGTATTTTAAAACCCTAATTTTTGCATGTATAACATTAGCAACAATTCTAAATTCAGTTTGCATTGTACTAAATGTTTACACTGCTTGACTGGATCCTACGTACTTATCAAAACTAAAATTCAACGCAATCAAGCGTACATTCGCTGATACAATGTGGTAGCCATTTTGTTTTATAAAAACCGCCACATTGCTTATCCATCCTGACGTCAGCTGGTTGTAAGCCTCTGGGCACTTCCATGCCTTCATGTCTCCCATGGTGTAGAAAGTCTTGTTAAAAACAAGTAATTAACTATGTTTGGGTAATGAATGAATGAATGAAAGTTTATTTGGTTACTCGGATACAGTGAATTTTACAAGTATGAACACAAATATGGATTCACCAAGTAATTCGGGAGATTCTCTAGAAACCCTTGGGGGCTTATTTCGAGAACTACCTTTAATTAGGTAATGAATAATTGTATATTTTTTAGATTGCCGCAAATAAAAAAATCAACAAGGCGTCGCAATACCATATAAACTTGCACAATCTAACTCCATGAGACAAAATGCTTATTGAATGGTATGCTGTGAATTGGAAAATACTTTACAACTGAGTATCTGTGGTAAAATGGAAGTACGAAGACATAACACGATTGACTTCATATAATATAAATAAATAGTATAACGCTTTTACACAGTGCCATGTAATTCATAAGAGGATTTAGTGTCAGGTTTAAGGAAATGGGAAATGGAAATTATATATATATTATTTTTGTTTTCTTTCATTTTTCTCATTTAAAAAATAAATGTTAAAGCAAGGTGTTGATAACAAAACGATCATTACGTACAATAAATATCAAGGTAAATTAAATTACATGTGACATACAACGACGTGTAAGACACAGCTGGGAAGCATGCTTCCTTCTTAGACCATGCCGAATTCGACAAAGATCTTATCTAAATATCTCTACTTTGTCAACACATCTAATGTGTCAACGTACGTACTCTTGCTGTGCAACGACAAAGAAAACAATTTAGCGGCTCAGTGAACACACACAATGTGGGCGGTTGCGAACGGTTCGCTTGTACACCAATTTGGCCTCTTGGTATTGTGAGCGCATTACAGCTAGACGCTCAGCCGGTGGAATAGCGTCGCATATGACTGTATTATTGCGGCTGATATATGGCGCTATAGCCTTCAAGAAAAAATGAAACTGTTGTCCATTCATCCGAACAAAAGTAGTAGTAGTAGTAGAAGTAGTAGTAGTAGTAGTAATAGTGGTAGTAGTAGTAATAGTGGTAGTAGTAGTAGTAGTAGTAGTAGTAGTAGTAGTAGTAGTAGTAGTAGTAGTAGTAATAGTAGTAGTAGTAGTAGTAGTAATAGTAATAGCAGTAGTAGTAATAGTAATAGAAGTAGTAGTAGTAGTAGTAGTAGTAGTAGTAGTAGTAGTAGTAGTAGTAGTAGTAGTAGTAGTAGCAATAGTAGTAGTAGTAGTAATAATAGTAGTAGTAGTATTGGTGAAAGTGATATATACATCTGTGTGTCGTCAGCATATAATTGATGATTTATATTATGATTATTTATGACTTGACTTAGGGATGTAGTGTATAAGCTAAACAAAACAGGGTCAAGAACAGAACCGTGCGGGACACCAAATGGAAGGTGTTCTGGACAAGACAGTGAGCCAGATATGTTAATGCTGTGGTATCGGTCTGAAAAATATGAACTAAACCACTGAAGACCCGTGCCAATTATACCAAAATGTATGTTAAGGCGATGTAAAAAAAAATCGTGATTTATAACAGACACAACCAAATCTATCGCTACAGGGTCTGTTGCAGTTATTAGTTCATACCATGTCTGTCCACGGTAGAGTATGGGCACCGTGTTCACGGCTGTTTGGTTCCATTTCATAACGTATCCGATTATAGGAAAATGTAAACAATGCCATATTCTCCACATTTCAAGGCACTGATACGGAAAATGAGGTTTTGTTGTTGTTGTTTTTTTTTAAATCGTTTCAGTTCTTCAAGACGTCATTTTTCGAAAATCGATACGTTTTGTTTCGACATTAGGTATTCATCAATTTGTTCTACGAGTTCGTCCATGGTCATTTCCTTCTCCTCCTCCAGGGTCAGATTGAATACATCACCATCATTTTCCTAAATAGCAAAAAATAATAAAGTTCAGAATACTGCAAACACAGTTCACGGCATTGACACGGAAAACGGGATTTTGTTGTTGTTTTGTACGTTGTTTCAGTTCTTCACGAAGACGTTTTTCTAAAATCGAAGACATGTTTTGTGTCAGCATAAGGATTTCGTAAATTTGTTTGATGACTTCTCCCACGGTCGCTTCCTACTCCAGAGTCATATACATGTAGATGACATCATCGTTTTCATACATAGGAAAATATTATAAAACTATTAGCAAACACTCACTTGACTTATTTAGAAAACATTTCTACTCCACGCCTGCCTGAAGTAATTAATCTATGCTCACGAAGCTATGGGATCTTCTATTCTGCCTACATTTCACAAAATTACCAAGAAACCTAAATCAGCGCTACACCACTCGCCGCTTGTGCGTCGTTCCACCCAGCTCGACAATACTCTAGCAAAACACGTGTGGCTTATACAGAGTACTGAGCTGAACAAAAGAAGAATAAGAAGTCTTACCAAAATAGTTTACACATCAGCGTAGGATTATCTCCCGTTTCATCAGATAAGTTCAACAGTTCAGTCGTGCATTATTCTCGACTTACACAAGAGAATCACCTTTCACTACTACCTCGAAGCCCGGGTCACAATCAACTAGAACAAATAAAATTTCCAAAAAGTTATCGTTTTGTCATATTAGGTCATTACTACAGGTCTACAAGCGCAGGAAATGCGGGAGGCAAAGGGGATGTTGCTCTCTAGGAATTTTGCTGTGAGCAGACTACAAATCGAGGTTTTCGTTGAGTCTGAAGGTAGGTGTTTTAGCGAGCCTCAAAGGGGTGCAAATTGAGGTTTTTGGAGAGCCCGCAGGTGTTTTTAGCTAGCTTCATGGGGCGTGCAATTTGACATTTACGGAGAGCCTCAAGGAGACTGTGCCACGCGATAATTATTTCGTTCCCGCACCAGTCAGTGTTCTCATTTTCAGACTCTCCGCAGAGGCGCCTTCTCGCGAAAGTGTGACTTATTTTTGTTGTATAGCGTTTTAAAATTGCCATCGTAAAGTACGCTAATTTATTGATACCAAAACGTACATGTATGATGTTTGGACACAGCACCGTGACTCGCATGGGAGAAAAACCTATGTTGTAGTAGGTCAAATAGATATCATATTAACAACACAACCTGGAAACAAGCACCAATTAATATTGTACACCCAAATAACACCACTGTCACACAACGAACCAACATCAGAAAGGCCCATCAGATGTAGGTCACACTGACCTCATTTGTGCAAAAATGACGTGCTTTGATAATAGGGACAATGCACAGCTACAGTAAAACATTTATGTTAAACATATAACAGGCCACTGACATACTGCACGACAAACACAATGTCAACCTCATTGCCTAAACTGGCAAATCGGCACTGTATGCCGAAGTAGTAATGTTGCCATCAGTTGAACAAAACTGTCGTAATAAAACATGTTCGCTGACTTGAGCACAAGTTGGTTGATTTGGTATAATATTAATAACAACATAACAAATCATGTTGCATTTTTACTTCGAGTTCGATGATTATGCACAGGCGATACAAATGAGAACGCACTATCATCACATGTGTATTTTTTGATATGTTTTTACCGCACTCGCACTAGATCGCAACACCACTGCCTCCATCTTGAGTCTTACTTAAGGTTTTATTGTCTTTCCTTCAGTTAAATTCACGTTTCTTTTGTGATAATCGTCGCTATCACTACAATAGCAGCTATCATCGTTATCACTAATCCCATCGTCAACATAAACGTCGTTACATGGTCCATATCAGTGCCCATACGGTGGTGGCATGATGAACGATGTTGACTCTGCTTTCTGTGTTGAGTTCGTTGTAGTTACGTAACCGGAAGTAGGTAGCGGCCCCTGGCGGCACAGGCGGATAGCGGGTGGGTATGTCGGATCGTGGGCCTATTTAGTGGGGGAGTGCATGCGTAATGGACGTCTCCTTTTAGAGTGGTGCTTGCTTTTTGTTGTTTGTATGTGCGTGTATAAAAATCGAACACAAATTACACTATTTTAAAGTTTTAGTTTTGTTTGCTCTTTTTCAATATTCTTTTTCAGGGACTTTCACATCCGCTCTCTTCGCGTGAAAAATAGAGCCATACTTTTTCGTGGCCGTTTTCAATGACTGGAGGTGTATCGTTATAGGGAAAGGGGTCAACAACTCTCACACGTTCTGTTAATTCTCTGAGAACAGGTTGGAAGAGAGAACATCCGAACTTTCCAACCAACGGTTTATATTGAGCCCAAACATATCACATTTCTTTTCTTTATCCTCTCACAGTACGGTGATTAATGGACCTATACATACGCTCTATCCAACCATACTATGCTTATCTCTACGCTGCGACCGACGGTAGTGTTTTTGAAACGTGCAAAGTGAGGTCTCCCAGATGAATGATACCAACAGATGGCGTTAGCGTAGCGTTGACTTAGAGTACATAAACGAGTTGCATCATAACGTACGTCGAAGATGGATGTAACATTCAAAGGAAGGGGACATTATTTATTAATTTTCTTTCCGTGTAAAATCTACATGTCGGGTGGGCGTTTCTCGTGTACAGAATCGGCTTATCAGTTCAGAAAAGCCTTCTTTTATGATGATGTCATCGCAGCTAGAAAGATCCAAGCTGGAAGCACTGGTTCACAGGCGAAATATGTCAGTAAATTTATAAAAATTGAAAAGAGATTTAACACCTTTTTGGATCGACCAACGTCGTAAAATTTCATGACTCTCAACTACACAACGGAACTCCCGTCTCATTGAGGATGTCACTAGTACTGACGTAATTTGGTGGAATCAGACGAGAGGTGGTAAATCAGGAAAAACGCACTCAGCACAATTATCGTGTAGTTGAGTGATTTTAGTAGAAAGGAGCAACACCAAAATGCCAATGAATTAGTCATCGTCAAATTCTTGTCCTTAATCTTCGGTGTTGAGGGCGACGTTTATTAAAACCAGGAGAGCAAACAAGTCAATTCGTGATCAAAAGGAGGCTGCTTTATCGCTTGCATCAGAAAGAGAAAGAGGGTGAGACTGTGAAACAACTAGTAGTTCCCAGAGTTTTGCGCAATCAAGTCATGATGTTAGGACATGAAACTATCCTATCTGGACATCGGGGAATTAGGAAGTCGCTAGACAGAATCCTCCTTAACTTCTAGTGGCCAGGGATAGTAAGTGGTGTTCATATATCCTGCCAGTCATGTGAATCAGTCAGAGGACCGTTAGTCGAGGTAATATCCCTAAGGCCCCTGTACAAATGATCCCCATCGTAAACACGCCCTTTGAAAAGGTAGCGATAGATTTGATAGGTCCCACAACCCCGTGACAGACATAGATAAACGATGGATATTAACCCTGGTAGATTTCGCTACGAGATATCCAGAAGCGGTAGCGGTGTCGAATATCGACACAGAAACGATAGCAGAGGCTCTTTTGAAGATTTTCTCAAGGGTGGGTCTGCCTAAAATAGTACTGAGCGATAAAGGCGTATGTGCTCGGAACGTCCACGAGACTGGGATCGGTATCTGGAACCCCTCATGTTTGCATACCGCGAAGCGCCCCAAGAGAGCACATTTTCCTCCTTTGAGTTATTCTATGGAAGAACAGTGAGGGGGCCTATGCTGATTCTTAGAGAGTTATGGGAAAATGAGAAACCAGACGATGAGCTAGTAGAAACGTATCAGTAGGTAGTAGATCTCCGTAATCGGATAGAATCAACTTGCGAGCTAGCTAGAGAGAATCGTAAGGATTCTCAAGACCGGTATAAGGAACACTTTGATCGAAAAGTCTTGGTGCAAACCCTAGAGAGAGAGAGAGAGAGAGAGAGAGAGAGAGAGAGAGAGAGAGAGAGAGAGAGAGAGAGAGAGAGAGAGAGAGAGAGAGAGAGAGAGAGAGAGAGGAGATAAACTATTACCGGGTAAAGTCGGAGATAAATATAAACGCTTCCACATCAACATGATAAAGAAATACTATGAGAGGTGAAATGTGGAGACGCTAGGCTTTTCCCATTCCTGAGAGAGAGGCAGACATTGACACGTCCATGTCAGTTATAGTTTATCACATGATCAGATACGAGACTTGAAACAGCTAATGGAAGAATTTCCTTCCATCTTTTCGAGCACTTCGAGGCAAACTAGCCTGTTGTTCCATGCCATTGAGGTAACCTCCTCAAGTCCCGTGCGGTGCAAAACTTATCCTGTTCCATTAGCCAAGTTGGGAGTGGTAAAACAGGAGGTTAAGAAGGTGCGATAATTGGGCGTGATTGAGCCATCTCTTTCACCGTACTCATTGCCTTTGTTGCTAGTTCGCAAATCTGACTCCACGTACCGACCGGTAGTAGATTTACGTCAGTTAAACAAGGTTACTAAATTCGATACGGAACGTATGCCTAATCCCGATATTGTCTTGGCTGAGGTGGGGGAGGATAGGTACTTGTCCAAACTACATTTCTGCAAACTGGCAAATAAGAATGGAACCGGAAGATAAAAAAACCCGCGTTTTGTACTCCCCAGGGGTTGTTCCAATTCCGCGTCAGGCTTTTCGGTCTGGTCAACGGCGCATCGTACCGTCGCAAGATGCGCATACTCTTACAGGGCCTCGATGGTGTTACCAGTTATGTTGACGATGTATTGATTCGCACCTCGACATGGGAAGATCACCTGTCGACGCTGCGGGCAGTGTTCGTCCGGGTGAGACAAGCGGGTCTCACAATGAAACCGTTGTAATGTTATCTTGTATTTGAATCTGTCGATTTCTTGGGGCACCAGGTATGTCAAGGAGAAATGAAGACCCAGGAAGACAAGTTGAACAAGATTAGGAATGCGCCCATTCCTACCATGAAGAAACAATTGAGGTTTTTTCTAGGTTTGACAGTGTATTACCGGATATTTGTTAACGGGTATTCCAGGTTCTCGGTTCCATTCACTGATCTCACAAAAGCAAAACAGCCTAACAAGGTAAGTTGGAATGATGAGGCAGATATAAGGCCTTCAATCAACTAAAGCGGGCCCTGTGTAAAGCGCCTATCCTCAAATTGCCTGACGCCAACAAACCCTTCGTCTTGCGTACATATGCGTCCGACACCGGACTCGGAGCAACCTTACCCCCAAGAGAATAAGAAGCTCACTCCCACGAAAATGCGACATTTCGTAGCAGTAAGGGAATTACTAGCAATTGTTTGGGGACTCGATAAATTTTTGTTATACCTGTATGGTTTCATTGTGCAGAGCTATCAACGCTCCCTGACATTCCTAAACACTGCGAAGTTGACAAACAATCATGTTATGCGATGGGCTCATAAAGTCCAACCCTATCGTTTCCGGGTAGAGTCAATCCCTGGAACAGATAACATAGGTGCAGACTACCTAAGCCGAAAGGAATAGATGTAGGTTCCGTCAAACTAGTTGAGACACTGAAGTATCATGAATTATTTGTGCCATTGGGTAGTTACTAGTTCGGCGAACGATTGTCAGGTTATTTTAGTGTATTAAATTTATTATTTAATAATTTTGGTTCAGGAAGTAAATTCTTCGCGAGGGATAATATAGCATTTCTGCTATTATAATATAGCATTTCTGATATTATTTAAATCTACTTTACTGGGTTTAATTTGGTAAATGAGGAAGGTCAGGCCAGTAGATAGGCAGTTTGTTGACCAAACGCGTTAATTACGTAATTAGAGCAACTCGGTTGCAGATGCGCTCGGTGGGGCGTGGTGTTTTTTGCCAGCGTTTCTAGGTGAGCAGATAGTTTCACTGTATCTTAGCGGGGTGTGGCGCAATGCGTACTTTTTCTTAAATTGTATTTTTGTAGTAGTAAATATAAATGATGGAAATCGGTCATGTGATGTACAAATAGGTCCGCATATAAAAACGTCTGTCATACGCATTTCGCCATTTGGGCACTGGCGAAGGACTGGGACAGATCCAGGGTTGAACGACCGAGGTTACCCTGCCGCCAAGAGAATGGCAAATCAAGTTATGAAGCGTGGTGGGAATCGCGAAGGTGGGATACGTTCCCCAAAATTTGTGTTTACGATAATCAGCGTCCAGAGTGACTGTTCGAGCTAAAATAAATAAAACTTTCCGAACAGCTCCGATGTCCTAGAACGACCGCCACGGCGAGTATTTGCATCGATGAGCGATAGTAGCGACGCGCTCACCCCAGCTCGGGTGTAATAAGAGGAGTGCCCACCAACCACGAACCGCGATCGACCTCGTCCGACAGCATGGCCGCAAGCGACTCATGAATTCGCAGCGGCCGGCGGCAAGCGTCTGCTGCCCGGTGTCATCATTCGCGCGAACGCATTCGACCGACATCTAAATCGTTTGCCACCGAGCGAGACAACTCGAACGTAGCAAGGTCGCGATTCAAGATTTATGAGTTACAGAAGTCGTATAAAGAAACAACGAAACGAGAAATGGAATCGAGGGCGAGGATGATTATTTATGAGGAGAGAATTAACTCAATGGAAAGAAGAAGTCGTGAGTGGGGTAATAGAATATTTGGTGTCAAGGAATCCAAAGGTGAGGATGTCAAGAAAACCCTAGCCTAGGATGTGCTCCTCAAAGGCAACATTGGTGGCATCGTCACACTTGAACAAGCTATGGAGAGTGTTGAACACTGTCACAGAGTCGGCCCCATCTCCAACAATAGTTCTACAGGCAGACCCATCATAGCGTCAAGTGTTACGAGGCCACTTAGAAACGCGATCCTATTGTCCGCCAATACCCACGTAAACAGAACGACCGCGGGTGCTGGAGTGTACATACTAGAAGATATGACGAAGGCGGACTACGAAACAAAGAAACGTGCACGTGCGCAGATGCAACGAACCGTCGTGGAGGGGGAGCGTGCAGTGTTGCGCAGAGGCAAGCTGATAATAGACGGCGTCGTTGTGCCTGTGGACTACATATAGGTGACAGACACCTGTGCTGGCGCACTACATTATAACAATCAATTTACTCTTGAACGCTTCGACTGCCGACATGCCCTGACGGTGGTGGTCATCTGACTTTTTGGTTGTGTATTTGTTACTCCAACTATTGAGACATTGTTTTAGATGAAAGGTTACATGATTGTACAACATGTGTTGCATTCAGGATTACTAGTATGTATTCTAACAAAGCTGAGAGAATGTCTTCTAACAGATATGAAGAAAAAAAACAGTAATGGGTGAAAATAAGGAAATAGCGAATTCGTTATCATTTTGCACGTTGACCAGTCTCCAGTTAACTACCGAATATCAACTCCCAAGAACCAAATTTTCTGATCTCTTAAAAACACATAACCTGCAGCCTTGCCTTGAAAAAGGATTATCTGAAGAAGTGACAAAATCATGAAAATGCAAATATTATGATATGACCGAATTAAACGAGTTAATACACATAACTGATGGACTAATAAATGTTATCCATAGCAACCTACTATGTTCCTTTAAACAAATATAATCTATTCAAAGCACATATTGACTCTATAAATATAAAATTGGATGTAATTGCAATCACTGAGGTAGGGATGAATAACCAAGATAGATGTGCGAATATATTTAAAGAATATATTTTCTACTATTATTGACCACTAGATAACAATAAAGGCGGAGTTGCTGTTTATATTAAGAAAGACGTGTACGTCCACGAACGATTTGACTTAACGCTAAGTCATAATCCTAGGTTGAACAATATGTGGCTTGACATAATTAAAGATGACGTCAGTTTTGTGATTGGCAATATATATATATATATATACATCCAGATTATAATACATATATAATATATATACAAGATAAAATCAGTATTATATGTGGTGATGTTAATATTGATCTTTTACAACAGGACTCGTGTCAAACTAAGATATACACGGACACGTTAATGAGGTAAAACCTGTTACCATGTATCACACTGTCAACAAGAATAACAGATAACTCTGCAACTCTCATTGATCATATGAATATATATCGACCTTTAAAGTTAATTAAAAGTGATATAATTTTAGGAAACTTGTTTGTAGATATATCAGACCATTTACCCAACTTCATCATTATAAAAGGTGTATCCAAAACTCATGACATCAATGACAGACCTAAACTGAGAATATTTAGTGAAAATAATATATAAAATTTCAATCGGGAACTGGAGAATATAAACTGGGACAATATTATGACATGTAAGGACACGGATGAATATTATAATATGTTTGTAACCAAATACGACACAATTATAAAAAAATTCCTACTTATCAGAATGTAAATTAAACGCTTCAAGGACAAAAAGTTGATGACTAAAGGCATTAGAAATAGTATTTTAACAAAGACTAGGTTGTATAAGAAATATATCAACAGACCAAATGAATAAAATAAAACAGAATACCGACAGTATAAGAATAAACTTACAACTATCACACGACAGGCGGAGAAATCATATTACAGTAGCTTACTCTCACAAGCAAGACAGTCAACCAGGGAATTGTGGAAGATATATGTGGAACTGGTGAATAAGGGCAAAATGAACATGCACAACATTAAAAAGCTGGTCATCAATTATATAGAATTTAATGACAATGACAGTATTGCAAATGCAATAAACCAATATTTTGCTACTGTAGGTAAAGAATTGTCAAAGACATATACTCAGGGAAACGAATATAGACAATTTCTATCTGACGCGAAACACAAAACTATGTTCCTTTCACCAGTAAATTAACAAGCTAGCGAATTCTAATGTATCAGGTATTGATAATTTTCCTTCAAAAATTTTCAAATTGTAATGCAATTTCATTTGTAAACCTCTGACTTACATTTTTATGTTGTCGTTCTCCGAAGACATGGTACCACGAGCATTAAAGGTGTCAAAAGTAATACCTATATTTAAGAAAGGATCAAGGTGTGAACCATCCAACTATCGACCAATTAGTCTGATGAGTTTCTTCAATAAAATCCTGGAAAAGTTAATGTTGAAGAGGTTATTAGACTTAGTGGGTAAAAATGACGTTTTGTCCAAACATCAATTTGGATTTCGTAAAGATCATTCGACTATGCTAGCGATTATTGAAATAATAGAAAATATTATAAATTCTCTTGAAAATAGTGAATTAGTTGTTGGGGTATACCTTGACCTAAGTAAGGCTTTTGACACCGTTAATCACAATATATTGTTGTATAAGCTGGATCATTATGGACTAAGAGTTCATGTATGTAAATGGTTTAGACATTATTTAAGAGATAGACAGCAATGTGTTAGCATTAATGGCACAGTTTCAGAATTTGCTCATGTTCAAACTGGCGTCCCGCAAGGCTCCATCTTAGGGCTGTGGATCACGTATCTTTGCGTTTGTTTGCTGACGATACTAACTTGTTCATTAGTGGAATGGGTGTCAATGATACTGTGTTTACGGCTATGGAGAAGGTAGAATCGCTTAGTGTCTGGTTCCGATACAATCAATTAACTCTGAACGTGAGTAAGACATGTTATACAATTTTCAGTAGACATGTGGAACGTGAAGTCGTGCCATTGTTGCTGCAGGGGAAACGCGTTGAACGGGTTAACTCAGCCATATATCTGGGTATATATCTAGACTGTAAGCTGTCATGGTCAGAACATATTAAGGAACTTTGTTCAAAGGTGTCTAACTTATCAGGTTTATTTTATCACATGGCCTCGTTCATAAATGCCGATATGGTCAGGCAATTATATTATGCCTATGTATTTCCCCATTTTAATTATGGGATTGAATTATATGGATCAGCTTGTAAAACTAACTTAGCTAAAAAACAAGTTCTACAACATTTTTTACTTCAAACATTAGTAAAACGTAACCGGCGTGACAGTACCACAGCATTGCATCGGGAACTTAATATACTTAAAGTTCAGGAACTATTTAAACTAAATGTTGTAATATTTGTGTATAATCAACGTACGAATAAACTTCCTAGTCTATTCCACCAATTTTTTAAATGTAACATAATGAGTTCATGACACAAGTTCTAGACAGGAGAACAATTTATATATACCTACCTAGATGTAATTATAGAACTGGAGAGAACTCCCTGAAAGTAATAGGGGCTCGACTTTGGAATAAACTACCTGTAGACATTAAACATTCGAAAACGCTCAATATCTTTAAGCATAAAGCCAGGAGCTTTATAAATGGCATTAACTAAAGTTTAAATCTAATTATATATTGTAAGAAATTCGCCTGTGAGTTCTCTTATATTGGTACAACATCTCTAGCTTTAATTTACGGAAGTCGTTAACCTGAAGCTAGTGCAATTGAATGCACTGTATAACCTTTATATACGTAATATTATGTATGTGGGAGTACACTATATGAGTTTGATTTAATTGGCTACCAGCTCGATAAGTTATACTTCTCTGGTAGTCACCTCATCTGTGTTACATTGATCTTGAATTGTGTTGTTCACTTACTTACTTACTATTGAGAAATGAGCGACAGGTATTGGAACATGAGAGACAGGCATTGAGAAATGAGAGACAGGTATTGAGAAATGAGGGTAGGTATTGAAACATGAAAGTCAGGTATTGAGATATGAGGGACAAGTACTGAGTAATGACGGACAGGTATAAAGTGATGAGGGACAGATATTGAGTGATGAGGGATACGTATTTGGTGATGAAGGACAGGTATTGTTAGATCCGGGGTAGAAATTGAGAGACGAGAGACAGGTGTTGAGAGATGAGATACAGGTACTGAGTGCTGAGGGACAGCTTTTGATAGAAAAGGGGTAGGTATTGAAAAGTGAGAGACATGCTTTGAGAGAGGAGAGACAAATATTCAGTGATGAGATGCAGTTATTGACAGATGAAGTACAGGTATTGAGAAATGAGAGACAGTTATTGCGAGAAGAGAGGCATTTATTGAGAGGTGAGGGACGGGTATTGATTGATAAGAGACATGCGTTTAGAGATGAGAGACAGGTATTGAGAGATGAGGGACAGGTATTGAGAGATGAGAGACATATATAGAGATATGAGAGACAGGTGTTGAGAGAAGAGAGATGAAGGACATGTATTGAGTGATGACGGACAAGTATTGAAAAGAAGGACAGGTAATGAATATCCAGAGAGAGGTATTGGAACATGAGAGAGTTGTATTGAGTGATCAGGGACATATATTTAGAGGTGACGGACAGGTACTGAGAGATACGGGTGAGGAATTGAGAAATGAGAGATAGGTATTGAGACAAGAGAGACATGTATTGAGAAAAAAGCGAAGGGTAATTAGAGATGAGGGACAAATATTGAGTGATGAGGGACACATATTGAGATGAAACACAGGTAATGACTGATCTAGTGGAGGTATTGGAATATGAGAGAGGGGTAACGAGATATTATAGACATGTATTGGAGGAGGAGGGACTGATATTGAGTGATGAGTGACAGGTACAGAGTATCGGATGATGAAGGACAGATATTGATAAATGAGGGGCAGGTACAGCAGAGAGTCGAGAGTCAGGTATTGATTGATCAGATGCAGGTATTGAAACATGATAGAGGTGTACTGAGAGATGAGGGACCGGTATTGGGAGATGAGAGACGGATATTGGAACATGAGCGAAAGGTACTGGGATATGAGAGTGGGGCTTTGAATGATGACAGGTATAAAGAGATGAGAGACAGATACTGAGAGTAGGGAGCAAGTATTGAATGACGAGGGACATGTATTGAGTGATGAGAGACATATATTGAGAAATAGGGGACAGGTATTAAGTGACGAAAGATAGGTATTGATTGATCAGAGACAGGTATTGAAAAATGATAGAGGTGTATTGAGAGATGAGGGACATGTACTGAGAGATACGGGGCAGGAATTGAGAGATGAGAGACACATATAGAGAGAAGAGAGACAGGTACTTAGAGACGAGAGACGGGTAGTGAGTGACGAGAGACAGGTATTGAGAGATGAGGGACATGTATTGAAAAGAAGGACAAGTAATGAGTATTCAGAGAAAGGTTTTAGAACATGAGAGAGCGGTACTAAATGATGAGGGACAGGCATTTAGAGGTGAGGGACAGGTACTGGGGGGTTTGAGAGATGAGAGAGATATTGATAGTGGTGTAAGGTATTGAGTGAAGACGGACAGGTATTGATTGATGAGGGAACGTTTTTGAATGGTGAGAGAAATATATTGAGAGATGAGAAACAGGTATTAAAAGATGAAGGACAGGTATTGCATGATGATTGACATGGATTGAGTATCTGGTAATAAGTTATCAGAAACATGGCAAAATGGTATTGAAATACGGGGAGATACAGAGAGAGAGAGGGAGAGAGAGAGAGAGAGAGACAGACAGAGAGACAGACAGACAGACAGACAGACAGACAGACAGACAGACAGAGAGAGACATAGATACAGAGAGACAGAGAGACAGAGAGACAGAGAGACAGAGAGACAGAGAGAAAGAGAGACAGAGAGACAGAGAGACAGAGAGACAGAGAGACAGAGAGACAGAGAGACAGACAGATAGCCGGGGAAATAGAGAGAAGGAGGTATACTGAATCAGAGTCAGAGAGAGAATGAGTTATGGAGAGGGGTAGAAATACAAAGATATAGATAGCAGTAGGCTGAATGGCTCGGAGTGAGGTTATTTCGACAATCAAAACGACTATCTCACAACGTAGTGAACATGTAAACTATAGAACTGCTAGGCATCCTCGCAAGCCAGGGCTGTTTGCCGTGCAAAACTAGCCCTGGCAGATCTACTACGCGAAGTGTGGAAGTTAGTCAAACTGCTGCTAGGTAAAGCATGCGTGATTATAATCTTCTCCGGTTTTCATTGTTGTGTCAGTTTTACTGATTATTGACAATTGCTCAGTATACGTGTATATCGCCTTGCATGGCCTTACATCAGGATATATCTGAGTTCTAGTAACTTGTCCTCCAAAACCAGGCTCTTGCTGCGACCTAGAGTGTTACGCCAGACGGGCTTTCTCCGTTTCCGGATCAACACATTGGAACTCTTTGCCACGAAACATTAGACTTTCTAACTCAGGTCAAAACTTTCCTTGTTTCTCGATTATTTAAGCTGATATATTTCTGAGGAACGTTATCATACTTAAAATGATTGTTGTTGGCGCAGGAAGGCAACACAGCGCAGTACATTGTACTAGCTTAATATAATCCCGTATAAAAGATCGAACGGTTTACAACAATGAAAAATTGACTGTAGTGGAATAATCCCGTAATCTCTTTTTTATATGATGTGCCGCTAATGCGGAGTTCTAAAAGAATTATTATTGTATTGTAAAGCGCTATATAGCACTATGTGATTATGGCGCAATATAAATTATATTATTATTTATATTAAAGGTAGTCGTACATATGATATGGTTATATAGTACACTTGATTAGTGTTTTGTGGTCGAACTGCGTAAATGTACACGATTAGATGCGTCGACACAAAAGACTATGTAGGTAGCTGCTCAAAGACTGTTGCAACGCAGACACACCCGTTAGCACGCTACAGTGGCGTTGAAGCAGTAATCTTTCGCACACGAAGAACAGCCTAATGTATACCAGGGACACAATCAACATTTGTACACAACTACCGCACATTATTATTAGTCGCCGCGTGTTTGTATTTTGTATTTTCTATATATCTGGTACGTAACTATGTGGTGAAATAACTTCATTAAAAACTCACGCTTGACAGGTTATTATATTGATTTTTGCATATTGTTTGTACCATTGTTGATACAACCCCGAATCTGTCATGCATATCGTTGCTTATATAATCGTTAGTAAGGAATGACAGTTACGAATTGGATAGTTAGTTGAACTAGACATATAACCAGGTCGGATGTTCGTTGCGATGTGTACACGGCACGATACGAAACGAACTAGCATAGACCATTGACACGGTTTGTAATACATTTTCTCATATTCACTTTAGGCATATAATAGGGCAACCTTCTTTATATGTGTTCCGCAACACATACTTGAATCCACAGATTAGCGAGACTAATTGCGTCGACTGATTAGGGCAATGCTGTATGATGAGGCCATGCCATGTTTTAACTAATATCAGCTAAACCAGGTTACACGAGGCGATGCCGTCGCATGCGACCTGATTGTAACATCGTCGCCTCGTGTGAACAACACATCGCAACTATTAACAACACAGGCGACTTTGTTCTTGTTCTTGGCATCCACCTGCTGACGTACAGAATTTTGTCCGGCGGCTCGCCTTCGGTTCGAAGGCGGCTCATAGCCTACAACCGATATTGTGCCGATTTTTAGCCGCGCATATGATGACTGTGCCTAATATGGCTAAATGTGTGTATTTATGTGCTTGTATGCATATTATCTATATACACTTCAATCCAGATCACTTGAACTCGGTCATATAAGGTGTTGAAATATTGGTTTTGATAAGTACAGCTTCTAAATTTATTAATAATTAAACAAATAAATACAGGTTTGAGTGTATAACTAGAACATTTTAATTTAAGCTATTTAAAGATGAAACCATAACATACTCATATTACTAAAATAATAACATTAAAACGGCTTTAAGAATAGACTAAACAATATGCATAGAGTTTCCCATCTTAATATTATAAATGAAAGAAAGAGTTGCTTCATTGTATTATTAATAAAATTATTGTTCATTTTGGATTGATGATATTCAGTCTTACTAAAATACTTTCCCCAATATATGATAACCAAACAAATGACAAACATATCATAACAGGTATATAAGGAACTCACATAAATATAAACAGGTAAGTTCTTATATAGTGCATATCCAGTTCTAAAGACTGCTCAGAGCATTTTACACTTCACCCCGTGGCAGAACATTCAAACGCCATCATGACTTCTCTGGGAAGCATCAACAACTACAGAATGCTTCAATAAGAATGATAACAAACAACGAGTATAATGTACACAGACATCTACAAATATAAAATGGCAAACATTTGTTACCACAAATTTGTAAACAGAAGCAATCCTAAATATCAACAAATTAAAATCATGCTGAATAATACGTAAATCCGTTATGCATAGCTATGGCACCAAAGCTTTGAAAGTATCCATATGGCAGATACAAAATACTGACCTAAAAAAATTAAGTATCACACATAACATGGTTCAAGTCAATACTACTTGAATTAATACTATACTTACAAAAAACTATATAATGTCAGTGTACTGCGAGAGATATGTTATAAGATATTGCACATATTCAAACAATGGAAAGCAAATAAATAAACTAAATATAAATATCAGCATGTTAGTTGTTGCCAGATTCGGTTATGTTCATAACTGGAGAAATGTAATTACTTTTCCGAATCCGTGTGTCTCTTGCGGAGTTTTCGTTGTCCTCACGACACCCTCGTCATCGTTGGACTGCCAACTCTCGGTCGTCATGCGATTTCGTTGGTGGTCGTTACATGACAGCAGTTCCAAGAAGATCGCGGAGAGGTTGTACCCGGTATCTCAATATATAAAATAGCATGTCCGAACTGTCAGCGTTACTTATATGCTGAACGCAAAATATGAAAAAACAATTGCTGCTATTGTCAACGTCTACGCCCGTATCCGTGTGCCGCTAGAAATAAATACTGCCGTTTTAGTGTTTACATAGAATTGGCAGGAACTATCAGAAATCGCCGATCAAAACGGCGGTCACGCTCGAACTCTCGCCTAAATGGGATCTCCACAGGAACTTGTACAGCCCGTATTAGCTCTTTTCATGCGGGTGAGCTACAGGGAACAAATGGCCGCGCTGGCAGTGCCTTGCAAGACGGCGAACTACCCGAAATCGATCATCGGGTGGATGGGGCCATGCGGCCCCCTCACAGCTCCGCTCCGCTCTGTCTCCCTGTCGGCCTTCTGCTGGCGTCGCTGTTGTTTGTGGGGGGCATTGAGCCAAGCCCTGGTCTAGTCACCCCAACAACGAACATCACCACACCGACGAATGACGCCACGGGGGTCATTCGGGGTGAAACAGCAATCCCAAACCCAAGCCGAGAACAAACATCTTACACATCCCACTTGGACTACATGAAACTAAGCAGGAGACATTCAGCTCAACCCGGGACCCACAGAGAATGGTTGCCATATTTGCAGCAAAACAGTGGACTCACATTAATGGTCTACAATGTGACACTTGTGATGTTTGGTTGCACCCGGCTGTGTTAATGATAACCAACAAGATTTGTTTGTATTTGAAAGGTATGATACACCCTTTATGTCACCAAGGTGTGAATGGGAAGAAAATGACAGCACTTACATAACTAACATAGAATGTGATGTATTTAGTGGCGGCAATAGATTCTCAAACATTGACGTAGGTGGATATACACAAACAATACTAGACACTCACATTGTTGTTGATCTATATGTTGCTCATATTAATGTAAACGGTATTGATGTCGAGGGACGGTAGATGAAATGAAACATCTTTATCAATGGAAGCCTTTTGACATTATTGGCATTATTGAAACAAAACTCACAAATATGTCCACTGGCAAGTTTGGCATTAATGGATATGAATTATTCCGAGCTGATTGGAAGAAAGTGGGTAGAAAGTCAGGGGGAGACTGTGCTCTTTATATTAGTGACAACGTAATCTTTGAAGAAAAACCAGGCTTGATACCACAAGATCTGGAAGGCGTTTGTGGAATAGTCAGATTCGAAAACAAACATAAGATTATCAGTGTAAGCAGACTGCAAAGCGGGACTACAACACTTGTGTAATTCTGGAAAATAAGAAGAAACCAACATTAATGTGCAAATGCCTAAAAGAAATCCTCCCAGGAAAATCCTAGTCCTGCCCTAAAGGTGTACTTGTTGAATGTCAAATAATTACTGATCCCAAATGTAAGGCCAATGCATTCAACAAGTATTTTACGGTTACAATTTGGCAAGCAGGCTTTCACCAACAGCTTCATTCACTCCACCTAGATCACCCAAAATACCCGCTTTTACTTTCTCTACTGTCACACCTGATTTTGTTGAGCAATAATTAAGGAATATGCCCGAAAATAAATATATTGGTCTGGACAGATTGCCTGGCAGACTTTTTCGCGTAGCAGCACCATATCACAACCATTCGTTTTCATTCTAAATGTCTCTCTGAAATCTGGCAAGTTTATCAGAGAATGGAAGCATTCAAAGGTGCTACTATTTTACAAATCAGGTCCATCAATGGAAATTAACAACTACAAACCGATCTAAATTTTACCCATCTTGTCTAAACTATTTTTAACGTTTTGTTCATAGTTCTTTGACATATTATTTGTAAGAGCATAAACTTCTCACGAATGTCCAATCAGGTTTCAGAAGATTGCACTCCGCTGTGACTTTACTGCTAAATGTTACAACTCGATGGTTAAAAACATCGATAAAGGACTTTTAACGGGAGTAGTGTTAATTGATCTCCGGAAGTGCTTTGACACCGTGGACACTGATATTCTGCTGGCCAAACATAAAAGATTTGGGGCTGCACGCATAGAACATAAGTAATAATAATAATGAAGACTTATATAGCACCGGTATCCGCCGTAGAGGTGCTCATGGCGCTTGCACAGTATTTGACCATTGATGACTTTAAACTAGTAATTTTAAGAATTGTAAAAGCACTATTTTAAAATATAATAACGTTCTAGAAATGATAAAATGAGTATCATTAATTATACATCATAAAAAAACAATACAAATATCGTTATCAATGTAATGTAGACTCGTTAATACAACCTTTCTAAAATATATATCTAGTATACACAATAAATGTTACGATATTATAAATAATATAATAAATAATAAATACAATAAAAGTATATTCATAACTAGTATAAGATCAGTATTATACAATGTCCAGGAAATGTTCAATTGTCCTCTTCATGTCTTATTCTCAGTTTCTTTTTAAAGAGGCGGGTTTTCAAGGCTGTCTTGAAGGTGTTGATTGTTGTAGTAGCTCTAACATTGTTTTGTAGCGCATTCCAAATCGTTGCTGCGAATACTATAAACAATCGTGCTCCCACGAGTTTTTCGGTTTGTGTTCTGCTAGGAGTAACTTGTTTGCAGAGCGTAGATTTTCACGGAATGGCACATGCTGTTTGACGAGGTTGCACAAGTAGGTAGGAGAGACACGGTGGATTGTCTTGAATACAAGCGTGGATATTTTGTAGTTGACCCTCTGTTCGACTGGCAGCCAGTGCAGTTGTTTGAGGATAGGTGTGATGTGTGTGAATTTCCTGGAAAGAATTACCAGTCTGGCAGCAGTATTTTGTAGTCGCTGGAGTCGTTGTAGTTGTGATTTGTTGAGGCCGTGAAGCAGAGCATTGCCCATGTCCAGTCTAGAAGTAATGAGAGCGTGAGTAAGTAGTTCCGCAACCGGCTGTTTGATGTGCTTACGAATCAGGCCAATATTACGAATTGACAGACAGACGGCTCTGGATACAGCGGCGATATGTTTATCCACGGAAAGGTTCTCATCAAAGATAACACAGAGATTCCAGACGATGTCCGAAGTAATAACCATGGTGTCGCCAACTCTGATCTGTGTGATGCTGACCTTTGATAACCTCTGTTGTTTGGATCCGATGACAATGAATTCTGTCTTTCCATCATTCACCTTGAGGAACTTCTGCGACATCCATTGACGTAGCTCGTCAAGGCATGCTTCAATTTGCTGTATTGCGTCATTAATTTTTTACTGTATGGGATCGGCTGAGAGGTATATTTGTGTATCGTCCGCGTAGCAATAATAATTGAGGCCATGCTTCCTGATGATATCAGCAATGGGTATCGTATACATTGAGAAAAGTATTGGCCCTAGGACAGAGCCTTGCGGGAGTCCGTATGATAGTTGCGATGTATCCGATGTTACATTGTCTATGCGCACACAGCAGGTTCTGTCGCTCAAGTAGGACTGGAACCAGTCAAGTGCAACATCGCATATTCCGAAGTAGCTGGTCATGCGAGATACAAGTGTAGACTGGTCAACAGTGTCAAAAGCTGCGGATAGGTCGAGTAACACAAGAAGGGTAATCTTGCCGTAGTCCATGGCCTGCAGTAGATCATTGTCAACGTTTACTATTGCAGTTTCTGCACTGTGGTGTGCACGATAGGCTGACTGGTATTCATCCATAAGATTATTGTCGGCCAGGAATGAAGACAGTTGTTTTGGCTACCATTCGCTCCAGTGTCTTACTGAGGAAACTTAAGTTTGATATAGGGCGATAGTTGGTCATAACAGTTGGGTCCAAGTTTGCCTTCTTCAACACAGGTCGGATCTGCGCAGCTTTACGAGAGGGGGGAATCTCGCCCGAGTTCATTGAATTGTTGATAATGTGTGTCATCGCTGACAATACGGAATCGGCACACTTCTTCAGTAGTGAAGGTGGAATTGGATCCAAGTCACATGTTGTTCCTGGCGACTTTGAGATTATCTGCTGTATATCTTGCTTAGACACTTCATGAAAGCTCGCGAATTCGGGTGATGGGAGATTTATAGTAGGAAGATGAAGATCATCTACTATATCAAATTCCTCTCGGATCCGGTTTACCTTCTCAGTGAAGAAGATATGGAAACTATGTGCCAAATCCTGCTGAGATTCTCACTTCGGAAGGAGCGAGAGTTATGTCGCCGGTAAAGGAGTTTGTTAGTCAGACGGAAAATTCGCCTTTGGTCTTGAATAGCTGATTACTGTAGTGTGATTTTGCCAGTTTGATTTGATGAATTACCGTTTGCTTCTGATGGCAGTAATTTTGGCGGTCAATTTCAAGACGTGATTTTCGCCATTTATTCTCATGCTGGCGCCGTAACTGCGTCCATGTCATGATGTTTTCACCAAACCACGGAGAATTTGGGCGAAGTTTCACACACGGTTCCTTCATCGTAGCATGCCTATTAAGAACTTGGGTGAGAATATTGTTGTATATCTTAAATTGTGCACACAGCGCGTTGTTGGCGTGAGCGGGATTGTTAAGATCCATGTCAATTAATTCCTCACAGAATGATGGAATTTTAATTGTAGTAACGTTGCGTGATTTTATAACTTTTATCTGAACTCGAGGTCGCTGTGGGCGGATTTTCCCCATGTTCGCTGAATGATCAAATATCCCGTCAGTGATACTGATATCGTCGATGACAGGTGGGTCAGACTCTCTAGTGATCAATAGGTCCAGAGTGTGATCTTTCTTGTGAGTAGCACTGTGGATATTTTGCTGTAGACCTTTGCTGGAGGAGACGTAGGAAGGCGTTGGCACTATTGTCACACGGGTCATCAACATGAATATTGAAATCTCCTGCGATAATAAGAGGCATTGGGTTAAGTAAAACGCTGTCAATCAGTAATGTAAAATCTTCAAGGAATTCACTGAAGGAACAGCTGGTGGATTTCTGCTGTGGACGGTAGAAGGTGACCAAGAGTATGGATACAGTTGGGTGATGAATTCAGATGACAGGAACTCAAATGATTTTAATGACAGGCCTGTGTCTCCGAAACGCACATTAAATCCTGTCCTGTACATTAAGGCGATGCCTCCGCCTCGCTTTGGTGCCGAGCGGGGAATTTGTTTGAGACAATATCCAGCTGGCGTTATGTCTCTGATAATCACATCATCTTATTGCTTAAGCCACGTTTCGCACATAACAATTATGTCCAGGTTGTTCTAAATTACAAACTCAGTGAATTCGCTTGTCTTACTACGAATAGGTTGCCATTGATGGCACAAAATTTAGCTGCCGCCGCTGGTGTCGCTGCTGCCGCTGCTGGTACCGCTAGAGCCGCTGCTGTCGACGCTACAGCCGCTGTTGTTGCTGCTTTCACTGCTGTCGCTGCAGCTGCTATCGCTGCTGCCGCCGCTGAAGCCGCTGCTGTCGCTGCTGCAGTCGCTGTTGTGGCTGCTTTCGCTGCTGCCACTGCTGCCGCCCCGGCGCCACCGCTGCTGCCACAGCTGCCGCCCCTGACGCCACCGCTGGTGTCACATAGTAAACGGGACTAACAAGGCAGTATATACAAACAAAGAGCAACAAGAAGTGCTTGTATAACTGTACACACAAGACACCTTTCAGAACAATGGGTCACTGTACAAGATACATTGTCTAAACTCTGTGGCCTTCCAGCTGTCCATTTCTTCTAGGGACCTACATTTCCTGTTAATTAAGCCTTGGGATATGCGATGTACTGACTGTGCACTTAAATTGATATTCTTGTGAGTGGGACTTACAATCAACCCGTCCGCAGTTATGAATCCACCGTTTCACTTGTGGTCGATTCAAAGGGAAACAAAAAAGACAGCTCATTATCCTTCGAAGTACTATTGTTACAACCGTATGCAGAATTGTGTAGCATAATGGAAGGCACGTTTTCATTGCAAACCGAACTTGTACAAGTATAGCGAACCGTATGCCATGAAATGTATTTACAAATGTATGTATTCATAACTGCGGACGGGTTGGTTGTAAGCCCTCGAAATATAGTACACTTTGTTCTAGTTGTATTTCAAGTTGTTTCCAGCGCTCGGGAACGTTCTATTAACTAAATAGTCTGTATTATCGTGGTTATAATATAATGGTCTTATGAGGTCTCATTCAACTAGTCAGCCTTTTTCAGAACCAAACTGACCTTTGTATGTCTTCACTGATAGTGGTCACTGCCAGGGTGTTTGTCGTCCTCAGTGTTTCTTTTATTTCCATATTTGAGACGGGACCGACATTAACGTGATCACAGAGTCACGAGGTATACTTAGTACCCAATGTTGAGAGCCAGGTTTTTACACCAACCACCATGCCTGCCCTGTCCGGTTTTCGAAGTCAGAGCGACGGCATGCCAGGCAGATGTGCTAACCACTACACCAACCGAGCTCCTCCTTGTTCAACTCATTTTGAAGAAAAAACGTGCTTTGAAGTAGATGTATATCTTCAGTTACATGTACAAGATCCGACAAAATGTCACCTATGTCAATTTTTGAAGTCTGGAGCAGTGCCGACGATATTTAATAACGGACTTCAGCCGTCGAAGTGACGCATATTTCGGTCAAACGCGCCGAAAAATCAGATCGCAAGAAGCCTGGTTAGTACCACGTACTCAGTATCCAGTTACAATCTTGTGCCATTTGAGATGTTGTATTATATGCTGGAGGCTAACTAGAACAGTAGAAGAATGAACTACATTGCAAAATAAAGAGTTTAGTCTTCGGAAGAAAGCTGAATATCAGACGTTAACGGCAATCAAGTCGAATGAGCAATGTAGCAATAATGGATTAACGTAGGCACGCATTGTCATGACTTCTTCGGAAATTCAGAATGTTTTATAATAGCTTTGCAAAACTTAATGTATGCACATTGCATTAAACATTGTTATACGTCAATAAGACAATATGAGAAATGTTTGGCCTATTATTTATGATGTTATATATTAGTGTGGCAACTAATGTCGATAAGACGAAGGATATCACCATAGACTGCATTGAAAAACGATTACAATGTGTTACTTATATGTAGAAAAAATTACGTGATAATGGTACCCAATTTTAATTAAGGGGACACAACCCAGGTGAAACAGTGATTTTTGAGAACAAATACTAAAATGTTTTTAATCCAGATTATAATAGCTTATTATGTTTGATATCAATATAAATCACTTTTACAATATTCAGTTATTTACATGCAAAGGGGCAGAACAATGCAATACATTACTTGACATGTGTTCAATTATTATGGATTACAGAGAACAGTGGCTGTCCATTATACTTCACATTATTGGCATCCATGACTGGAGAGGGAATGTGAAGTTTCACAATGTGCACATGCTGCACCCGTAGTGGGTGAAGAGACGACAATGTACCTGGAGCAAGGCTCACCGTATTCTCCGCCCTCAAGTCAGTAGTCGCTGCACGCCATGTTCTGCGAGCCCTACCCAGCTCACCAAATACTGCCACAATGGACAGCTGAATGTGTTCACTCCACATTGCACTCAGCTGTATAAATGAATACCTGGCAGTAATAGTCTACTCTTAGAAAACATAGCTAAATACTTCCAACTTGCAACATATGTGAAGTATGGCGTTTGAATGGCTATCTACTAGTGGCTTAGCTATGTCACAGAGATGGGTGGGGGTGACAAATACTCTAGAGATGGATAGTGCATATTTGTATCACCCTACCTACTCCATGTAATCAGTTGGTGTGTACATTCATGAGTACAGTTACTTAAGTTTAATCAATTACATTTACATATAATAATTATATTCCAGAATGCAATTGTTTTTAATGAAATAAATAAATAAGAGTACTTGTGTCATTATCACAAATTTTGTTAAAGACAAATAAAATCAAAACATGATATCAAAATACAGTCACTGTGTAAAAACGCGTGATCATGAATGCCTTATTTATAAGGATCAATATTATTTTAATAATGTACCAGAATGATTACCATTACCATGATTGGCCATTGTATTATTACTAAAAACAACAAATACTTTATACAGGAATGGTTAAAGTTCACTTAATGCTAATCAGTCATAAGGTAAATAACAGCAGCTTACTTACAACATGTAGACTGGTGTTTGTTTGCAAGAATGTTATTAGAATACTGCATGCATTATTCTTCATTGTAGGAATGAAAGAAACGTTGATGCTGCCTGCTTTGGCGTGCAAAGAGTATAGTAAACAAAAGAAATGAACTAAACATTATGGTAGAAGATATTGACCCTCATATAATAGGTATAACCGAATCCTGGACCACCACCGATATATCAGATGCTGAAATGGGACTGACAGGATATGTAATGTTTAGAAAAGATAGAATAGGAAGAAAGGGAGGTGGAGTTATTTTATATATTAAAGAATCTATTCAGGCTTATGAAATAAAATTAGAAAGAGAAGCAGATTGCGAAGAAGCTGTTTGGTGTAACATAGTTACAGGAAACTCAACGTTAACAGTTGGGTTAGTTTATCGAAGTCCAAACATAAGCATAGAAGAGAATGAAAAAATACAAAACGCTATAAGGGAAGTAAGCAAACGGGACTGTATTAGTATGGGGGATTTTAACCACGGGCATATACAATGGAAATCTCTACAGAGTATGGGGAGTGAGGACCACAAGTTTTTAGTTTTAGTTCAATATACATTCCTTTCTCAATATGTGCTAGAACCAACCAGGGGTGAGAATGTGTTAGACATAGTTTTGTCCTCACAGAATGAATTAGTTGACAATGTCAAGATATGTGAGCCACTGGGGAGTAGTGATCACAACCAGATACATTTTACCATCAAAGTAAAATCAGAAAGGAATAGTAAAAAGCAGTATAGGAGAAATTTCCACAAAGGAAGGTATACGGAAATGAGGAAATATTTAGCAAAGATAGACTGGAATAACACACTGAAAAATAAGACGGCAACAGAATGCTGGAATATATTAAAGGGTGAAATTAAGTGCATAGTCGATAAATTTGTACCCTTCAAAAAACAAGGAAAACGGTCCAAAAAGAAACACTTATCGAAAGAAGCCATTAGAAAAATTAAGTATAAACAAATGATGTGGAAGTCATATAGATGTACTGGAAATGATGAAGACTACAACAGTTATAAAGAAGCACTTAACCAAGCTACAGCTGAAATTAGAAATTAAAAGACAAGCGATGAACAACAATTAGCTAGTAATATAAAACATGACAGCAAGAGATTTTATGCGTATGTTCGAAGCAAACAGAAAGTTCAAGATAAGGTCGGTCTTCTAGAAGATAGTGCTGGAAATATAATATCAGAGGGATTCTTAATGGCAGAAGACCTGAATGAGTACTTTAGTTCAGTATTTACCAGGGAAGATATTAGTTCACTGCCAGTACCAGAGGCTAAGTTCAAGGGGGCAGATTCAGACTATTTAGGACAATTAATTGTAACCCCGGAAATGGTAGCTAAGAAATTAAGGGCTATGAAGGATAATAAATCACTTGGAGTGGATGGTATTCCACCCAAACTACTATTGGAAATTGTAGATCAAATTAGCATACCGCTTGCACCAGTTTTCAACTTGTCATTAGAAGAGGGAGAGGTTCCTTTAGAATGGAAAGAAGCAAACATTATACCGTTATTAAAAAAAAGGTTTGAGAAACAAGTCAGAGAACTATAGACCAGTGAGTTTAACATCAGTGATTTGTAAATTATTAGAAAGACTAATTAAAGATCACATGGTGGATTTTCTTGTTAAACAAAACTTGATAAACCCATCTCAACATGGTTTTTCTAAAGCGAGGTCATGCTTAACAAATATGTTATGATTTTTGGAAGACATCACTAAGTGGGTAGATGAGGAATCACCAGTAGATATCGTCTACTTAGATTTTCAAAAAGCTTTCGACAAAGTACCACATCAAAGATTACTGCTTAAACTAAATGCCCATGGCATAGGAAATGGTATAATAAACTGGATAGAACAATGGCTGATTGACAGAAGACAACGTGTAGTAGTTGATGGGGAGGCTTCAAACTGGAAATCGTTATTGAGTGGGGTACCACAGGGATCAGTATTAGGACCTATATTATTCTTAATATATATCAACGATTTGGATGATGAAATAACAAGCAAGGTGTTGAAATTTGCGGATGATACAAAAGTGTTTAGAAGGATTAAAAGTGATGGAGATAGACAGCATTTACAAGATGATCTTGACAGGTTGATCAAATGGTCTGAAAAGTGGCAAATGTTGTTCAATTTTGGGAAATGTAAATGCCTCCACACAGGACATGGGAACGAAGAGGTAGAATATACAATGGGGGGTACTGTACTAAGTACTACTGTAAAAGAAAAGGACTTAGGGTTAACCATTAGTGCAGATATGAAGGTTTCAGAGCAGTGCGGAATTGCAGCTTCAAAGGGAAATCAAATCCTTGGATTAATTAGGCGAAACATAACGTATAAGGAAAAAGAGCTAATAATACCGCTGTACAAAACAATAGTTAGGCCTCATTTAGAATATTGTATTCAAGCGTGGAGGCCATATCGCAGGAAGAACATAGATATGCTAGAAAGAGTGCAGAGGAGAGCAACTAAAATGATACAAAAACTGAGGGATATTAGTTACGAAATACGCCTAAAAATGCGGTTTAACAACACTAGAGACCAGGAGATTGATAGGAGATCAGATAGAAGTGTTTAAAATATTGAAGGGAATTTTTTTCTCAGTTAAGAAAGATAGAAGGACTAGAGGACATGAACTTACATTAGCAAAGGAGCAGATTAGATTGGATATAAGAAAGTTTTCATTTTCACAAAGGAGTGCTAGTAGTTAAGTTTTCATGTGCAGAGTGATATCCCTCGTGTTGTTCCCCATCGAATGCATGGGATCTTGATCTTATTTCATGGCTGGCGCATGCTGGTATATCTCTCCGTACCCTTCGGCCTAGCTTGGGCGAGGTGGTATGGGTGGGCTATGCGAGCGCTGCAGGTGCGAAACGTTGCTAAGGGGTCCTGGAATATAGACGGGAAGGTTTAACAAATGTAGTAATCATGATTGATAAAAGTAAGCAATTATGATTGCTTCATTGTGATGAGGTGTGTTTTCCACTTGACAACTGGTACCCAGTTGAGGTATGAATTTTATTTTCACTCGGTTGAGGCTTGGTTTCCATTTGACCACTGGTACTTGGTTATAGTGATGTTTATCATGCCCTAACCTTAGGCCTTGTTACAACCCAGACAAAGTCAATGACAGTGGTATCATCTGAAGACTCTTTCCCCACCATAAATTAGTATGATATCATAATATTATGACGTTAAATGTTTGGCTTTATTTGTTGCTAGCATGCTATGCAATTAATTAAGCAGTCATTTCTGGAATGCCATAACATATGTTTCCATTCTATTTATATCGACATCTGTACAAAATACATAATTGCCTAGCCCAAGATGTTTATAATCAGTTAATATACACGGTTTTGGGCAACATGCGTCTTTTACGAGATATGAACTTTGGTGGTAATTTATATTCGTAAGTACTTCACTCAAATAAACCTTCCCAAACGTGTGTTTGCGTATCTTTGTCGGAATATGTGTCATATGATAACTTAAATTTTGCCTAACTTTGATACCTCAGTGAGTTAGTTACACCATTCAATACTATCCAAAGTATATTTACGTTTAAGAATATTGCGTCTTAGCACTCTTTTGAATCGTAAATAGCGTCCCAGTTTGTATCAGAATACGCTGCTATATTGCTCATTTTACGCGCGCGATGCGTTACCGCACGACCGCTGCGGCGCAGACTAGTGTAAACCAGGTCGCTATTTGGGCTTCAAAAGGGTCCGGATTCGATACAAGTGCCGACTAGTGACGTAGACGTAGTGTCATTAGCCAGCATGGGTTTTACTCCCATAACCGTCGCGTTTGGGTGCCATGTTACATGAATGTCTAGATTTCTGGTACGTCTAAACACCGCAAGGTGTCACCATTGGAGACACCATTGGAGACACCGGGGATCCCGCGGGAATATTCCGTCAATGGACAACTGACATATGATGTCATTTACGTTGTGCAATGGAGTTAATTCCAAGAGGTAAATCCTAACCTTCTCTGAGCGACATTAAGATGACTAAACGATGTTGCTACAAATCTGCGATTTTGCAGACTTTGTGGTGTAATTCCGTGCCGCTCACCAATGCTGAATAAATCGCGAAATAACAAAAAAAAATGGGCGCACGAAATAGCTACGAGTTCGTCATATACCAAGGGAAAACTGCATTTCGATAAATATTTAACAACACATTTCACTGGTCTCGTATCAACACATGCACATTATATGACACATGTACGTACTTGTTTGTTGAATGGTCTAGTTGCCAGTTATCTAACCGTATATGGTTCATGGCAACTAGTACATTCTGCAACACCAACTGCCCCAAACAGTGAATTCCAAATCCGTGGCTGTTTGTGACGCATAGCGGTTAACCTGTAACAAAGAATTAGGCATTAAAATAAAAAGGTGTTATCAAGCAGATTAAGGAAAGCCCATTTTGAAATATGCCAATATTTTCACAAAATGGTGGCTATTTTGACTAAACCGAACGAGGGCTCTGGCTGAACAAAAGTTCAATATATATTTTATTCAATAAGATCCATTCTAATCTTTGGGCAGAAAAATTTAAGTATTTGCATCAAGTTAAAAATAATCCTACCTACCTCTGTTTAAAAGATTTAATAAGTAATACTGCCACATATACATGCTTAGCCATTACTGCGAATTTGATGAATGTCGACAAAGTTACAACAAAAGGGAGTTAATTCATGTTTATTTTTATCATAGTTCTGCCTCTGGACAATTTTGGAACCTGATTCATGGAACCACTCAACTACATTTCTTTTAATAAGTGAGGGTGGTATTCGCATAAAACGTGAAAATGGGTCACGTAGAAATTCGGTAGTTGTGTGTTCAAAAATGTTTTTTATGGTAAACCGCTGACGTTAAAAATGTGATTGTTGTCGGAGATTGTTAGTTTGTATTAACTCTTTTAGGTGCTTAACACTAAACTGTTGCCTTTTGTTTTCCTTTAACTCTAAGATTACACTTCCTACGCGGTGCGTTACTGCGTGGTGCGTTACTGCGCGGTTTGTTAATGTGCGGTGCGTTACTGCGTGGTGCGTTACTGCGCGGTGCGTTAGTATGCGGTGCGTTACTGCGCGGTGCGTTACTGCGCGGTGCGTTAATGTGCGGTGCGTTACTGCGCGGAAAACATTATCTTGCTTGTCAAACAAAACTTGCCAGCCGTTGAAATCCGTCCTCGGGCCGAGGTGTCTGTGCTGGATGGGAGGCAACACACTTGAGTGATATGTAATCTAGTTCCCGATACATTCCCCATAGGCGCTGCGCAGACTACAAGAGGTAATATAAAACTGCCGCCGTGCGGTTAAGAATGATTCTAGTCACATGGACTTGACTAGTATATAATAACAGTAATATTAGTGTGATTATTTGTAATTCACCCGTACTCTGCGCGCTGATTAACATCACAACTCGAAAAACGAAAAGAGATGTTATGTAGGTACCTATAGCAGACAGACAGACAGACAGACAGACAGACATACAGACAGACATACAGACAGACAGACAGACAGACAGACAGACAGACAGACAGACAGACAGACAGACAGACAGACAGACAGACAGACAGACAGACAGACAGACAGACAGACAGACAAACATATAAGCATGTGTGCTTTGTGTGCTTAAATCCGTATGCATATCACTCGAAAAGGGGGCATGCAAAACATAAATACAACATTATTGATTATTGGGCAAATATAAGACTTCGGAGATTCCCATTAAAGTTGAAAACAGTGCTCTCGTCGGAGCTATTCGGACCAAATGTAATTAAAAACAAATGACCAAAATTATAACATAATAAGTAATCGGTAGATATATTAATTATTCATACGCGCATTGTTATACAACATCTATATTCTACAACATTGAGGTTCTCTGTCTGTCTGTCTGTATGTCTGTCTGTCTGTCTGTCTGTCTGTCTGTCTGTCTGTCTGTCTGTCTGTCTGTCTGTCTCTCTGTCTGTATGTATGTCTATTTGTTTCTTTGTTTGTTTGTACGTGGAACTATATCTCCGATAATTTTGCAAGTATGGGGCTGAAATTGTTCATGTGATCTAGCGAGCCCTTTGGGGTGGGTCAAAGGTTTAGGTCTTTTCGAAACTGGTCCGAGGGTTGGGGATCTTGGTGTCACAATTGTTGTACATGTTCTTCTACTTGATCAAACGTAGTCCTTTCAATTGCTCAACAAATAGCTGGGAAGGTAAAAAAACTGGAGGATAATTTCAGAATCACCTTTTTTGACAGGGCTTTGTCTTAAGCATGTTTTATTTGTTTGAAAATGTACCAGTTATTTTAAGGTGTATAATATTTATAGTGACTGTAATTACTGTTAATGATTGGGCTAATATACCAAATGTTTCACAAATTGAACTTGGAAGTAAACGAACAATTTTGGTGGCAATATTACTCACTTCAGTCCACTTCAAATCGTTTTAAATTGAAGGTGTGATATACTGTGAAAGTACGCATTTAACGAATACGTTTATCTTGTCTTCATATATGTTCTTTGTTTGTTCTTCGTCACAGATCAAACATGGCCCAAAGAGAAATGATCCTATCCAGCATTGCAGGTAACAGTGTATATCCAATGTATATCCAATCTAAATGTTGTGTTATGTTCATGCTCTCGTACAAGATTTAGGCATCCAGGTGACATATGTTGGAAGAATTACTTGTACATCTCTCAACGTATTTATTGAAGAAAATCAAGACAAATGTGTAGTAGATGTGTTACGCGTGGCAGCATAAATTGCAGATTAAGAAAAAACCGACCTGATGGATCAAGATAGTGATGATGATCTAATTTCCCTGGACAATTATGAAGTGTAATTTGTTTCCTTATTATGACCACCACAGCGAAACGGGTAGGACAGGCCTATACTGCATAAAAGCTTAAAATAGCTGTCTACGTCATGCCCCATCAATGTTGTGATATTGGCAGAAATGCATTCTTAATAATCTCATTTTTACAATTCTTCAATATAATATAAAATATAATTTTCTTACACAAATAATCCAAACCTTATAAAATGCTTCCATTAAAAAAACACATATTGAGAAACCGCTGATATATGATATGGGTAAAAATTACACCGTTATTGAAAACGACTCGATTTAATGTAACTTCTATTTCACCGATTCATCAAAATCTATTGAAAACATTTCAACAAATGAGGTATCGTTATAAAATTCATGATATGTGGAATGCAAAACGGTACAAAACTCCATTTTACAATTTTGCGACTTAATACCCATTTTGCTGTGGCAGATCACTCTGTCAATCCAATTCTCATGTATTGTGAGTTGAAATGATGTGTTATAGAGTTGAAATGATGTGTTATATTATAAATCCTGTCACATGACACGCATAATCCACCAGAACGAACAGAAACGACCGATATGTATATATATAATATTATATACATATATATATATATACACACACACACATATATATATATATATATATATATGTATATATATATATATATGTATATATATATATATAAGTATATTACCATCTACCATTATTACAACAACAACAAAATTAAGTTAACATAAAATACTTCGAGTAATGCATTGATAATGATTACATTACGACTACCCGGATCCTCCAGGCACGTTTATAGCTTAGCCCGCCTTTTATACAGGGCCGTTTATATTGTGTGGAGCGCAGTGGCGTAGTGTTAATAACATTGGCCTCTGTACCTGGCTATAGACATATTGATATTTGTGTACGAATAGTTGTCGCGCATCAATTGCAGTTTTGCTGAAGTTTTCCCAGAGAAGTCGATATGGTGCTTGATTGAACATGTCTGCCAGGGAGTAAAGGATAAAGCGCTTTGAGCAGGCCTAATGACTAGATAATTATTGATGAACTTACCGTTTCTTTATTTGTTCTTTCCATTTCATATTAAATATCAGTACTTACAGTGTTCTATGATTCGTTCTGTTATAGGGCAATTTGATAACCGGTTCCTGGCAAGTCTTGCTCAAATGCTGAGCGTTGAGCACGAAATACTTGGTGCATTGTTGCTTGTTCCAACAGTACAACTCAATCACATAAAACAGAATCACGCCGGCGCGGTTACTCGCACATTGGAGATACTAAAGGAATGGAGGAACACGAGTAAAAACCGCCGTAATGTGGGTGCAATGTACGACGAACTATGCACCGCTCTTTCTATTTCCGGGGAAAACCGTGTGATCGAATTCGTCCGAAGAGGTGAGTGAATGGTCGTACACAGTTACAAAGCCCTACCAGAAGAGTGCTTAAAACTAATAATTGGGATACGGATAAAGACAATTTGCATTCGTTCCAATATATATACTTATATCCTCTTCATCACTAGTCACTAGTGTCACAAAAGTTTTGTTAAACGAAAAAAAGTTTTTAAATATATTTCAAAAATTCCACAGGCAAAAAAACGTGTAACTACTTTTGTTTAGATTTACCAGTGTAGTAGTCCGTGGAAACACTTACTTTACTTTTTATCAGACATTCCTTTGTGCTGGGTTGGATATATTTTCAGTTACCGTCCGAAGTGATAGCATCCCAACATAATAAAGTTGCATTTTGAAGTGTCCATCCACGACACATTGCAAACAGTGTTTGGGAACTTTGTCAGGTGTAGTTAAACTCGCGATTCGGTCGCGATCACTTGATAATACTAATATATAGCCAATATTCGGCGTTTTCACTCAATAAGTGCAACTTGAAACAAAATGTAAATTATACAGCCATACATGATGCACACAAATATTGAACTGTAAAATATACAATAACAATTAATAAACAATCAGTAAAATAAAATAGTTACACAGTTAGCAAAAAGGTTTGCTGCGGGACGGGAGACTCCTACTGACACGATGTAAGGTCGCTTTTGTAGGAGACACCAGCATACAAAGATCACAGGTATTCCCAACTGTTTATATAACACAGCAACATAGTTATTATATAACATGGCTTTTTAAATGTTCCTTTGTTACTTTTAATTAATTTATATTTATATGTAATATATAGGAAAAGAAACCGCTGTGTAATTATTTGTTAGGTATTTCTTTATAATGTCATTGGTTCCAGAACAAATAAAATACGCGAGCAACATGGGTGAGATGCAGGAACGGCTTGCAACGTATTCCGAGTTAGGTACGTGTATTGTTAAAGTAGCATATCCATTATTTCACATTACCGTAGGCATCGTCGCTTGCACGATGCTAGTCCTCGACATTAATTTGTCTTTATATTTGGCGGTTCTTTTCCAAAGAGGTGTCGCTGTTGAGTCTTGTCAATAGGTCTCTGTCATGCTGTCTTTTTCCGACTCTACTTTCTATCACCTGCTTCCTATCCATCCCCACTCTCTCTCTCTTCCTTATAACTATCTTCTTCCGTTTCTCCTCTCTCCCAATTAGAACTTCGGAGTTTGACCGCGCTATGCCTGAGCTAGAATGGTGTGCTCCCTAGATCTTTGCAATGTTTACTGAAGTTAAGGCGGTGGCGAACATTTTTCAACTGCACCCTTTCCCCATCTTCAGATGTCACGATCCGAACAGCGCGACGACATAGTCGTGTTGACGCTCAGACCACGTAATATGGACTTTGTTCGATCGCCTGTGGAGGTTGTTTTTGTACCTTCTATCCTCCCTGTAACCGACCCTAAGTCTCTTCTCGGTTTCCCCATCCCTAACCAACACACTTTTCGTTTTGATTTTTTTCTTCAAAATTAGTTGTGTGCGTACTTGGTCAGTGATCGGATTGAAGGGTCACTCTCCCCAAATGTGCCCAAATGTGTACACTTGATGAAAATCGTGTCTTTCGTATCTAAAACCGTGAAATATAATTTCAGGCTATCGCAGACTTCATTACTGATTGCTTAGGATAAGAACCATCTTGACATTGTTTGCTGTATCACGTGATTGAATTCATGTAAAGGCTAGACAAATTCCAATTCCTCCCGACTAGAAGTTTGCGGTGAATGACGAAAAGAAGAAGGATTCAGTTATAATTATACCTTCAATACCTGTAAGTTAAAGCAATAAAAAAATAAATAAAAAAAAAAACTTTATTGTATGTCCTAAAACAATTAATTTTAAAACATAACATTTTCTTTAAGCTCATCCGTTGACCATCCAATCAATTAATCAATTAATTAGTTATAAAAACACACACAACATTATTGCATGCACATGTAAAGTCCCTCACATGTAAAGTTTTACAAACCAGATGTATATATGTATATAACACATTAAATTATCCTAAAATGAAAACCAAACATACCACATAAACAGACAATTGACTAAATGCAAAGTAAGTTTTTACGATCATACCATGTGGCCTAAAAAAATATTAAACCCAAGCACTCCCAGATCATCAGAGAAGGGCATTAGTACGTCAATATCTGCATTATGAAAACAACAGTGATAAGATACATGCAGATTAAAGTAATAAATTAAATTATATTCACATGATATAGACATATATGTACATTCTCTCCTCCTCCGCCCACACCCAAAACTGCAGCTCAACTGACACGTTATTCGAGTGCAGCATTCAGTGTAGTAACGGCTGAAGGTACAAATGACTTCTTATATACATTCTTTCGTACAAGAGGAACTTTAATACCCCTGCCAGATGGACGTTTCTGAAATGCTAAGTTTAGTGGATGGGAATGATCACTGAAATGTGAAATGCCTTCCTGGCTGAGTCATAGAGAGTAGACAACTGTCGTTGTTGCTGACCAGTGATTTTTCTAGCTACGTTAACAACCCGGCCAATTTTGTATTTTGCTTAACAGTAAGATGCCCAAGCCAAGTTATGATATTGAATGATAAGATACTCTCAAAAACACTTATGTACACTAGTTCAACAACATGTGGGCTGACCCCATAGATTCTGAGTTTCCTAAGTAAAACCAGACGTTGTTGTGATTTTGTATGCACCATGTCAGCATGTTCAATGAAAGTGAGTTTATTAGCAATAGTAATATTCAAGTATTTGAAACTGTCCACCCTCTCTACCTCCGGCTGGTTTATCATTAGTGGCCTTCCTGCCTCTCTTCCATTGCTGTTGCCAAGGACAAGCTCTTTGGTTTCCCCTACATTTCATTCAAGAAAACTGTCCTTAAACATTGCATTCAACACGTCAATCTGACGAAAGCTTGAGAAATAGAAAATTCATCTTTCAGACAACCCACAAGAGCCATATTATCTGCATATTTCAGAAGGATAAGAACTTACATCTGCTACCATTTGTATATAGTGAGAAAAGTACGGTAGAGATAACGCACCACTCAGGGGCTCCAGGGTTCATAACAATCTCGTCAGACAATACAGGTTTGGCAAACATGCGGACATTAAGACTGATCTGCTGTGGCCGATCGTACAGAAACTACCTAATCCACAAAACGAGATCAGAATTTACATTTAAGTCTAACAGTCTCTGAATCAAAACATGATGATGAATAGTTTGAAAAGCAGCGGACATATCCACGAAAAAAACTCTGACAGAAGTACCAGCTTTATCTAAATGACTAGCTATGAAATGACCAAGAGTCAGAGGTGCATCCTCAACACCTCTTCTAGCCCTATAGGCGAGCGGAAACGGGTCTATACGATCGGTCACCGACGTAATGAGGTGAGCGCAAACCTTCTCCATGCACTTGGCAACGACAGAAGTATGTGGAACTGGACGAACGTCTTTCATGTGAATAGCACCTGGAATTGTTGGCACTGGAATGATAGTTGACATCTTCCATGAACAGAGCGAAACATGATTATCTAACAGCAGCTGAAACAGACGAGTGAAAAGAGGGCTCAGTTTTTCGGCACAAACTTTCAGCACACGACCAAGCAGACCATCTGGTCCGGGCGCTCTGTTGGCTTTGACACGTGAACAATCTCACCACATTAGCCTCTTCAATTACAAAACTAGATAGACTAGATACAAATGGCAGCAACAACTGATCACTTTCTGCATGGAAACCCAGAGTATCAAATCGGGTATAAAACTTGTTCATTTAATTTGCCAAGAGAAAAGGTTTATCTGATGCCAAGAGTGTTGGTGGTTGTTTCCTACACATCTTTGTATTGATGCCCTGCCAAGCAATTTTTGCATTGCAAAGCAATTCTTTGAGAATTAATATACTCTCGAGATGTATTGTATCAAAACGTGATAATTTCCAATAAATACTTTCTATGCCACTTATTTCTTGCATTTTATGCATAAGTTGAGCATTCTGTCGCTGCATTCTTTTGTCTTTTGAGTTGTTGGCCCCGTTTCTGTTCAACTTACCACATACCAGTCATACAGGTGTGATGCCAGAAGGGGCAATTGGTTGCAGTCTCTACCCAGGTATTGTGGGGAGTGGAGTATTACATTAGGGTGGCCTTTAGGACGTCTTCGTAGCGCTTTCGCTGCACACCTCGTGAACGCCAACCAGTCTTAAATTGACCGTAGACCTTTGGTATACGGTCATCCGTCATGCAGACAAAGTGACCGCACCACCACTGGAAATGAAACTGGATTAAAAACGTTTCGCATTTGTCCAGCACCTCAGTGTTTGGCAACATGTCTTGCCACTTGATGCCCGCAATATGCCGTAGGCAGTGCATGTGGAATTGCTCTAAACGTCTGATATGGAGTCAATATGGGGTCCACGCCTCACATCCATACAGCTGTGTCGACAGGACTGCGGCACAATGCACGTCGATGTTTGTGCTCACGCCTACACCGCGCTCATTCCATAGGCGCTTTGCTAGCCTACCAAAATATGCACTTGCCTTCCAAGGCAGGCAGAGATTTCATCGTCAATCATTGTGTTTACATATAATATGCTATCCAGATTTGCAAATTTCTCCACAACATTCAATGAGCTGTTATCGATTGTAACGTTTGGTGGTACATGGTTGGTTTTTTAGATTGATTGATTGTGAGTCCAAATCGTAGGGCTGCTTTAGCAAATCAGTCAGTAATTGCCTTAATGTCGTCGATTGAAAATGCATCAAAGGCACTGTCAGCAGCAAAGAGTAAGTCTCGTATACGTAGCTCTGAAGTCTTGCTCTTGGCGTTCAGCCGTTGTAGGTTAAGTATATTCCAATTGGTACGAAACTGGATGTAGACACATAGTTCGATGTCCCGAAAAGCTTCGTGTAGCATGATCGAGAATATAATTGAGAATAACAATGGTGCGAAGACGCAGCCCTCTTTGGTGCCATTCGCTATAGGAAATGCATCTGACGATGTCTCTTGGTCTTGGAATCTGGCCACCATGTCATTGTGAAAGGAGCATACTACATCCACAAATACGTTGGGACAGTCAACCTTTTTCGGTAGTTTCCGAAGTCATATTCTGTTGACTGAGTCAAAGGCCCTCTTAAGATCAACAAAGACCATGTAGAGGTCTTGTATTTGTTTCCTCGCAAATATCATATACGTGGTACCACGCCCTGCCCGGAATCCGCATTAGTTATCAGCATAATCCGGGTGAGTATTTTGCCAGCTATGTATAATAGTGAAATACCCTGGTGGTTGTGCAGATGGACCTATCCCCCTTTTGTTTGTAGATGTGAACAAGCGATGCATCTTTTCTGTCCCAGATGACGGTGAATAACCGAAAAAAAGTTTAGTGACCTTCATCTCTCCGTGTTTGTATATTTCTGCTGCAGTTGCATCAGAACCTGCAGCTTTTCCAATTTATTGTTTTTAAAGCGATTCTTTGATAATTTGAGTATCTTTGCAATGTACGCAATGATTAAGTAATCCTGTTAATATGATTATTTCATGTAATTATATGTCTTTATTTAATACGAATTATGTTTTATTAATCACTAATGATCCTGACAATACATAGATAAAATACCTCCACTTTGGCCACGCCTTCACGATCAGTATAAGGCATGCTCATAAAATAAATATTTTGGACTGTCCGTCAGACTTCAATTAGCTACGCCGAGTTAATAGATGCAAGAAAAACGGCATCAGCGCGTGTGTGTTTAGATTAGCTACCGCTAGTGTTTAGATTAGCTGCGAATGAGTTGTGACCGATAAAATTATCACAAGGAAATTTGGACCACCAGTTTATGTCACGGATTCAGCAAAGAAAAGAATGAAAAACATATGGAATAAACGGAGAATGAACATAGCCACAGCTCATAACAGACGGATTGAGCTCTCCAGGCAAGAAGCCGTCGTATGACATTGTCATTGATGACATATTGAATGATTGGCATTGTTTTTGTTGGAATATAAAAACATACGAAATCTCACCTATAATACTATGATGTTCCTTTTTCACTAGGTACATCTGGCTATACATTTTAAAGTTTAGTTTTAATGAAACGTTTAGATAACTGAAACTTATTGAAGCTGGCTGATAAAACGTCAATAATGGAAAAAATAAATCCAGCTGCTATTTCCATAAGCTGTATAAATACAACATTATACATCACATGAAGTAATGTACAATATTAAAATATCATAGGTAGTTATCTACCTAGCAATCTACATAGGGTTTAACTTTAGTTTGAAAAATGTAGATCTATAAAGAGCTTAATAATATTATTGCCAAAATATTAAAATATATTGCATCAGTGTAACAACAAGGCACATACCTCAGCTAGATACATGTTTTATTTTGTACTGGGAGTGCAATTTGTTCTGCCCAGCAATTAGAGTAAAACATATTGAATTTCTTTCTGTTGAACCCACGTTTCGATGACAACATATACAATGGCCATTGTATGATGGAACTAAAGTTACAAAATTACAAAACTTTAAAAGAAAAGTAACGCATATTTTATAACGCTGTTTTCAGTCATCATCGGTGTATTTAACTGAAGAAGATCCATAAAACATTTAAAATGTTGTGGAACATTTATATTTTATGAATGTTCAAAATTATTGTAAAAGCAACTTTGTCAACACCTTTTTATGCGCTACTCCCAGTATTGTTAACATGACACAAACTTGTTTCAACAAATTTGGAAGAATATGCTGTAGAACACAATCCAAACATGATGAGCATAAGAAAGCATACATTTTTATTATGTACTCCTATGTTGTAACACAATGACGGGATGCTGTGCATTTTTATGCACAAATCGATCGATTGCACAAATCCATTTGAAACATGTAATGTACATATTGCCAGCAGAAGCCACTCGGAACTAATGCGGCAGAACAAAGTCATACACCTTCTTCACTACTGTGTCAGTTAACACATTGTGCAATTAGCAGCACTGTTATGCACTTTGATACATAAAGCTATTAGATGCACATATCCATTTGAAACAAGAAGGGATGGACAACTTCCTAGTAGATATCGCATAGAAAAGAATGGGGCAGAACAAAATCAGGCACCATCTTATGTCATGTGATCCATTGTACAATTAATGGCACTGTTGAATAGAGCTCATAAATTTCCTCTTTTCAGCAGCTCGGCTATTTTCAAACTGTTGATGGTAAAAATGTTCCTGCAAATAACCAAAGTTGAATTTAGGTAGCTGAACCTAAACATGAGTTAACTAATTAAAAACTGGGCAGATTAATTCAATTTAGATATTAGATTATGTGTCTTATCACCAAATGTACAGCTGACTATGTGGAAAATAAATACAAGAGAGCCTTGTTATGCTGTTTCAGTTAGACTAACATCTCACTCCATTACTTTAGCCAACTTTCAGTTTGCTTCTACATAATTACCTGTAGGCGTAGGTCACATACACTGAACTCCAGATATCTGTCTAGTAAAAATGTTGCCATGGTTTGTCCCCATACATAATGTGGGAGCAAATTATACAATTGTAGCTTTTCAAGTAACACATGATGATTAACGAGGTCAAACGCTTTGCTAAAATCTAGCATTACAACTCTAACATAAGAATCCAGTTTATCAGTCGCCTCATACTACATGCGTACCGTTTCATTTTCTGTTGTAGATGTTTCACCAATTCCACCAAATTGCGTAGAATCTATTTTTCTTCATTTTTGTCATCTACCCATTTCATTATGATAGGCTCAAACACTGTAGCAGCTATTGGAGTTAGTTATATTGGTCTAATATCCTTTTCAATCGACATAAGTGGGTTTATGTTTGGCTATAGTATTACGTTCGCCATTTTCCAATCCATTCTCGCAGTGATTTATTAACAAATAGCAGTTAATGGAGGAGCGAGAACGTCTGCGTGATTTTGTAACACCCAAACAGGAATGTTATCAGGCCCTGTAGCTTTGCTCACCTTAACATTCTATAATGCTTTGAGAGTTGTCATAACACTGATGACATACTGGTTTGGCAATTCCTCATTTACTGTGAACAATTGATTGTACTTATTTAAACGAGATGAATGTTCACTTACATATATAAAAAAACTCGTTCATACTCTTGGCTAATGAACAATAATCACGGTCCGTTGTTTCGTTAGCGAGGCCTTCCATGCACGAATTGTCAGTTGTCTTAAGTCCCATTAGTTTGTTCATATGTTTCCACCAATTGCGGGATCCTGTTTCATTCATTGCTGCAATTAGTGCTTGGCAAAATTCGTACTTAAGTCTCGAAGCGGCTCGGTTAACCTTACTACGCAACACTTTGGTTAGGTTCAAATTATCATTCATGTGAGCGCGCTGTCTTTTGCGTATTGGTGTTCCAAACCAGTCCGTAACCAATGGCTTATCAGTCGAATGACGCTTCACGACTTTAGTAGGAAAACATATTTCCATGAGGTTGCTAATTACCATTTTATAATATACATACAGCTCATCACATGTCTGAAGTCTAAATAAGGGTTCCCATTTAACAGTTGTCAGAGCCATGGCAAATGCGGCTTTTTCATTGGGACCCATTATACACCTTACAGTCAAACGTATCACACACCGTGTATCAATTAACCAATTACGTCTTGGCTTCAGCAATACCATATTATGATCTGAAGTCCATAGTTCAGAAATAGTAACGGGTGGGGTTTTTAATACTTCCATATTCGTCCATATTTTACCCAGTAACGCCTGCCCACGTGTTACTACATTGACAACCTGAAAGAATTTATACTGTGTTTTCAGACAAATATCATGCAACTGATTAAAATATCCAGATATGATAATACCGCACTCCGGATGTATGCGTAACATAATATATATTTGTGCACAATAGAAGATATTATGTAGGATTAATTTATTATGACAACTAGTCTTAATTATCACACTATATTTCATAAATTATCTAATTAAATATTTAATTAATCACATTGTATTCTTTATTGAAATGCATGTCAGAGAAAAATGTAAATCAAAACGAAGACAACGAAGCGTTAAAATATGAGCGGGAGGCTTGTCAACAAAAAGCTGAAAAAGCTGAAGTTAGTTAAACATAATTATTTTAGAAGTTCCGGGTATTGATTCATGTTATGAAATACTAAGTAGTACCATTGTATTACAAGGAATTTCGAGCCAAAACGTTACTATGTCTTAGTTTGCCAGTTAAAACATCATTTATTTCACAGTGACAACTCGAAGTGAATTATTGATCTGCAAAGTCTAGGCCAGCACCTCCACATCAGAATTGCAATGGGCCTTGCACCTGATACAGCCAAAAATGTCATAGGATGTTCACGGTTATGTGATGATGTAGCTGACAAAAGTAATTCATATTACATTTTATAAGTACAATAAGAAACACAAAACTTAATTATTAATCAGATAGTTATACTTTGATTTGATACCATATAATTTTCTGCAGTTTCGTGGGAGAATGCTCATGAAATTTGCTAATAAAGACACTTAGTCACACTTGTAGGATATAACTTGATATATCCACAATTTGCCATACTAAAAATCGCTTCTGTGAAAACGGACGTGCAAAATTACAGAAAGTATACCTGGTATCTCCTATTATACAGTCTTAGGTATTGCTAAGCAATGTGTATGACTGGACGTGACGATGGCTTACCTTTACATATTTTAATATATATATATATTATTTATGATGGAGTAACTGTCAATCCGGCGTATCTAATTGGAATAGACATCGTGATGGTGATAGAAAAAACTACCAAAGAAACAACACTTTTGTGAATAAAACTGGGTGAGAAATTTCTTAAGAGTAAACAGAATAAGCAATCAAAGGGTGGATGAGCTGAGGGAGGTTGGTGTTAAAAACAATGACAACATCAAGCAGGAGAAGAGCCGACAACACTGACAGGAAAAGAAAGGAGGTAAACAAGACGACCATGGCCATTACGGAGGCAATCCTCACACGGGCCTGCAAGAAGATAGAGGAGAGCAACATAATACATTCACATGATGGCTGCATGGCTGCATATTATCCAAAATATAATATTTCCGATGTCAGAAGAACTGCGCAAGCGTGTCTCGTTCGTGTTGAACATGTTTTTATCGAATATGTCGACGGGAATTTAGGCGCGTGGTCAAACAACTGTTCGACGCCGATATTCGTTATCTGCCGCATTTATTATTCGCCAGACACGCATCACATTTAGTCGTTACCTTGTACGGAAGACAAGTTTTCTTATATTTTAACTATGTTATTTAAGGCAAATGGAAGAAAGCACGAGCATAATGTTAGGACATAAAAATAAGCTTGTTCAAACCAAATAAATTGTTTAAGGGTGTAATCAAAATTATTTAGTTTTGCGTTTGTGCGCATAACAATATATTATTTTGGATTAGTTTAATATGATAATTAGTCTTAATTATCTCACTTCCTTTGATAACTGCTCTAACAAAATCAGTGTATATTTTATTGAAATTCATTTCAGAAACAACTGTGATCCAAAAAGAAGAAAACGAAGCGATGAAATCTGTGTTGGAGGCTTGTCAACAAAAACCTGAAGGTAGGCAAACATTACATTTTTTGAAGTCTAGAGTAATGCTTCATGTTATGAAATAGTAAGTAATGACACTGTATCACAAGAGATTTCGATCCAAAGTCGTGGCTCTGTCTTAGGTAGCCAGTTAACTCATCACATACATAACAGTGACAACTCGACATCAATTGACCTGGAAAGTCAAGGCTAGCACCTGCACATGAGAATTGTAATATTCCTTGCACTAGCTCCAGCCAACAATTTGTAGGATGTTCACGGTCAAGTGATGATGTAGGTCCCTTTACAAGTGCACCCACATATGTTAATACTTCATTAAGTTATCAGGAAAAGCATAGTTTTTTTGCTAGTTTTGCCCAACAAGTAGCCAGCGTCACCGCAAATTTTCCAACGTCACCAGTTTCTAACAATCAAATAGTGCCTGTTTTGGCGTGCTGTTGATTGGTTTTGTGAGTGACTTGTCAATGTGTGATTAAACAACGGCAATAAAAGATTAGATGGGTGTGCATTAAATGCCATCAAACATGTTGTGGTTCATATTATTACACAACATACCTAAATAAAGATCAAATTACGAATATATCAGGAAGTGAAATAGCAAAGCCAGTACCAACGCCACGTCAACACACAAGCAAAACGTTGTGCAATTTCGTGGGATATTGGTCATGAATTTCGGTAATAAAGACACGTATTCAGACATGTAGGATATAACTTGATATAACCACAATTTGCCGTACTAAAAATCGCTTCTGTGAAAACGGACGTACAAAATTACAGAAAGTATACCTGATATCTCCTATTATATAGTCATAGTTATTGCTAAGCAATGTGTATGACTGGACGTGACGATTGCTTACCTTTATATATTTTAATATAAATATTATTTATGATGGAGTAGCTGTCAATCCGGCGTATCTAATTGGAATAGACATCGTGATGATGATGAAAAAAACATATAAAGAAACAACACTTTTGCGAATAAAACTGGGTGAGAAGATTTGTAAGAATAAACAGAATAAGCAATCAAAGGCTGGATGAGCTGAGGGAGGTTTGTGTTAAAAACAATGATAACATCAAGCAGGGGAAGAGCCGACAATACTGACACGAAATAAAAAAGGAGGTAAACAAGACGACTATGGCCAGCCTCTCCCGGGACTGCAAGAAGAAAGTTGAGAACAACATGATACGTTCACATGATGGCTGCATGGCTGCATATTATATAAAATATACTATTACCGATGTCAGAAGAACTGCGCAAGCGTGACTCCTTTTGAACATCTTTTCATCCAATATGTCGACGGGAATTTAGGAGCGTGATCAAACACAGGTCAAACACCATTTAGCCATTACCTTGTATGTAAGACGAGTTTCGTTAGATTATTAACTATGCTACGTAATGCAAATGGAAGAATGCATGTGGATAAACGTTGGACTTAGGACAAAAATAAGCTTGTTCAAACCAAACATAAATATATTAGGGGTGTAAACAAAATTAATTAGTTTTGTAAATGTGCAAAACTAATTAATTTTATCGTGAAATTTCCATTATTATTATTATACTTACTAATACTGTATTATTCAATATTATAGATTAAATCACTTATGTTACATTTGACTGATATAAATACTAAAAATTGTGTATATATTATCACAATCATTCGACTAGGAAACTATGCAATAATGTAATACAAATACATCAGATAATTCTCCAGTATACGTCTTTTTCTAACATTAAACTGTTTTTGTTACTATAATATGTATTATCTGTGTAAGAAAATGAACATATTGATTGATAAAAAATAAAGACACTTATTCAGACGTATAGGATATAACTTGATATACCCACAATTTGCCATACTAAAAATCGCTTCTGTGAAAAAGGACGTGCAAAATTTAAGAAAGTATACCGGAGATGTCCTATCATATAGCAATAGGTGTTGCTAAGGAATATGTATCATTGGTCGTGACGATGGCTTACTTTTAAATATTTTAATGTAAATATTATATCTTATGGAATATCTGTCAATCTGGCGTGTCTGATTGGAATAGACATTATGGTGATGACATCATTTTTTTTTAAACAGCCCTTTTGCGAGAACAAAAAACAGTGTGAGAAGATTCGTAAGAGTAAACAGTATTGACAATGAAAGAATGGAGAAGGTGAGGGAAGTTGCTGTGGTAGACAATGGTACCGTCAAGCTGGGGAAGATTCGACAATAGTGGCAGGAAATGAAAAGTAGGAAGTAGTATGTGCTGTCCCTTAGCGTGGATGTGTGATTATGAGTGGTGGAAGTGGAAGAAAGTAATTCCGGATCCCATGTTAATATAGGGAAATACCGGGATGTTCCAATTCCACCACTCATAATCATTTGGGAAGGAGTGTCACTTAAAAAATGTGAACGAAAACCAGTTTTCCCCTATCTTTTAACATGACAAATTCCCCCATGTTAAAGGATAGGGAGTTTTCCCAATGTTAGAAGATAGGAAAGTTTCCTGATGTTAGAAGATAGGGAAGTTACCCCATGTTGAAAGATAGGAAAGTTTCCCATGCTAAAACATCGGCTCGTTTAAAATAAATTATACCGAACAGCATTTGAATCTATCACACACGAGATTGCTTGGCCCGCAAGCCGAGCCTTCGCTAAGTGACCGAGCCATTATTTGGTCGACAATGACGTGTCTAAAATGTGGTGTTATAATCAGGCGTAATTCATAATAAAAGCATTATAAATTCAATGGAGGCTTATTTATCTGAAGTACTGTATACAAAATGTAGACTACATAGAAGACGATGTTATATCAAAACCTAAAGCCTAGTTTTTTCGAACAGAGCGACCATCTTGGAATTAGACCTTTGGTGTCATTTCCTTACGGTAGTGCTTAAATTCGTGTCTCTTATAAAAGCTCGTATTGGAGACGTGCCTGGACTTGTTTGTATGTCGCGTGCGCGAGCGTGCGCGCCTGGTATGACGTCATTAAATTGTTACGCGAAGTAATTCGGTACGCGTGGTAAATTGGTCGAAATCATAGTGATTTGGTTAGCCAACATTTTGAGCTTTCGCACTTATAAATAATCCCACCAGTGACGTCATTAAATTGGTACGCGTGGTAAATTGGTCAGACTTGTAGTTATTTGGTTAACCAACATTTTGAGCTTTCGCACTTGTAAATAATCCCTTCAATGACGTCATTAAATTGATACGCGTGGTAAATTTGTTAAATTGGCAGTGATTTGGTTAGCCAACATTGGCTAAATCACTCAAACTGCCCGCTAACTGTGTAGGTATATGTAGCAAATCGTTCAAACTGGTAGTATTTTGGTCAAGACACTTGAAATGTAACATTCTTTGGGATACAACATTTGCACTTATCTTTGGCTCAGGCCGCGTTGATCACTCGGTTGCAAACTGGTTGCAAACGGTTTTGTTTTGAAGTGGTATTCCCTGTCCAAGTCTCATCTGCACCTAGAGACCAACAGTACAGTACTAATTTCGTTCAACGCCGTTATTAAATAAGTAAACATGCGCGATGTCGACTCTTCGTCCTTGAACACTATTAGACAACAATTGACCGAGTAAAGAATTGGTTGCACGCCTCTTTTTCGAAACAGTCGCGTAACAAAGTGAAGTGTTATGATGGACAGTATATGAGCATAGTAACCTTCCAGATAAGATGTACCAGTATTTATATAGTTTACTGTATTAGCGGTTAAGTGTACAAACTGCCATTAGATCGTTTTTAAAATCTTTATTCCATACTGTAGTGTTTAAATTCGTGCTTCTTCGGTAAATACCTTTCAAACCTAATTCTATCGTAAAACTCATAACCTGGCATCGGTATCCGGAAAGGGTACAAATAAACATTATGTTTGATTACAACCCTATTTCTGTATATTTTATACTTCACACACAATACCATATAAGTATAACCTATATAGTAAGTTCCAAGAAGTAAATTAGTCAAACTGACGGCTATATGCTTAAGTATGCGTAGTAAAAACTTGTAGTAGTTAGGTTAGCCAGCATTTTGAACAGGCGCGTATGTATGTTATACCATCAGTGACGTCATTAAATTGGTACGCAAGGTGATTAGGTGACACCCGACTACCACACTCCTGCGGCCTTCAGCGAGAGCGACGTGGACGAACCGTGTTGCCGACCGTTCGCGGCATCTGGCAGTCAACTGACCACCATCACTGTTGTACCACGATAGTACTATGGCTAACGCCAACCTCAAAACACCCAACTACCATGCGCATGAAGCCTTCAGCGACAGCGACGTAGACGAACCAACAAGCCGACCGTTCGTGGCATCTGTCAGCTGACCACGTTCATCGTCTGTCAACCGACCAGCCGTACCGTGAAGCCTCTATGCACCGGAACCGTAGTTGTAAATTGGCTAGCCATCATTTTGAACCAGCGCGTATGTATGTGACAAACCTTATATTGTGTCTTTTATCGTAGTAATATCCAAAGCATACGTTGGTAACCTTATTAACAGTCTTACACTTCACAACTGAAGAGTGACCATAGGAATTGTCAATACGAAGGTAATCGATTTGTGTAAAAACAGGTTTGTGTACGATATGGAAGACACAGGAACAGTACCACGGACAAATTTAGACAGGCAACTTCCACGAATTAAACTTAGATCAACGAGTTACACGAAACAAACTTAGACCAACGACTTCCATGAACCAAACTTAACCAAACATAGACAGAACCATGAAACTACGGACGAAATATCGTACGAGACTACGGACGAGACAATGTATGAGACTACGGACGAGACAACGGACGAGATAATAGTCGCAGGCAAATTCAGGCAATTCACCAAGATACACAGGCAAATTCAGGCAAAATCAGGCAATCGACCAAGATATGCAGGCAAATTCAGGCAATCGACCAAGATACACAGGCAAATTCAGGCAATCGACCAAGATACACACAGGCAATTTCAGGCAAATTCAGGCAATTGACCAAGATATACAGGCAATTTCAGGCAAATTCAGGCAATCGACCAAGATACACAGGCAAATTCAGGCAATCGACCAAGATACACAGGCAATTTCAGGCAAATTCGGGCAATTGATCAAGACATACAGGCAATTTCAGTCACATTCAGGCAATCGACCAAGATTTCAGGCAAATTCAGGAAATAGATCTAGATACACAGGCAATTTCAGGCAAATTCAGGCAATCGACCAATATACATAGGCAACTTCAGGCAAATTAAGGCAATCGACCAAGATATACAGGCAATTTCAGGCAAATTCACGCAATCGACCAAGATTTCAGGCAAATTCAGGCAATCGTCCAAGATACACAGGCAAAATCAGGCAAACTCACGTTGATACACAGAGATTTCCATGTATCAGTGCGTAAAATTAAACTCGTGGTTAATTTCGTTGTTTACATTTGAGTCGTCAACACCTGCATCATGAGCTTATCGACTGTTCTACTGGCTGCCAACAAGCCCACACCATCACCATCACGGGCGGCCTTCCAGTGCCCAGATTGCAAGAGGCATTTCACACTCGGGATAACTGGAAACAACACATTGCCCACAGTCGCTGTATGCCATCAACAATCACTACGTCGCCAAGCACTACGTTATTCAATTCACTTGACGCGGCACCCACTATTATACCTGTGTTTCTGGCTCCAGCAACAAGCTCGACATTCCTGTCTCCATCTCAGGCGCCTACTATGACACATGTGCCTCTGGCCTTAGCGACAAACTCGATATTGTTATCTCCATCTCGGATGACCATGGAGCACACAAAGAAGATGGCGCTGGTCGGTCCCCGTATTTTGGAAAACATTCAACCGCAACATCATTCTCCTGCTAACCCTATCGAAAGTGTCTTGCGACGACTCGACAACGAAATGGAAGACATACTAGAATGAAGCGATATACACGAGAGGGAAAAGGTTGTATTGTATAACCAGGTATTGAGTCGGTACAATGATCTTTCCGACAAACGTATGTAAGAACCCCTGCATATGGTCATCGAAAAATGTCCCAATGAAGAGAAAAACAAAGTACAACCTGCTAACGAAACTGAAATCATCGAAAATAAGAACATCGAAAATGAAATCATCGACAGCGTTCCAAAAACTATGAAGCAGAAAGCACGGCGATTCCTAGATAAAATGAAAGGTGCCGTAAGGTGGAACGATCGTGGCGAGATGATGTACATAAACAAGACGGTTCCCGGAAGTAACATCGTGGACCTTGTGAATGACGTGCTGAGAAAACGGAAGTCGTTTGGACCGGTGGGATGGGAAACCTTCGCTCGTGGTCTCAAGGACGTCAATACGCCAATGGATTTAGTTGGGAACTCAGATCGTTGGATTTACATTTAGACAGCTTCAGTGGACGATGATATATCAAAGGAAACCAGCATTCCGTTTCATAGTGGTTGTCGTCGGCAGTTCTCATTGGGCGACACCTTTGTAAATCACACGTTGGGAACCATATTAGTATTACCGATTTGCGACAAAAACAGGTTCGCGTGCAACATACAAGCCACAGGAACAGTGTGCAAGAGACATCATGTCGGGAAAACGACTATGTGACATCATGTCGGGAAAACGACTATGTCGATAACATGTAAGGACAATCACTTGACATGACTTCATTCAAAGAGGTGACCATTACGATTTCCGACGCCACACAACGGATACTGTGGACGTCGTATCGCTATTCGTCGATGCACTTCCGGTATTGAAACTTCCGTATTTACACACTACATGTGAACATGTTTTCATCCAATATGTTGACCGAAAATTAGGCGCGTGGTCAAACACATGTTCGACGTCGATAGTCCGTATTTGCCGCGTTTACTCCTGTCCAGACAGGCATACCATTTAGCAATTACCTTACATGGAAGACAAGTTTCTTTATATTATTAACTTTGTTGTGTAAGGCATATGGAAGAATGCACGTAGATAAACTTAGAACTTAGGTGAAAAAGCTTCTTCAAATCAAATATATAAATATATTAGGGGTGAAATTTAAATTAAGTAGTTTTGCGTTTGTGCGCAATAGAAAATATTATGTAGGATTAGTTTAATATGATAACTAGTTTTACTTATCTCACTGTTATTGAAATGCCTTTCAGAGACAAATGTAAGCCAAAAATAAAAAGATAACGAAGCGTTAAAATTTGAGCTGGAGGCTTGTCAACAAAAAATTGATGATAGGCCAACATTTTTTATAGAAGTTCCGGGTATTGCTTCATGTTATGGAATTTAAAGTAATGACATTGCATCACAACGAATTTCGCGCCAAAAACGTGACTATGTCTTAGTCAAAACGCCGACACCGACTCCGACCCCGATGCCGACGTCGAAGCCGACGATTGGAGACCGTAGGTAGTGACGCTGATTGAGGGAAACAGCCTGCTACAAGATGTTCGCGTGGAGAAAACGTTCCATACAAACCCAATAAAAATACAAAGAAAATCGGGCGCCACCCTCACCGATATCGGGGAGATGATTGAAGACGCGGCCAAAACGGAAACAATTAAAGAAATCTTCATTGTCGGAGGCACTCTCGAGGCAATGAGTGAAATGAACGTTGCCGACATCAAAGAAAACATCGCACGACTACTACGAAAGGCAAAAACCGTGACACCAACCGTCACGGTGAGCAACATGCTGCCGTCGAAGCGCCTAGCCAATCCAAAACGTTGTGCCGACGACAACTCGCAAGTGAGGACAACATGCAACGACATCGACGTCACGTTAGACAACAATGACGCCAACTTTACGTTTCGAAATGGGCCCGTCGACGATGCTACTCTCCTGAGGGACGGACTACACCTGTCTGAGAGTGGAATTGGCTGATTGCTGTCAAATCTCGCTCTCTCGGAACAGTTACCGAGGCGCAACCGACGTCAACAGCAACACCGACACATGGCTATGCCGAGGGCAGCGAACCATGATGAATCACGCAGTACAAGAGCGTCGTCTGAGAATAAGTGGACAATGGGTGAACGCCGTACTCGTCAGAGGTACACGCTGGGCAAGTATGCCAAATGTGGTGAGAAGAACCACGTCACTGCCACCAGCAGACATCCCGAGAAAGTGCGGTGTCGTCAGTGCGGGGAACGGGGACATGAAGTGATTAGGGAATGGGCCTAAACGATCTGGCCATTGAACACTCATCGAATATGAAAATTGTGGACTCTAATACAACGCTGTATTGTGTTCCCAATCCTACAGGGAGCATTAAACGCAAATGGGAGCCTCCGTAATTAATTTAAACGCCAGGTCTTTGAGCAGTGAACAAATGGACGAACTGGAAATAACTGTAACAACACAAGATGTGTCGATTGTATGTGTTAGTGAAACATGGTTTAAAGAGTATACGGATTCTAATAGCCTTACTATGTAAAGGTTTTGCTTGGAGAGGAAAGATAGAGGTCATGGACGAGCCGGAGGCGTAGCTTGCTACATTAGAAATGACTTAGTGTATACGAGGTTGAGTGATATGGAGGCTCACGATTTAGAGGTAATATGGATTAAGATTATGCTGAAAAAATGCCTAGGAAATGTTCATGTATACTGTTAGCTTGTATATATTACACTTCAAAGACGGAGTATTTGAAAATACGTGACCATATAATCACGTGCATAGATATTGTGGTACGCAGACATCCAGAATGTGGTGTGATTGTAACTGGGGATTTAAATTAGTTGCATGACAATTTTATAAAAGCGCACTATAGATTTGTCCAAGTAGTGAATGTAGTAACACGTGGACAGGCGATATTATATAAAATATGGACGAATATGGAGGAGGTATATAAATCGCCTGTTACTATTTCCGAACTTGGGTCATCAGACCACAACATGGTGTTGCTTAAACCAAAATGTAACCGTTTAGTTGACACTGGGTGTGTGACACGTTTAACCGTAAGTTGTATGGGGCCAAAAGAAAAAGCCGCATTTGCTATGGCTTTGTCTGCCATTAAATGGGAACCACTATTTAGGATTGAGTCATGGGCAGATCAGTATATATATTATACAATTGTATATATTTATACAATAAAACTTTTATTATTTGCAACCTTATGGAAATATACTTTCCTACTAAGGTCGTGATGCTGCACACAGCTGATAAACGATGGGTTACGGACTGGTTTAGAGAATTAATACGTAAAAGACAGCGCGCTCACATGAGTGGTAATTTGAACCAAGCAAAAATATTGCGTAATAAGGTTAACTGCGCCGCTTCGAGACTTAAGTACAATTTGTTCCAAAAATTGTAGCACTGAATGAATTAGGTTCCAACGATTGGTGGAAAAATATGAAAAAAATAATGGGACTTAAAACAAATGACAATTATTGCATGCAAGGCCTTGCTAACAAAACAACGAATGGTGATTGTGCGTTACTAGCCAGTAGAATGAACGAGTTTGTTTGTATCTGTAAGTGAACATTGACCTCGTTTAAATAAGGATCACAAAATATTCACAGTAAATGACGAACTGCCAGACCATTATGTCCATCAGTGTTATGACTACTTTCAAAGCTTTACAGAATGTTAAGGTGAACAAGGCTACTGGGCCTGATAACATTTCTGCGTTGGTGTTAAGAAATCACGCAAACGTCCATAATCCTCCATTAACTACTATTTTTAACAAGTCTCTAAGAGAAAGAGTACACCCTATGAAATGGAAAATGGCCAACATAATACCGTTACCAAAAATAAATCCACCTGTGTCGATTGAAAAATATATTAGACTAATATCACTAACTCCAATAGCTGCTAAGGTGTTTGAATCAATAATAATTAAATGAGTGAATGACACAATTGAAGGAGACATTGATTCAAAGCAATTTTGTGGAATTCGTGGAACTTCCACTGCAGACGTTCTTTTTGAAATTGTACACAAATGATATGAGGCGACTGCTAAATTGGATTCTTATGTCCGAGTTGTAATGCTAGGTTTTAGCAAAGCGTTTCACGTCATTAATCATACTTTGTTACTAGAAAAGCTAGAATTGTATGGTTTGCCTTCACATATTATAAGATGGATGGCAACATTTGTATTGGGTAGAACTCAACAAGTAAAAATAGGAAATTAGTATTCGCATTCTGGTCACCCCAATGGGGAAGTACCAGAAGGAACACTTTCTGGACATAACTGTTTCCTAGCCTACATAAATGATTTATAAACGCCTGTTCCGTTATATAAGTATATAGATGACAGTACATTGTTCGAAGTATGAAAGGGTGTATCTGTTATACAAGAATTGGTTGACGTTGCTGCTTGGTGGACAGAACAGAATGATATGAACATTAATTATGGAAAATCAAAAGAGATGATCACCTGTTTTGCACAAGACCGCAATTTTCGATACACTGTCCCCAATATAAAGATCGATGGAAAAGATGTAGATCAAGTAGACCATGCCAAACTTCTGGGTATTACAATTTTACAGGATCTGACATGGAATAAGCATGTGAAAAATATTGTGAAAAAGGCCGGGAAACGACTTAACATGTTGTATCAGTTAAAGCGAATAGGAATTAGCCAGAATGATCTGTAATGTAAAAGTGTTGTAAGAGTTGTTTTAGAATATGGCACACTAACTTGCCACAATATTTATTTGATAATGTTGAAATGATACAGAAAAGGGCAATAAAATGTATTTTTGCTGGAATAAGTTACGCTGAGATACTCAGGTATGTTAACTTGGAGACATTGAAAGCAAGACGGGACTGCCTTTTTCAAAAATATTTCAATAAGATTGAAGTTAGTATACACAGATTAAACCATATGCTGCCTGACAGGCATACCGAATGCTTAATGTGAACCCTTTGCCGATAACCCGAACAAACAGATACCGTAACTCTTTTATACCATGGGGATTAAACAACTGCCAATACCTAATGAAGGGCAACTGGACGGTATTTATACTGTATGACATTTCAGTATATTAATACTGTATGACGTTTCAATGTATTAGATGTTAATTTCACTCTGGGCACGTTATGTTTCTCTGTAGCTTCGCTCTACGTCTGGAAAGGACATTCCATTACTATTGCAACATCTAAACCTATATTGCATTAACATAATATATAACTATTTTCGCTCTGCATGATTTATGCATTTCAGATTTGAAAGTTGAGCTGCGGAAATGTCGGCTGACAATTGCATGTAATCATATACTCCTAATTTCAGGTTATCTGTCTGGCATATATCTTCAGAAACACACATATATTTTTTCAGTATTATTCTACGACATAACAACATATCAATATGCTTAGATGTAAACGTATGTACAAAACACACACACACACACACACACACACACACACACACACACACACACACACACACACACACACACACACACACACACACACACACACACACACACACACACACACACACACACACACACACACACACACATATATATATATATATAATCATATAATCGTAATTTCAGGCTATCTGTATGGCATATATCTTCAGAAACACACATTTGTTTTAGTATTATTTTACGATTGCTGATTCCTAAGATATGATTGATTAAACAGGCGCACCCTCCCAAATGTCAGGTTTTTTTGTTCTGTTTTTACATGTTTGGTATAATGCCACTAGAAAACCTTTGAATTTAGAAACTCGTCGTTTTTTGGTACATATAATGAAATGAGTAGATGTCAAAAAGCATAATTTGAAGAAAAAAAAAAAAAAAAAAAACGTAGAACCTGATAACGACAGCATATTTTGCTTGATGTCAGTAACGCGGATTTTAGCTAAGCAGCACGCTAACATACTTTACTATTTACAGTCACTTAATAGTTTTAAATTTCACACATTATTAATTTCATTCATCCTGCGAAATAAATAATTGGCTATCTTTAAATGGCATGTATATGTGGCTGTTGAGTATGAGCTGCAGATGACTCTCGCTGTGTGCCATGAGGGTCCAGTCGTTAGCAGAGTGCCTCGAAAATGAATCGTTGCAGTGTCTTAGTCATAGCAGCAAGACGATCTAGAACAGTCTAGCCGATACTTCAGGTAGACCCCTATGTCCAAACCTCTTACGGCATAGTTCAAGACGCAGGAAAAGAACAGGTTGAAGAGAACTGGTACACAACCTTGTTTCACACCGTTTGAAATTTAAAATGGGGCTGAGGCTGCGCCGTCTGAGAGCACTTCACTTGTCATGTTTTCATGAAATAGCCGGATGATGTGAACACACTTCCTAGGGTAGTTTTAGTTGTACTGTACACCCAAACATAGCATGATATCCGTCACGTGCATAATTAGTCGTGATATAAGTCACAAAAGGTGTTGTGATCACATACATGTGCATATTTACATAAGTCATCACATTTGGTGAGTGTACATTACCCTAGTAAGATAGTTCCAGCATCATACCACAGCGACCAGATCTGTACAGCTCAATGGTGCGTAGATATGAAGTGTGAAGTAAAAAGAATTACTACTCTGCATGGTAAACATGATTTTTTCATTATTGTGTTGTAAATACATGAAGTTAGCAGAGTATACATAAGTTGCGTAATATCTGCGTTTTTGTTTATAGCGATGCATGTGTGCATCACAATTGTTGGTACATTTATACATGTTTTAGCACCGGCTGATAATTTGACGGACATCACGTTGTTTACCTCATGACAGACATATTGTTTAATTATGAACTAACTAGTGAACTTTTACCCCCTGAGTCCATGGTTATTTAGTCTGCTCGTGAGCTTTCATAATGATATATAATAATTACATCGGTAATAAAAACCGTTTTTGCTTACATTTTTACTGCGGTTTTCAGAATACTACTTTATGTCGAATGTTTTCATTAATACTTTTCTGCAAAATAAAAAAATACCTGAAAATTAAGGAACATGAGAGTAACTATAGGGATCCACGGATATTTGTTCCGGCGCTGTATATTCGCCAACACGAAGCTAGGCAGGAAGTATGTAGCTGTTTAGTTTGGAGAAAAGCAGGCCTGAAAGCATATGAACAATATTCATTTATGGGGAATGGAAAAGGCGACACATGGCCGCGGTTTTTGTCTGTACCACATGAGCATCGCAATTGTAGGTGTATGCATCGATGTTTTAGCACCGGCTGATATGTTGACGAGCATCACATTGTATACCTCATGTCAGACATATTGTTTAATTATGAACTGAGTAGTGAACTTTTACCCCTGAGACCATGGTTAATTCATCTGCTCGTGAGCTTTCATTATAATGACTAATAATTATATTGGTAGCCAAAACCGTTTTTGCTGAATTTTTTTGACGTACACCATGCCTGTGCTTAAGATGATTTTTTTAAATTGTTACTATTAGAACATAAATTCCAAAATGTTCATATAGAAATTGTATATAACCTCGTATTAACCAATTACTATGGTTTTAAGAATGAATTGGTACTTCTCTAACAGATCGAAATATACCTGAAAATTAAGGAACCTGATATTAAAAAAGAGATTCATGCAAAACGCTACTGGAGTGAAAATATGCATGAATATGCATATTTCTTCCCGTGCTAAGTATTCGTCAACAAGAAGCTAGGCAGAACGTATGTAACTGTTTTATTAGGAGACAAGCAGGACAAAAAGCAGATGAACAATATTTATGTGTGGGGAATGGAGAAGGCGACACCCATCTTCGGTTTGGTGTTTTCTTGTCCACTTCCACTTATTTAAAATGTTATATAACAAAACATCCAGAGACCGACACGTGTGCCTAGAACTTTGGAGTTTGACCTCGATATGCCTGACTTTTTTTAATGTGTCCCCGTTACTGAAGTTAAGATGGTGCGAACATTTGTCAACTGCACCCCTTCCCCGTCTTCAGATGTCACAATCCGAACACCGCGACGTCGTAGTCATGTTGAAGCTCAGACCACACTGTATGGATTTGGTTCGACCGCTTCTGGAGGTTGTTTTTGTACCCTTTCCCAGACTACTCTCTCTGTAATCACCTCTAAGACGCTTCTCGATTTTCCCCTTCCCTACCAACACGCTTCTCGTTTTGTTTTTTCTTCAAATTACATGTATTGTATGCGCGCGTAGTCATTGATCGGATTGAAGGGTCACTCTCCCCAAAAGTGTACACTTGATAAAAATCGTGTCAAACCGTGATTTATATATTCAGGCTATCGCAACTTTCATAAACCATTGCTTACAATAAGAGCCATATTGACATTGATTGTTCTATCAGGTGATTGAGTTAATGAGAAGGCTAGATAAATTAGAATTCCTCCGGCACTAGAAGTTTGCGATGAATGACAATAAGAAGAAGGATTCAGTTATATAATATCTTCAATACCTGCATTTTAAAGCAATTCTTTTGAGTTAATATACTCTTGAGGTGTTATGTACCAAAACGTGATACTTTCCAAAAAGTCCTTTCTATGCCACTTAGTTCTCGCATTTCATGCATAAGTTGATTTACATATTTACATACATATATATATATATATTTATGTATATATATATATGTATATATATATATATATATATATATATATATATATATATATATATATATATATATGTGTGTGTGTGTGTGTGTGTATATATATGTGCGAAAAAAATATTGATAAACGTGTTTACAGGACGCATTTTGAGCTTGCTGCCACGACGATGATTAAGTATAGGTCTGCACTCATGCTTAGTGAAGCACAGATTTAAATATGTCATGGGCTGCCGTTATATTCATTCTCCGTGTATTCCATAAGTTGTCCCCTTCCATCTTCCTTCTTTTCTCTGCTGAATATACGACATAGACAGAAGCTGGAAATTTTTCTTGACTGACCTTACCGAATATTCATGAATCTGAATGGAGCGAGCTGTCGAAGATTAGGGGTGTAATTATAATTAAATAGTTTTGCGTTTGCGCGCAATAGAAAATACATTTTGTAGGATTAGTTTAATATGATAACTAGTCTTAATTATCTCAATGTCTTTTATAAATTATCTAGTAAACACCTTGTATATTGTATTGCAATGGATTTCAGAGACAAATGAAAGCCAACAAGAAGATGAAAACGACAAGACATTAACATCTGATCTGGAGGCTTCTAAAAAGAAAGTTCAAGGTAGGCATACATTAATTTTTTGAAGTTCCGAATATTGCTTCATGTTATGAAATATTAATTAATTAATAGTTCATGTTATGAAATATTCATTAGTGACACTGTATTACAAGGAATATCGCGTCAAGAACGTGACTATGTCTTGTTAACTCAACACCTACTTCACAAAAGCTTCGTATTCGTAAAACTAAGTTCACTCTGGAAGCGCTAAGTTTCTTCGTAGCTCCGCTCAACAACTAAGATGCTATTGAATTTAGAAACTCGTCGCCATTTGTATATTTGGTTGATATGATGAAATGAGTAGATGTCTGTGTGTTATAATAAGGCGTAATTTATAATAAAACCATTATAAATTCAAACGATGCCTATTTATCTGAAGTACTGTATTCGAAATGTAGTGTACATATAGGACGAAGTTATACCAGAACCTAAAGCCTCGTTTATTTCGAACAGAGCGACCATCTCGGCATTAATCCCTTGGTATTATTTATGTACGGTAGTGCTTAAGTTCGTGTCTTTTATGTGGTGAACTATAAAAATAAGTCATAGATGTTATGAAATAGTTCAATCATGCCAAAGAATAGGTATAATTATACTGGCAGATCCATATATATATATGTTATATATATATATATATGTTATATATATATATATATACACACACACACACACACATATATACACACACACACACACACACACACACACACACACACACACACACACACACACACACACACACACACACACACACACACACACACACACACACACACACACACACACACACACACACACACACACACACACACACACACATATATATATACATGTATATATATATATATATGTAGGATCTAAATTGTCTTTAAAACCTACATATAGCTTATAATAGTTATACAATAGGAACTGATCTATTAAATCAGTAAATCTGACGGCTACTTGTGTAGGTACCATAGTTATTTTTACATCACGTAAAATTGTTGAAAAATGACGGGAATTCCATGAAAATGACGTCAATAAATAATGGTACGCGTAGTAAATCGGTAAAAGCGTGGTAATTAGGTCAAAATGGTAGTAATCCGGCTAGTAGACATTTAGAACTTGCACGTATGTAAATAATCTCTTTCACTAACGTTATTAAATAAGGACTCGTGGTAAATTGGTCAAACTGTTAGTATTTCGGTTAGCTGACATTTGCAAGAACTATATTGAAGACCCGCTACCACCAAAGCGTTAAAGAATGGTCTGTGTGTCGAAACTATATCTTATATATACAGCTGTATATATATATATATATATGTGATCAAAATTGTCTTTAACGACTATTTTTTTTATAACTAATTTCATAGACCTGAAAATTACGCTACATGTACTAAATGTTCACTGTGAAATTAACCGACAGTTATTGCCTGCATCTGAATATAGTCGTTTAATTCAGGTCTATGATATTCAGATGCGGTTATTAATTGTCAATTAATTTCAGAGTGAACATTTAGTACATGTAGCGTAATTTTCATATAGGATTAAACATAATTCATAATTATGGTGGACAGTATATTAGTATAATAACCATCCAGACAGGGTGTACCAGTATTTATATAATTGACTATATTAGCGCTCAAGTGCACACATTCATAATGAATTGTTCAAACTGACATTAGACCGTTGCTATCTTTTTCCGTAATGTAGTGCTTAAATTCGTGCTTCTTCGGCAAAAACCTCGAGCCCTATCTACGCTATGAATAATACTAAAATTCATAACCTGGCATTCACAACCGAAAAGAGAAACATATAAACATAATACTTTGATTATAATATTTTTGTATCTTTTGATAGCACATAGGCAATAACTTATAAGTATAACCTATATTCCACGCTATGAATACTACTAAAATCCATAACCTGAAATTCACACCCGAAAAGGGACACAAATAAACATTATACTGATTATAATAATATTTTCATATATTTTTATAGTACATTGGCAATAACGTATAAGTGTAACCTACAACTCATACTTTTTTACAATTAGAAATTCATTCTTTTATGTGGTGAACTATAAAAATAGGTCAATCATGTCATGATATATGTAATTACACTGGCTGACAGATCCGAGTATATTTCTGAAACCTATGCATAGCTTACAATCATTATAAAATAGGAACCTCTCTGTTAAATCAGTCAAACTGGCGGCGGCTATCTGCGGCGTAGGTACGATAGGTGTTTTTACATTCGCATACAGTATTGATTTGTTCATGAAAAGTGACGGGAAATTGGTGAAAATTACGTCATTATATAAATAAGCATGGTAAGTTGGTCAAACTTGTAGTAATTCGGCTAGCCGATATTTGGAACTTGGGCGTATGTAAATAATCTCGTTCAGTGACGTCATTAAATAAGTACGCGTGATAAATTAGTCTGAACTGGTAGTAATTCGGCTAGCCGACATTTGGAACATGCGCGTATGTAAATAATATTGTTCAATGACATCATTAAATACATAGGTGTGGTAAATTGGTGAAACTGGTAGTAATTCGGCTAGCAGACATTTGGACCTTGGGCATATGTAAATAGTCTCGTCAGTGACGTAGAGGGTGACCTATAAATAATACGAATAAAATGTACAAACCTTATCATTTGTTATTTTTATAGTATAAGTGCATTAGAGCACATTGATACATGAATTTAGTTATATATACAGGCGTTCCGGAGAATTTAGTTAATATCTAACAGTAAACACCCCTGGCAGTTATGTGGCGAACAATTTAACGAGGTCAATGATGTCACATAGACAAGTGTACTGGACTAGTCAAGTTTACTGAACTGACCCAGTGCACTGGACTAGACAAGTGTGAATCGCGTGCATCGAAACTGCTTTCAACTAGAATACCTACCATATTGAACGTATAGACTTGTGTCCCTTATTGATAAATTGTATAGTCTTACCTATCGTTCTTGTCATAGTTTGACCTATTGGCCTATCAAGAAGCGCCACGTAGTGATTTTATAGCAATTATGAAAAAGTTCTAAATCCAGATGAAAAATATATAATTACTGAATTTCTAAGTTCTGACAACAATGAACAATGTCTAAGTCCCAACTTTATAAAAAAAATCGAAGTCCCAAAAATATAAATATTATTAAGTCGCAACTATGAAAAAACTCTAAGTCTTAAAGTCCCTCCAACTATGACAAATTTGTAGATCCTGGCAATTATGAAACAATTCTAAGTCCCGATGAAAAAATTCTAAGTCCAAAATTTCTAAAATCCTGTCAACTATAAAAAATTCCCAACTTTATAAAGATTTTCTAAGTCCCAACTATATACATTACTAAGTCGTAACTATGAAACATTTCTAAGTCCCAACTTTATAAAAATGTATCAATGTGCTCTAATGCACTTATACTATAAAAATGACGCAAGATAGGGTTTGTACATTTTATATTATACAACACAAACGAAACTTATTTACAGGTCACCCTCTACGTCACTGAACGATATTATTTACATACGCGAAAGGTTTATATGTCTGCTAGCCGAATTACTACCAGTTTGACCAATTTACCACGCGTACTTATTTAATGACGTCACTAAACGAGAATATTTACATACGCGCTAGTTCCAAATGTAGGCTAGCCGAACTACTACCAGTTTTACCAATTTACCATGCGTAATTATTTTATGGCGTCATTAAAAAAAATGTCCCTCCACTTTTCATGAACAAATCAAAACTGTTTGCAAGCGCGTGGTTTAAAAATAACGACATGCGCAGATAGACGCCGCCAGATTAACTGACTTCACAGAGAATTTCCTATTTTATAATGATTGTAAGCTAAGCTAAATTTAGAAATATATACGGTTCTGTCAGCATGTGTAATTACCTATTCCATGACATGATTGACCTTTTTTATAGTTCACCACATAAAAAAAATTATAACTGTGAAAAAGTATGTATTATAGGTTATAATTATAAGTTATTGCCTATGTACTGTACAAAGATACATAAATATTATTATAATCAAAGTATAATGTTTATTTGTTTCCTTATTCGGTTGTGAATGCCCGGTTACTAATTTTAGTATTATTTATAGCGCAGATAGGGTCCGAGGTTTTCGCCGAAGACGCACGTATTTAAGCATTACCGTACGGAAAAAGATAGCGACGATCTAATGTCGCTTTGAAAAATTCACTGTGAATTTGTGCACTCGACCGCTACTATAGTGAACTATATAAATTATGGTGCACCCTGTATGGATGGTTATTCTATTCATATACCATTCACCATAATTATGAGTTATGTTTAATCATATATGAAAATTACGCTACATGTACTAAATGTTAACTGTGAAATGAACAGATAATTATTGCCCGCATCATAATATAGTCGTTTAATTTACGTCTATGTAGCTAGTTACAAATTAGGCGTTAACAAATGTTGATCCTATATATATATATACATATATATATATATATATATATATATATATATATATATAAGATCTATAACTAGTTCCGACACACATACCATTCGTTGCCGCTTTTGTGGTAGCAGACCTGCAATATAGTTCTTTCAAATGTCAGCTAACCGAATTACCACCAGTTTGACCAATTTAGCACGCGAACTTATTTAATGAAGTCATTGAACGAGATTATTTACCTACGCGCAAGTTCCAAATGTCGAATAGCCGAATAACTACCATTTCGACCTAATTACCGCGCGTACCGATTTAATAACGTCATTTTCACCGATTTCCCGTCATTTTTCACCAATTTACCGCCATTTTCCTTTAACCAATGAAAACTGAATGCAAGCAATGATGTAAAAAACTATGGTACCTACACAAATCGCCGTCAGTTTGACTGATTTTGCAGAGAAGTTCCTATTTTATAACCATTATAATCTATACGTAAATTTTAGAAATGCATGCGTTCTCTCTGGAGCAAGGCCTAATTCCTATATGTTAACATGGAATTTAGCCCCTATTGTTTTACATGGGGTACAAAGCCGTTGCCGTCGGTGCTATCGTTGGTGCAACCGGAACTAATTTCCAAACTTTTAATATGGGTCCTTGCACCGGAAGTAACGTCATTTGCATATTGCACCAACGACAAACGGCAGCATAACTTCTGGACCACGTGATATGCTACTCGTGACATGTATCATGTTCAGATTTTCTTCAGCTTAACCATATTAAACTCGGAATCAGTCATTACTACTCTATTGGCTGGTGTATCCCCATTATCTCACATGTAATGTGGCTTGATTGGCTTCATTTTAATTCGATGTGTTCGTATTTAGTTGTATTGTACACCCAAACATAGCATGATATCCATCACGTGCATAATTAGTCGTGACGTCCGTCAGAAAAAGTGTTGTGATCATATATAATGTGCATATTTACATAAGTCATCATAGTTGCTGAGTGTACATTAGTCTTGTAAGATATTTCCAGCTTCATATCATACCGATCAGAACTATACCACTCAATGTTGCGTATATATGAAGTGTGAAGTAATTTGTTTTACTACTCTGCATGATAAACATGATTTTATCATTATTGTGTTGTATATACATGCAGTTAGCAAAGTATACATAAGTTGCGTAATATCTGCGTTTTTGTTTATAGAGATGCACGTGTGCATCACAATTGTTGGTATATTCATACATGTTTTAGCACCGGCTGATATTTTGACGGATATCACGTTGTTTACCTCATGACAGTCATATTGTTCAATTATGAAATAACTAGTGAAATTTACCCCTGGTTATTTCATCTGCTAGTGAGCTTTCATAATGATGACTAATAATTATATCGGTAGTAAAAACCGTTTTTTCTTAATTTTTGTGACGTACATCATACCTATTTTGTTGAAGATTTTTTAAAATTATTTCCATTATAACATAAATTGCAAAATGTGCATTTATAATGTATAGATTACCTCGTATTAACCTATTACTACGGTTTTCAGAATACTACTTTATGTCGGATGTTTTCATTGGTACTTTTCTGCAAAATAAAAAAATACCTGAACATTAAGGAACATGAGAGTACCTATAGGGATCCACGGAAAGCGCTACTGGAGTGAACACATGCATGAATATGCATATTTGTTCCGGCTCTGTATATTCGCCAACACGAAGCTAGGCAGGAAGTATGTAGCTGTTTACTTGGGAGAAAAACAGGCCTGAAAGGATATGAACAATATTCATGTATGGGGAATGGAGAAGGCGACAGACGGCTAACTTTACTGGTGCAGCAATTATTAACGTTGGAGCGCAGGTTCTAGCTTACCATAACATCAGCCTGTAGCAATCGTGCCATCCATAAATACTGTTAGCAGTTTAGCTTCTTCAATAGCACCAACCTACGTTTTTTTTACCAAGAAACATAGCCTTTATTCGCCAACCATCTTCGGTTTTCTGAAAATACGTATAGGCGACATATAATAACATTACCATATCTATCAGAGTTTACGTAGTTACATTTATTCATATGCGATGCAGTACAGGGACATTAGCATTATTTATGTCATATCCTAGCACACCGAACACTTCGTTGCCCCAATTGCGTGGATCTAGCTCGAGTCAGTACATTATGAAAGACTAATGATTGCACGGACGGATCAGTCGGTTCGATCACCAAATAATTTTGACATAGTATGAAATGATGTGAAATGACATGACATGCCATAACAATGTAATAAGCAATGCTGAACAGTTTGTGGAAGTTGACCCTGGGACGAATTGTACCCTCAAATATACCCTATAGTCTATAAGTAAATATGAGACAAGGTTTGAAACACAGCGCCACATTGTATATGTCGTACATGCATGGGAAACTGCATATGTGCTACGTATGCCTTTCAAGGAGTATTGCTTTTTCTCAATTGTTTGTCCTACGTTGAAGACGTACTCGTTTCATTCACAACATAACATTCAGCAACACATGCCCAAAGCTAGTTAACGAGAACAATACTCTCTAAAGTGCTAATATACAACTTGTACAGATTTAAATTATAAAACCGCCATAGAGATTCCTGATTCCAACAACAGGGATGTAGTGATCCATTGTGGAATTGGAGGCTATGTGGCATCATTGTAGGACGTTGAATGACACGTGGGAAAACGTCACGATAGATAGCGAGGATCGAGGTAAACAGCATGG